>JAJAGP010000001.1:1785333-2509767 GCA_025084515.1 Ancistrus triradiatus | reverse complement strand
TGAGTCACAGAGGAAGCAGTAACAATGGCGAAGTTGGAGATGAGACTGCGTGCAAAAAAACGGAATTCAGACACGCAAAGTTTTTTTATATTAACTGGAGCAAAAGTTGAACCGTAACTGATTTGTCGGTAAAAGGGTAAGACATACAGAGGGTAACACAAAATGGGAACTAAACCTATGGAAATAATATAAGAGAGTAACAAATGAAATATAGCCTAAAGCAAAACTACTACAAAAACCTAAATACGACGTGTTGTATACACACACAGTACTGTGCAAAAGTTTTAGTCCACCATTAGATTTGTTGTTTTAGCAATGGTATAATAACCATATATAACATATTGTTGGCAATTGGACCCAAATATTTCAAACTGGGATTTGACACTCTTTTGCACTGAGCTTCTTTCCAAACTTAACCTTTTCAACCTGGTTTCTTGGCTGCTTCTCTTGCAAAGAGAGTTTGGGGAGGTCAAACTACATACTTGCCACTGTAGTCTATAAAAGCTGTTTTTCTGATTTTATTTTCTGGTTGTATTGCAATAAAGACACTGAGAAATAATTATTTATGCTTTTCTATTTTTATTGAGGAATATAACAAGCCATTAAAAGAAATAACAATAACGCAAGTAATGTACATAACAATGACTAGAAACAAATCCTCATTCTCTTAATTTGACTCCTAAAAATCATTTAAACCATAAACATAACTCATGCTCACATACACCCAAAAAAAAGAAAAAGGAAAGGAAAAAACCCCGAAACATAACAAAAAAACAAAAACAAAACACAGATCCCCCCCCACACACACACAAAAAAAGAAGGAGGGAAGGTATAGTCAACCGGCATTGTCTGAAGCAAAGTAAAGAATGAAAGTTTATGCTTTAAATAAATACATACATACTACTTTATAAGCAGTATAAAGTGATACAAGTTTTTTTTACACAGTTTTACCATTAGATGTCACTGTGCTCAAACCTTTTGAAGCTTCGGCTCTCTTTCTGATATGTCAGAAGATCCGCATTACCCTTACCCTTAGCCTTGACCTTGACCTTGTGGTCAATAGTTCACCTTAATCCAGTGTTTACCAATCCTGGTCCAGGCGCCCCACCGCTCTGCATGTTGTAGTGTTTTCCTGCTCCCAACACCTGATCCAACTACTCAGCTCATTAATAAGCCCGTTACCGAGTTCAAGTGTCTGTGTTTAAACAGAAGAAGCGCTAAACTGTGCAGAGCGGTGGGACCAGGATTGACAAACACTGCCTTAATCACAGCACCAATCGCGAAATAGTCATATTTCCACTTCGCTAAAAACCCATTTGTTTCGTGTGCATCAGTTCTGACTCGTTACTAATTTTTGTAACATCTGTTGGGGTAGTAGGTTCCTCTCAGCAGAATTAGAGAACAGCAGGAACATTTCTTCGGGAACCTGCAGATTTTTAAAAACTTAGCATGTTTTGGTATAACCATATAGGTAATAAAATAATTTACACAATTTATTTAACATCTGTAGGATCACTAAACTAAATAAAACAAAGTCCTTATTTGGAAAACAAAACTTATTTTATACTGGTAGATTAAAAATCATACCGTGATTGTGATCCGGATACGTGATCAGATAAACAATACGGCTTCCCCTAACCATAAATATAATAAACTCATATAAATGCATATGTTTACGTTAGTTTATGCAATATTTTATTTATATACACTATTGTGTTATATTCAATAGTTTCATAGTATATTTATTACACTCCTCAATATTGCATTATCCCTAATATATTAGTCTTCATATATTTTATTTTAGTTATTTTTAAATACGCAAAATATAGAAAATATTTTAAATATATAAATACTTAACGAAATATAACGAACATATATTAAACTAAAACGAAACTGAACATAAAATGTGCAAAACTCATTTTATCAAGTTCGCTGAGGAGCTAACTTTCCTGGACTAAAACTATTTTGTATTGAATAACAAAAGTGTGTCTCTTTTTGCTAAAATATGTAAGTCCGAATAGTCTCACAATAGTATTAGTGGGCTACTTTCACAGGCCAATACAAATAGTAATCAAAGGGTACAAACAGCGGTATAAATCTATTTCTTGGAAGATTGAAATCTTTGAAATCTACAGGGGCTAAACCAAATACAAATGCGTGTGTAAATTCACCCCAAGATGCATTGCTATCCGATTGTTCAAAATAAACAATAACCGAGCCAGTTTGCTCTCTCAAGCCCAAATCGATCCGTAGTTCGGCGTCGCCGCTTTATTGTTTACCTGCGTCTAATAAGAATTCACTCCAATACTTTACACATTAAATCAGTGTTGAACAGATTATTGCAATCCGAATAGCAGTAAATATTTGACTTTAAAGTTGTTTAAGCGTTCATGTGCATAAGCTATAAGAAATGATACTTGTACACAGCTATGAACACACACGGTAACAGTTTGTTTTGATATGAACACTAGAAATGTTAGCCTATAACCTTGTGAGCTCGTGTTACATGACTTGGTGTGACCATGGTATTTAAACCCTGTTTCTTTTGTTCTTTTTATAGCTTCTCTTCACCTCCTCTGACTTCTCTTATGGTTCGTCAATTCTTTTCTTCTGCCCTGCCTCTTTTCCATCTCTCACATTTACTCCCTTTTCCCTTCATTTCAGATCAGCATTTTTTCTTCTCCTGTACCCTCTGCCTTTTCTGCTGCTGTTTCTGAAATGGCCGAATTTAAAGTACAGAAAACGATCTGCAGCATTTCTAAGCCCTGTGAATTGAGCTGATGCTGTAAAATGTGTAACAAACTTTCCCATTAATAACTAATTACCACATGGAATAAATAAAATACATTAAAGATTGCAAAGTTGTACCAGACATTCGATCCTCTAATAAGCATCGAACCCCATTATATTAAGACATGTGAATGTGTCTTAATATAATGTGTTACGTTGTCGTGACATGTCGTGTCATGACATGATACAATTTGGATATTTTTGTTCTTCACAGCTACAAAACCACGTTTTTTAATATAAAACTTTGTTAGCTATGGGATTTTGCCATAACAACTTGTTGAAAACAGGAGATGGAAAAAGGCCCTTATGTGTTTAAAAATAAGAAATGACTGCAATAAAGTGAGAGAGAAACTTACACAGACCGCTCCATGTTGAAATGAAGACTTTAATGGCGTCTTGAAATGGCGTCATATCACGAAATGGCGCCTAAATAATCTCTGATGGATCAAACCATTATTTTCTGAAGAGCGATGGGAGTCGTTGCGTTGTAGACTTTCATTTTCCTTGAAAATACAGCTTAATAAAAACAATTTAGAATGATTTAATCTATATTAATAAATATAATTCAACAATATTATTAATTGACCCTCCTATAGTTTAATAATAATAATAATAATAATAATAATAATAATAATAATAATAATAAAATTAAATAAATAAATAAATAAATTAATTAATAATAATAATAATGATAATAATAATAATAATAATAATAATAATAATAATAATAATAATAATAATAATAAAATCACTTCTTCTAAATACACAAAAACAAAGTTTTTAAGGAGTTTTTAAGTGACAATCAGATATTTTAAATGGCTTTTCATCCGATATTTGCATTTTTATCTAAAACAAACAAAACAAAACAAAGGCCTATAACAGCCTATATTTCCCTACAGCGATGTGTTGCTTCGGAAGACAAACTATGTCAGTCTAAACTTACATTTAAGGTCAGAAAAACGTAAACGTAACGTAAATATAACAGATAAAAATCGCATTTGTTCATTTGGGAACCGGGCAATAGAAATAATGTGAATTCACGTATAAACTCATTTAAAGATTAAATCGCAGCAACATCCAACACATTATCCTAACCCTTTCAGTAGTTCTGGGGTAGATCTAAATGAGTCTAGCCGCCCTTTCTCGATAAAATGGTCATTTAAAAACCGAGCTTGTTGCGTTAAAACGTGTTCTTTCGTTGTAAATTAGTTTTCTCAGTCAATGTGTTGCTCAAATAAATATTCTGAAGGTCAGTGCATGTAGTTTTAGCTTATCTTAAACTGTTAGACTGTGGTTTTTAGGGTTTTCTTAGATCGATTTACTTCGGTTTACAGAAATAGAAAAATCACACAAGCACACGCAACCAACACAACCGATCACCACATTTTATAAATAAAATAAAAAAAGAGGAGAGAACAGTGCAGAACATATACAGTTATATGTATACACATATATGTATATACGTGTCTCATTATATATATATATATATATATATGAGACACACGTATATACATATAAGTTGCATTTTCATATAGAGCTACAAACCCATTACTTTAGATGAAACCCTAAGAGCTTTTGTTGGATGTTTGACAACATGTGAAAAATCACAAAGGTAGAGATTAAATGATTTAACATTAAATAATTTTAAAATATAGTTACGCTGCAATCACACCGCATATTCATATGATCAATCATGAAAAAAGATCAGTTTTTGATCACGTTTTTCCTTACTGAATATCTTAAATGCAGGTTAAGCAGTTATGCAGGTTACGTAGTTATGCAATGCACTGATTGATTGATTAAGCAGTTAGGCATTATTTGTTTGAAGAAAAAGAACCTAACTCTGAACGTAATTAATGTCATGTTGTGAAAGGTTGTCGAAACATTACCACAGTGAACAAGACCATCAAAGCTAAAGACGGCCCAACGAAACATTATGGTGTGAATTGTTTTGGTCAAACTGTGTCTTTAAAAACAGCAGAGTTTCCCTTTGTCAGACGTAAACAGTATTTTCAGTGTATGTTTGAGAAAGCGGGGTTTCCTGCAGAAAGCCCCCTGTGGGGCTGATGGGACGAACGGAACTTGGATGCTGGGCTTCTGCAGGCTCGGTCTCTTCCACTGAGGTCATTACATCATCTGACAACAGAGAAATTACACCTTTATTTCGGTTACGTAGCACACATGTACCACCTTGTGAGAAATGCTTAAAACCATTTGAGTGCTGAGTTACTGCATGTTCCACAGACCTTCACAGCTAAATAGGTTAAGGAGCATCTTCCAGAGCCCCCAGGCACATCTAAACACTGCACTGCAGACCCCCGAATCCGCAAACTCTGCAATGAAGAACATCCATTCTCATAATATAATCGAAGCCTTCATTTTCCAATGTTCTCAGTGTAAGCATGGCCATAATTCATATGGTAAATGGATATTTCTCTATGCTGATAATGGGTCTACATGAGCTAAATTCATGTAGCGCATTTCACAAATCCAAGATCGCTTACAGAGGTCTAAGACAAAACATCCGTTTGCTAGTCAGTTACCTGGCCTTTTAATGTCATGTTTGGCACGGGGCCATTTTCATGGCAGGATCGGTCAAGGGATCATTTCAGTACTAATTGAATTTATAAATTATAGAGTATTGTATATATGTTATTTACCGCATTTGGTGGCATAATTGTCCATAGTTTGCTTTGAAAGACGAATAAAGTAAGTAAACATTTGTGGTTTGGTTTAGTTATCCACTGAATTGTTTTCTTCTGCTTTCATGAACTGTACTTAAAGTTCTAATAATGTTTTTGTAACGCTAAGTAACACGTATTTAATGACCACAGTGTAAATTTGTACTGAAACATCTATAATGCTTCTCAAGTAGGATTCTATTAGATGAGATCACGCCATGCTCAGTGAATAACTATTCCCATGTCTAGAGGTCATTCCTAGTATTCTATGATACTCCGTTATGAGCATACTAAAACCTGTAGTCATGGCTATAGGCCACCTGCCTCTAGTACACAGTAATAGTCCCATGACTGTGAGCACTTGATAATGGTGGTGTTTTTATGAGAGGCCAGTCATAAGGGTACGTACAGCAGAGCAGTGTTCATTCTGACAGCAAATTTTGATTTATTTTTAGTAATAATTGAATCATTTGAATTGTTTTTAGCTGTTTTTGAACTGAACAGTTTTTAGTCTAATTTTAGTCGAACAATTAAGATTATAGTCGACCAAATCTACAGTGGATTCAGTTGACTAAAATATGAAATGTAAAGGTTGCAATACGTAAATGCTCTTTTTAACATTTCCTTATACGCACTCAGATTAAATGAAACGTCTACATACATTTACATGTACAGCATTTAGCAGACGCCCTTATCCAGAGCAACTTACAATTGGTACAATCTTACAATCCAAGCAATTGTGGGTTAAGGGCCTTGCTCAAGGACCCAACAGTGGCAGCTTGGCAGAGGTGGGATTTGAACCCTGGACCTTCTGGTCCATAGTCCAGTACCTTACCCGCTAGGCTAGTCCCAGTTTACTAACTACAGTTCCACATAAATATTAAGAAATGTGATTTCACCTTAACCACTAGGCTACCTCAGTCCTACATGCATTGATTATAACATTATACATTAAAGTGGTTATAACCCAAAATGTACACCATAGATCTGCTTCAAACTCGGTGTGGACATTCAGCAGATATTCTATAATAGAATCAAGTTGGAATCAATAATATATTATAAGATCTAATTAAGATATAAGCTGAGGTCTATATGCATGCATTGATAATAACAGTATAGTAAAGTGGTCACCATCTGATCAAACTCTGTGTGGACACTCATGAGATATTGTAGAATAGAATCAAGTGATCAAGTGTAGAGTAGAATAAATTGTATATGATTAGCTTTATTAAACATAAGATCAGAAGATCGGATATATGCGCATGCTCTATATGCATTTGTTCATAATTACAGTATAAAACAGAGTTATGTTACCCGAATACTCCTTACAGGTCGCATGCATACTTTTTAGACAAAGTAAAATATATCCACGTCGTGAACTGGAAACATATTTTAATCCCTACTTTATTCGCTGAAATATTGGCTTGAATTTTATGAACTTTGAGTGCATTTGCAAAAGGTACAACCGTAATACCGATAAAATAGGAGCTCGAGCCATTAAGGTGCGGATAGCGGAGAGCAGTTTCAAGATGACATGCCTGCAAATGTCGTCTCAAGTTTTTTTTTGTTTGTTTGTTTTGCGGGAGATGGTCGCCTCACACGGTTTACAAAGAGTCTTGTTTTCATTGACGTCAAATCAGAAATGCGCCAATATATCGACTCTCCTCTTTCTCTCAGGTGTTGACATTGTCCAACTGGTTTCTTGAGAAACACCACAGAGGCTGGTACGGTATTCCCATTAAATCAAATGTGTGCGTCTCATTGTATCGCTACCCAACTTGTCCCGCCTTTCCACAAAACTAAGTCAGATCTGATTGGATGTAGTTTGATTTTCGTCTCGTTTTTATTCGTTTCAATTCAGTTTCAATTCATTTTGTCCTAGGTTTTGTTATTTTTAATTCATTTTAATTTAGTCAATGTTTCGTTTTTGTTAGAAAAAAGGGTCGTTGACGAAAACTGACGAAAATAATTCGTCAATGAAATTAACACTACAGCAGAGGGCCCAGGAGGCAGCCCTGGGGGTCCCAGTGTATCCTTGATACTATGTTAGAATCCTGTTTATTGAATTACAGCTGATCTCTAATGTTCAGGAGTCCTCCATCAGGTGAACACTGATCACTAATGGTGTGTATGACAGGCTTGCAAGAACAAATAATTTACTTTTCAAAATGAACATTGGAGCCCGTCCTGTGGTACATAGACATTACAACCAAGACTTACAACCAATACAATCTTAGCAACTACAACTACAATCCAAGCAATTGTGGGTTAAGGGTTTTGCACAAGGACTCAACAGTAGCCACTTGACAGAGGAGGGATTTGAACCCTAGACCTTCTAGTCCTGTACCTTAAATGCTAAGCCACTACAGTCCAACACAACAACCTTATCCCACCTGTGAAACATGGTGGTGGTAGTATCACGGTTTCAGTCTAAATACTTGTCATAATTGATGAAAAAATTAATTATGAATTAGAATAATAAAACTACTAAAGAGAAATGTCAGGACATTTTCAAAAAAACAAAGCAAACAAGTAATTTTACACAAAATGTTTACAGAAGAATAAATTAATGTTTTGGAATGGCCAATCAAGTCAGATTTTTTTCCTATACCGCTTTTTACAATGGGACATTGTCTAAAAGCAGCTTTGCGATTTTATATTATCTTCTCATATCTAAGCCCAATCCCAAACCGAGCAAGTTTGGGACAAAAGTGTCAACGAAGCCCCACTAAATGTTATAAGGAAGAAATCGAGGGAGGATCAACACTCAATAAAGGACCCAACCTCCTTGGGTGGCTTAGATGATATATGTAAGAACCAAGAACCAAGTTATCTAATTAATAAGTTTATACCAACAGTTTAAATAAACAGAAGCTAAATAAATATTAACGGAGAGAACATATTTTAAAATATAATACTGCGCAGAGTACGATTTTTCTCGTTATGAAACGTTCGGCAAGTCTAAGGCTGGGAAATGTTCATTTTATGCTATCTATTTACCACATAAAATAAACTCTACGTAAGTGTTTAATTTAGATTATTCTACAGACTTAAACTTAATATAATAAAACAATGACAGTCGTCTTTAATTTAAATAACAGCACCTTTCACACAGCAGCAGCTCAAAGTGCGTCACGGCATAAAATGGCGCGAATACAATAAAAGGCAAAACAAAATTAAGGGATTTACAAAAACATAATTAAAATAATACAACAAATGGTAATACCAGTAGCTTATAAGGTAAAGGAAATATGGTTGGGATGACAATAAAAACTTTTAGTAAAGTTCTAGATGGAACACTGGATGTTTACTATTGTGTACAGTTCTATGTATGCTCCTATATTATCATTCATATTTGGAAGGTATAAGACAAAGTATTATATACATAATTTAATTATTTTCACTATTGTTATGATTAATTATTGTATTTAAGTAGCTATGTTCTCTCTGTTTAAAAGGCAGTTCGCCTCTGTTTATTTAAACTATTACTATAAACATATTAAATTGACAATTTCGTTCAATACTTACATAAAATCTATGCCGCACACGTAGTTTGGTCCTTTCTTGAGGTCCTCTCAAGGTTTCTTCCTTATAGGGATTTAGGGATTTTTTTTCCCCTTTTGCCACTGCCGCCCTGCGCTTCCTCAATTTGAGATTGGTATCAGATAACAGAAGATCATATAAAATTCTAAAGCTGCTTTGAGACAATCCTCCATTGTAAAAAAAAAAAAGAGCTATAGAAATACATCTGACATGACTTGACAATTTCATTCTATCTGTAGATCACAGCTCTAACATTCGCACCCGCACCCGTATCTACTCGTACTAACATTCGCACCCGTATCGGAGTGATGTGCAAGGAGCTCCTATGCAAATTAACTCTTTCTCCTTTCACTGAAGTTTAGTTATATCCGTCTTGAGATGATTATACACTAATCAGTCACGTCTCATGCTGATGTTTACAACACAAAAAGAGCAGAACAATGGCACTTAATATTGAACTTCCAATATCAAAATGAATGGTGCAGAAACAGCAGCACAAGTCCAGAACAAAGGCTTCCAAACACACAGCTTCTCTTACCTTGGCGGATGGGCTGAGCGACTCTAATCATTTTAAAACAGTCAAGTTCTGCTTCTTGTCTCAATTTCTCCAGAACTCCGATATGTTCGTTCGAAACGATCAGTGAGAGAGGAGAGGGACGGAGGGTGGTGAATTGAGTTTGACGTCAGTTCCTGTCGTAGTGCGCGCTGTTTTTTTGCAGCAGCTAGCAGCCGGTCAAGTAATTCTTCGCATTTTTTTTTAAACTAAATTGGAACTAAACCTCAAATTGAATAAATTTTTTGTTTCACTTGCCACGTGCATTAGCCTCCATCGAGTTTGGCTCACAGACACGGTAATTTTCGGTTGCTGACGACGTAAAACGGTTTCAACAACCCAGTGTAACATAGATTAACATCAAAATCTCTGTCCTTCCACTCTAATTTCCATCTAGCCCGTCTTTTTGTTAACTAAGAGCTAATATTCCCCCATTATCTTCTCCAACTGGTTGCCTCAGTTGTGCGCGATTCTGTGAGAAAATCGCGGAGCTTGAAGGCAGGATAACTTTATTGCACCAGATTAAGCAGACCTGAGTCTATTATTAGCTACGGTCCACGATATGACTGTTGTAGCCACTGCTCCGCGACCGGAAACTGTGCAGACCAGAAATTGTGCTAAACCACTGAACCACACTCTCTTGAATCCTCCTTCCGTTTTTAGGTATGACGGAATTCATCTCAGTAACTAGGCACGCTAGCTGACAATATGTTCTACACGATGCATAATAAACATAAGAAATGACCCAGGGCTCAAACTATTGAAACCGTGTCTGTTCCTCGTGCCGTTTATAAACCCAAACGCTCTCATAAAGTTTGTTTAAACAACCTAATTATCCTATCATTAGTTCAAATGATCCTGATAAAACAACTATAAAGTCAGAGTAATGTTAGGACTACTAAACATTAGATCACTCGCGTCTAAAACCTTAATTGTGAATGAAATGATCACAGATAATGGTCTTAGTGTACTTTGATTTACTGAAACCTGGATGAGACTTAATGAGTTCGTAGGTTTAAATGAAGCAGTTCCTCCTGGATATAGTTATATAAACAAACCGTGTCGTAATGGTCGCGGAGGAGGTGTACCAACAATATATGACTAATATATAGACCTTAATATAAAAAAGACTTATATGCCTAACTCCTTTGAATTACTTGTAGCTGATGTTGTTAATCAATATTCATCGAATAAAAAACCTACCTTGTTTATGCTCGTTAAAATTATTATTCTGAGTTTCTTCAAGAGTTTGCAGACTTTATCTCTCAACTACTACTAACAACTGATAAGGTTTGAATTGTATCAGACTTTATGATTCATTATAAAACGAACATGATTCTCTTAATTGCATTTGATTCCATTATAAAATCTATGGGTATCACCCAGAATGTAATAGGTCGTACACACCGCTGTAATCATACCTTAGATTTAGTACTAACAGTACTAACGTCGATATTGATAAGCTTGCTGTTATACCACAAAATTAATCTCAGATCACTCTCTCCTACTATGTGATCCGTGTTTAACCAGTAAATTTTGTTCAGTGCGTAGTCTTAAATCTAAACGTACATGTAACTTCTGCTGCTGCAGCTGCTTTCAGTAATAACATCCCAGAACTAATGATCTTGTCACCAGTAGAGCCTGAACAACTTCAACAGGCATCCCAACCTTTGTTAATTTCGTAGACGAATGATTTTCGTCAACGACCCTTTTTTCTGACGAAAACGAGACGATGCCTGAATTAAAATGAATGAGAAAAGACGAACTAGTACGAAATGAATTGACGCTTATGTCAACGAATAAAAACGAGACGAAAATGTTTGTCAGAGACGGCATCAAATCATATCTGACTTAGTTTTGTGGAAAGGCGGGACAAGTTGAGTAGAGACCCAATGAGACGCACACATTTGATTTAATGGGAATTCCGTACCAGCCTCTGTGGTGTTTCTCAGGAAACCAGTTGGACAAACACCTGAGAGAAAGAGGAGAGTCGATATATTGGCGCATTTCTCATTTGATGTCAGGGAAAACAAGACTCTTTGTAAACCGTGAGGAGTGACCATCTCCCGCAAAAAAACAAACAAACAACAACAACAAAAAAACTTGAGACGACATTTGCAGGCATGTCATCTTGAAACTGCTGTCCGCTATCCGCACCTAAATGGCTCGATCTCCTATTTTACCGGTATTACAAACGCACTCAAAGTTCATAAAATTGAAGCCAATATTTCAGCAAGACTCTTTGCAAACCGTGTGGGACGACTATTTCTCGTAACAAAACTGCACACATAAAACAAACCTCACCACAAACTGCACACATAAAACAAAACTCACCACAAACTGCACACATAAAACAAAACTCACCACAAACTGCACACATAAAACAAAACTCACCACAAACTGACATCCTGAAACTGCGGTCACGCTATCCGCACCTAAATGGCTCGAGCTCCTATTTTACCGGTATTACAAACACACTCAAAGTTCATCAAGTTCAAGCCAATATTTCAGCGAATAAAGTAGGGATTAAAATATGTTTTCATTTCGCGACGTGGATATATTTTACTTTGTCTAAAAAGTATTCATGCTATCTTTAAGGAGTATTCGGGTAACATAACTCTGTTTTATACTGTAATTATGAGTAAATGCATATAGAGCAGCACATATCTGATCTTCTGATCTTATGTTTAATAAAGCTTATCATATGCAATTTATTCCTACTTGATTCTATTCTACAATATCTCATGAGTGTCCACACCGAGTTTTGGTGACCACTTTAAGGTATACTGTTATTATGAAGGCATGCATATAGACCTCAGAATTATCTTAATTAGATCTTATAACATATCATTCATTCCAACTTGATTCTATTATGGAATATCTGCTGAATGTCCACACTGAGTTTGAAGCAGATCTATGGTGTACATTTAGGGTTATAACCACTTTAATGTATAATGTTATAATCAATGCATATATGTAGATGTTTCATTTAATCTAAGTGCGTATAATGACTTAAATAATTCAAGGGAAATGTTACAAAAAAATTTCGTATTGCAACCTTTACATTTCATATTTTAGTCAACTGAATCCACTGTAGATTTGGTCGACTAAAACTAAAAACAATTCCGATGACAGATAATTTAGTGAAAAGACTATGACTAAACCTAAATAAAAATTTGCTGTCCCAAAATGAACGGTGATCCCAACGGTTAGAGTCTGTGCTACGCCCAACCTTAGACAATGTAGCACCAGTTAAAACCAAAATGATCAGGGATAAACGGCTGGTCTCTTGGTATGGTGATCATACACGTGCTCTAAAACAAAATGCACAAAAATTTGAGTGCAAATGGCGACAAGTTGGCATGGAAAGATGTCCTTGAATCTAAATCGGAATATTTCTCGTTTTTAATAGACAGTAACAAGAATAATCCAAGATTCCTCTTTGACACTGTATCAAAACTTACTGGGAATGTAACAGTATTTGAACCTATTATACCGCCGGGGTATACCAGTAATGACTTCTAATATTCTTTAATGATAAGATAGAAAAAATACGACGCTAAAGTCAAAATGTCCGTCCCCGTAGCAAGCAGCAACTCACCCTGAGGAACGAGTTCTTGTAATGGCTTATCTAACAATGTTATACAGCTACATTCCTTTAACCCGATCTCCCAAATTGAACTAACTAACTAACTTAATTAATTTTTCAATCCTGTTCAATTGTTGTAAATTAATTAATTGTTCAAAATCTTCATCCCTTAGCCTTAGATACGTACCAAAGTCTTTTAAATGTGCAGTTATTAGACCGCTGATTAAAAAACCTAATCTTGATCCACTTGTACTGTCCAACTATAATATCTATATATCTATATATCCTTTTATCTGTAAGGTTCTAGAAAAAGTCGTCTCCCAACAATTATGTTCTTATTTACACAGAAATAATATTCATGAAACATTTCAGTCAGGATTCAGATCCAACCACAGTACAGGAACCGTATTAGTTAGGGTAGTTAATGATCTGTTAATGTCCTCTGATAATGGATGTGTTTCCCTCCTTGTTCTATTAGATCTTAGTGCAGCATTTGATACTGTAGATCATAAAATTTTACTGGAAAGGCTAGAAAACACAGTAGGTATTAAAGGACTCGCTCTCTCCTGGTTTGAATCATATCTGAGAGATCGCTCACAATTTGTCCTTGTAAATAATTCATGATCAGATACTACAAAAGTAAATTTTGGTGTTCCCCAGGGGTCAGTGTTGGGACCTCTATTATTTACTCTTTACATTTTGCCATTAGGGAATATTATTCATAAAGATGGAATTCATTTTCACTGTTTTGCAGATGACACACAGTGATATCACCAGAGTTGCTTTTTTTCAACTGCGTAATATCTCAATAAGAAATATACTTTCTGTTAATGGTGCTGAAAAACTGATCCATGCATTTATAACTTCAAGGTTAGATTACTTTAATGCATTTTTTGTTGGTTGCTCTGGTATCCTTTAACAAGCTCCAGTTGGTCCAGAATCATCTTTACACGAGCTGCCAATTAAATTTCGTACTGTTTATAAAACTAACTTAGCATGTGCTGTATGAATATCAGCAGTGTAGCTCATTCATAACCAGTGGAATAAGAAGTGTTGCACTACTGTAATGCTACACCTACATCTAAATCCTTTGGCTCTTATGATTAATCAATAAGGAATTTGCAGTTTTATTCTAAAAAGTGAAACCATTTGGTTGTCTCGATATATAAACTTGAATAAACTCTATGACGTTTCAGTCGGCAGAGCAGTGTTTGTGGTAAATCTGGGACAACGCCACCCACTCCTACATTGACAAGCCAGTAGTCATGGGAAATAATGTGCACCCAAAGCAGTATTGTGCAGTATTAGCACAATGCTTTGTGTAACAAGGTAGTGTAGTGGTTAGCACACTGCTTTGTGGTTAGCACGTGCTCCTCACCGCTCGATGAACTGGCACCCTCAACAGGATAATGTGGGTATGAATGTACGAAGGAATGTACTTTCTTATTCAGTTTACTTACTGACAATCTTATTACATTCTCTTGGCCCTTTGGTGAACTAAAATTGACCAAACAGACCACAAACACATGCCACCTGTTACCTGTCAGACAATTACATGCCTGACATTTGCAACCAACCAAACCGCTTAAAAATCGGTAAAAATTCAGTGTTATGCTGATTTTTTTATAACTTAGCCACTATTACGCGACACAAGATTAAACTGCGAGGTAAGGAAGCGAACAAAATACAGTCTGGTTACAGTTCTATTGTGTGGTAAAAAGGTAAGCAAAATGTCTGACACGTCCTTATTTTTAAACTCAAAGGCATAGGCTGACCTATTGTTTCCAATTTAGGCTATTGAGTCCAATAAATTGAGGGAATGAATTAGGAACAATGGACTATGCTGGACATGTGCAAAACACCATCAAGCTAAGGATTGTAATGTCAAGAAACCCTGTCCAAATGTCAGGGTTCACACCTTGGCATTAGTTCTTCATGAAGCAAACAGGAAAATGGATGACCCACCTACTCAGCATTCTTCCTCTAAAGTACTCTACCTCAATCCATCAAGTTATTCCACCAAAATTATTCTGAAGCTAGTGAATGTTATCCTGAGTTACAGAGGTACAATACACAATACATTATGAATGAAAATCTTCTTCCAAGACCCATTCTAGGTCCTACCTTAACTGGTGTTCTTCTCAGATTCCGTGAACATCCTATTGCGATCAGTGGAGACTTTAAGGCGATGTTCCACCAGATCAGACTCCTTCCTGAAGACAAACCATTCACTAGATTCCTATAGCGTGAGCAGACAACTGAAGCTCCATCAACCTATGCATGGCACGTATTATTCTTTGGTACAACCTGCAGTCCTTGTTGTACTGTCTGTGCACTTCAGGGTCATCTCAAGAATCACCCACAAGCAGACAAAAATACTGTAGATTCAGTCCTGTAGTCGTTCTACGTTGGCAATTGTTTGCAGTTCTTGAGGGACTCGATTCAAGCTAAAGAGCTCATCACAAGGATGAGAAAAATCCTAGCCAAAGGTACTTTTGACATCTGTCAATGGGCCAGTAATGGCTCTTCAGTGATGAACTCCCAGTGGAAGCTCTGGCAAGTAGTACAATCCAATTGTTGAATCAGGATGCTAACAATCCACTTGAGGGACACTTAGATTAATCTGGAAATGTACCTCAGACACTTGCAAATACCATCCTGTGAAATATCAGACACGAACAATGAGGAATGTATACAAAGTATATACATTAGGCTAACTCTCAGAGCTGTGTTCCGGTATCAGTTCCAGCCCCACACATGATGTTCATCCACTGCAGCTTCACTCAAGCTGCTTCTGTCATCAGTTCCAGCCCCATCATACCCGGGCCACTTAATGCCCATGTGCATATTTCACATTTTATTTGAACTATGACTCCATGACTTTAGTTTCACTCTTAGATTTATCATCTACGCCGCCCAAGGAGGTCGGGTCCCTTTTTGAGTCTTGGTCCTCCCAAGGTTTCTTCCTCATAACACTTAGGGAGTTTTTCCTTGCCACTGTCGCCCTAGGCTTGCTCAATTTGGGATTGGACGTAGTTATTAGGAGATAATCTAAACTTGTAAAGTTGCTTTGAGACAATGCTCCATTGTAAAAAGTGCTATATAGAAAGATCTGACTTGACTTGACTAAGCCCTTTCATGACCCAAGCCAAAATCATTCTTCAGCAACTGTGGTCGAAAAAGAGAGAATGGGATGACCCACTTCTACCAGATTCCTTGCTACAATTATGACAACAATGGGAAGGTGAGCTACCCTTTCTGCATAACATTTGATTTCCTAGATGGTATGGAACAACCAAATGAATTACACGTCTTTTGTGTTGCATCTGAACAAGCCTATGGCTCTGTAGCATACATCAAGGCAGTGTCCAAGGTGACATTGATGTATCTTTCCTCATGGCCAGATCCAGAGTAACACCCAAGAAAGTCATATCTATTCCACGGTTAACTGCTGTAACAGCGGTGCAGTTAGCCAAACTCTTCCGGACTGAACTAACTCTGAAGATAGACCGAGCCATCTTTTGGTCTGATTCCACAGTAGCCTTAACCTGGGTGAAATCAGAATCCTGCTGCTACAAAACCTTTGTAGTCTAACATCTAACAGAGGTTCTAGAATACACTGCCTCAGAACACTGGCATTAAGTAGATTCAAAGAATAATCTGGCCGATGACAAAACCAGAGATCTGAGTTTAAAGTTCTTATCTGCTTCATCCAGATGGAATCTCTGATCCTAGAATCTCCTCGTACCTATTAGTCACGACAAAACTCGCATTTCCACTTAGTCTGTATTACATGAGATGTGTTTCAAAACCCGACTCGTGATAACTCGTGACTTAACTCTTGGCATTATGTTGTGATACCGCACAGATCTCTGTTTAAAAATGTTATCAAAATAAACGTATAGTATACAGCCAAAAATCTGTAGACACATTTGTAACTCTTCTAGTTAGTGATATCTATTATTTCGAGCGCACTGACTGCTTAGTGATTCAAAATATTAAGTATACAGGCATTTACGTTCTACAGACAGCTGCAGAATGGGCCTATATGAAAATACAATTGATGTTTTTGTAGTGATGTTTGCTTAGAGTTTACCTTTAGTCTATAAGCTTATAAAAATGAGGTTGTAGTAAATACACTTGCATTGTACACTCCTTCCAGAGGTTTGCCAACTTCTGTAGGTGATGAGACATCTATAAGTCATCGTCGTTCATCCACTAATGTGAACACCCTGTTGAAAGGAAGTGCATGAAAAGGCAAGTGATGCCAGGCTGCATGTGGAAATTATTAAACAAGTCTTTAAATCAGTTTAGGAAGTAAATCCCTCAACTGCTGCTCTAAAAATAGAAAACATTAACTTAAGTGAGATTATTTAAATGGTTTACAAACTTTACTAACAGTTACAAGATTTCATCTAACACTGAATTAAAGATTTGGCAACCAAATAAAAGGTCACACACTGAACCAGACACAGGCTAAATCTAACAAGAACATGTTAGTACTGAATTCACCAACCAACCTGTCCATCCATCTTCAACCTGCTCAGTCCAGCAAATGTCTGAGATCAAATGGTCTCTCAGCTTTCCTAACCTCAGCAGTGCAGTCAGACATGCTATGGAAGTGGTAAGTCTTACTGGGTGACTCCTTTAAATGCTCTTTTGCACCGATGTCACAATACTTTGATCGGAAAACAGTTCTGTTTTCCTGCCATTAATTACGTAATCTGTTGACTTCATCACGACTAGGCACTTATGTTACTGGCAGGGGTGTTTAGAGTACTTGTCCTACTGGGGGGCACAGAATTTAAGTGGTACAGCTGTACCCCTCTGCTTGCCAATCATAGGGGCACAACTGTACATACAATAATATGCCTGTTAAACACTAAATAGCCCAGATTAAGTGATTTAACACTACAGTGGGCATTACTCTGCCATGGCTGAGAAATTCGTTTTATTAATTGCCTTAATTTTGTTTATGTTAATATAACTGATGCCTTTGTTTTACTCTTCTAATATGTACTTTTGGTAGGTTATATGGCAAAAATGGTCAAAATACATAGCTATGCCTGCAGCGTGGTAGATTTTCTTTTAAATATTTGCGGATATCCATTACTCCATGCAAAAAAACAAAAGAAACTTGTACTCTGATGAAAGCATTAGCCACTTAAGCTGTTGGAAAGCTACTGGGGCATTATGGGCAATGTAGTGTCTGTAGTAAATTTGCATGGCCTTGACTATCTTTTCACCACCATGATTTTACTGGGGCACGTGCCCCACCTGGCATCCATATAGCATCTGGACACTGAGCACATGCTAATGATTTACCAAAAATATGTATTTTTACAATGAACAAATAACATCTAAAAATGATTTAGGTAACAGGATAGTAAGCTGAGATTGACCTTCTCAGTCGTAGTTACAATATCATCAAACACACAGAACGAAATAAGAGGGAACTTAGTATTGGTATTCCCATGAACTTCAGAAGGTCCAGATGATACAGCTTGCATGTGACTTGTGGTATGTTCCCTAATTTTCAGAAGTGGGAATATGTCAAGGTTACAGGACTGAGTGAAAACCTGGGGGCATGACTGAAATGTGTATTTTAAAGTAAAATATTGGATTTCTTATGAAAAAATATTTAAGGCATAGATGGAATATGGAGGGAGACAATAATGCAAAATCTATACACGTAATATTCTGTGGACTAATGGCACCCATCCTGTGGCACATCTCATATAGGCTACAAAACCTATGGGTAGACGGAAGAACATCTCTGTTTAACGTTTATCAACAATATATGTATACCAAAATAAACTTGTAGTATATGGCCAATAGTTTGTAGACGAGCCTTCTAGTTAGTGCTCTCTCATTATTTCAGGCACACTCACGGCTATCCGATTCATATATTAAGCATACAGACATGGGATCTCTACAAACATACAGTACTGGTCTGTTGCAGAATGGGTCTACATACAAATACAATACAAATATTATTAAGGTCTTGAGATGAGTCATCCAAAGTACGCCCATGCCCTCGTTTTCTGTAGTGATGTTTGCGTACGCAGCAGACTAGGCTTATAAGGAGGAATGAGGCTGTACTCGTATGCTTCTCCCAGGGCTTTTCCACTTCTGTACATGACGGGAGACCGTCGTCTTCCTTAACAAATGAGGAAGAAAAAATGAGGAAGACTGCATGCAGTCATAGGACTTTCTGCAGAAAACATTCCTATTTTAATACCCAGTAATTTGGTATGACTAGGCACTTGTATTACTGGAGACCCCCAAGTCATTTATTCCACTTTTAAGTAGAGTGTCTGAGCTGAGGGCAACTGGACTACTTCTTGGTTCTTCTTGAACGCAGTCAAGAAGTCCAGTTGTCTTAAACACTCGAATCTCCCTGAATTTCTGTTTATTTTGCTAAACCATTCATTTGGCGCCATCTAGTGGAGCTGTGACCAATATGTTGTTTCTGAACACACATTGTATAGCTAATATTGATCCTATAGGCTGGAGCAAAAAACCGACAGCTATGTAAGGAAATATGCCTCCTCTGGTCAGGACGCTCAATCCCTATTTTAAATATAGTACCCCATTTTAATTATATTACTTTTTGTTTGTTCACAGACAGTACAGTAAATTTAGCACAAATGTAATATTCAGTGCTGGATTCAACTGTGATTTGATTTAGTTTTTTCGGTTTTACAGGAAACAAAAACATTTGGTTATCCCCAGGAACATTAGTTTGTAGTTCTTGTAGTTAATAAAAATGTTCTGTGTAAGGTGTTCCCAAAATAAAACCATCAATAAAATATCCCAGCCAAACGAAACCCCCCTGGACGAACAAACGCATTTTTGATGAAAACTGTTTTAATACCCCAAAGTTACCCAGTGGCAGCGCAGTTCTGTTACAGTGAGTGTCTGAATGTCTTCATCACATCCACATTATTCCTGTAGTTCCACGCAGTATGAGAACTAACACACTACACACCATGGTAAAAACAAGGATTCTGTCCCAAACAGACCCAAACTCCCTAGATGTGCATGTGCTGATATTTCTGTACGTCTTTAAATATATATCGGCAAATGTTATGGTTTAAACCAATGAACCAGTGTTTTCTACATCATAGAAATCTGTATGTATAGAAAACATTCATATAATTGACTGCTAGTGAAGGTCCATTTAGATAAATGTTCCGTTAATGATTTAACTGCCTTCAGTTTGAAATGATCACATTCATGATCTAAAGATCTAAAAAGTCAAAGATTTCTGCAAATAAGTTTGTGAAGAACAGAAGCTGTTGCCAAGCTGCTTCCGTCATCGACTCCAGCCCCACCATAGGACAGTAACCCTCACCTTCCTCCAGTTACCTGGGGTCGAAGTGCTGCCAATCTGACTTTCCTGCTTAGACTCAGGATCCTGGGATCTCTGTGTATCGGACTACTTAATGCCGATGTGCATATTTCACATTTTATTTGAACTATGACTCCATGACTTTAGTTTCATTCATAGATTTATCATCTACGCCGCCCAAGGAGGTTGGGTCCCTTTTTGAGTCTCGGTCCTCCCAAGGTTTCTTCCTCATAACACTTAGGGAGTTTTTCCTTGCCACTGGCGCCCTAGGCTTGCTCAATTTGGGATTGAACATAGATATTAGGAGATAATCTAAACTTGAAAAGTTGCTTTGAGACGATGCTCCATTGTAAAAAGTGCTATATAAATAAATCTGACTTGACACATTCATTCTGTTTCTTTCATTTTGTTCTTGAGGGCACAGCTTAATACGTAATGTTAAAGTGTAATCAGATACAGATTAGTTGTGGATTAGAGAAATATTACATTCAAGTTTTTGGGCACCCAGGATTACTCTGGTTGCATTCCACCGATGTCTAAATTCACATCAGGGCTCTGGGCAAGTCAGCCAAGTTGACAGCACTAAACACTGCACCACTAGGCTACAAAAACACATCACAAAATAGCAGCGATGCCTAAATAGTTTTGGTCAAGTAATGAAGAGATCAGGGAAACAAAGAATGTGTTATGCTGAATCCTTTCTACAGCCCAGCAGAATCCAGGGTGGATGTTGTTCCAAACACGGTCCATTATGGGGTTAAAGCACTCGGTGAAATCGGCATCACCAGTGTGGAAGGTGTTAAGTTAAACTAACTGCCAGAAGAGCAGAAGTTAAAAACCGTGAGCCTTTACAGAAACAGCCACATGATGGAAGCAGCGGCTGTGGGACTGCAAACGACCAAAAACAAACCACTGCTGTGCTACAACAGAAGACACTTAGTACCTCCATTTGAAAATAAGCAAGAGAGACCACTGACACACAAACTTGTATTACAAGATACTTTATTTACATTACAAAGGACCATGCAGTCCAAGACAACAGAAATCAGCTGATGCCCAGTAGCTCTAGTGGGTGTTTTTCTTACAATTTTAGAAGAGTCTAAATAAAAATGAATGACACACTGGGGAATCATGCGTAGTTGAAAAATGTGTCAATTCAATTGTCTGAATGAAATGAAAGATGCTGAGTTCATGATCACCAGGGCTTAACACATGATGGAAAATTACACAACGACCAACGCGAAGTGATGATTCATTACATTTGCACCATAGCATCACGGTTCTCTACAAAGATGAAGGTTACTTTAGTTTAAGTTCAGCTGCACCAGAAGACAGTCATAAGGCTACACTCATAAATCAGTAGCTGCATATCGTTTGCATTTCATTGATTGTGGTTCTTATTGACTCCAAAATGGTGAAAAAATGTGCCAAATGTTTAGGTATAAAAAAATATCTTTATTTTTTAATGTTCTTCCCATTTAAACCTATAAGTAAAAATCTTAACATGGCTTAATGTACTAAAGCATGCATTGCTCAGAGGTGGGATTTGAACCCTGAACCTTCTGGTCCTTAGTCCTGTACCTTAACCACTAAGCCACCATGTCCCATAAATATTAAATGGGAAGAAAATAATGTAAAAAATGACTTTTGAAGTTGAAATATTAAAAAAACTAACGCTAATGGGATAGAAGAGTGTATTTGAAACATAGGACGCGTTAATAGGAACCGATAAGTGGAATTTTTTTCAACAGATGCTTGGTTCTTGCAATTTTGGAACCAGCTTCCGATACCAACCCTATAAATCAAACTCAATCATAAAGTCTAACTACCAAACTGCATCACTGACAGTTTTACAGGCTTACAAGATGATCTCAATATCATAAGCAACCGTTTGCATCCTGTACCCCGTTTGGTGCAGTGCTTCAGGAACATCCACCACCTTCCTCTTATGAACCTGTGGTTCCATGGAGTCGGAGAGCATTCTGCTAGACTGGCCTTCCTCAGCCGGGGGATGATCTTTCTCCAAACAGACACGCTTGTGCTTGCGCTTTTTCTTTTTCTTCTTCTTCTTGGACTTGACATTCGGTTCCAGCATCATTTTCGCTTCCAGTTCCAGCAGGCTCTTGGGTTCCATGATGTCGTGCTGCTTGAGCACGCGGATGATGCCGCTGAGGTTGCCGGCCTGGTGGTCCTGACAGAACAGCACTCCGCACACGGAGCAGCGGTACGCCTCCTCCTTGTCGTGGATCATTTGGTGGCGCTTGCGGTTGTGGTGCGTGGTGAAGGTGTGGTCGCAGCGGTCGCACGGGTACGGACGCTCACCCGTGTGCACGCGCTGGTGCTCGTGGTGGTGGCTGCGGCTCAAAAAGCGCTTGCCACATACAGAGCACGGGAACGGCCGGTCACGGTCGTGGAACTGCATGTGCTTGGCCAGCTGGCCCAGGGAGGTGAAGCTTTCATTGCACTCGTTGCATGTATACTCACTGACCCCAGTCTGCAGCTCGGAGAACAGGAGCAGCTGCTCCGTACACTGTTCGGACTCATTCTTCTGGTCGTCATCACTCAGTTCTGTGACTGAATTGTGCTCGCTTCCCTCTGCACTGCTGTCATCGGCATTATTTACCTCCATCGTTTCAGGCTGAATTTAATGTCCCAGAAACGGCAGATAGGAAGACAAAATTTGAATGACATACATGTCACATCACACCTTTAGTCAAATATTCAACAAAATTATTAGTCTAAAAAAGATTACACGAATACTAGTAACTGTCACATGGTGAAATAGCTGGTTAGGTTATGTGGTCATATCTTCAAAACACGTCTGTGGAGATTTCCAGACCCTTCATGTTATGAAGTACAGTAGCCCCATATACAGGGGTTAGACAATGAAACTGAAACACCTGTCATTTTAGACCACAATTATTTATTAGTATGGTGTAGGGCCTCCTTTTGCAGCCAATACAGCATTAATTCGTCTTGGAAATGACATATACAAGTCCTGCACAGTGGTCAGAGGGATTTTAAGCCATTCTTCTTACAGGATAGTGGCCAGGTCACTACGTGATGCTGGTGGAGGAAAACGTTTCCTGACTCGCTTCTCCAAAAACACCCCAAAGTGGCTCAATAATATTTACTAATAAACTGGTGACTGTGCAGGCCATGGGAGATGTTCAACTTCACTTTCATGTTCAGCAAACCATCTGAACTCTGGTATATCACGCATAATGTTGTGTGCATTGCAATATTTTGAGCAAAACTGTGCTCTTACCCTGCTAATTGAACCTTCACACTCTGTTCTTACCGGTGCAATGTGCAGTTAATGAAGATTGGCCACCAGACTGGTCCAATTTAGCCATGAAATCTCCCACACTAAAATGACCGGTGTTTCAGTTTCATTGTCTAACCCCTGTAGATAAATGGAAAATGAACGCTCAGGGTTTTTATGGCTGACATTCCCAGTGTTACAAAAAAGCGCGATATAAATAAAGCTGACTTGAAATCGATCAAATGCACCTTAAACATGCAGGAATATGTTTGCAGTAACAAATCTTCATCTCACCTCCTGATAAACACCACCGAGTCTCACCAACTGTCCACATCCAAAGGCAGCTTATCTCCAGACACACAGCACTCGTGGAAAAAATGACTGAGGTCGCAGTTCTCCCGCGGTTCTGTGATATTTACATTGTGTCTGCAGTGCAGTTACTGTTGCCCGGTTACTCTGCTAGCCGCTTTGCTAACGGCTGTAACAGTGTTAACATGCACAACACAAAGCAACTTTCCCGCGGCTCTTACCGCTTAAGTCCTGTGACAAAAACCGTGTAAGAAACGGCAAAGGACAGCAGCGACTCAAGCCAACATGCATTAACATCAAAGTCTAAAGTTTCAATTAAAAAACCCCCCAAACCCTGTTTGGGAAAAATGCAAGCAATCCACGGACCACAGCTAAACTCCCCAGTTACCCCGCCATTGATTACTCACTTCCGGCGTGGGCGGGTCTTATGGTGTAACAGCAGTAAGGCGATTGATACAAAGTCTGATCTAGCTGGTATTCCAACATCAGTACAGACACCAATACAGATGCCAACACAAAAACAAACACCAATACCACTACCAACACCAATTTCAGAACAGAGTCCCATACCGCTACCAACACCATTATCAGTACGGATGCCAATACAGATACCAGCACCAATACAGATGGAACAAATGAAGAGGCACTAACAGAATTCCTATATGTTACATGGCGAGATGCTGGTCTTACCCGTGTGGGCAAGGACTTAACGTTGTACATAGCCACTGTGTGACTGTAAAAGATGGTTTACAAACTCTCAGTGCTGTTGAAGATCTGACATGCGGTCATGAAGAATGTGACGGAGTGTTTTTACATGCACAACATGCTGCACAGGAACACCAAACTGTTGTTATCAAGAGCCCTGATACTGATGTGGCAGTGACTGCTGTAACTCTGCAGAGAGATTTACCATGCAGGTTGTGTTTCTGCACTGGAGTTCGCAACAGAACAAGGATCACTGACATGGCTACGGTGTCATCAGCTCTTGGCACCAGTGTGTGTTCGGCACTTATTTGGATCCATACATATTCAGGTTGTGACTCTACGAGCGCCTTTCATGGCAAGGGCAAAAGAAAGACATCATCTGTCAAGGAATACCTGACTGCATTTATAGAACTGGCCAGCAGTTTTAACCTGGGCCAGTTCACATTTGAACAACTTCCCAAATATGTGTCATCTCTATGGTCAGGGACCTGCTGTAAATGTGAATGATGCCAGATGCAAAGACTTCTGCATGGCAACAACATGCCCCCTACAAGTGATGCCCTGTACCAACACTGCAAAAGGGCAAACTACCGAGCAGCAATAACGAGATTCTCACTGAAAGGTAAAATATGTGGTTTTTTACTCTTTTACTTCTTCCTAGCTGGTTGATGAAGATTTTGACAGAAAAACAGTCAGGACTTGACATCCTGGACATGCATGTGGGAATTAAAGTGTCTCTTGTATTGCAGAACTTTGGGACAATGGAGCACAGCGTCAGTGCTTCAGATTGAATCACATTGTTTGGTTATGTATCTGGCATGCTTCCTCGTCTGTGTTTTTCCTGTGTACGCTTGACTCAGTTTCCTTCTGGGAATCTTCTACTCAGCCTCCTAAAAATACATGCCATTACAACTACATCCAGACCTTTAGCAGACGCCCTTATCCAGAGTGACTTACAACTTACACAATCGTAATTACAACTGTTACAATCCAAGGACCTTGCTTGAGGACCCAATTGTGGCAGCCTGGCTGAGGTGGGATTTGAACGCTGGACCTCCTGCCCATAGCCCAGCACCAATCCTTTCAACGAAAATAATTTTCGGTGAGTGATTGTTCCTTATAAATTGTGTTGCCAGATCTGTGATCACCCTGCAGGTTTTGAATGGGACTTGAGTGTTTGAGTGATAATGCTGTGGATTTCAAGTTCTACATGGACATGATGAACATTTCTGTTTGACATGTTTATGTGCGGTTTGACTTTTAACGTGTAATAGAATTTTTTTTTTGCATAAAGCAGTTTACAATGATCTGTTCTGAACTCTTAAGTCTCTTGATGTACCTGCACCCACTGCACAAGCTGCGAGTCAGACTAATACCTGTCCTTGCCATGTATTCACCAGCAAGCAATTGGCAGAAACAGAGGTGCCAAAATCTTATGGACAGTAGAGATGAAGAACATTTTTTGGACCAAATACATACATGAGTGTAATCAGACAGAGAAGTCCAGACTTTTAGGATCATTATATACAGCTGTTTATTTTCTCAAAACATGTCATTTACTACATACAGAGCACAAAGTAAAAGTGTAATGGAGCGACTTACAGGAAGGCAGGAGACACAACTGCACAAAAACAGACAAAAACTAGGCAAATATGGCAATAGTAGTTATTCGGGCATGTATGTCTTTACAAGGTCAAGTCTAGGCCTAGCAATCTAAGCCATGTTATCGTGTGAGTGTTTTAGCTTCATGTGGAGGATCAAATACACAAATGTTTGGCTTGGGATTCTAAAAATAATGGAAATTAGATTGTGCGTGTGCATGTACGCAGGTTTGGTGTACAGGCATCTGATCGTTTGCATTTAACTGGCATTTTTTCTGCATGAATGGCTCTTAAAACTGGGCTATTTATTCTACTAATATATTATATTAATGAACGACATGTACGATATTTTCCATTTAACTTTATCTAGGAAGAGGTATGTTTAAATAATAAAGATCAGTGATGGAAATGGTACACTCTGTATAGATTCCAATTATATATACCTTTTATGTGCTAGCTGAAACTTACAACAAACATCTAGCTGCAAAATGATGCCCCCTTCTGGAAACCCTCTACAAATTCTGTACTACCGCTTTCTAGGGTCAGCTCTGATGATCACAGTACACTCCCAAAAATAAATGTGTTAGAAAAGGTCTTTTTGAGCAATGCAATGGAAGAACCGTTCTGATTTCCTAAAGAAATTTTTAATAGATGTCTCTTTCATTACAAAGAATTAAATAGCTATCAATCAATGTTGACAAATTTTTATTTATGGTGTTAAACCATATTTATCCCCTTCATTGGCAACAATGAAAACATTTAGATTTACAGCATTTAGCAGATGCCCTTATCCAGAGCGACTTACAATTAATAGTCTTACAATCCAAGCAGTTGTGGGTTAAGGGTCTTGCTCAAGGACCCAACAGTGGCAGCCTGGCAGAGGTGGGTTTTGAACCCTGGACCTTCTGGTCCACAGACCAGTACCTTAATCGTTAAGCTACCACAGTCCCTAAAAGGTTAAAATAACTTAAAAAAACTTCCCTGGCTACATTGTTTAACATTTATGTAATTTATCAGACACCCTTATCCAGAGTGACTTACAGCTGATACCATCTGACAATCCAAGCAATTGTGGGTTAAAGGTCTTACCCAAGGACTCAACAGTGGCAGCTTGGCAGAGGTGGGTTTTGAACCCTGGACCTTCTGGTCCATAGTCCAGTACCTTATCCACTAGGCTACCACAGTCCCTAAACATATGGTTTTGTTTTGTTGAACTTTTCCTCAAAGTTCTAAGCCTAGGCTTTCATCATCAAAATTTCACAAAGGATGGTTTTGATCCACCAACCTCTGGGCCAATCACGCGTCCGCTGCGCCACTCTACTTGCTTGTGACCCCAGATGGGACTCAAACCCAGAACCCCTGGTTCAGGAAGCTAGTGCCTTATCCAACAGGCCACTGGGGCTCTCTGTTTTAAGACTGTAGTGTCTGCAAACTTCAAGCAATAACAAAAAGTTTATGACCACCACTGAGCTTTGTGTCACTTTGTTGTAAGAATTCTCTTAAAACTCCTAATTCAGCACTGCTAGATATCGAACCACTCGCCTGTGATCTAATGAAGCAAATATTTTCATTAATCATCACATAATGTCTCCAGACAGCCTCTAAAATATCTTCTGATTTGGCCCTAATGCGAACACCAATGTCCAGTCATCTCTTTTGGAGCTTCCAGTGTAGCTCAACCTGACTAGATTGGGAACCTACATCTGCTTAGCTTCTGGGTTTCATCATGGAGTTTCACAAAACCATTTCCATCTATGATGTTTATTATTCAGTGAAAATAAAATAGTTAAAATATTTGAAAATACCAATTTGCTAAAATTCAGATCACATTTTAGGAGCTATTCATGCTGAAATCAGGTCGATGCAAAATGTTCATGAAATGTTTACTTTGGAAAGCTATGTCCCCAAACCACAACCCAAACTGGTCCAGGCAGAAATATGATTCAGGTTTCCCCCTTCCAACTAGTAGGAATTTCTGAGCATATGAACAGATTGAATCACAGCCTTTCAACAGGAGCTACACCCACATCTAGGTATTTAGCAGATGCCCTTATCCAGAGCGACTTCCAACTGGTGCAATCCAAACAATCGTGGGTTACAACATTCCATATTCTCCTTGAGAAATACCCCCAATATATATAAATATTTCCAAGGAAATATGCTGCAGGAAACTAAGGGGAATCCCAGACCACCTGGAGCCACAGTGAATCAGTCTCAGACAGAGACTGTCCGGCTCACAAAGAAGCACTGGATAGTTGTACACATGTGTTATGAAAGAGTGATACAAAAATACATGGTTTGTGTCTGTCTTTGTATGTTTCAGCCTGAGTCACAAATTCTTGATAACGACTAGAAGTCTTCACATTTGCATATCTGACCTTCGCTGGATAAAAGCATGGTAATTCTTATTGGTAGCACGTATATCATATAAGGACCAAACCTTTCGGATTTCGAGATATATTTCTGCTTAGAGATTATAATAAAACACCATGCTCAGATTTTACCTGAGAGAACGCACATGCAGCTGCACAATATACACTATGTATCTATATATATATATATATACACATATGTCATGTTCCAGACAGACCTTACGCACACGGCTTGGAGCAGAATGTAAATGTAAATGCAAAAGGCTGAAAATAAGGCAGCTGACGCCAGGACTTTCTCTCCACCTGTCTGTCTGAGATGAGTGTGTGGATATACAGCTTTCCCTTTGGAGCTTACCCAGAGTTGGCTATGGACCGGCACGGTTTCTTTCGGTCTATGCTGTCTGGGCTATAAAACCACAATCGAGACCCCACCATACCTAAAGAATGCTCAAATTCAAACTTCTAGCATCCTTAATCAAAGGTTAATCGTTACTGCAGAACCACCGGATGAATTCCGGCACGTACTGCGATGGTTTCTAAACCAGTTCCAAGCTGGAGCACAGGCTAGTCACATGAACGAAAACTAGCCACTCTCCTAACATAAGGCTTTGGGTTTTAGGCACACGGAGGTACTGTATCTGAGCTAGCATGTGGATGATGTGAATTTACCAACTGCTGATCTGTCAGCTAAATAAACACATAAATACAATTCCATAGAGAGAAAGGCAGAACCATAAACATAAGCATGTTACAGGCAAGACTGGAGATGAACGGTGTGTGTTTAAAGCAGCGGTCGGACCAGACGTGAAGAAAATCCGAGCAAAAGGCCACTGAAATGGCACAATAAAGGATCCACTTCCAGCAGCAGTTCATTTCGAATTTGATACATTATTCAGAGTTCATTTCGGATTACGCCAATAGATAAGAAGTGCACAAGGCTGGGGGTCACGTACCAGATGAGTGATACACCGAGGATCCCTACAGCCGGGTCGTACATAGCTGTCATTATTTTAGCAGGTAGACGGAGCCTTCTAAAGTTGGCTCCAGTCACTAAAAACTACATTGCTTACAAAAACACGCCACACCAGGACTTCCTATAATCGTCCGAAGTTGCTCTGCCCCAGGGCTAAAGTTCCACAAGGCAGATATCTGGCATGACCGCTGCTTGTGTGTCTGTGTATGTATGCTTAAATAAATCCATTCTGTAAAGAGGTAGTAGAGGAGCACTGATGCAGCAAGGAAGCCTCCAGAAAAGGAGACCTGAATTACTAACACAATAAAACTGAATAGCAACATGGAGTTCTTTTTTTGGTCAAAAGTCACCATACCTGAATGCAACAAGATCATTTTATGGATTTCACCAGTACCATCTTCATGCTATAACAGCATGAAGACTTGCTCTACATAATGTCTAAATCTCACTGTCCAGTCTCACCCAGAGATCTTAGCTTTAACTTGCCACCATTTTCTGGCTGCAAGTTGCTCCAAGCCACCAAAAGAGCCTATGAATGTAACTTTAAAAATCATTTATATATTATATTTTTAAAAACTCGCTTCATCAGTATATGGCAGTGAGTCCAAGGCTGTTTTCATGGTCCAGGCTGTTGCATAGTATTTATATTTCCCCTGTTGCCTGCAACTTAAGAGGCACCCTAGTTAGTACTGGTTAGTTGTAGCTAGAACGCATCACGAACTAGTGTTGCTGTTCTATTATTTTCAATATCTCTGAAAACCGTTAGCTGTTAAGAGTCAAGAAGTGTCGGTTTTAATCAACTTAATTCTAGACTCTTGTGGCGCAGCAATATTTCTCTAGCCCACCACTGCGGAGACCCAAGTTGGAGTACCGGCAGTGCCTTCCAGCCAGGCCGAGTGTCACACAGACACACGATAGCCTGTGTCTAAGGGAAGGGAGGCCAGACATTCAGCAGTGATGCAATGGCAACCAGTGCTGTGCCCTGAAATGGACTGATGGCTGTACAGTGAATACAGGTATAAGCTCTGGTACCCTCCAAAAACCCTGAGCAGAACATTCAGGGGCAAAACAGGTGTAATACAGGGGTAAAGAAGGGTAAAAGCAGGCATTAAGTAGGGTAGAGCAGGGGAAAAGTAGAGGAAAAGCAGAGGTAAATTGGGGTAATGCAGGGGAGAAGCAGGGGAATAATAGGGGTAAAGTAGGGGAAAAGGGGTAAAGGAGGGGCAAAGCAGAAGAATGCATGGGTAATGCAGTGAAAAGCAGGGCAGAAAAAAGTTTTAATTTTTGGTCTAACTGTAACCCTGTCACATTAATTTACACAAGGTACAGTGGGGCAAAAAAGTATTTAGTCAGCCACTGATTGTGCAAGTTCTCCTACTTAGAAAGATGAGAGAGGTCTGTAATTTTCATCATAGGTACACTTCAACTATGAGAGACAAAATGATTTAAAAAAATTCAGGAAATCACATTGTAGGATTTTTAAAGAATTTAATTGTAAATCATGGTGGAAAATAAGTATTTGGTCACCCACAAACAAGCATGAGTTCTGGCTCTCACAGACCTGTAACTTCTTCTTTAAGAAGCCCTCAACTCAACTCGTCATGTTTGGAGGAAGAAGAATGCTGAGTCGCATCCCAAGAACACCATACCTACTGTGAAGCATGGGGGTGGAACCATCATGCTTTGGGGCTGTTTTTCTGCAAAGGGGACAGGACGACTGATCCGTGTTAAGGGAAGAATGAACGGGGCCATGTATCGTGAGATTTTAAGCCAAAACCTCCTTCCATCAGTGAGAGCATTGAAGATGGAACGTGGCTGGGTCTTCCAGCATGACAATGATCCCAAACACACCGCTCGGGCAACGAAGGAGTGGGAGGGTCTGTAAAAAGCATTTCAAGGTCCTGGAGGTGGCCCTAGCAGTGTTCAGACCCCAACCCCATAGAAAATGTGTGGAGGGAATTGAATCATCACTGCTCTAGAGGAGATCTGCATGGAGGAATGGGCCAAAATACCAGCTGCAGTGTGTGCCAACCTGGTGAAGACTTACAGGAAACGTTTGACCTCTGTCATTGCCACCAAAGGTTATGTTACAAAGTACTGAGTTGAACTTTTGTTATTGACCAAATACTTATTTTCCACCATGATTTACAATTAAATTCTTTAAAAATCCTACAATGTGATTTTTCTCATTTTGTCTCTCATAGTTGAAGTGTAGCTATGATGAAAATTACAGACCTCTCTCATCTTTCTAAGTAGGAGAACTTACACAATCAGTGGCTGACTAAATACTTTTCTGCCCCACTGTAAGTTTACACTATCCATGAAAAAGTAAATAAATAAATAAATAACCAGACAAATGCACATTATTGGAATGGGCAAAACATGTTTTAAGAGGCATTTTACACATTAGGTACTTTTAGGGCAGTACTTTTACTACGGATATAGATAGATAGATAGGTAAACAGATATAATAGATAGACCGTACACAATTTAGCAACACTTATTTTGGAGCACGTTCGTTTTCATGAGCGACAGCAACCCTGATTACAGGTGACGTAACCAATTCGATTCAAATCAAAGCACATCAGGTTTCAATGTCAGATTTACAAAACTAGTTTGAAATGAGGAAGGGTACAGTTTCGATGTCGTATTTCCGCATGATTACTTTGAACAGAAAATGAACTCCACATGAAACGAACTCCACGGAGCACGTTCACATCGCTGACCGACACGGTCCGAGAGCGAACGATGAATACAATCAGAGTGTGTTTGGTAGACGTGAGGCCTGAGTCCTTGAGGTTTGATACCTTCCATTCTGGTGATGGCATTTGTTTGTTAGCTGTAGCGCATAAGAACGCCTTTTAGACGATCACACAGAGCAGTGAGGCGAAAAATCCAAGCCCACGATTAAGCCCAACAACCACACACGGCTCGCCGACGAGCTACACAAGCAGTACCACTGCAGGTACTCCACCGACTGCTCATGATCCAAGCACATCTTCCAAGTACAGGTCACACTTTAGTTACAGAAGGACACTAGTCCTTAGCTTAGCTTGCTCGTTTAACATAGCATGGTAGAAGTTAGCAGTGCTTTGGCGACAGAGGGCGATAATACTGACTGTGAGTAGCACTTATTGGCCGGATCGTCTCTCCGAATTCACGCCGCCACCTGCCGCTACACTTTTCGCATCACCACACTAAGCACGGCACATACAGAAATGCGGTTTAGTTGACCGGCCGGGGGTCATGAGCCCCCTGAACTATAGGCTTATTATGCAGATGTTTTGAGGTAAATTGTCCAGCATTTGAGTTGGATAGAAATAAATAAGAACATGAATTAGTGTGTTTGAGCTGTTTAAAAAAAACAAAAAAACAAAACGTTGACAAACAACTGTGTACTGAATACATGTGCGGATGGGAGAGGTAGATCATTTTGGTTAACAACGGCACCTGGCGGTCTGTCCTTTACACTATCAAGAGTCCTCCACCATTCTGCTCTGCTCTCCAGCTCCCTTCAAACGACCCATAAGCATCAAGCCAAAGCCCAACCAACTAAGACACAGGTCAGTTTACCCTGCGGTCACACCAGCAGCGCTCAAACGCCTTAGGTCCCTCAGTTTGATACGTGCCAGCTGAGTGCCAGCAGACATTCCTGAGACTAGGGTGTACCAGTGTTGGTTTCACCGAAAATCCTCACATACAATTACAGACTGTAGTCCGGATGTTTCTCCGCATGCTTTGTTCGTCCCCTTTACTCTGTTCTCTAACGGTCAGGACCCCCACAGATCCGGTACTATTTGGGATGAAGCTGGTACGAGCGAATCAGACACAGCAGTGCTGCTGGAGTTCACACACTGTCCACTTTATCAGAGACAGTCACCTTATTGCTCCACCTTATAGATGTAAAATCAGAGATAGTGGCTCATCTGTTGCTGCACAGTTTCTTCATCCATCAGTGCTCACAGGATGCTGGTGGCTGGACATTTTTGGTTGGTGAACTATTCCCAGTCCAGCCGTCACAACGAGGTGGCCACCACCACCACGTCAGTGTGACTGTAGTGCTGGGAATGATCCACCGCCCAAATAGGACCTGATCTGTGCTGGTCCTGGCCAGTGGAGAACAGAGTAATGGTTTTACTGGTAACAATTCAGGTAGCCAATGTAAGCACATCCACGTTTGTGCAAAGGCAGCAGCACTGTTATAGCTGTGATGCGGAGCTTCAGAGCCACATGAAGCACCACATACGAATACCACAGATACAATGCTTACAAAAGTCTCAGGCCGCCATTAGACTGCTTGTGAGGAAAAGCCTTGGTCGTGCAATAATCATTTTGCGTTTTTCACTCGCAATACATTATTCAATAACTTACATGAGATATGAAATACTGACTTGGACCAACTGTGGTTTAGTGCTAGTGTTTTAAGCACGTTGGAGTGATGAGCGCTGGGAAATGTAGTCGGAACGTATCACCATTCTAAATCAGGGAGTATCTGTGTAAAGTCACCAAATCCTCAATTTCCCTCATTTTTTATATTACAACTTGTTGAATGTGAAAAACAATTCACATAAATCTCAACTATTTTGGAAGTCATACTTTCAAACGGGCACCTAAAACACTGGTCGACCTTAAATACTCAATAAAAACAAAGGACTTTCTCGTTTCATGTCGCTGCTGGTGTGAACACAGGCTTACAGTTCGAGTCCAGTTGCAATTTGTCTCGCTGCCCGATGCAGCAGTGTCTCTGCTGTTTGTATACAGTAGGTTTTGGTTTGGTTATACCGAAACAGAAGTCTTGTGCTTTGTGAAGGTTAACACACGCAATCGTAACTTAAAAAGCTGAGCTTTGTTGACTGATAGAACCCTCACACGCCGTGTGTTAAACCCTGGATTCAGCGAGTCCAATTCACAAGTGGACGGGAACCTGTGCCTGCCTGAATGAGACTAGAACACCAAGACTAGATCTTAAGTAAGACCTGGAGCATAAGCCCTAGTCTAAAGTATTCAGCCACGTCTTAACCTAAGGTCATTTTGGTGCTGGCACGGGACTTCCTACCTGTGTAATTGTGTTCTGAGAGGTTTACAACGACAGAATGTGTCCAGCAAACATTTCCTGTTCATAAACTGCTTCCTTCCGAGCCCCACCTAGCTCACGTAAAAACAATCTCAATAGCATACGGATGAAGAAGTTAATAGTTCCGAAAAAAAACATTATCCCTTTCGTCTAGCTTATGAAAGTTCAGTTAGAAATAGCGTACAAAAAGCTCACCCTCTGCAAGATTCCCCATTCATAAATACTGACTTCGATTCACATTTACATGAAAGACACAGTAGTGAAAAATAAAATGTACACAATTTTCCATTTTGTTCCCACATGCATTCAAGTTTGGTGTTGTTTCTTAGGTTTGCTTGTTTTTTAGTTTGCTCTGCTAACATGTGAAGAGTATTCAAATAATTCCATAATAAAGATGTCGGAGACAGACTGATTCTTACTTTAGTGTCGTAGGCTGTGTGTAAAGACGTAAACGCAGAAGAACAGCCATGTTTTGACCCTGTAGGGCAGTCAAAAGTCTGATCTAATACAAATCAAAACTTAAATCTCAGAGACAAGCCAAGCAAGCCATAGATAAATGTCCTCGTCTATACTCCATTTTCAAGATTTAATTCATGTTTTTTTCCACCCCCACTTTATCCTGCTTGGGGTTTGGGGGTGCAGACCCAGAATTCATGGGGTGCAGGCGAACACGTCACCTAGACGAGACGCCAGATCATTACGTGTTAGAGCTCCCCCATCTGGACAATTATGCGTATTTGCGATGTTCGTACAACGATCTTAAAAGTGGCATTTAAAATGTACGACCTCAAAACGGTATCAGTTCATAAATTATGCAAAAACATGCTTGATCAAAGAATCAGTCGATGCCATAATACCCGGGTCCAAGAGGCCACAAGCTTCCTCTCTGCAGAGCTTGTGCTTATTTTCAAGACACTAAAAATGAGAGGTTATTATTTTTTAAGACAATTTCTCGAACAAACAGTGCTGATTATTGTCGGAGACTCGACTGCATTACAGTGCAGGAACGTTCCCACACAGGGAAATCAATGAGAGTGTACTGATTATTATATTAGTGCTCCATTTAAAATACATTCTTACTGGGAATTACTTGGTAAGTGCGTTCAGTTGCATTCATAATTTTTTGACCCCACGGTTTCCTGGTAAGAACATCCTCTAACCAGTATCCCCTCGCCAATCGTGTCTGTGTGACACTCAAAATGTCCGGAAAGCACTGCCGGGACTCGAACCCTGGTCACCATGGCGGTGCAATAATGCAGAGCGAATTGTGACCTGGCTCTGGTTCTAATGAAGGGAACATTGCGTACATTTAATTTTGCATCACACCATCCCTTTAACTACTCGACATAACTCAAACAGGAACTGAATTATGCCGGGTACGTTTTGGGTCCTTCCATATCGAGCTTAGTTAAAGCAACAGAATGCTGAACACTTCCCTGCTGAATCCATGGTGGAGACCGTCCTGAAAAGTGCGTGTGTATGTGTGTGTGTGTGTGTGTATGAGAGATAGACTGCCTTTTGTTTCCCTTCTTGAGTTCCTGTGAGTTATCCGGTTGCACTACGAAGGCTTTGTGTTGAGTTTTGAGTTCTGTAAGGCTACGGAGGCGACAACGCCGGGTCTGAAGACGGAAAACGCAGGAACAGCAGCCATCGTTTGTGTACGCGTTCACACAGATCATCCTTCCCTAGAAAACACTACGAACAATCCGGATGAAGCTTATCACACGTAGAATGTAGACAGTAGGGTAGCCCAGTCCACTAGGTGGCACCGGCGTCCTGTTACTGACAGTCAGCCCAGTGTCCATATCTCAACTCCACTCCCACACCAAAAGCAAACCAGGTGTGAACCTCACGCGGATCCTTTCAGCTCTTTGGAGCCTCTTTCCTATGACGCGGATTCGTCCTGTAGCAGCCAGACCCCATCAGTCCCCCCGCTTCGTTTAGTCCACAGAGCAGTTAAAGCTTTGAAGAATCTCGCGCATCAGACTACACCGAGGAATTGGCATTATAATAAAGACGAGACGTGCGGGCGCTTAAGTGTACGCAGATATTCCCAGTGGGTCTCAGGGTTGGGCCCGTGATCCCGCTGATTGATTCGTTTGAGGCAGCGCTTGAGGCGAGATCAGAAGCAAATGATGTTTCTGTGTCTTCCCCAAATCACAGAGTTCTAGCAAGGCATTGCAGCAGCAAGAGTGTGGTTGAGATGTCTCGTTTGTTTTAAAAAAAAAAATCAGAAAACCAAACCAAAGTTTAAAAAAAACCATGAGGAAAACAAGACCTATACAAAAATGAACCATAATAAGAAAGAGTAAATGCATCATTTGAACCTAACATCATGAATAGATAATGTCGTCAAAGCTTATTGTCACCTCAGAGAAAAAGAGAAAGGCAAATCATAGAAAAAATATCATGTTTGCATATTTCTCCCAAGCGTCTTTTTAAACTGATTAATCTTAGTACTTGTCTATATTCCTTTTTCATTAGACTTAATATGTACAGTGATAATAAAAGTGGTATTTACAAGCCATGGCCACAAGAGGGCGGCACGTAGCTGTTCACGGCGTACTGAAAGAATACCTCTTTCAAACTCCACGAGTACATGGACACGCTTTGACCGCGCTTTTTCCTGGCCAGGGTTTGAGAGGCCTCCGCAGAGGTAAGCGTGGTGCAGCGCCGGGGATGTTCCCCGACCGGCCTCTTCTCCCTCAGACGCAGCTGCGTCTGCATGTGAAGCCTGCCCTGGCCAGAAGCAACAAGCGAGAAAAAAGACTCCACCCCGGTGGGGAAGCTTTTAATACTGCTCGAGCGCCATCGCGCTAATACGAAACGTCCTAACAAACGATCTCACCAACTACACATACTGGCATGGGTTTGAACAACACGAAGGGGGATGGTGTGGCTATGGGGCCACGGACTGGCGTCTCATCCGGTCAGTGAATTTGCACAAAAGCTCCCTGGCCAGGATAAGCAGGGAACTTTCGCATTCGCTTTCTCATATTGGCAAGTGTCTGGGATTACATGTTTACATTTACAGCACACACCTTCACAGAGAGCGACTTAATACGACCTTTTGAGATTATAATCTAATCTCAATAAGCATATGGCAGAGCCAGGACTTGAACCCTCAACCTTGTGGCCTACGGTCCAGTACCATAACCACTACCTCACGTGTGCGACACTTGTGGTATTTTATACCTAACCTCTAAAACGTGCATGTTAATGAACTGGCACTGATTCATCATCGGTACTGGACGATGCCCATGCATACCTGGCACCGGGCAGGGAGATTGGGTACGATATTAAAAAGATCATGTTTTAATGTCCTTTGGCACTTTTTTCTTAATTAGTTAAGGAAACAGGACCTTGTGTGGAACTGTAAGCGATATAGTTACACAGTACAGGTATGCGCCAGTTAACGTCCTTCTGAAAAACTCCACGAAATTGCCCGTTACGCCATCTTGGCGCTGCCCAAACACCACATTACATATATGTACTTCTATAGTATAGGTGCAGCATTCTACGTAGCCAAGAAGCTGTACACATACGGTACTGCTGTTACATCGTCCCATTATCAGCATCTGCAGCGGATCCAGCCTGTGGCTTATAAAGAGCACCATGATGCACACTCGCTGCTTTTGCTGCTCTCTCGCCGACTCATCTTGCTGCACGCTGCTTCATTAATCTGTGCTCACCTGGTTCGTCTTTATGCGTGTTGATTTGTTTTTTGTGCGTCGGTTCATCATTCTATACGTATTTTTGCACATTCGCTCCTATTTTTGCGTGTTGGTGCGTCTTTCTATGCGTTGATTTTGGTTACGTAGCTTAACAACAAGGATAATAACCATATTGGACCACGGACGTGTACGCGATCGGACGTGATGTGGCGCATAACTGTACTGTGATTAGCCCTTCAGGCTAAGCTTTGCATTGGCGACGCTCTTGCAGGCTCGCCCTCTTGTGGTCATTAAATATCCTATCTATACAAACATCAAAAATATAAAGCCTCCTGCACTTCGTTCAGTGTATGTGCCTGCTTGTTAGTGTCCTTTCGTATTTTATACGCCAACGCAGCTTTTTTCGTTACAAGCACGCACACACACTCAAAAACCGACGAGGCCTGCTAATCCTATTGAACAGCCCCAGCCATACATGTAGTAGAAACCATCTGTCTTAAATATAGATATTAGCTTATATTTATATTTCTGTTAATATACTTATAATTACATTCTTAATATTCCCTTTAGCATAGAAAAGGGAACTCCCACAGTCCTGCTCTGGACTTATACAACCCACACACACACACTCGCACACACGCGCACACACACACACACACACACACACACACACACACACACACACACACACACACACACACACACACACACACACACATACACATACACATACACATACACACCCCTACCATTCCCTGAAATGGGATACCAGACATCCCCTGGCACACTCCTGCCCCTACACACACACACACACACACTCTCTCACTTACACACACCCACACAGTCCCCTGTCATACGACTCCCGTGGTACAGCCCTGCCTCAGCTTTCCGCCCTTCCGCACCCCTGCACTGGACGTTGTGGGCGTGGCGCGCCCGGGCGCTAGGACACCTCGCTGCCGAAGACCTCCAGTACGAGCGGTGTGAGCTGCATGCTGTGCTCGGGCTGGAAGGAGAGTGAGCGATACTGCTTGGAGTGCTCCTCGTTCAGGCTGCGCAGGTCCGCCAGCTTCTGGATCATCTTGGCGTAGAGCAAACGGCCTCCGGGGTGATTCACACGGATATAAGCCTGCAGGGTCTCACAGAAACGCTCCTGAAGAGCCTCGATCCGCATGTGATCCTGCACGCCCGGGCGGTCTGCATGGTGGGGGGCAGGACAATATAAGATATAGTTATGGGAACATTGCCAACATAGAGACACACACACTGTATATATACACAAAGAGCTGTCGAAGGACACCTTGAGCTATACACCTATATATATATATATATCCTTCGACAGCTCTTTGATCTTGGCCATGGTTGAGTTTGGAATCTGACTGTCTGAGGCTGTGGACAGGTGTCTTTTATACAGATAACGAGGTCAAACAGGTGCCATTAATACAGGTAACGAGTGGAGAACAGAAGAGCTTCTTAAAGAAGAACTTACAGGTCTGTGAGAGCCACAAATCTGGCTTGTTTGTGGGTGACCAAATACTTATTTTCCACCATGATTTACAATTAAATTCTTTAAAAATCCTACAATGTGATTTCCTGGATTTTTTAAAAATCATTTTGTCTCTCATAGTTGAAGTGTAGCTATGATGAAAATTACAGACCTCTCTCATCTTTCTAAGTAGGAGAACTTGCACAATCAGTGACTGACTAAATACTTTTCTGCTCCACTGTAAGTTTACATTATCCATGAAAAAGTAAGATAATATAAGATAATATATATATATATATTATATATATATATATATATATATATATATATATATAGATATATATATATATATATATATCTCATATATATATATCTATCTATCTCTATCTCACACTGTTTCTTTTGTAAATCAATTCTATATTCCACCCATGCCAATAAAAAGAGAGAAAGAAAGAAAGTAAAAAAAATGAAAAATAGAAATAAGTTAGCCAGAAAGAAAGCAATTAAGAGAGAAAAATAAAGGGGAAGAAAGACAAAAAAAGACAATAATGTAGGGTACAGTTTGTAAGAACTACAAAAAGCAAAAGTAAAGTAAAAGGGAAAGATGAGAAATAAACAAAGCGACAGAACAAAGCTGAAAAGAATTAGAAGAATGTGGAATTGAAAAAAGGAAACAGATCGAGGGACTAAAGTACTACTAAAAATCCATATCTAATCCAAACTACCGTTCATAGCATCCATTCAACCAGCGCACACACACACACACACACACACACACACACACACACACACCTGGAGACAGGAGGCAGATGGCCATGAGAAGAACATGCTCCTCTTCATGCATGTCGAGCTTCTTCAGGCCCACCTGAAACTTCACCAGCGGCTCCAGCAACTCCAGAGTGTGACCAGCTGTACACACACACACACACACACACACACACACACCATTTAAAAGATCACCAATGAACAATGTGTGAATACACAACACAATCCAATAACTCCACCTGTCTGACTCTACTGAAGGATCGACTGACAGACAGAACAAACCTACACAGTCTGGCACCTGTCCAGATCCACTAATGGTACGGTCTAAATATTTCAATGGCTTGTTAATTGTACTGTAAGATTTGTATCCTGGGGTGGATTAGTTCCTCACCCTTGGTGACATCATTAACACAGTACTTGAAGTCGGGTCCTCCACAGCTCCAGCTCATGTCCTCCAGACTAAAGGACTGGTTCGAGCGCAGCATGATAATCTCTATAGCGCTGGACTTCAACAGGGCAATCTGATCCTCCGCAGTCAACTCCCTGAGAGACACGGTGGGGAAACGGACAGGAAAAAGTCAAACGGAAAGAAAGGGAAAAGACAGAAAGTTGAAGAAAGCACAAAGTAGGTGGAACAAAAGGAAGACATGAAAGTAAGAGATACAGGAATATAACAAAGATAAAAATGAAAGAAAGGAAAGAAAAAAAAGATGGAAATGGGAAGAAAAGGAAGGATGAAGGAAGGAAAATCAAGGTGAAAAGAAACAAATGAATAATAATGGGAAAATAAGATATAAATAAAAAGATCAATGACAGTAATAGTAGGATCGAAAGATGGAAAAAAGGGAAAAGAAAATGCAAACAAAACAAAAAGGGAAGGGAAAGGAAAATGAAGAAAGAAAGAAAAGACACATGGGAACAAAAGTATCAAGAAAGGAAGAAAGAAGTGAAAGAAAGACAGAAAAGAGGAGATGAAAAGAAAAAAGAAGAAAGGTGGAAAAGAAAAGGAAGCAAAACACAAAGAAAAGAAAGGAGAAAAGGAAAAGAGGGACATTATGATAATTAATGAAAGAAAGCAGGGAGTGGGGAACAAAAAGAAAAGAGTTACAGTGAGATATAATTAAAAAAGATATAATGAAATAAAAAGGAAAAGAAGAGCAAAAACACAAAAAAGCAAAAGAGAAACAGAGATACAGGTTTAATAACATCATTGTTTATCTTCCACTGACGTGCAGGTTTAGGACGGATACGTTATCAGGAACCGAGACGATTATTAATCAGAAGACGCTGATGAGTGGAAACGGAGAGGACAGGGGGTTCCCTTTAATCTAAAGACGACTCTCGTCCTGCAGAGAACAAATGAAGGAAGCGACGCATTTTCTCAACACTTCGTTTACCTGTCGGCCTGCCACTATGGTTCTGAGTCACACACACACACACACACACACACACACTTACACAACAACGTCAAACTCATCTTCCTGGCATCCGGTAAGAGCTGCTGTACATTATTTACACTCACAGGCTAAAAGATGAGAGGACAGCAATGCTAAAAGCTTCAACATAAAACACCACCTCGGTGGAGTCATTAATCTGCACCGTGATCAGAAAATGATCACCAATTACTTCCTTACTGCTGAGTGTCTGTAACAAATATTTAGAAAATTCAGAAACAAATTTATTGTAGCTCCTCATGAATTCAACAGAATGACACCATGGATTAAAAGACTACAGTCATCAGCCTAAACATGTAAACAATAATGAAGTACTCCAACAGCAGCAGTCATGCTCCAGTTACTGGTTACAGACTTTTGATCAGCCTGCTGCAGGTCTACAATTTTCTTCCTGGTGTCCTTCCACAGCTCTTTGGTCTTGGCCATGGTTGAGTTTGGAGTCTGACTGTTTGAGGCTGTGGACAGGTGTCTTTTATACAGATAACGAGGTCAAACAGGCGCCATTAATACAGGTAACCAGTGAAGGACAGAAGAGCTTTTTAAAGAAGAAGTTACAGGTCTGTGAGAGCCAGAAATCTGGCTTGTTTGTGGGTGACCAAATACTTATTTTCCACCATGATTTACAATTAAATTATTTAAAAATCCTACAGTGATTTCCTGGATTTTCTTTTCTCATTTTGTCTCTCATAGTTGAAGTGTACCTATGATGAAAATTACAGACCTCTCATCTTTCGAAGTAGGAGAACTTGCACAATCAGTGGCTGACTAAATACTTTTTTGCCCCACTGTATCTGTGGTCATTACACGATTGCTAAAGCACCAAATCGAACAGTGGCCTAAGACTTTTGCACAGACGCCCTGTGACAGACCCTGTATAGGGAGTATCCACCAAGACCCTCATCAGGATCACGTAGCTGTTGAGGATGAACACACACATGAATGGAAGGGTAACGTTGTGAGTTTCTGTGCACATGTGTGGGTGAACCTCGAACATTAATGCATGACTCACTCATCTGCGTTCATGCACTTAAGAACGGATGTTGACGGGAAACGCTCGGCGCGTGCGTTCGTGCGCTTCAGTCTTGTTTTCCTGTCCACGCAGGAACACGTCGTACAGAACATTTTCTAGTCACCGAGATAAATGGGCTCCTCATAAACAGCCCACACGCACTAACCTAAACAACACTGTTTAGTTTCAGTACCGAAACGAATCAGCATATTTATTTAAACGCGACACCGAGGCCGTGAAAGAGCACACGCTGCTCTCTGCCCTTCTCTCCTATTAATGAGATAAAACACCTGCTCCGAAAACAAGCCCCTTACACCGGCGACACAACGAGCCTCACTGCAGGGGGGATTCGTGTCTCATTATCATCCCCGCTCAACCCCCTCAAAATCAATACACCATTTTCCAGTTTAAACGCAAATGCAGCTCTTCGGCCAGGACGTGTCTGCTCTGCGAAGTTAGCTTTTTATTCAGGCTCTCATCACGTCAGGAGACGATTGCGGCTTAACTTCACGCTTGTAGCAACAACAACCCTGGCAAGTGCACCAACGACCACCTACAAACCACACAGCGCTCATCAAACACATAGTCTTCCCATTATCGGGGCTTAAAAGGGAACAGATGGGATCAAACAGCTTCAAACGGTTACAGCGAAGCGATTCGGTTTTACTGCCCGCATTTTTTTAACCAGATATACTTTCAAAATCCTTATAAACACCTAATAAGATGGAGTAAGTGTGAGCGAGGCAGTCAGTCGTCCTACGGCACTTGTGCCCGGTTGCATAAAACACCTCACGTTTTTCCCTCCAGTATCATTAAAGGAAGATTTTGCCGTACATATGGGAATTACTTCAACGTGTTGCATAAAATCCTCCCGAACAAGAAAAGAAACCCGAACACACAAAGAAAAACAATCACCTCACCTAGTAATTAATATCATTGACCACATAATAATAATAATACATTTTATTTTTATTTTCAAGAGAAAGAAAAAATTCTACATCTTCATAAACCTCTAAGAACTGAGCCATATTCTCCGTCTTTCCAGAGTTAAGATAAGGTTTGATGTCCCTTAAAAGGAACTGAATTATTGCCCTTAAGAAAGCAATTAGCTAGCACTTAAGGCATGTTTTCTGCAATAGATAAGAGACATTTAAGGGCAATCTTAAGGGAAAGTTTCACTTAAGGTCCCAGAAGTTGAATCTGTTCATCTGGACATAGATTTTGTTGGAGAAACGTTTCGTCACTCATCTAAGTGACTCCTTCAGTCTCTGAAGAAGACTGAGACTGAAGGAGTCACTTAGATGAGTGACGAAACGTTTCTCCAACAAAATCTATGTCCAGATGAACAGATTCAACTTCTGGGATTTTCTTACCTGAATCATTGAGCACGCATCAAGAAGGTTTCACTTAAGGTGGTTTATGGAGCCAGGCCCTAGCCCTCATCCATAAGTCAGCTGAAACGGGCGCAGACCTCACCCCAATGTGTTTCGAGACTGCTTCCCAGGACTGGCACAGAATAGGTCAGGAGCACGGTCCGTCCTGACTGGGCCTTATTGGTCCCCAGTCTATCAGGTAGTGCTGTAGGATTTTAGCCCATACATGACTGATCTCGATCTCAACCTCATTTGGACTCGGTCTTATCTCGGTCTTGAGGCAATTTTGAGTGGCCTAGCAACACTCCTACTGGTGGCGTGAACACAAAACAAAAAAGGGGGAGCTCCTTTGGGGGGGCAGTTATCTTGGTCTTTCATTTGGAGTGTTTATGGTGGAAATGGCTCTATTCTTAGAGGAGCTTCCTCGACTCTGATTTTGCATTCACACACATTCCTACATACACACACCCTCCAGAGCAACTGGGACCACTTTGGAAGCCATACGCACACATGCAGAACAGACAGCAGATGGGCTCACCTGAAGCCAGGTATCATCTTGGCGAAGCCGATCACTTTCTGAATGCTGTAACTGACCAGGTCGGCCAGATGGGGCAGCATAGACAGGCGAGAGTTGTCGTCGCCGGATTCCGTGCTCCCCATGCCCTCCTGGCACATGGACAAGAGACTGCTGAGCTTAGTGTCCACAGACTCTACAGACAGAGGAGCAGAGAGAATGGATACATGTCAAGAAACCAAACACTGACACAAGCTGCTCTCACAAGAAAAATAATAAAACATGCACAAACAGAAAGAGGAGAAACTCCGTTCCAGGAACTGTGCTGTTTTCCAGCCTCATGCTGTGCTCCTTATCTGATATTTCAGCTGGCTGACAAAACTGACTGATGTTAAGACGACAAACACTTGGCAGTGTTCACTCATCGGCCACTTTATTAGGTACACTCACTGTACATTTGATCAGTTCCACTTACCATAGAGAAACACTCTGTAGCCCTGTAATTACAGACTGTAGTCCATCTGTTTGCCTTCATACTTTGTTAGTCCCCTATACTCTGTTCTCTAATGGGCAGGGACTGGCTTCATGAAAGTGTCTTAAGAAAGAAACCTTCTTAAAGGTGTTTTGTTTCTGAACTTCATTCTTAAGAAAAAAAGTTACAAAAACTGCATTAGCAATTCTGTTCCTTGACTTTAATGGCTGAAGGGCTTAGCCGCGGGGGAACGATAGAATGGAACTATTTTATCTCGTGGTTTTCTGTTCTTTTTATCTTAAAATCTAACAATAAATGGCAAGAACGGAACTGTGGTATAATCGCAAGAATACCCTCGATACTGATGGTAGCCATTCTGGCTCAAATGAAGCCCCGAGCACAAGGGAAGAAAAGCTATACTCGCTGCGTATACAAGTTCCACACCGGCTCTGCACGTGCCAGAGGGATAATCACCTGGTGAACTGTTGAATGAATCTGAAGAGGCATCTGAGAGGGAATGAAGAGAGGCTGCACGACTGGCACTGCGCGTCACCGGACCCTCTCTGACTGGGGGCTGCCAGCACACACAAGCTCATTAGTAAAACCAAAATACATACACAAACAAAAATAATACAATAATAATATTAATGGTGCTGCATCCAGTCACTCAGGTTGGAGTTCTGACTTTTCTTTCCACCATATCAGGCGAGAGAAAAAGCCACGACTGGCCATGTCTGAGGGAAAGGAGAGCCGAATGGGGAAACAGCACGACCTTCTGGTCCTGCAATGGACAGGCATCCCATGTGGGACGCGCCTTCTGACTGTCCATCAGTGGAAACGGGTCACTATAGTACCATAGTACCATTATTTGGGTGTTGGGTCATTCTCAGCGCTTAATAATCAAATGACTGCAGAAAATCAGATTTAGTCAGTAATCTGATCAACGGGTTTACATGCACTTTGGTAATCCAGTAATGGGCAAGCTCTGGGTTTGCAACCAGCCACAGAAGGATGTGACGTAAACTTCGAACTTCAAAAATAAAATAAATAAACTTCCTTGAGTAAGGACTGCGTTTCAGAAGTGTTTGGTAGCCGTTTCGCAGTGCTGCGTTTAATTTCAGGGTTGCCAGATCCCGCTCGAGAACTAAGCAACCAGGTCTATGGAAATAAGACCAATAAGACCAACCAAAAACATAATGGCAACCATTTACATTGACATTTACAGCATTGAGCGACCTACAATTGATCTTACAATCCAAGAAATTGTGGGTTAAGGGCCTTGCTCAAGGACCCAACAGTGGCAGCTTTGCAGAGGTGGGATTTGAACCCTGAACCATTTAGTCCATAGTCCAGTACCTTAACTGCTAGAACCACAGTCCACAGGTGAAATGGGGCTGAAAGATTGCATGTAGGAACGTGTACCTCTAACATTAATCTAGATCATAAATGAACATAAACACAGAGAGATTGATCCAAGACACTGACTCGGAATTTGGCAAAGTCGGAGTAGGAGTCATCGTAGGTCTTGTGGTGCGCCTCCACCAGCGTGTTGATGATCTGACTCTGCTCCTCGGTCAGCCTCGGCTTCTGCGCCTCTCGTGCCGCCTCCTCCTCCTTTCGCTTCAGGATCAGCTCCTTCTTCCTCTGCACTTCCTCATCAGTCAGAATAACTAGAGGAAGAGAAAATCATGAGCTACAGTGGGATCTCTTTGGTCTTTGGGTGCCTAGAATCGCCCCTGATAACAATCAACCAAAAAGGAAAACAGTATGTGCAGTACAGCTCCATTAATGCATATAATGTCTTAGACAGTGGATTTTCTGGGGGTATGGAACCGATTACTTTATTTCCATTTGTCATTTTTAGCAGGCGCCCTTATCCAGAGCGACTTACAAGTGACACATTGCTCAAGGACCCAACAGAGGCAGCTTGAGATTTGGGTCAGGGTGAGATTTGAACCCTGGACCTTCTGTTCCATAGTCCAGTACCTTAACCACTAGACTGGAACGAATGAATGACGAGGCCCGAGATACCAGCATAAACCGCGAGTGTCAATCAAATACTCAGTATCATCACATCTCACTCTGATCTTAACCATGACGTACTTCTCTCAGCTACGACTCACCCTTTTGGGATCCCACCTAAGCTGCTAGACAAACCCAAGACATGACTCCGTACCAGACCTGAAAGTGTTCTCTATTGTACTCGGCAATGTCATGAGTCACGACCTGAATTGCTAGAATATGCGCTCCACTGGAATGCTCCATTCTATAGCGCGGCCACATAAACACTCGGCTCTGGAGGTCCGACCACATGATGGCTTACAGTTAGGTCCAAAGTTTATGCTTTTACTAACTTGGATTTTTGGTTCGTTTTGGTTTATCAGACTACATAAATTCGACATGTTTACCAACGGCAGAATACTGGATTGCAATACCGGAATGCCTGGCTGACCCCTCTTTTCATCTCAGACGCCGTTCCAGATCAGATTACTGCTAAATTAAAAGAAGAGCCCAACCCAGGCACTGTGAGAGCGATCTGGAAAGTGAAAGCCTCTGATCTCAGAGCTGCTGGGAAATGCCGAGCGTGGGCAGCAGACGTCTCTCAGCATGAGAAGTCCAGGAGCCTGCCAATTCGGTCACAGTGACAGTATGACAACGCTGTTCTGTATGGACAGCAAGAAATCCATGTGTATGTGGACTCAGTAGTGGCATGGACTGCCATGAATGAGCCAGAACTATTGGCACACGGCACATCTATTATACTGTGTGTGAGTATACGCTCACTATGATCTAATGCACTTCATTCAAGCAAATGCACACACACACACGGCCAACTGTGGGTAAACACTCAAAGCCAGGAACAGATATGGCACACGTCACATCAGATATGGCACAAAGCCCTGCTCCTGCCCCTGCCCCTGTGTGGGCACTTCATACGCCAGACACTCTGCCTTCTACCTGTGCCATTGGGCACTGGGCCCCTTCTGTTCTTTCTGACCCCTATTCACCACCTATCACACTAGAGAGTTCTTAGTCTCTCAAGCACCAGACTCCCCTGATCTGTCTTGCATGCCAGACCTACACAGCACTCCTTAATCTTCTTTGGCCGTCAAGTAGTTGGATAGTGAAGTGGACAAAAAATGTATTGGGTCGGTCTCATTGGCAGATGCTCAACATTAAACAACTCTCTGATGGAAGTTTAGCTACATTATCTTCCACCTGCCTTCATTCAAAGCATTTTGCAGACTCCTTAATCTAGAGTTTTTACAACCAAGCGCTTCCAGTTAAGGGTTAAGGCCCCTGCTCAAGAGTTTACCAATGGCACTCCTGCAGAGGCAGTATTTGACCTCACAACCTTCCAATTAGTAGCTCTTTAACCACTGAGCCCTCCCAGTCTGAGCTCAAGCACAATATGGAAAAGCAAACCAAACAAGTTGTAACCAAACATGCCTTGGCCGATCAGGTCTGTTTGCGAGAGACTGTATACACTTCATTTCTGGCTAAGCTGTTCCTCTAAACACACCGAGTCGATTCCATTCAGCTCTGCTTCAAATTCATTTCCCGAGTGAGCAAAAAACTGTACGCAAGTTACAGAAATTTGACCAGAAGAATAAATATAACAGGCGGTTTTCGAAACCGAAAGAACTTCCCCCGGCTGCCTCGTGCAAACACACCGCAGATGCAACGTCAAGATGGTGTCCATTAAAGGCTTGATGAGCAGACCGACATATCCTGCATTCACTCACAGATAGGAATCGGTTATTCTGCCATAATTACAGCAGGCTGTGTCGGGTTATCTGGGGTGAGCTCGTTTCAGTGAGACTGAAGCAATCAAGCAAACAGGTCCTAACAGTAAAGTTCGATAAAGAAAACTGGTATACGCCATACAACGATCGCATTACGTTCTGTGAAACAGGACATTGACCGGACATTAGCATTTATTAAAGGTATTTTCACAAGACACCTGATACGCAAATGCATCGGAGATGCCGCTGAAAAGGAACGACTTACACTTCTGTTTGACCGAATGTCAATGTCACGTGAATGTGAACCAGTTTGTATAGTTATACAGTGGGGCAAAAAAGTATTTAGTCAGCCACTGATTGTGCAAGTTCTCCTACTTAGAAAGATGAGAGAGGTCTGTAATTTCCATCATAGCTACACTTCAACTATGAGAGACAAAATGAGAAAAAAAAACAGGAAATCACATATTAGGATTTTTTCATAATTTAATTGTAAATCATGGTGAAAAATAAGTATTTGGTCACCCACAAACAAGCAAGATTTCTGGCTCTCACAGACCTGTAGCTTCTTCTTTAAGAAGCTCTTCTGTCCTCCACTCGTTACCTGTATTAATGGCAGCTGTTTGACCTCGTTATCTGTATAATAGAAACCTGTCCACAGCCTCAAACAGTCAGACTCCAAACTCAACTATGGCCAAGACCAAAGAGCTGTCGAAGGACACCAGGAAGAAAATTGCAGACCTGCACCAGGCTGGGAAGAGTGAATCTACAATAGGCAAGCAGTTGGTGTGAATAAATCAACTGTGGGAGCAACTGTAAGAAAATGGAAGACATACAAGACCATTGATAATCTCCCTCGATCTGGGGCTCCACGCAAGATCTCATCTCGTGGGGTCAAAATGATCATGAGAACGGTGAGCAAAAATCTCAGAACTGATGAATGACCTGCAGAGAGCTGGGACCAAAGTAACAAAGGCTACCATCAGTAACACACTACGCTGAGAGGGACTCAGATTCTTCAGTACCAGGCGTGCCCCCCTGCTTAAGCCAGTACATGTCCAGGCCCGTCTGAAGTTTTCCAGAGGACTGGGAGAATATCATGTGGTATAATATCAGAACATTCTGGTAAAAACTCAACTCGTCGTGTTTGAAGGAAGAAGAATGCCAAGTTGCATCCCAAGAGCACCATACCTACTATAAAGCATGGGAGATTAAACATCATGCTTTGGGGCTGATGTCTATCATTGTCAACAAACATGATGTTACAGTATTGAGTAAGTATTGAGTTAAACTTTTGTTATTGACCAAATACTTATTTTCCACCATAATTTACAATTCAATTCTTTAAAATCCTACAATGTGATTTCCTGGATTTTTTTCTCATTTTGTCTCTCATAGTTGAAGTGTACCTATGACCTCTCTCATCTTTCTATGTAGGAGAACTTGCACAATCAGTGGCTGACTAAATACTTTTTTGCCCCACTATATACAGGATATATATACGATGGATTTGTCGGAACGTATCCCCATTGTAAATCAGGGACTACCTGTATACACTACTGTTGTTTGTTACATCGAAACTAGTCACACAGACTCATATCGGGAGTATTTAGCGTAAGCAAAAGCATGTCTATGGACTGTGGGAGGAAACCGGAGTACGCGGAGTAAACCCACGTGGACTCCACACAAAAAGGACCCAAGCTGCTCCACCTGGGATCAAACCCAGGACCTTCTTGCTGTGAGTGCTACCCATAGAGCCATTGGAGGATACTTCTTTCTGTGTGATCTCCTTTCCAAATAGTCGGTAACTGCAGTCCTTCTACAGACTTTGAGGTTTACAAACAGCCAAGAAAGACATCATAGTTAGACAAGTTAAGTAAGTGTTTTCTTTTATATAAATCTTCTATTTTGACTGCTATATCTATACATTCTGGGCCTTTTTGTTTAACTCGTTGCCGTTTGCTGGATCACCCCACGCTCGGAGTTCCTCTACCTCCTGTTTTACAAATTAAGCACCGGGCACGTCCCTTCCATCAGATAACCGTGGGTGGTTTGTGCTCTAGTGTATCTTCAGTCTGAGACGTTCCGAGTTTGCACCGGATCGGGGTGCGGCCATTACGGAATTCATGCCGAAATGTTTCATCACCTGCTCAAGCTGAGCATCAGTGAGCCATTCATATCTACATTTAGGAATCAGATAATGGAAGATATTAAAGCCGATATTAAATCAGTCATGGACAAGCGATCAGCACATGCTATAAACTGTGTAAGACCTTTCCTGGAAATACACACAGCCCTACGTGTTTTGTCGATTTTCTTCCCGCGCTCAACTTAAACACGACGTATGTTTGCACAAGGAACCTCTAACATGTTCTGAGACCTTAGAGAAGCCCCAGGGGAACAAGTGGAAATGTGCCAAAAACATTTGCACATGTCAAATTCTGTTCCATTTTTCAATGCAGAAATGTGCCACATGCAAGGTCGTTCCTCTGCAAAGCTCTTTTCATGTGGAACGCCAACAAAACGCGAGATCTGACCAGAGGTGCCCAAGTGAATCATCTGAAATGGACCATCACAGATGTTGGCTGTGAGGACTCCTGTTTTAAAAAACAAGTGACATTGGAATAATGGAAGAATGAAAAATGTCCTTCAGCTTTAAAAGTGGTGAGAGAAACAGGAGTCGCTTACTCCCCGTGCTTGAACAGCGCAGTATGTGGGTAAGATGCTGGATTAAATTCCTTTCAGCCAATCTTTACAGTACTTGCATTCGCCCCTATAGACGGTAAGGACAGACAAACACACCTGTCTAATTGGTAGTTTCATGCAATGTTATGTAGACTATAGAGCCAATGGGTTGTGGATTCCCAAAAACCTGGGCTTAGCACGGGACTTTCCTGTAGATTTTTTTGGAACATGACTGTGAGATCAGGCACTGATGCCGAGCAGGAAACCCTGACTCACTGTTGACATCCCAAATCATCTCAAAGGAGTCATGGGAGTGGAGTTACGCTCGAGCTCACAGGTGGGTGCAAACTGAATTGCACTTTGGGTCCCTTAATACCAATTCAGCATGATTGAAACCCCACAGCCTACCAGAGTATTGTTGCTGACCATGTGCATCCCTTTCTGACCACAGTGTACCATCTTCTGATGTCAGACGACAAATCTGCGAAATCTCTGAGCAATGTCTCCAGCACCTTGTTGAATCTATGCCACAAAGAATTAAGGCATTTCTGAACCTGAAAGGGGGAATTATTGGGGGGGGGGCATTGCACCCACTCCATACTTTAAGGGGGACACTTCGCCCCATATCCCCAAAACTACGTCTATGATTTAAGGCAAAAAAAAAATAAAGCATTAATGTTCCATCCCACTTTTAACTGTTTACGACATTCCTGTCCACGCTCCTAAACCAACATCCGCGCTCCTAGTTTTAAACAGAAGGGCTAATGGAAAAACTGCTACAGCCCTGATTGATCTAAATGGGCAATTTTCTGTAGTTCTGTTGACTTTTTCATGCGCTTCATGTCTAAGCTTACATAAATGTCAGGAAGTATTTTCAAATTGGATGCTACTTTTTTTTTTATATCTGACAAGCACAATAAAAGGGCACATACACTGCAAATGCATCAGTCGGAAAACGAATCCATTAAGGCTAATTAAATCAATTAGCTCGTCTCCAGGCCACACTCTAGGCCATGAAAGCATTCTTTCACAGAACGTCTTCGCGTTTCTGGCCGAGGAAAGAAGCAGTGAAAGAACATGTGCTGTCTGTCCCGTACGCGGTTCATTCGGAACGTTCTGGCACATTAATGACATCACTTCTCTGTACAAATGGAGCCTTCATTCATGGAGAACCACTGCATTGTGCAGGAGTCTTCAGTGCTGGAGGATCCTTCTTTATGACATCACAGCCCTGTGCCTTAAAAACCCTCCATTATGACATCGAGGTATTAAAAAAAAAGTATTTATCAAGACATTACCGAGCTATGCAGGAGTCCCCATTATGACGTCACTGTTAAATGAAGGAGTCTCTATTATGACATCACTGCCCTGTGCGGTGGGTTCCATTATGATGTCACTGTTAAATGCAGGAAGTCTCTATTACGACATCACTGCCCTGTTCAGTAGCTTTCATTATGATGTCACTGTTAAATTCAAGAGGAGTCTCTACTATCACATCACTGCATGGTAGGTTCCATTATGACGTCACTGTTAAATGCAAGAGGAGTATCTATTTAGACATCACTGTCCTGTTCGGTAGCTTTCACTATGATGTCACTGTTAAATGGAAGAAGAGCCTCTATTATGACCTCACTGCACAGTAGGTTCCATTATGACGTCACTGTTAAATGCAGGAGAAGTCTCTATTATGACATCACTGCACAGTAGGTTCCATTATGACGTCACTGTTAAATGCAGGAGGAGTCTCTATTATGACATCACTGCACAGTAGGTTCCATTATGACGTCACTGTTAAATGCAAGAGGAGTATCTATTATGACATCACTGTCCTGTTCGGTAGCTTTCACTATGATGTCACTGTTAAATGGAAGAAGAGCCTCTATTATGACATCACTTCACGGTAGGTTCCATTATGACGTCACTGTTAAATGCAGGAGAAGTCTCTATTATGACATCACTGCACAGTAGGTTCCATTATGACGTCACTGTTAAATGCAAGAGGAGTCTCTACTATGACATCACTGCACAGTAGGTTCCATTATGACGTCACTGTTAAATGCAAGAGGAGTCTCTACTATGACATCACTGTCCTGTTCGGTAGCTTTCACTATGATGTCACTGTTAAATGGAAGAGGAGTCTCTACTATGACATCACTGCATGGTAGGTTCCATTATGACGTCACTGTTAAATGGAATATTAGTCTCTATTATGACATCACTGTCCTGATCGATAGCTTTCACTATGATGTCACTGTTAAATGGAAGAGGAGTCTCTATTATGAAATCACTGCCCTGCTCGGTAGCTTTCATTATGATGTCACTGTTAAATGAAGGACCAGTCTCTATTATGACATCACTGTCCTGTGGCGTAGCTTTCATTATGACATCACTATTAAATGGAGGAGGACTCTCTAGTATGACATCACTGCCCTGTGCAATGATTCACTATGACATCAACATTAAACAGAGGAGTCTCTATTATGACATCACTGCCCCGTGCAATGATTCACTATGACATCAACATTAAACAGAGTCGTCTCTTTTATGACATCACTGCCCCTGTGCAGTAGATTTCAATATGATGTCACTGTTAAATGAAGGACCAGTCTCTATTATGACATCGCTGTCCTGTGGCGTACCTTTCATTATGACATCACTATTAAATGAAGGAGGACGCTCTAGTATGACATCACTGCCCCGTGCAATGATTCACTATGACATTGACATTAAACAGAGGAGTCTCTCTTATGACATCACCGACCCTGTCCAGTAGATTTCAATATAATGTCACTGTTAAATGGAAGGGGGGTCTCTATTATGAGATCATTGCACGGTAGGTTCCATTATGAAGTCACTGTTAAATGCAGCCGAAGTCTCTATTATGACATCACAGGCCTGCGCAGGAGCATTCACTATGACCTCACTGTTAAATGTAAGCAGAGTCTGTATTATGACCTCACTGTCCCTGTGCAGTAGATTTCAATATGATGTCACTTGAATGGAGGAGGAGTCTCTATTATGACATCTCTGCCCTGTTCAGCAGCACTTATGACATCACTGCCCAGTGTGGTAGTGTTCAGTAGATTTCACTATGGCATCAATGTTAAATGCAGGAGGAGTCTCTATTATGACATCACTAAGAAAACGTTGGTGAAGGGTCTGAAGACAAACACAAAGAAGTTCCTATTTATTATTTATTTATTATTTATTTTGTAAGTTGAGAAAACATTTAAGAACATCATGCTTTCAAGAACACCAGTTGTTGTTAGAACTGTTCTTATGAAAAAAGAGTAATAAAATATATAATTCTTAAAATATTTGATGAATAACAATTTTCTTAAGGATGAAGTGAAGAATAAAAAACACATTTAAGAAGATTTTCTTTCTTAAGACACTTTTGTGAATCCGTTCTCTATTGCTTTGACGTTTAGTTCTGGCACTGGTGTGCTATCGCCGGACATTGGTTAGCACAGTCAGATCTCTGACAGCTCCGTGGCTCACTCCTACTCAGCAGGATGCGATGCACTGTGTGTTGTTCCAGATCCCCAGCATGGCTCGTGGTTGGTCCTTCCTCGAACCTCTGTCAGTAGACATTAACCACTGCTGACTGGAAGCACCATACAAACCATTCTTTGCGGGAGACCCTCCAACCCAATTAATGATTCTTTTGTCCCTCAGGTCTGTAGGTCTGCCAAATTCCCAGATGTAAAAAACACACAGACCACGAGAACAGACTGTTCACTTCCCGCCTGATGTATCCCAGACCATAACGTGCAGAGATACTGAGTGTTATTTGTAATTCAATCTGTTTAGTGGTTAACATACTTGGATCCATGTTTTATTTGTGGTGGTTCACTGGGACAATGTTCTTAAAGAACTTGCTTCTGTTTTCCATGTGATGGACTAAATAGCTGCTTTTGCACCAAACAGTTCTAGGGATTAATTTGGGAAGAACTGCTCCTGCTGAGCTCCACCGAGAGCTATATTCATTCCAGAGCCTTTCCTCAGAGACGAAATGAAAAAAGAAAGAAAAAAAAAAAAATTCTTATATAGCATTTAAAAAAAACAGAGATTCTTTCCATTTAGGGTACATACAGTGGGGCAAAAAAGTATTTAGCCAGCCACTGACTGTGCAAGTTCTCCTACTTAGAAAGATGAGAGAGGTCTGTTTACGGAGCCACACCTTCATTGCCCAAGCGGTGTGTTTGGGATGATTGTCATGCTGGAAGCCCCAGCCACGCTTCAATGCTCTCACTGGTGGAAGGAGGTTTTGGCTTAAAATCTCACGATACATGGCCCTGTTCATTCTTCCCTTAACACGGATCTTCTTCCTCCAGTTGAGTTTTTGCCAAAAGGTTCTATTTTGGTTTCATCTGACCACATGATATTCTCCTAATCCTCTTCTGGATCATCCATATGCTCTCTGGCAAACCTCAGACGGGCCTGGACATGTACTGGCTTAAGCAGGGGGGCACGCCTGGCACTACAGTCCCTCTTGGCATAGTGTGTTACTGATGGTAGCCTTTGTTACTTTGGTCCCAGCTCTCTGCAGGTCATTCATCAGGTCCCTCTGTGTAGTTCTGGGATTCTGTGTAGATCTTGTGTGGAGCCCCAGATCGAGGGAGATTATCAATGGTCTTGTATGTCTTCCATTTTCTTACAATTGCTCCCACAGTTGATTTATTCACACCAGCCTGCTTGCCTATTGTAGACTCACTCTTCCCAGCCTGGTGCAGGTCTACAATTTTCTTCCTGGTGTCCTTAAACAGCTCTTTGGTCTTGGCCATGGTTGAGTTTGGAGTCTGACTGTTTGAGGCCATTAATACAGGTAACGAGTGGAGGACAGAAGAGCTTCTTATAGAAGAAGTTACAGGTCTGTGAGAGCCAGAAAGCTTGCTTCTTTGTGGGTGACCAAATACTCATTTTCCACCATGATTTACAATAAATTTTTAAAAAATCCTACAATGTGATTTCATGGATTTTTTTTCTCATTTTGTCTCTCATAGTTGAAGTGTACCTATGATGAAAATGACAGACCTCTCTCATATTTCTAAGTTGGAGAACTTGCACAATTAGTGACTGACTAAATACTTTTTTGCCCCACAGTATACAGGATATATATATATATGATGGACTTGTCAGAACGTATCCCCATTGTAAATCAGGGACTACCTGTATACACTACCATGAAGTAGTACCTAAAAAAACAGTCCCTATACACGGTGTTGTAAGAACTACAATCGTTCCCAGTTCCTGCGGTGCGAACATGTGAGAAAGGCGGCACTCAGATAGCAAAATGACAGCCGGAGGAGCCACTGGTATTACATCACTGCATCCAGCTACTTCCTCTCCTTCTGCAGCTACACTTGAACAAGGCCCCCAGCCTTCGCCCTCCTTCCTCGGAACTGTTGCCATTCTGAAAACAAAGAGCGTGCTGTGACCGGACCGGCTCTGGATCTGGCAGGAGGGGTGCAGGCTTGATTTAGCCTTGGGGCTGTGTGTGTGTGTGCTACACCACCAGGCCGTTTCTCTCCTGGCAGCAAGGGAAAATCTGGGTCGCCGTATTGTGAAACTATTCTGGAGAAAGAAGGGCGTTGTGTTGGACATCTTTCCTCTCTCTCTCTCTCGCTCTAATCCTCTGTCTCAGTATTTCTGTCACAGTGTTTTGTTTGTGCTGTAGAACAGTGCGCTAATCTGTCCATCACATACAGTACAGCATTCTGTACAATGCCAGCGAGCGAAGTCATATACACAAGCACTGTGGAAACAGACCCCCTGGACGTGCCATAAAGGATCCACACAAGTGTCAGGTTAGGCTTCTCTGACCTGCACTTCACCTTTGCCCCAGAATCCAATGGCTCAGGCTTCACTTCACTGACACTGACAGGAACAAAATGTCTGAACTGATCAGTCCAGTTTCCTCATGCGAATAAGGTTCTGCAAATAATTCTTAAGGCTCAGAATATTTTAGCTGCTGTACATCTTACTGACCTCCTGAAACACTATAGCCTATGCACCATGCTAAATACATGTCTACTGTTAATCACTAGGATCAGCTCCGGTGCGGAAAAGGTGTTTATATTCAAATACTGGCCTGGTTGTAAGAGCCGGCAGTTCCTGAGAACCTGGGCTCAAACTCCAGGCTGGGCTTTCAGTGGAGATCTGGTGGTGCAGTTACAGAACCCTGCAATAGACTGGTAGCATGTCCAGGGTGCCTCAGAACCTCAGAAAAGCCAAACCGGTCAAAAGCCCCTAAAAGCAAGAAAGGATCAAGTGTTCACAACCACCAGACAGGGTCTGATGCCCATAACGACCAGACAGGGTCTGATGCCCATAACGACCAGACAGGGTCAGACGCCCATTACAACCAGGCAGGGTCTGATGCCCATAACGACCAGACAGGGTCAGACGCCCATTACAACCAGACAGGGTCAGATGCCCAAAAGAACCAGACAGGGTCTGATGCCCATAATAACCAGACAGGGTCTGATGCCCATTACAACCAGACAGGGTCAGATGGCCATAACGACCAGACAGTGTCAGATGCCCATAACAAACAGACAGGGTCTGATGCCCATAATGACCAGACAGGGTCTGATGCCCATTACAACCAGACAGGGTCAGATGGCCATAACGACCAGACAGTGTCAGATGCCCATAACAAACAGACAGGGTCTGATGCCCATTACAACCAGACAGGGTCTGATGCCCATAAAGACCAGACAGGGTCAGATGCCCATAACAACCAGACATGGTCTGATGCCCATAATGACCAGACAGGGTCTGATGCCCATAATGACCAGACAGGGTCAGATGCCCATAACAAACAGACAGGGTCAGATGCACATAACAACCAGACACGGTCAGATGCCCATAGCGACCAGACAGGGTCTGATGCCCATAACGACCAGACAGGGTCTGATGCCCATAACGACCAGACAGGGTCAGATGCCCATAACAACCAGACAGGGTCTGATGCCCATAATGACCAGACAGGGTCAAGATGCCCATAACAAACAGACAGGGTCAGATGCACATAAAAACCCAGACACGGTCAGATGCCCATAGCGACCAGTCAGGGTCTGATGCCCATAATGACCAGACAGGGTCAGATGCCCATAACAAACAGACAGGGTCAGATGCACATAAAAACCAGACACGGTCAGATGCCCATAGCGACCAGTCAGGGTCAGATGCCCATAACAACCAGACAGGGTCAGATGCCCATAATGACCAGACAGGGTCAGATGCCCATAATGACCAGACAGGGTCAGATGCCCATAACAACCAGACAGGGTCAGATGGCCATAACGACCAGACAGGGTCTGACGCCCATAATGACCAGACAGGGCCTGATGCCCATAACAACCAGACAGGGCCTGATGCCCATAACAACCAGACAGGGTCAGATGCCCATAACAACCAGACAGGGTCAGATGCCCATAACAACCAGACACGGTCAGATGCCCATAACGACCGGACAGGGTCAGATGCCCATAACGACCGGACAGGGTCAGATGCCAATAACAACCAGACACGGTCAGATGCCCATAACGACCGGACAGGGTCAGATGCCCATAACGACCGGACAGGGTCAGATGCCCATAACGACCAGACAGGGTCAGGTTCTCATTAAAACCAGGAAGGGTCAGGCACCTGTAATGACCAGATAGGGTCGGGCAAAAGTAATAATCAGGTCCGGTCACCCATAACGACTAGGTAGGGTTAGATACCCTCAATGAGCAGGTAGGGTCAGGCACATGTAATGACCAGGGCTGGCCCAAACTTACGTTAAGATTTTGGGAGAAACCATTAAGTCTATATGAATGCTGCTCAGAAGTTCCATGTCTTTGTACCAAACAACGTACTTTTTTATATATAAAACTTTATATAATACAATTTATACCCTCCTTATGAAGACATGGCTGCTCAGTGTGTAGCAGTGTATAAGAAAGACTCACACTCCTTCATCATGCCAATGTCGACGCAGCGCTTGAGGCGGCAGGCCTGGCAGTGTCTGCGGTTGTCTTTGGTGATGGTGCAGCTTCCGTTAAATGGACAGGTGAAACTGGCCTTACGCTTCATACTGCGCCTGCAGACGGAATAAAAGATGAGTCAATGCCAAAGAGAAGAACAAAACACGGAGGCATACTTCATAAGAGAATGTGAATTTCAGCCACAGTGACCCATAATTATACTGGATAACCATTTTTATTCACAAATTAAAACTGAGATTAAGATAGACAATGTCAAACTGAAAACAAAAATGATTTCAGAACCGCTGTATCACAGAAATTGAGACAAAATTGAACTTAAGCACGTTAAATAATCTTGAACCAAGCAGTTCTGCTATAGCTTTTGTCCAGTCTAAGTCCCTGTTCCTGACGCAGAGCTCAGAGGCTTTCTGAAAAATCCTAATCTAAATCCTATTATGTATACTCACTTATGAACTGGTTGAACAAGCATGTGTCTCAACAGCATCTGTAAATAGGAGCAGCTTTTAGAGCCTATCTGCCAGAATGATCCCAGGCATGCCTAAGCTTTAGACAACTTGCTTTGTGGGCATAAAACAAGTGGACTTCAATATGATGGGAAGATCACTACATCACAGCAGTCCAAAATCCATATACACATCCAAAAGCGTTCAGGAAGCAAAACCTTCATGTCCAGTGTTATAACTTTTCCTATTTCCAACAGAACACTGATAGCAAATTGATCTGTAACTGGAGCATCTCTGAAAACAGTTGTTCAGTCTGTGTTGTGACACTCGATACGGCATGCATTCTCAGCACTGAATACACAGAAGGTCAAATGGAAAACACAATAATAATCCAGTGGTGTAAGCCAGTGTTGGCCCAAGTACTGCTACTCTTTTGTATATCCTTAACTATCATAACTATTCCCCATCTATTGACCACATCTGCATAGTATGTGTCATTGCCACAAGACATCATTTTGACAGCTTTCCCAATGTTTAGTGCAGAACGGGGGAGTGTTTGACACGAAAATGGCTTATGACACAAACCTCATGTCAGTTGTTTAGCTCTGGATTTTAAAAAACAGAAAAAAAGAGTCAGAGCATCAGGTAGTGCACTCACCACATTTGACATCTATTGTGAAGTGTTTACTACTGAAAGGTGTGTCCGTATGGACTTTGTCTCTCTTTGCTGCTACACCAGCCTTCACACTTCAGGGAAAGCTTTCAAACAGAATTTGGAAAGTGGGGTCTGTGAGCTCGGCCACTGATGTTGGACAATAAATCCTGGCTCACAGTCGGCATTGCACTTCTTATACAATGGGGACCAAAAGTCTGACAGGACTAGTGTAAATTCTTCTATTTTGCATTGTTCTCAAATTTAAGACTTAAGACTGACCTCAAATCAGTTGCTTTGAACCCTTCCACGTATCTAGCTGAAGTCTAAGGGTCACCTGAACTTTGGAACAGCCTTTGGAACTATAAGTCCTCATCCTCATCGGAATTTGTAAGGCAAAATTATGAACTCATTTGTTTGCCCTGGCATCTGAATTCCTACCTCTCAGGTTTGTTGATTGCTGGGGAGGTGGGTTGCCAATGTCTCATGTGAGCCCTCCAGGCTGTGTTACCTTCTGGTTCGCCTCTTTCTAGCTGTGCTGCTATAGTTAGTGCTGCCGGAGTCACATGCTACACCCACACACTACTAAGATGTTTCTCTGCTTCGGCTCCACCCGAGATGTTCCTCCATCACTTTCCAGCACACCCTTAACCAGAGCACAGAGGGCAGTCACTCTCTCTCTCCTCTGGTTGATCTATATTCACTATTGTTATTATTAATTATTATTTTAAAAAATGTTCTCTGTCAATATATTTTTTTTAGCTTTTGTTTATTAAGACTATTACTATAACTTTATTAATTAAGTAACGTTTAATTCCTTTTTAATTCCTGCATACAACATCTAGGCAGTCCAAGGAGTTTGATTTATTTTATTATCCAGTACTTTTGTTCACACTAAGTATGCTATCTAAATAAAGTTGCCTTGACTGACTGTCACCGACTTCCCTGCACAGTCACCTGACCTGCACCAGATCAAGAATTTACAGGGGCACTTGAAGACAGAGAACACCAAGCATTCAGTAACATCACAAAATGCTCTTTGGAATATTTTGAAATCAAGCTGGATAACATGGATCATCAGGTTCTGCATGGCAGCTTGAGGACACGTCTTGGTATGAATATACCAAATACTAATCAGTTCTGGAAAGTATAGGGTTTTTCCCCCCCTAAAAGTCAGGTTTCACTCATTGTTAGGCCGATTATATGGCTTGTAGTTAAAGTGCAAAAAGTACTGCCAGGTGGAGTGGATAACACACCTTGAGTAATGACATTTAGACCTGGACTCTAGAGTCATTGCTCTTTAGAAAACCACTTTCAGTTCTGGGAAACGTTTCTTCATTATTCCTCTGTACTCTAAAGCTTTCATTTTTTATAGTGAAGCACCTCCCCAGTACCAGCAGCTGAAATGGTGTTTAATACAGACACATTCTTACCAGGTCTTTCAAGACACCTCTCTGAAGCATCGCCATACAATTCAGAACATGATGAATTGCTCCATGCAGCTCTCAATCACACTAACCATATTCTAACAAAACCTTCGTTCAGACAGCGATGGCTTTTAAAAACATCTTCTAGACACAATACCTGCATCAGCCATGTCTCTCATAATTGTTCTTCTGAAAAGTCTTGGTTTCAGAGGCAATTTTGGGTTCTGTCCACTTTTAAGGGTGTATATATTTTGTTGGCACACGTAGACACGGATTATAATGATTGATCTCTTGTTATTTTAGCCACACTCACTGCCAACAGGCTCTTAATGTGAAACATACAGTGGTGCTTGAAAGTTTGTGAACCCTTTAGAATTTGCTATATTTCTGCATAAATATAGATGTCTGATCTGGGATGTTGGTGGGTTTCCTCACATTAGCTGCTCGCTTCAGGTCCTTTCACAACATTTCGATTGGATTAAGGTCAGGACTCTGACTTGGCCATTCCAAAACATGAACTTTATTCTTCTTTAACCATTCTTTGGTAGAACGGCTTGTGTGCTTAGGGGTGGTGTCTTGCTGCATGACCCACCTTCTCTTGAGATTCAGTTCATGGACAGATGTCCTGACATTTTCCTTTAGAATTCTCTGATATCATTCAGAATTCATTGTTCCATCAATGATGGCAAGCCGTCCTGGCCCAGATGCAGCAAAACAGGCCCAAACCATGATACTACCACCACCATGTTTCACAGATGGGATAAGGTTCTTATCCTGGAATGCAGTGTTTTCCTTTCTCCAAACATAACGCTTTACTTTTAAAAATAAAAAGTTCTATTTTGGTCTCACAAAACATTCTTCCAACAGCCTTCTGGCTTGTCCCACGTGATCTTTAGCAAACTGCAGACGAGCAGCAATGTTCTTTTTGGAGAGCAGTGTTGGTCGACCACTCCTGGGGATGGTAACAATGGTCTTGAATTTCCTTCCATTTGTACACAATCTGTCTGACTGTGGATTGGTGGAGTCCAAACTCTTTAGAGATGGTTTTGTAACCTTTTCCAGCCTGATGAGCATCAACAACTCTTTTTCTGAGGGCCTCAGAAATCTCCTTTGTTCGTGCCATGATACACTTCCACAAACGTGTTGTGAAGAGCAGACTTTGATAGATCCCTGTTCTTTAAATAAAACAGGGTGCCCACTCACACCTGATTGTCATCCCATTGACTGAAAACACCTGACTCTAATTTCACTTTCAAATTAACTGCTAATCCTAGAGGTTCACATACTTTTGCCACTCACTAATATGTAATATTGGATCATTTTCCTCAATAAATAAATGACCAAGTATAATATTTGTGTCTCATTTATTTAACTGGGTTCTCTATCTACTTTTAGGACTTGTGTGAAAATCTGATGATTTAGGTCATATTGTTGCAGAAATATATGAAATTCTAAAGAGTTCACAAACTTTCAAACACCACTGTTCAGCCATGGAATCTCCATAGATAAATAGTGTTATTAGAGTGGGCTGTACTGAACAGTACAGTGCCTCTCAATGAGACTTTCATCAGTTTCCACCCCCAGCAAGTCAGTTGGTCAGCTTTCTGTCCTGCCCCCGTAAAGCATAGCAAGTCCATAAAGAAATGTGGTCTGTCTCAAAACCTACTTCTAACAAACAACCATCATAAAACAGTGGTTCAGACGCTCTAGAAAGAGAGTGATCGGGTCAGGGCTTGTTCCCGCCCACTGCCCTTCTCAGAAGAGTGCAAACTAACACCCAGGTTTGTGGATTGAATTTTTGGGTGTCCACAAACTTCTGCCGATATAGTACTAGAGTACTATCAAATTTCTTCCAAAACAGTTTTATCTACATTCCTCATGCTGGAGCAAGTGCTGGAGAGTAAAAAGTAGTTCCAGCTACTTAAGCATCCCATTAGATTTTATGGTGGCCATGTGTAATCAGACCCACATGACTACACTGTAAATATGCAACCACAAAATGTTTCACATAAATGTTTAAGGACTGCACAAATAACTTTGACGTTTTAGGCAACTCGCAGGATTTAGTTCTATGTACAGGGAAACAAACCTCTACCACAGAAGCGGCTGACGGAGAAGGCTGAAAATGAAGGAACATTCATGTAGTTCACGTTGGTTAAACCTTAAGACTTTCGCTTTTATCAAACGTATTAAACGAAACGCTACATTTGGTTTCACTTAACGTTTTCACGGGGAAAGGTCTGAGGTGGCTCAAACTCAAACTCAAACACACTGCACACTTGAAACTCTTCACTCTGTAACCCACCTGCATCAGGCCAAGAGCCGCAGTGACGTGAAGCAGGCAAGATTTATTTACAAAGGACTAAAATGTAAAGGACTAACTTAGCTGCTTGGCCACTCGGCTACACACACACACACACACACACACACACACACACACACACACACACACACACACACACACACACCTCAGGCCACCCCACAAAACACGGACGAGCACACACAGCCACAAGCACTTCGAGCTTTCCCTCTCGTCCTTTTAATAGGAATGAAGAGGAACATTTATTTCATGCGCGGTCACGCCGAACGGTCTTTGAAAGAGCTTAGGAAAACACGCGCCACGTCCCCCGGTATACTGTCCCTATTCATAAAGGGTGGACGCTCTGCACAGCGCAGGCACCCACGCTCACGAGCATAAACACGCCTAAGTGCACGCTTACAGCTCAGAGGACACACTGACCTAGCCTTTAACCTAACCCGTGTAGTTTACACTCTCGCCTCAACACTTCAACCCTTCAGGGACCAAGAGGAACGAAACGACAGACGAGCAAACACTCTGTGCAAAGTGCGTTGTGCTTCTGATGAATAACGTACAGCTCGTTTATTTGTCATCACTCAGCTCCGCTTCAGACTGTAAATTTAATTAAATCATCATTCAACTCCGCTTCAGACTGTAAGTCTGATTAATGATCATTCAGCTCCGCTTCGGACTGTAAGTTTAATTAATGATCATTCAGCTCTGCTTCACACGGTATGAGTATTTACTAATAGTTGACCTCCGCTTCACACTGTATATTTAATAATCGTTGACCTCTGCTTCAGGCGGTATGAGTATTTACTAATCGCCCTACGCTTCACACTGCATATTTACTAATCGCCCTACGCTTCACGCTGTATATTTATTAATCATACAGCTTCGCTTCAGGCGGTGTGAGTATTTACTAATCGTCTTCTGCTTCACACTGTATATTTATTAATCATTCAGCTCCAATTCACAAAGTATGAGTATTTACTAAATGTTGACCTCCGCTTCAGGTGGTGTATTTACTAATCATCCTCCGCTTTACACTGTATATTTATTAATCATACAGCTCCTCTTCACACAATATGAGTATTTACTAATCGTCCTCCGCTTCACACTATATATTTATTAATAATTGAGCTCCGCTTCACACGGTATGAGTATTTACTAATCGTTGACCTCTGCTTCAGGCGGTGTGAGTATTTACTAATCGTCACCCGCTTCACAATGTATATTTATTTATCATTCAGCTCCGCTTCACACGATATGAGTATTTACTAATAGTTGACCTCTGCTTCAGGCGGAATGAATATTTACTAATTGTCTTCCGCTTCACACTGTATACTAATTAATCATCCAGCTCCTCTTAACAAAATTAGTATTTATTAATCGTCCTCCGCTTCACACTGTATATTTATTAATCATTCAACTCTGCTTAAGATGGTAAGTTTAATTAATGATCTTTCAGCTCCGCTTCACACAATATGAGTATTTACTAATCATTGACCTCCGCTTCACACTGTATATTTACTAATCGTTGACCTCTGCTTCAGGCGGTGCGAGTATTTACCAATCGTCCTCCGCTTCACACTGTATATTTATTAATAATTGACCTCCGCTTCACACGGTATGAGTATTCACTAATCTTTGACCTCTGCTTCAGGCAGTGTGAGTATTTACTAATTATCCTCCGCTTCACACTGTATATTTATTAATCTTACAGCTCCGCTTCACACGATATGAGTATTTACTAATCGTCCACCGCTTCACACTGTATATTTATTTATCATTCAGCTCCGCTTCACACGATATGAGTATTTACTAATCGTTCACCTCTGCTTCAGGCGGAATGAATATTTACTATTTGTCTTCCGCTTCACACTGTATACTCATTAATCATCCAGCTCCTCTTAACACAATGAGTATTTACTAATCGTCCTCCGCTTCACACTGTATATTTAGTAGTCATTCAACTCTGCTTAAGATGGTAAGTTTAATTAATGATCATTCAGCTCCGCTTCACACAATGAGTATTTACTAATCGTCCACCACTTCACACTGTATATTTATTAATAATTGACCTCCGCTTCACACGGTATGAGTATTTACTAATCATTGACCTCCGCTTCACACTGTATATTTACTAATCGTTGACCACTGCTTCAGGCGGTGCGAGTATTTACTAATCGTCCACCACTTCACACTGTATATTTATTAATAATTGACCTCCGCTTCACACGGTATGAGTATTTACTAATCTTTGACCTCTGCTTCAGGCGGTGTGAGTATTTACTAATCGTCCACCGCTTCACACTGTATATTTATTTATCATTCAGCTCTGCTTCACACGATATGAGTATTTACTAATCGTCCACCGCTTCACACTGTATATTTATTTATCATTCAGCTCCGCTTCACACGATATGAGTATTTACTAATCGTCCACTGCTTCACACTGTATATTTATTTATCATTCAGCTCTGCTTCACACGATATGAGTATTTACTAATCATTGACCTCTGCTTCAGGCGGAATGAGTATAATTGTCTTCGCTTCACACTGTATATTTATTAATCATACAGCTCCGCTTCACAGGGTATGAGTATTTACTAATCGTCCTCCGCTTCACACTGTATATTTATTAATGATTCAACTCCGCTTCAGACTGTAAGTTTAATTAATGATCATTCAGCTCCACTTCACACAATGAGTACTTACTAATTATCCTCCGCTTCACACTGTATATTTATTAGTTATTCAGCTCCACTTCACATTGTATGGGTATTTGCTAATCATTGTCCTTCCCTTCACACTGTTCGTTTATTTATTAACATATTGTATACAACACACTGTCAACGACTGAACCCAAAAACTTCAAACTTGTTTACCCTGTTCCCCTCCCGAAAAAGTGGTTTCTTGGCTGCTACCCTTCCAAAAAGGCCATTCCTGATCAAGCTTCTTTGGATTGTAGATGGGTCAACCTCATGAAGCCGCCAGATGCTGCTACTGCTCAAGTCTAAGGGGAGGTCACACTAAATACGTGCCACTGTAGCCTACATAAAAGTTTTTTAATACTGTACACAAATTTCTGAGAAAGAATTACATATGGCTAACGGTACATCTAATCTTATGGTGGCCTAAGACTTATGCACGGTACTCTACATGCTAATTGTTAAGTCTGTTATTATTACCACCCCACATTTGAATGGTTTACTTAATAATAACACCTACATATCTACTTGAACTTGCATGATTAAGGAGTCGGGCCAGACTCCAGAGAATTTTGTAAAGAATTTTCACATAAAGCAGGTATTACAGAATGTACCTGATACTCAATTGTTAGTTTTTTTAAGAAACTAATATTAAAATACTTAAGGAATTATAAAAATGTGTATTTTTTATATTTAAAATTGAAGTATAAAAATACAGAAATGGATACAAAATGCACTGACATCACTACATCAGGCTGTTCTGTCCAGATCACATGACCTGTACCGATAACTCCATGGTAACAGAAAGCCTGTCAGCACAAACGCAGCTTAAACGTAAGGCTTCTATACACAGACTCCATACTTCTGACTCACTTTCAGTACCTTTTCATGCCGAACCTCAGCAGATCTAATCAGTCATTGCATTTCAAGTTTTTTTAAATATCATTTTTCCCATGAACTGGAGGGACCTGTCTCATGTTTCACTTGGAATCAAATTTAAGACAAGTCATTTTTATAGTGACTTTAAAATGCAAAACGAATCTCTTTTGGACCAGCTCTCAGTGTTGCCTCGCTCCCTTTGGCCTTTTCCGTAATGGCTTTAGCAAGCATGTTCTGATGCGTATTTTAGACGTAGCGACTTTATAAAGTGTTTTAGCAGCACGAGGGAAGGTAACCAGGAAACCATCAATTTCCTAAAGCAAACCCATGAGCTCATAGTACACTTGTTTTATCTATGTTATCTACATCTGCTACCAATTTTCCCATATTACAAATGGCCTGTTGGCTACAAATGTTGTGGTTATGGTTCTGTGCTATTGATGGGAAGGTGGAGGGTTCAAACAGAGGTGCAGTCCAGGCTGTGAGTGTTGGCCTGGGCAGATGTAACACGACTGTGATGCACTGAGATAACAATTATTTACCAAAAGCTTGTGTGGATCCCTCACATGAACAATTGAGACATTTGAAAAATACCTTCTCAGTTTTATCACTGTACTTTTAAAGCGTCGTTTCTGCTTCACTCTCACGTCTGCTCCTTCCATTTGCAGCGTTCCGCAATTCATCCCAGAGTCTCTCAAGCCCTTACCCGCCCTCGACCCAGGCCCGCATCGCCGCCGTATTGATTTCTCTCACCTGTGCTCTGTGATTTCCTTAAGCACATTCTCGGCTTGCCTGAAGCTGTCAAAGCCACATTCTTTCAGAGCTACATCACCGCCGAGTGCAAGCATTTGTCCCCCAGATTTCATTTGTTTGCTATCAGAGTTCATCTCCAGCCATGCTTTTAATTAAAAGAGCAAATGTCAATGCAATTTCAGTAAAATGTTATCTAATGACATGCCATCTTTCACTGTACTGCCCGTGTGCATATCATAACAATAAAGACCATCTTTCTGTCTGCTCTTGCCTGCAGACAACTTAAGAAGAACATTCTGGAACAGAATGAAAATTATGGTCCAAAAAAAGATGTTCAACATTAATCACAGCTCTGCTTCAGCACCAGCGTCTGAAACACAGAGTTCACCTCGCAGCAAACAACTGAATGTAAAGTGAGGACCAAATGTCTGAGACCACGACTGAAAATGCTTCTAGTTTGCATTGTTTTCCGTGAAAGATCATACAAAGTAGAAGCATTTCCGCTAGTGGTCTCAGATGTTTGGACCCCACTGTTTGTTTTTAATGAATTTTATTAGGATTGACACAATACACAGAGTCTCGGCATCACTGATTATATTGACTGGTATTTAGATCACAAAGCGAACGTCAACGGTTTCCACATCAAATGCAGCGGAACCTCGGAATTTGGACTTCATTAGTTCCAGAACAGAATAGGACTAATCTGTTCCCGACCTTTAAATGATTTCACGCCTGTATTTGTATGTAATTAATGATTTAAAGCAAGAAAAAAGCATAATACCGTAATACAGTAATACTAGTCAATAAATACATCACGTATTTGAAATATAAAGACATCAAATAAGTAAAAATATATTGAAACTTTATAGCCATTGGGGCAAAAGCAGTGTCTTATCACTGGGACAGCGGCACCGAGACTGAGGGAGTGTCTGAAATGGCACCAATAGACTAATTTAATATATACATACAAAATATGATATGATGTACTATACATGCTGCATTGGTGCATTATCGCCACCTACAGGACTGGATGACGTGCATCGTCTTTGGAATATCGCACCATCGAGTGTTTTTTTTTGGGGTTCCCATGTTCCAAATCCAAATTATTTGATTGAAGAGGCATTTATTAGAGACTATTAGTTTGGTTGCTGTCTCCATTGTCAAATTAAAAAAATAACAATAACTGAGACAACACATCCAGCCTAACTAAATGGTTCCAAGATCTCACTCCCATCGGTTACCACACTATGATGTTGTGCTATGAAGGCTGCTAGAACTACTTCAGACAGAACTTTGTGATACAGCAGAAAGCAGAAGGTCACTTTTTATCGGAGAGGCAGGACATCTCAAGGCGTAATAAGAGACGTACCTGAAGAAGCCTTTGCAGCCCTCGCAGGTCATGGCGTTAAAATGGAATCCGGTGGCCTTGTCTCCACAAACGCCGCAGATCCGCGGGGCATTGCGGTCAAACTCTTCCGTACCCTGTGCAGATGTGCTCACGGCCATGGCCTCCATTACTGAGAAGAAGGAGAAAGAGCAAAGGGAGATGTTAGAATACAACAATGTACCAATCAGCAATCAGAAAGAATTGAGTGTTAAACAATTGACGATTATGATGTTAGACAGGTATGGCTGGGAGGAGCTAAGGGTACGTCTCCCTTATAGGGATAACAATCACTTCAAAATGTGTCTTTGTCTTAGCCGGAGAAAGGAGCTTAAGGCCGTGCAGTAGATCCCTGTTCTGTTCTATTGATCTCTTTACAGATGAGGAATAAAACAAGTAGGAACACGACACTAAGGGTGATTGATGAAGAAAGGAATTTGAATGGCTCTCTTATTTAAAAAACGCAATTGTGTGAAAGAATACGCAAAATACAGACATGGCGTACAGAAATTATACCTCCTCATAGAGATAGATAAAACTGGCGACTAATAATCAATTAAGGATTTGCATTACAACGAGTGTGAAGAACAACCTGACCCCAGTGATATCCCCCAGTGCTGACACAGTGACCCCTACTGGCCCTGTGCTGGACCCTGAGCCCTTCATTCTCTGGGATAATCCCCAACCTTCTAAAACCTAAACAGAGCTGACTGATGAACCTCATCCTCCACTGTTTGTATGAACAGACAGGTTTTGTTTTTAAATTGTTACCTTTGTTCAGACAGGTTAAGTGCAGGTTATCATATCATCAGCTCCACACACACACACACACACACACACACACACACACACACACACACACACACACACACACGGGAACGAAACAAAGACTTCCAGTTGCACAAACAACTGACGGATTCAAACGCTGCATGCCAAAGATATAAAAAACAAAACCAGACAAGAATCCAGAGTGAAAGATGAGGCAGGTCTCTGGCTAAGCAGATGGAGAACTTCCAGATGCTGAAGCACAGCTACGAGTCTTACTGCAGCCTCCACTAAGCTATCAGCCCATCCTCAGCCCACCGACCCATGTGGCTCTGTCAAACCTCCATCAGTTCAAGTACCAACAGACCACATACAGGCCGGGAACTATTTCAGTACAACAGCAGCACCATACTATAGTACAGTACATTTAGTACATCAGGTACTGTATGGGAGATGTACCTCTATTCCCTAGAACCATACTATAGTCCATCTCACGCTATTCACTTGTATAGTACTGCAGTCCATCTAACTCTGTACCTTAAAACTGTGCTATAGTCAGTCTGACTCTATTCCCTTGTGTAGTACTATAATCATCTAATTCTATTCCCTTGCACTGTACTATAATCCATCGAACTATTCCATCTTCGGTACTAGAAACAGTTTAACCTGTTTCCCTTCTATTGTACTATAGTCCATCTAGCTCTATTCCCTTCTCCCGTACTATAACCAGTTTAACCCCTCCGATTCCCTTCTACAGTACTATAATCAATTTAACTGTGTTTTGTTCTCTTGCACTGTACTACAGTCCATCTAACTATTCCTTCTTCCGTACTATAACCAGTTTAACCCTTCAGTTTTTCTTCTACCGTACTACAGTACATCTAACTATGTTCCCTTACACTGTACTATAGTCCATCTAGCTCTATTCCCTTTTTCCATACTAGAATTCATATAACTCTATTCCCTTCTCCCGTACTATAACCAGTTTAACCCCTACGTTTCCCTTCTACAGTACTATAATCGATTTAACTCTGTTCTGTTCTCTTGCACTGTACTATAGTCCATCTAACTCTATTCCCTAAAGCCATACTACAGTCACTCACTCTATTCTCTTGTATAGTACTATAAAACTGTACTACAGTCCCTTCTTCCGTACTATAACCAGTTTAACCCCCACACTTCCCTCCTTCAGTACTATAATCAATTTAACTCTATTCCCTTCCACTGTACTATAGTCTACCTAGCTCTACTATACTCTATCATACTATATTCCATACAACTCTATTCCCCCAAGCTGTCCTATAGTCCATCTAACTCTGTTCACGTCCACTGTACTACAGTCCATCTACCTCTATTTCCTTTTTCTATACTATAGTCTATAATTCTATTCCCCTCTATAGTACTATAGTCCACATAACATTTCCTGCTACTGTACTATAACCAATTTAACTCCATTCCCTGCTACAGTACTACACTATTTAACTTGATTCCCCTTGTATTGTACTATAATCCATCCAGCTCTGTTCCTTTCTACCATACTATAGTCATTTTAACTCCTTATCTTCATGTAGTAATTGTAACTCCATATCTCTATCATTTTCTGCTACACTCTATTCCACTGACCTCCATTAATAACTACTGTACTATATTCTGCAGAACTCTCCCACTGCACTACGGTTCATTACACTCTTCCTGCTTTACTTTATAATATTCAGTCGAACTCTAGTCCTTTCTCCTGTACTATAGTGATATTAGCTCAACACCTTCTCGCTGTACTACATTCTACTGAACTCTATTCCATTCTACCTCCCTACTCTCCCTGATTCTATTGGACACCCTCCTCCTCGCTTACGTTCTTGAGTCCGTTCTACTGACGTTACATTTTCTGTTTTGAGCTGCTGCTGGTTAATCTCTATTTAAATACCTCGGCAGCACACCTGTCTCCCTGCTCACTCGAGGTGTGATCTGCTACTAAGCTCTATAAACAGAGAAATGGAAATCCAGCTAAACAGAAATCTACATGTTTAATATGCAGCAGCATGGATACGGGGGCTACATGATCTGTATGAATGACCACCCACTGTCAGCGCATGCATGAACGTGTTTTTCATGCGTATTCATCCCCGCTGTCGGAAAAACAACTGCCACCTGCAGGAATAATTGATGTGGGTGGTCGTCTCCAGCTCTGCCTTAGTGAATAAGGTAAAAGCGGCTAAAAGGTCAGCTGGACGTGCCCTGAATGAGAGAGCAGCAGCGAGAGAGCGAGTGGACGGCCGGAGGGAGCGACAGACGAATCAGGAGACGCTGCAGTCAGCCCGGAGCGTTTCAGCCCTCGATTCTGTGAATTGGGACGGCGAGAGCGATGAGGCCAGCTGCAGTAATCGAAGGGGGCCGTGCCAGACTCGGACACATGTTCCTGGAAGTGAGTTTTCTGCAGAGCTCACACAGGAAGGCTGGCATTCGCCGCAGGAACACACTCATGCATTTGCGCACAAACATCTCCATGCACATTCTGCTGGCTGGGACTAGACCTTTGTTTACTGTAAGCCGAGCTGCAAACTGCAAATGCACGAGAAATAAAGGGGAAAATTGGAGTCCGCCTCAAATCTATGTGAGAAATCAGCACATAAAAATGTTGCCCAAGCATTATTCTGGGTCATACAAGAAATACACATGAATGCTTGATAGTAACCCATAGCGATTTTGTTTTCTAAAACTGCACTACAGCGACCTAAGAGGACTGTGGTGGCCTAGTGGTGAAGGTACTGGACTATGGACCAAAAGGTCCAGGGTTCAAATCCCACCTCTGCCAAGCTTTGCCCTGCTGACTGCATCCATGTCCTGTGTGCATGACAGCTGCCCCGGTCGAAGAATCGTCCACGAGGTTCTTTATGTACATAACACAGTCTTCAAATTCACTGGCAGGAGCTGGACGGGCAAACGTTTCCACTAGGCCTCCTTGGCTTTTTGAAAGCCGTGCTGTTCGGGAGTCACGTGGCAGTTGCATAACAGATGGTATGCGGTACTTGAGTGGAATGGAATGGAATGCCGTAGCAGGCCCGCGGCTTCGCGCCAGGACAGCGCTGCTTCCAGCGTCGCTCCGTGCAGAGTGATATTCTCTCGGTGCAGACGACACGTCCGGAGCTAAGTGGAGTCCTGCTGAACGGATCGCCACATATCACCTGACACGTACGGCTCGAAAACCTCATAATATTATGATTGTGAGCACTAATGCTTTGGAGACACACTTCATGCACTGGCAGGCTGAAAGGAAAGTCAGTCCTGAAGCTGGAAGCGGGAAGTCTACTGGTGTGACGTCTTGCTACGGATTTGTGGAAACGGAAGATGTTAAAGCCTCACAACACAAACTGATATAATACAACTAACAATCGTACCATGTCCTGCAAGTGCAGCTATTTAGCTCAAACACACTGTTTGGCAAAACTTTAGGCACCGTGGGTCAAATGAAGGTAAAAACCTTTGGACAGGTGTAAATGAAACAGCCAATCAGCACTGTGGATCCACGAGTAGAGGCGGGAGTTAAAGAGAGCTCGTTCATTAGCTCGGTTAACTCGGTTGATGTGTTTAGAGACTTAGAGTCTCTATGACCTTACTGTAAATGGCGTTCGTAAGTGTACGTGCCTGTCCTATTGTAAGTAGTACTCCTTTGTTCGTCCTGTATATTCTCTCAAACCTGTAACTATATAAACTGGTTCACTTTCTCTCGTTAAGTCTCCGTTTCATCTGGCTGATCTTCCGTGTTGTTCGTATAACATAACTGCAAATGCATTGCTTTAAATGACTGATAATAAGCCCTGTATGCAGCAGCTGGGTCTGGTTCTAATAACAAGGATCTAATACGTGGAGCCTGTTTAATTTAGCCTGTCATCGAGACGAATTATAGCCCGGCTAATACAAGATCAATTCAGCAGCAAGATCAGCCGCTGCTAATTGTCATGGATGCATTCAACAAGTGTCAGTAAGGTAGAACAGCGAAAAGTGTTCAGTGCTTTTCTTTATGTCTCTGTGTAAGCCATTGAGAAGTTAATCCATGGCCAACACTAGAGAATGCTAGTGCAGGAGGTGAAGGTTTTCCTCTACACACACTTCTCTTGTGCAGAAACATGAACGAGCCTGCAGGCAGATCAGAACCCTGCACCGTCAGCTCGCCGGCTCTTGTTCTTTGTTGTGAATACACAGAACCTTACATTACCTACATAAGCCGTCTGGGGATTGAGCTCAATCTCACGCTGAAACCCCCCCAGAGAGAGAAATCCGACCTTTAATTGAAGGAAATTTGGCCTAAGAAAAACAAATCCACCATCAAGAAAGAGATACATTTAACAAAACCACACGTGCCACTGTTATTACGTAGAAAAATACTTAGAAACTAAATGTAACTCAAGCTTTTTTCATTTATGGTTTCCTTTTTTTAAAAGTGGATTCGAATGTATAGGAACTCTCAAGTACATGCTTATCCACTGTCTGTGGTGGCCTACTGGTGAAGGTACTCAACTATGGACTAGAAGGTCCATCCCACCTTCACCATCACCGTTGGATCCGTGAGGAAGAACCTTAACCCATAACTTGTTGGATCGTAATGGTATAATGACCATATATAATTAATTCTCAGTTTTATTAGAATACAACCAGAAGTATTCAGTGTAACCTCCCCTTAAACTCCCAAAGACTGGAATGAAGAGTATTTTTTGAAAATTTGTGGGTCCAGTCGTCACCAATACGTTTCAGAACGTCATTACACCATTGCTAAAACAGCAAATCTAATGGTGACCTAAGACTTTTGCACAGCATGCTATATATAATACAGGAGAACTATAGCAGTGCAACAACCCAAACAGCTCAGCATGACAGAAAGGGCTGTAATTATCTACATTATTAATATTATATATAGAATTTGCAATAAATAGCCAACAGTCAGGTGAATTGTTTATTTTTATTTGAGTGACCCTGGACCTAATGACTCAGGTATGGACCCCTGTGGCTCTCTCACCTTCTCCTAACACACCAGCAGGTGGACTGGATATCGGGATCCGTTTCAGACCACGCCCTGGCTCACATTTCTAAGCTTCGCATTAGGGTTAAAGGACACCTAGATGAACGAACTCACAGCACTATCAGGTTCCTTTAGCATTCCCATGACCGGCACAGATCAGATGAACTGAAGAGTTTTATCAGGCTGCCGAAGATACGTTTGAGTGATTTATCTCTGCAGGTCAGGAGACTCCGGCTCAGCATTGTTCCTGTACAGATAACCACAGCATCCACGCTCAGTCCCGCGTTCTCTCTCCTTCCATTCCTCGCCGAGAACAGAGACAAAAGTTTTTCCAAAGGTCCTCAGTGCACACACCGACCATGTGCATGCACCCTCATCTAGTCAAGACCAGACTGTGCTCTGTTTACTCCCAGATAAGCTCGCACTCCGAAATACAAGGAGACCTTTGGGAGGGTTTTTTATACAGAAGGGTTAAGTGTTAAAGGTAAAGCAAATAAAGAGCTTTTGTTAATCTGTCTACCTTTTAACTCGGCAGGGAGAAAACAACTTGTACCTGAAATCATGAAAGGGATTATAAGACTTTATTTTGTACTAGATATTGTGGATTAGTGTGAAGACTGGATATCCAGACCCGGCTTACTGTATCCTTTATGTGGTTAATGCATAGAGTTGCTGTAATTTGTAATATTTTTGGCTCTTCACACTGGAGTCAGATGAACCAAGCTGGGAATAAATGGCTTTAGTGAGAAATGCATTTCATTGTTAGATTTGTACTAACTATTATTTCAGTATTTACTACAGCTGGCGCAGTGCCCAGTCACTAGACCCAGATTCTAGTCCCACTGGTGGGAGTGATCACCCCCCGGCTCTGCGACGGACAGACAGCCCATCCAGAAAGCATTACTACCTGTGACCAGTAAGTATAGGCTGTGACAATCAGAGAAAAATATAAATATAAATATATTATAAATAAATAAATATAAAAATATAATATAAATACAGATCATATAAGAATATACTAATAAAATAATATAAGATACATAATACACCCATGATCGCACCCTAGTTCTTCGTTTGGGTTTTTCAGGGTTTGGCACATTATCGCCACCAACTGGACTGGATGACGTGCATCATCTTTGGAAGATCGCACCATTTAGTGTTTTATTTTGGGAAAGTCGGAATATTTGTTTATAATAACGGACCGTTCAATGTCCGAACTGTTCAAATTCCGAGGTTCCTCTGTATATGGTATTTAGAACAGTATTTAGTCCATTTCAGGTCCCAAAGACGATTAATAGCGTTAAAAACGCATGCTTTATCAATATTTTCATTTAGAAACCCGTCTGTTTCTTGTGGAATCCTGCATACATTTTTAAGGCCTCCAAAGGCTTTGTGGTGTGTTTGTGGTAGTAAAGGACCATCTATATTATAAGGCATCAGCATAAAGGAAAATCATCCAATTTTTCAACTTTTAGAGCGAATGTCCGGGTCCAGTATGATATAGCGTGCATAGCTGAAAAACTTATTGAGTAGTTTGTACCGAACAAAAAATATGCCAGACAATTTCAAGGGTTTATAGAACTGTCCAAATAACAACAACAAAAATTTCTGAGCTTCTTGTGAAAAGTAGCGCTCCATAAAAACATTTACATTTACAGCATTTAGCAGACGCCCTTATCCAGAGTGACTTACAATTGGTACAATCTTACAACCCAAGCAATTGTGGGTTAAGGGTCTTTCTCAAGGACCCAACAGTGGCAGCTTAGCAGAGGTGGGATTTGAACCCTGGACCTTTTGGTCCATAGTCCTGTACCTTATCCACTAGGCCACCACAGTCCCTCAAACAACATGTATCAACACCAGTTTCACGTTAATGAATTCCTTAAAAAGTCATTTCAATACCAATCTAATTTACACCAGTGTAATCGACACATTACATGAACTGAATTCTCTCACAACATCAGAGTCTGGACTCCAAACGAGCAGCCGGAGGCAGCGGTGGAACGTTGGATAAATGATGAATTTTTTCATACATGCAGACCCACTGCTCGCACCGAATCCAGAACAGATCAGGTACTGGTGAAGCCTGGAACATGGTTACAATTACAGTGGAATCTGTGGTTTAGGGAAATACTGTGGGTGGTAGAGTGACCTGCAGACCACATTAAGGCTTATGTGACGGAGCCATATGGTGCCGAGGCCGTCGCAGCGAGTCTGTCAGCAGCTGTTAGCCATGTAACTCGATCATGTACAGAATAAGGCCCAAGTGCACAGCTGAAGTTCACGAAGGCCAACGCGGGTCTGCCTCGGGGGCACCTTAAACGAACAGTGCAGACAAAAATAAATAACCCTTTCACTGTTTTCCACTAAGCTCCAACATCCTCAGTCAGCCAAGAGTTCAGCATTAAGCTCTGCTTCTTAAATTTTAGTACTGGAGATATGAACACCTCATCACCACTACCGCTCCTAACGAACACCGGAAGCTTAAGGTCTGATGCAACCCTTGGCGCCGTGCTTTAGTTGTATTTTTAACTGAACAGAAATACACATTAACATCCATGTGATCGACCAGGGTTTGTGTAAAGTCTCAGAATGAATGACTTTATTCTGTAGTAGGCTCAAGCAAAGCTCCGCCCACTGTGGCACCACAGAAACCTGCAATAGCTAAATCCAAACGCTTGCCCCTAAACAAACGGTCAACTAATCCCATGAGAACATGTTCTGTTTCCAAGCAGAAGTCTGCATTGCAAATAAATGCAGTAATCAGAACAGAATGCAACTATAATTATTTGAAGTAGTTTTCAGGTACAGCCGTTATAGTCTGCTCTGATATTTGGGCAGATATCCAGATACAGCTATGCCACATACTTCAGTCTATTTTTAGAAACCCCATTGGCAAGCCTATTTAAGATTACTCAACAACACAACACGCTTCTTTGAAGTGAGTCTGTGATTACAGATATGCGAGCAATCCAAAAAGGCCCTGCGGGCTAATGAGTCCAGACGGTCCCTATTCCAGAGCCATGGGCGTGCCAGGGTTCGAAAGGAAGCACATACTGCACCCATCATGCATTGTGCACACTGGGGGCAGCTTTATGACCTGGGGTTTCTTCAGGTGGTCAGTTCAAGGCTTATGTGGCAAAAGAATTAAGACGCTGACTAGCTGAACAACCAGGTCATAGCCAAGGGTGAATGTAGTTTCAAATTCCTGCCGGTACCACAACCTTCATCGGTTTCATTTTCTCTGAAATATTTGAATATATGCCCTAAGTGACTGTATGGTTATATTTTTATAAGGTCACTTATAAATACAAAATACTGGCAGTTGCAGGTTTTTGGGGCTTGTAGATGCTTGCATGTCTCTCTCGCCAATATTCCTGCAAATTGGTTTTGTTCAACCAGTAAGGTAAAAGTAAAAATACATTACTTTTTATACATTTATTTTTTAACTGTTTTTTTGGGGATGTTGCCATAGACAAGGTTGCTTTCTCTCACGGAATCTGGCAACCCTGTATGAACAGTCCGCATTTCCAGAGCGACTTACAACTTATATGGTCATACAATCCAAGCAATTGTGGGTGAAGGGCCTTGCTCAAGGGTCCAGGGTCCACTCCCAAGCCTCTCCTTACCCAACAGTGGCAGGTTGACAGAGGTGGGATTTGAACGTATAAGTTGCAAGTCGTTCTGGGGCTATGAGCCAGAGGGTCCAGGGTTCAAATCCTGCCTCTGCCAACCTGCCACTGTTGGGTAAGGAGAGGCTTGGGAGTGGACCCTGGACCCTTGAGCAAGGCCCTTCACCCACAATTGGCAGAGGGTCCAGGGTTCAAATCCTGTCTCTTCCAAGCTGTCACCAAGCTGTCTGCCAATCTGTCCTGCCTCTGCCAAGCTGCCACTGACAGGTCCTTACCCAACAGTGGCAACTTGGCAGAGACAGGACAGATTGGTGACAGCTTGGAAGAGACAGGATTTGAACCCTGGACCCTCTGGTCCATAGTCAAATACCTTAACCGCTAGGCTACCGATTTTGTAACAAACGTCCGCCTGCCAAAACCCCATAACACGGGATATCAGTCGGATACCCGCACAGGAAGCTAGTGCTGAACTTAACTTTAATGAACTGCGATTGGGCTCCGGATCAGAACACAGCAGGGGCGGTTCCGAAGCAATTCAGGACAGCTTAGCATATAATATATAGGTGACTTTAGTAGCTGTGTTTTCTTGCTGAATGTGGCAGCTGCTCTCCCCACTTGCCGGTATGGTGAAGCGCCGCTGAATCTTTTAGGGGTACACAGTTCCAGACTGTTCACCCCTTTCACCCCTGGACACCAATGCCAACATTGATGAGGCTCGAATTGTGAATAAGTGGTTCTGGAAGCACGAGGAATTGGCCCTTACAGTGTCCTAACCTTAACCCCACTGAATGACTTCGGGATGTGCTGGAAAAAACCATTACAGAGTGGTTCTACTGTTCCATCCCCAATGCAAGATCACAGCCAAAAAAGCCACTTTGGAAATAATTGTTGTGTTGTAGCGCAATAGCGCCACGCCAAACGCACGCTGTAATCCAAGCTAAGTCGGGCCAATGAAATATTAGAGTGTGCGACTTTTTTTTGGCCAGGCAGTGTATAATTAATAAATCCGTGTTCTTAAAAACAGTTTGTAAAGCAGATTCGGCGCATAAGGAAAGCGTGCCGGTTCTGTCCCGCGGTTTGCTTTTGACCACATAATAACTGAGGTGCACTCAGAACAGCAGCATTAAACTGTAACGCGATACTGTGGATTACTCTAGCTCTTCGTTTCAGGACATGCTGCCTCAGCATGAGGACCGAAGCCGACTCCTTAACCTCAGACACGGTCCTAAAAGAGCGCAACAACACAAGAACATCGCCTGTCATGTATCGGTATCATGTCGTTCTTTCGTGCCAAAGATTCAACAAGGTGTTGGAAACGTTCCTCAGAGATTCTGGTCCACGTTGACATGATCACGCTGAAATCGAGACAGGTTGCCTGACAGGGGTGGCATCTGGCTGCTGTAGCCCATCTGCTTCAAGGTTTGACAAGTTCAGAAATTGTGACTAGTGGTTATTTGAGTTGCTGTTGCCTTTCTATCAAGTCGAACCAGTCTGCCCATTCTGCTCTGACCTCTGGCATCAACAAGGCATTTTCACCCACAGAACTGCCCTCACTGGATATTTTCTCCTTTTCAGACCATTCTCTGTATACCCTATAGATGGCGCTGTGTGTGAAAATCCCAGTAGATCAGCAGTTTCTGAAGAGCACAGACCAACAACCATGCCAAGTCACTTAAATCTTCTTCATTCTGATGCTCGGTTTGAACTTCAGCAGCTCATCTTGGTTATGTCCACACGCCTAAATGCACTGATTTGCTGCTACGTGATTGGCTGATTAGATAACGGTGTATCTAATAAAGTGTCCAGTGAGTGTCGGCTTCAACAGAATGCATTTGTTACTTTGCAGTAAACCTAATAAACACTGAACATTGATCGCCAGAACGCCTTTAAGCCTTTCAGAACAGCCCTGCTTTCAGTAGTCTCTTGTCTTTGAGAGAAAAAACGATAATAAACAGTGGAAAGGAAAAGAGATTATTTTTATTTTTATAGATTATAGTAAGCCATACTATGTCCTAAACCACAACGACCAGCCTGTGTAATTACTTAAGGACTAGATGCTGTGTAAGGAAAAGTTCATGTGTTTAAAAAAAGGTTTTGGGCCAAGTTCAGGGGTGAAAGTAGGTCCAAATTCCTGCCGGTACTACTACCACAACCTTCATCAATCTCATAATGCTCACCACCCCTCAGCCTCATGCCTAGCAAAATGTACAATCTCTTAACCAACTATTTGAGGAATTCAAGACTAATAGAGAGAATCTATTACTAGTATTTTTTCTGCAATGCTCCTGTCCACACTATATCACACTAATGATAGCCCTGAACTGTCCTCCCTGTCCTGGCTCTCATTCTCGTCATGCTTTAATGGTGTTTTATGACTGAACCTGAGTAGGAAAAGTGTGTTAGACCCTGTCTTACCACTGAAGTTAATCATAACAACCAGACACGACATTAAAAGCAAAGCACAGTGGAACCTCAGAACTGGAAAGCCTCTTCGGACATTGAACTTCTTTTTTCAGACATTTTCGGACATCTGAAAAAATGGGCATCCTAAATAAAACACTCAACTGTGTGATCTTCAAAAGATGGTGCACGTAATCCGGTCCAGTTGGTGGCGATAATGCACCAATATGCTATGCCAATGGCCATAAAGCCCAAAAGAAAAAGAACAACAACTTACATTGTATATTATATCAGTCTACGGGGGCGGTTTGAGACACACCTTCAGTCTCAGTGAGAAGACGTGGCTGTGAAGTTTCACTTTATATTTTACCCATGCATTTACTGAATATTATTATTATTATTATTGTAGAGCATTGCTTTATTTTGCTTTTAATCATTAATTACCTATGAATATAGGCGTCATTTGGGGGTCAGGAAAAATGAATCCTATTTACATTCATTCTTATGGGGAAATTTGATTCAGACTTTGAACAAATCGGAATCTGGAATCAATTCCGAGGATCCACTGTAGCTTTTCAGCACTTCCCCTTGGGATCAGTAAAGTTTGATCCACTTATTACACACAATTAAAAATCCATACTCATTCAACATGGATTTCCATAAATGGTTATAATGGTTTTGGTCTCGTCTCAGTGAACTTCTAGTCACTGCTGGAAGTAAAACTTGAGCTTTCACTTTTGTCTACGAGAAATAAACCTGTTACTGTGGATGCATATTTCAGAACAACAACACTTATTCAGAATCACGCCTAAAGTTTAATCCCCTGACGGAAACTGCGTTTTCAGTTCTATTTTACAAACCGTTGCCAAGACCGGGATTAAAGGCAGAGTCTCAAATGACTTCCTCTGCCCTACGTAGTGCACTATGTTAGACATGAAATGGCTGAACATCCACCCAATTATCCATTTATATTCAGGACTTGTTTAGTTTAACAACTCCTCATTTAACATTCAGTGGCAGTTAATGGAAAGGTTTGTTGCTTTCCCCAAGTAGTGCTCTAAGTAGGGAACAGGCATGATTTAAGATGGGGCCGACTGACTGAACGAACTGGCTCGCTTCACACACTAGCTAAAGAAGCAAAGGCTCCTTTTCTGTGCTTCGGCCATCCTGTTCCCCAAACAAGTTGTGCAGTTTCAGGCATTTCCCTGCACAACTTCATCAAAGTATTTTCTTTTATTATCGCGTGCCTTTACGATTTTTTCCGTGGATGTGGTAGCTGCTCTCACGGCTTTCTGGTAAAAGATTCAGTGGCGGTACGCAGAACGGCAGTAGACTTGAATTTCTTGTGAGCTTTATTTGCTTTGTAGCTCCACAAACAATTTGGCCGATTCCTTGGGTTAATTAGAAAAGTGAAAAAAGAAATACCCTTTTTTGGCCTTTTAATCTATAAAGCTATTGATCGAGACTTTTGATATTGTACTTACTGGCAGTGGCTCTAAGAGGGTTTTATAATAAACTGTAATAAGAAATAGGAATTTCTGAGAATCTTCGAATTCAAAACCTGCTTGTGAAACCACTTCAGTCCTTCTGCGCTCCATGAAGCGTTCTGAAGCTGCTCTTTCCCCAATAACCCAAGCGAGCCAACAGGCCTTGGGGTGAGCCACTGCACAAGCCAATTAAGTAGAAGCCTGGGAAGGGAAAAACATCCAGGCTACCTAGCAGAAGCAGAGGGAGGGGGGAGAGTTTCCAAATGTAAGACTTGCCCTGGATCGGATCTGCTCACAGAGACTCTGAACTTTGGACCTCGTGTTTTGGTGCTGGCTGGAAAAGAAAAGAGCCGATGCAGAGCTGGTGGCCGGACAAAAAGTAGAAGCAGGCTGCTTTAAAGCGGTACGAGGCCCCCTCAGCTCTGAGGAGGAGGAGAGGAAAACTAGGCAGCCTGCACATTTCACAAGGGAGCCTATTGACTTTTTAATGATTGGGAAGACATGTGGCTAACGGGAAACCGGCGGTTAGAGACGTGCAGCGACGAGTGCAGCGCGAGTCGGCGGTGTGGTTACCGGAAACATCAGACTCAGTTCTTCATCCAGCTGTGAGCCGTAGAAATAAACGTGTCACTTTCCTTTAGTGGATCAAAACATCTGGAGGAAATATCGCATCAGCGTACAGCTAAACATCATATCAAAGGCTTTAGAAGCGCTTGATATACAGGATTAAATTACCACAGCGCTCCACATGTACTTACTCCGGGAGGGAAAAACAAAACACAAAAAACAAACGTCTACTCTCTTACATACAATTACTGACCAATTTGCTTTATATTTGGCTACACAAGGACTTCAAGAACTACATCTAACTATCTGGTCTCATCCAGAGCCTGGTTCATTTCAGCAGTACTGTCTTGCCACTGTTGCCGTGGTGATCGGGTCTAATTTGTGGTGTAGCCTCTTGTTTTGCAGCAGACTCCATTTCTTAAATCTCCAAACTAATGCACTGAACTTATTGTTTAATATGTAAAAAAGAAGAAAAGGCCAACAATGAGTCATACAACACTACATTCTTGTAATATCCCCCATTTTTAAACAGGCTCATCTTGAGTCTTTAGTCTGTCAGTCTTAGTCGAGTATGTAGTCTGTGAGTCTTAGCTGAGTCTTTAGCCTGTAAGTCTTAGCTGAGTCTACAGTCTTAAGCCTGGGGGTCTGAGTCCAGTCTTGAGTCTTTAGCTTGTGAGGCTTAGTTTAGTCTTAAAGTCCGAGTTGAGTCCTTAGCCTGTGAGTCCGAGTTGAGTCTTGAGTCTTTAGCCTGTGAGTCCGAGTTGAGTCTTGAGTCTGTCAGTCTGGGTTGAGTTTTGAATCTTTAGCTTGTGAGACTTAGTTTAGTCTTTAAGCGGAGTGAGTTGTCTTTAGCCTGTGAGTCTGAGTCGAGTCTTGAGTCTTTATCCTGAGTCTAAGTTGAGTCTTGAGTCTTTAACCGGTGAGTCCGAGTTGAATCTCTAAACTGTGATTCTGAGTTGAGTCTTTAACTTGAGTCTATGTCAAGTCTTGAGTCTTTAGCCTGAGTCTGAGTTGAGTTGAGTCTTTAACCTTTGAGTCTGAGATCAATCTTTAGGCTCTGAGTCTGAGTTGAATATTTAAGCTGTGAGTCTGAGTTCAATCTTTAGGCTCTGAGTCTGAGTTGAATATTTAAGCTGTGAGTCTTAGTTGAGTCTTTAACCTGTGAGTCCGAGTTTAGTCTTGAGTCTTTAGCTTGTGAGGCTTAATTTAGTCTTAAAGTCTGAGTTGAGTCCTTAGCCTGTGAGTCCGAGTTGATTTTTGAGTCTGTCAGTCTGGGTTGAGTCCTTAGCCTGTGAGTCCGAGTTGAGTCTTGAGTCTTTAGGCTATGAGTCTGAGTTGAGTCTTTAGGCTCTGAGACTGAGTTGAATCTTTAGGCTGTGAGTCTGAGTTGAATCTTTAACCTGTGAGTCTGAGTTGAATCTTTAACCTGTGAGTCTGAGTTGAGTCTTTAGGCTATGAGTCTGAGTTGAATCTTAAGGCTGTGAGTCTGAGTTTGAATCTTTAGGCTGTGAGTCTGAGAGAGTTGAGTCTTGAGTCTTTAGCTTGTGAGAACTTAGTTTTGTCTTTAACCTGTGAGTTTTGAGTTGAATCTTTTAAAACCTGTGAGTCTGAGTTGAATCTTTAACCTGTGAGTCTGAGTTTGAGTCTTTAGGCTATGAGTCTGAGTTGATTCTTAAGGCTGTGAGTCTGAGTTGAGTCTTGAGTCTTTAGCTGTGAGACTTAAGTTGTGTGTCTTTAACCTGTGATAGTTCCTGAAGTTGAATCTCTTTAAACCTGTGAGTCTGAGGTGAATCTTTAACCTGTGAGTCCTGAGTTGAATCTTTCAAACCTGTGAGTCTGAGTTGAGTCTTTAGGCTATGAGTCTGAGTTGAATCGTAAGGCTGTGAGTCTGAGTTGAATCTTTAGGCTGTGAGTCTGAGTTGAGTCTTGAGTCTTTAGCTTGTGAGACTTAGTTGAGTCTTTAACCTGTGAGCCTGAGTTGAATCTTTAACCTGTGAGTCTGAGTTGAATCTTTAACCTGTGAGTCTGAGTTGAATCTTAAGGCTGTGAGTCTGAGTTGAATCTTTAGGCTGTGAGTCTGAGTTGAGTCTTGAGTCTTTAGCTTGTGAGACTTAGTTGAGTCTTTAACCTGTGAGTCTGAGTTGAGTCTTTAGGCTCTGAGTCTGAGTTGAATCTTTAACCTGTGAGCCTGAGTTGAATCTTTAACCTGTGAGTCTGAGTTGAGTCTTTAACCTGTGAGCCTGAGTTGAATCTTTAACCTGTGAGCCTGAGTTGACTCTTTAACCTGTGAGTCTGAGTTGACTCTTTAGGCTATGAGTCTGAGTTGAATCTTAAGGCTGTGAGTCTGAGTTGAGTCTTGAGTCTTTAGCTTGTGAGACTTAGTTGAGTCTTTAACCTGTGAGTCTGAGTTGAGTCTTTAGGCTCTGAGTCCGAGTTGAATCTTTAGGCTGTGAGTCTGAGTTGAGTCTTGAGTCTTTAACCTGTGAGTAAGCCAACTTGAAACTCAAACCCCATCTGGGCAGAGGCAGGATATGAACCACTGTGCCTCAGCAGTAGAGCGCTGGTTTCTAATTACTTTTAGAAAAGGTCAAATGTACAAGAAAAGCTTTCATATTATAAGTCAGATTTCAAACTAGCTCTGCTTATATGGGCAAGAACAGGGAGAAAATACAGGTCAGACTACAGAGCTGAAGAATAAACATACTTCTCCTTTTATAATCCTCAAAACAGATAGTAAATCAGATAAGTCTTTATAGTTAAAATCACTGATCAGGCATCAATACCTCTGTTGCGTTCTGAAGTCATATGAGCTGGAATCCTGAGTGTAGAGCTCTTAAAGGGGATGGTCATTCCTACACTTCATCACATGCACCAAGCTGAATGAGAAGCCCACCGGTAGTGACGAGTCTGACGAATTCTCTATACAGTCACAGCTTATGGGCACAGAAAAGTAAATTCATTGTTTAATCTTGCAGTTTCCAGCCAGCTTTAGGCACCACACCACATGAGCCAACATGCTCCACTCTCTCCGTAACGTCTACGAAGATCCAACATTCCAATACGCTGTGTAATTATGGGACAATAGACTTTATTTCTGAACGGCTCATTTGAAGCACACCGACATAAAGCAAATATTAAGCAAAGAGAAACTATTTACGCCTCTGGTGTGAGAGTCTGAGTCTCTAGTTTGCTAGTCTGCAGGCATTGGTGTGCAAGTCTGGGGAGAGTCTCGAGTCCCAAACCCGCAAGACTGAGTCTAGTCTGTAAAATGTGAGTCTGAGTTAAGTCTCAAGTCTCGTGCAAGTTTGTGTCGAACTCAAGTCTTTAATCTGTGAGTCTTAGTCAAGTCTCAAATCTTTAGCCTGTGAGTCTGATTTGAGTCTCGAGTCTGAGTGGAGTCGAGTCTCGAGTCTTTAGTATGTGGGTCTCATTTGAGTCTGTGTGTCTGAGTGGAGTCAAGTTTCAAGTCTTTAGCCTGTGGGTCTGATCCTAGTCTTGAGTCTGTGTAGAGTCAAATCTCGAGTCTTAAGTCTGTGGGTCTGATTCAAGTCTTGAATCTGTGTGGAGTCAAGTCTCAAGTCTTCAGTCTGTGGGTTTGATTTGAGTCTGAGTCTGTGAGTTTGAGTGGAGTCAAGTTTCAAGTCTTAAGTCTGTGGGTCTGATTCAAGTCTTGAGTCTGTGTGGAGTCAAATCTCGAGTCTTCAGTCTGTGGGTCTGATTCAAGTCTTGAGTCTATGTGGAGTCAAGTCTCGAGTCTTTAGTCTGTGGGTCTGATTTGAGTCTGTGAGTCTGAATTGAGTCAAGCTTCAAGTCTTTAGTCTGTGGGTCTGATCCTAGTCTTGAGTCTGTGTGGAGTCAAGTCTCAAGTCTTTAGTCTGTGGGTCTAATTCGAGTCTTGAGTCTGTATGGAGTCGATTCTTGAGTCTGAGTGGAGTCTAGTCTCAAATCTTCAGTCTGTGGGTCTGATTTGAGTCTCGATTCTTTAGTCTCCGAGTCTAGGTCAAGTCTTCAGTCTCTGTAATTCGATTCCAAGTCGAGTCTCGAGTCTGTAGCCTGCGAGTCTGAATTGAGTCTCAAGTCTCTGCTGTGTGAGTCTGTGTAGACTCCCAATGGAGTCTCTATTGTGTGATTCTGAGTCAAAATTAGGGTCTTGAGTTGCAAGTTTGAGACTCGACGCCAAATCTCTGTCACAAAGCACCACTCTATGCAAGGTTAAGCCGTCATGAATCCACATAAAGAATCCCACGTTTCAATTGAATGAATGATTTTGATGTTAATAAATTAAGCGCATTCATTCATTCTTTTTCAAACCTTCTAAACCCAGTTTTGACACGAGTCTGTCATCAATGCGGTATTTTATACATGCTTAGTCTAGTGCTGTGTAGTAAAGGCCCAGTGTAGATAATGCTCCAGTAAAGTGTTAGGCATTTTATATCAGGTCAGTAAAACATAACTACTAGCTGTAAACTGTCTATAGGAAAGTATTCCTGTGATGCTTTGCCAGTATTACACGGAGCTTTGGTTAGGCCAGTAAAACGAACCTAGATGTGAATAAAGAACTGGAAATAAATAAATAAAGCCTCTGCAGTTTTAAAGCACAGTTTAATACACAACTGAAGCCCGTTGTTTATGTGATAAGAGCATGCCAATGAGCTTTGACGAAGTGTGTGAACATATCTGCCGCAGCTTCCACCGCAATGGTCGTGGAAAACTAGAGAAAACACACCAAACGTCATCCGATCCACTTCTGTTTGAAGTAAAGTGTAATCGTGCAAATCTGACATCTTGCCAAGCCGATTCCTTTACCGACTGAAAGAAAGCTGAGAACAATAGCAAGACAGAGAGGTCTGATTTACAGCGTCGATTCCCGGCGCCTTGTGAAATCTAAACTATACAAAGGCAGCGCTAATGCGGAACAGCACAAGTGGAACTAAACAGTAAGGAAGAAAACACATCATCACAGAGGACTGACATGAGAAAGTTTTATTAAAGTGAAACATCTCACAGAAGGTTTCATCTCACACCGACTGCGTTTGGATCCGATCATAATGGATTTCTGCCGTTATCTGTTTACTCAAGTGGCCATGTAAACAGCATAATGTGAATTCTTAGATCGGATTAAGGTCTAGAGATCAGATTACGAAATCTGACAAGGAGAGGTGGATTTTCGTTCAGTAATTGGTCCCCTTATTCTAAGCGACGTTGGGCGTATTTGTCTATGAAAGTCAGAAATATTGGTAGTTCCGGGTGGAAGGTGTTTGGGGCTTGTTTCTAAAGTGTAGTTGCTTTTTTGGGTCTGCTCCCTGATCGTGTCTCTCCATCCAATATTCCTGCAAGTTGGTTTTGTTCAGCCTCTAAAGTCCATGGGAACACATACATTTTTTTTTTTACTGGTCAAGTGTTGTCACTCTCATATTGTAGTAGCTCCCCTTTTCTGAATCTGGCAACCCTGGAATTAAATGCAGACTCTGACACGCCATAAGAATTTGAATATTCTTCATCTTGTAGATGGTAGGAAACATCAAACATGAGACATTTTTTCCAAGTAAATGCAGTCACGTCACATCTTTCTGTGAGATCGTTGGCTTACAAATTAGAAACTCCACTATGATGAATGCTGATCTGATTATGATTCAATGGTTCTTCATTTTAGTTCGTAGCATTTAGAGCTAAACAAACTGCTGTGAGAAAGTCACGCCAGCGTGCTGAGGTACACGTCATGAAGACTCTGCTCGTTAGTGAGGCGATGGACGACCGATCACCGAGATATCACTCTCACATTTTTGAAAGTAGGTGGCATATATATTGAATATACGGGAACCAGGTAGGGATCTGTCCCTTGGAAATACTGGGTACTGGACACCTGTTATCCAAATTTTCATGATCTGAACCATTTCCCAGAACAAGGTACAATCCTGATGCCAGACCGGCTGGAAGGCACCATTGGGACACAAACCCAGGACACAGTGATGATAGGCTACTGAATTGGCGCTTCTTGCAGGATTATGTCCCTCATCACATCCTTTAGAAAATGAACAAAACTTAATACATGATGCCCAAACTTTTGCTGACTGGACCGTAATGACATCTCTGTGCTGTATAAAGGCTTTAAACTATAAACATGGACTATCTGATAGAGTCTTGCTTATTCCCTCAACAAGTCCTTGTGCTCCTGAACAAATTCACTGGAAATGTGGCAGTAAAAAAAGCAGTAATGGCTAAAGCCTAAGACGTTCCTTTATCACCTGATGGAAGACCAAAGCTGATGTATTTGCTGTGATGGGTTTTTACATGAGTACAAGCTCAGGAGGATCATCAGCCTTATCAGTTTCCTTGGCCTGTGTCCATACAGAGGCTTAAGGATCAGGTTCATTGCTTGTTTGGTTCTGTATTGGTTTAAACTGGTTTAAAGCCAGCAGAGGCTGGATGATCCTTATAAACATAACAGGTTTTTAGTCAAAGCGCTTCACTCTTACACTGGTCTGTAATTTTCATCATAGCTACACTTCAACTATGACAGACAAAATGAGGAAAAAGATCCAGGAAATCAAATTGTAGGATTTTTAAAGAATTTAATTTCTGAATTATGGTGGAAAATAAGTATTTGGTCAATAACACTAATAATAATAATACAATCACAGACACCACAGGATGCCTAGTGGTTAAGGTACTGGACTATGAACCAGAAGGTCCAGGGTTCAAATCCCACCTCCGCTGGTGCCGCTGTTGGGCCCTCGAGCAAGGCTCTGAACCCACTATTGCTTGGATTGTAAGACTGTATCAGTTGTAAGTCTCTGGATAAGGGCGTCTGGTAAATGATGTAAATATCTTGTGGACTTTAGGCAGGTGCTTTATGTTATGGCTGATCTGGGTGTATTACTGTGCTCTTTGTTGTATTTATTTGTATGCACCAGAGTTTCCAAAATCCTCTTCCTAAAAAAAAGTGTACATAGCCCATAAAGTCATTATGTCCCCCCCCCCCAACACAATCTGTGTGTTTGGCCTCTAGACATATAACGTTATATACAGCTTAGTTTCTCATTTCCTGCTGGACGCCGTTATAAGGACAAACAAGCTACATCAGTAGTACCGCTGCGATCCCTTCCTTTGGCCTCTTTCAAAGAACAGGCTATATAATAAACTGGAAAAGTCCGCCTGATATTGGAATGTTCCAGCACAGGGAGGTCACGGCGAGCAGCAGGAACCTCACACAGCATCTGTGTACATTGTGTGAATGGAGCGCCAATCACCTGACCCGCTTACAAACACAGGTCGGTACTGAAACGCTGAAATTTGTTTGAACGACGGTGCACAAAGGCAAATATTAGCTCTGACTGGAGTGAAACACACGCTCAAAAAGATGTTAAATAAACATCAAACAGCATTAAAGCAAAGATAAACACAATACATCCTCAATGTTTCTACAAATACAATGCAGGTACCCGCCAATTTACTGCCTGTTGAAAACTGATTGTACACCGAGGAGTTAAATATATACTGGATATATCATAGCGACGCGTACATTACACAGGGTTAAAATACTGACATTAAACTATAGTTGGCCAATCATTAACATAAAGCTTATTTTATAGTCAAGTACTGAATATCTCAGGTCATTTATTGAATAATGTATTGAAAGTGAAAAACAAAAACGATTATGGTCACCACCACGGCTTTTCCTCACTACATTTACATCATTTAGCAGACGCTCTTATCCAGAGCGACTTACAACTACAATTCATACAACATCTTACAATCCAAGCAATTGAGGGTTAAAGGTTTTTGCTCAAGAACCCAAGTGAGATTTGAACCCTGGACCTTCTGGTCCATTACCTCACCCCTTAGGCTAACACAGACCCTCATTACATTCCCCAGCGCTCATCACTCCCGCCATGTGACTCCCCTCCTGATTTCCAGCGCAGGAGAGTATAGTACTGAGTAACCCCCTTGGAAATATCGGAATTCAAATTTCAGAGTAAGGTTTCTGCTGAATATGTATTACTGGATTCCCACCATAATATCGTATTAGGTAACCATTCGTTTCTTTCCAGTGGCATGTCAACAACTCACTGTACACCAGACGTAACTGCATTTCACAGGAAGCCCGGCTTCTCCTTCAGTTTCAAAAAATGTTTAGCAATTAAGTAAGTGTTTATACTATTAATCAATCTTTGTGGACTTCTATATTCAGCCAAACAACTGATCAAATATCTCGCTTCAGTATTGCGCTGTTTGTTTAGTAAACTCAAACTCCTCCAGCACAGAGTGTGTGCCAAGTCTGCCTCGAACCACCCACCCTCCCTAATAGACTCCCAGTGAAGTATGTGCATCTCTGAGAGCCTATGGCATAAAAGATAGGACGAAAGACTGACGCTAAGTTTGAAGGATCGTCTTGTGTCCTCTCTAGGTGCTCCGCTGACATCAAGTGGAGCCTATAAGTGTCCCAGTGTGAGTTAGTGAATCAGTGTGTGTGTGTGTGTGTGTGCGCGTGCATGTGCGCCGGGACGGGACCGAAACCACTTCAATCCAGGGCCAGATTACGAGTTCACCACACGCCTTCCACTTCCTTCCTATCGCTAAGTAACCTAAACTTTCATCTTATTCTGTGGTTCATTATAAGGAAATGGTTGTTTATTTCCACTGTACCATTTAGGGCTAAAAGAAAGACGCTGTGAGGTAGCAGAGGACATTTGGTTGTTTGTATCTAAGCGCATGGACTTATTACAGCAAAGAAATATTTGCATGGCAGTGACCTGGAAAACTGGCATAAAAGACGATAAAAATGCTGCTCAGAAGACAGCGATCTGCAAACAGTCAGACAACTCAACAACTAACTAATGTCACCATGTGTGAACCAACCACTGGGCAGATATGAAGGTAATTACAAACTTTAGGAGATGTTAGATGTCCACGGCAGGGTTAAAGCAGGTAGCAGCACAAAAACACACCCAGCGAACCTTAAAGGAACCATTCTGCAAAGACACCGTGCCAATTCAGGCGATTGAGAGAGACAGGATCAAATAACTTAGCAAATAACATGAATAATTTAGACCCAATACACTGCCCAAGTAATGTCTAATTATCATTACCGACAAATTCCCAAAAATATCAAGACTGGTCACCCACAAACAAGCAAGATTTCTGACTCTCACAAAGCTGCAACTTCTTCTTTAAGAAGCTCTTGTGTCCTCCACTGGTTACTTGTATTAATGACACCTGTTTGACCTCGTTATCTGTATAAAAGACACCTGTCCACAGTCTCAAACAGTCAGACTCCAAACTCAACCATGTCCAAGACCAAAGAGCTGTCGAAGGACACCAGGAAGAAAATTGTAGACCTGCAGCAGGCTGGGAAGAGTGAATCTATAATAGGCAAGCAGGTTGGTGTGAATAAATCAACTGTGGGAACAATTGTAAGACATACAAGACCATTGATAATCTCCCTCGATCTGGGGCTCCATGCAAGATCTCATCCCGTGGGGTCAAAATGATTAGGAGAACGGTGAGCAAAAATCCCAGAACTACACGGAGGGACCTGATGAATGACCTGCAGAGAGCTGGGACCAAAGTAACAAAGGCTACCATCAGTAACACACTACGCCAAAAGGGACTCAGATCCTGCAGTGCCAGGCGTGTCCCCCTGCTTAAGCCAGTAGATGTCCAGGGGCCGTCTTAAGTTTTGCCAGAGAGCATATAAATGATCCGAAGAGGATGGGAGAATATCATGTGGTCAGACAAAACCAAAATAGAACTTTTTGGTAAAAACTCAACTGAGAAGAAGAATGCTTGAGTTGTTTTCCCAAGAACACCATACCTACTGTGGCATGGGGGTGGAAAGCATTTTGGGGCTGGTTTTCTGCAAAGGGGACAGGATGACTGATCCGTGTTAAGGGAAAAGTGACCAAATACCTTATTTTCCACCATAATTACAAATTCATTCCTTAAAAAATCCTACAATGTGATTTCCTGGATTATTTTTTCTCATTGTGTCTCTCATAGTTGAAGTGTACCTATGATGAAATTACAGACCCTTCTCATCTTTCTAAGTAGGAGAACTTACACAATCATTGGCTGAACTAAATACTACTTGTTTGCCCCCCCTGTAGATAACTTTTGAGAACTGATTTACCTAGCAAAGGGCAATTTCTTTCTCCTCCTTCCCCTGTAAACCGAGCCTGAACAAATGAAGGCACCATTTTGGGCCGTCTTCTAGAGAGTAAAACCACCAGCATGTGCCCATCCCGTGAATCATCAGCAAATGTTTTCCAACGCTGATCCATCAAGCAAAGGGAAGACTGATGAACACTCAAAAGCGCCTGAAGCGGTTTGCTTTCAAAAGCTTTCCGACCGTGGAGGACGACTCTGTGGTTTATTAGCGACGAAGCGGTGGACGTCAAAAAAAGCACTTCTCTGTAATGATCACCTTTATATCAGGGCCATTCATAGGGGGAGCAGCTGACATTTAGGCAGTACATTACAATAACAATTCAGCGACGTAAGCATTCACCATCCACAATAGCACAGCACTAAAAATGGGCGCTGGCGGCTGCATTTGGTGAACAAAATGTAGGGTCAAATTCTAATGTGATTTTATGATAAAGTAACTGACAAGTACAGCTACTTGGTTTGGCATACACAAAAAACCTGTGGTGGTGCAGTGACTATAAGGGTCCAGGTTTCAGGGCCAAGCACTGGAAAAGCCGATGTATTTTCAGCTGGCAACAAGTTCTTTAAAACCCTAACTGATGCAGTGAGGAGCTTCTCAATTTGTTTAAACAGCCATGTCAAAAGAAGACTCCTGTGGTCGTGGTTCAGAAGGGTCAAATTGTGAAAGAGTGGTTCAGGGAGCATGGGCCATCATTTTCACACATGGATTGTCCCACCACAGAGTCCAGACCTGAACCCCATTGGGAATCTTTTAGGATGTGCTGGAGGAGACCTAAAAACATCATCAGATTTTCACACACGTTCTAAAAAGTAGGATAAAGAGAACCCAAGTTAATCAAATGAGACAAAACTATTATACTTGGTCATTGTTTATTAAGGAAAATGATCCAATATTACATATTAGTGAGTGGCAAAAGTATGTGAGCCTTTGCTTTCAGTATCTGGTGTGACCCCCCTGTGCAGCAATAACTGCAGCTAAACGTTTCCTGTAGCTGTTGATCAGTCCTGCACACCGGCTTGGAGGAATTTTAGCCCATTCCTCCGTACAGAACAGCTTCAGCTCTGGGATGTTGGTGGGTTTATTCACATTAACTGCTCACTTCAGGTCCTTCCTCAGTTTTTAGTTTTAAGTGGTACTGTAATGTCTGTGTTTGGCTGAACGTGAGTCAAACCCGTGTATCTTCTTCTAAACGGTTGTCATTTCTTTTTCTTTTTTTAACTTTCCTCACTTCCACCCATTAAGACCAAGCAGAAGACTGTAATCAACATGCTCGCTGTATGAGAAAAAAAAAGGTAAACAGAGGATTAAGTACAACCACACAGCTGGACCATCACAAGGTCTTTGCTCAATCGCAGGCTGTGTTTCGGGTTTTGAACAGGCACATCGTATGAATGGACACAAACCAGCAATTAGCCAACGATGCAGCGGGCTAAACCTAAGAGCTCTTTTGAGCTCCGTACTGGCACGAGAAGCAAATTAGCCAAGTGCCAACATCAACAAATCGGCCTGCTCAAGTAGGAGCATTTCATCTGGAGGCGAGTTATTGAGTTACAAGGTGCTCAGCTGCTAATGAAGCCCCAGTTTGCTCAAAACAAGGCTCGCCCAATGAAAAGACGAGCCACCGCGAGAGGAGAAAGGGGAAATAGACATGAAAAGAGCGCAGTAAAGGGCCACTCGACCAGATTAAGGGTTCAACGCTCGCAGATGGCATTTTGCCCCTTCCAGCGCCTTCCACTCGCCTCTTATCAGCCAGAGGTGTGAACTTTGATTCGGTGGTTTACTATGAGGAAATGATTACGCAGTTTGTATACAGTCCACGCTGGCTTTGTTTAATTGTGGCCTAATAATGCATTAATGATATGAACAATGTGGCTGAGATGTGTTATATACAGTGGGGCAAAAAAAGTATTTAGTCAGCCACTGATTTTGTAAGTTATTCTACTTAGAAAGATGAGAGAGGTCTGTAATTTTCATCATAGGTACACTTCAACTATGAGAGACAAAAAAAATTAAAGAATTTAATTGTAAATCATTGTGGAAAATAAGTATTTGGTCACCCACAAAGAAGCAAGATTTCTGGCTCTCACAGACCTGTAACTTCTTTAAGAAGCTCTTCTGTCCTCCACTCGTTACCTGTATTAATGGCACCTGTTTGACCTCGTTATCTGTATAATAGACACCTGTCCACAGCCTCAAACAGTCAGACTCCAAACTCAACCATGGCCAAGACCAAAGAGCTGTTGAAGGACACCAGGAAGAAAATTTAGACCTGCACCAGTGTGCTGGGAAGAGTGAATCTACAATAGGCAAGCAGGTTGGTGTGAATAAAATCAACTGTGGGAGCAACTGTAAGAAAATGGAAGACATACAAGACCACGTGATAATCTCTTCGATCTGGGGCTCCACGCAAGATCTCATCCCGTGTGGGTCAAAATAATCATGAAAACACGGTGAGCAAAAATCCCAGAACTACACAGAGGGACCTAATGAATGACGGCTGCAGAGAGCTGGGACCAAAGTAACAAAGGCTTAACCATCAGTAACACTACGCTGAGAGGGAACTGGCCGATCCGGGCAGTGCCCAGGCGTGTCCCCCTGCTTACGCCAGTACATGTCCAGGCCCGTCTGAAGTTTTGGCCAGAGAGCATATGATCCCAGAAGAGGATTGGGAGAATATCATGTGGTCGGGTGAGGGGGATGAAACCAAATAGAACTTTTTTGGTCAAAACTGGAAACATCATGTGCTTTTGGGGCTGTTTTGTGAAAGTCCTGTTGCCCAGCGCGACAGCCCCAAAACATCACTCCTCTAGAGGAGATCTGCATGGAGGAAATGGGCCAAAACAACCTACGCTACAGTGTGTGTGCCAACCTGGTGGAGACTTACAGGAAATGTGTTTGGCCTCTGTCACTTTGCCAACAAAGGTTATGTTACAAAGTATTGAGTTGAAACTTTTGTTGTGTGACCAAATACTTATTTTACAACCAATAATTTACAATTAAATTCTTAAAAATCTATACATGTTGATTTCCTGGATTTTATTTCCTGGATTTTTTTTCTCATTTTGTCTCTCATAGTTGAAGTGTAGCTATGATGAAAATTACAGACTCCTCTCATCTTTCTAAGTAGGAGACCTTGCACAATCAGTGGCTGACTAAATACTTTTTTCCCCACTGTATCTGATAGGTACATGTGTAAGCACAGTCTGTTCCCATTGCCTTCCAGCACAATCCAAACGTAACTGCCAATTTTAGTGATATGGGCCACCTCAAATGTTCTGCTTTGCAAATATTGAAGAAAGTCACTCGTCTGTAGATACTTAAACATTCCCCTCGACATTATACATTTCAGATGAACTGCGCCAGTCTTGCATCCAGACATGTCTCTCCACAGAAGATGAATGAACGAAGACTTTGTCCCAATAAGAACTAACAGGCACGGAAAGAACACAATTAGACCAATATAAGAAGTGACCATCAGACATCTTTCGTTAAATCAGGACCCGCGAGTACAGCCGGCCTCTGCGCACCATATTAAGTGCTCTCAGTTTTGTTGCATTACTCTTGATTGTACGAACACACAAGACGCGCAGTGTTGTTGGTGAAGCCATCTCCCGTCGTCACGGCAACCTCGGCAATTCGGCCCACAGTAATTGATGTTTTTCCACTGAGCTGCACAACTTCCGAGTTCAGCCTTTGTGTGTTCGGAGCGACGGAGCGATCGCTCAAGACGAATTCCACTGGCGCGGGAAATATCGAGGTCAAAGGTGATTGCTTAGAAATGGGTGTGTTTTGTTGCACCGAAGAGACACTTCTGGAAATAATGAGCTAAAAAGAGAAGGGAACCAATCTGAGTCCAGTACATGAATACTGACCAACATTTCAGTGGAGGTGCACTACTGTTATGCTCAGCTTCACAATCCCTTAAGGGTGGCAAATGAGGTCTTTCTGGAATGTCCACGATATGCAGTCATCAAAAAAACCACAAGGATCACCACTGCCCTGTTCAGAACCACCATTTTGAGCGTCTGTTCCTTTAAACCATAACGAGATACTGCCGATCCCTCCCTTTTCAGTGATTCATGGCAAGCCATAAACTTATCAGCACCAAGAAGCACACTGGAGACATCGTTCAGCCATTATCTCATTTCTCCTACAGACGTTCGACTTACTAACTACTAGCATTCACGTCAACGTAGATCCTGCGGTAACATGGTTAACTCTTCATTAGAACATTTCCTACAACGGGCCTTTAGAACACAGCAATATGCACTGACCGATCACTGTGTTAGGTACACCTAGGCACTCACTGTGCATTTTAGCCGTTCCACTTCCCATATAGAAGCACTTCGTAGTTCTACAATTAGTCCACCATTTTCTCTGCATCCATGTTCGTCCCCTTTGCCCAATTCCCTAAGCACAGATTAGGTACTATTATCTGTTGTTGCACAGTTTGTGTTAGTCATCCTCTAATCCGTCGTCAGTGCTCACAGGATGCTGGTGGCTGGACATTTTTGGCTGCACCATTTTCAGGTGGTTTAAAAACTCCAGCAGCACTGCTGTGTCTGATCTATTCGTGCCAGCACAACACACAGGGCAGTGCTGAAAACGATCCACTACCCAAATAGTCCCTGTGGGGGTCCTGACCATTAGAGAACAGAGGAAAGGGGACGAACAAAGTATGTAGAGAAACAGATGGACTACAGTCTGTAATTGTAGAAGTACAAAGTGCGTCTATATAGTAAGTGGAACTGATAACACTTTTGAGATGAATTGGAGTACCAATAATAAACCAGTTCATCACTGTTCACATGTTCCGGCACGTTCCAAGATCTAGTGGGAGTCTTCTTAGAACAGTGACAGCAAATTCCAGACTAATTAGATAACACAAGGTAAGATAACACTTTATCGATCCTGAACGAAACTGTTGCACGCCAAAGGAAATCCCATGTCTTTAATGTCATTTTGGTTTCCCACTCCCCCAGTATCTCCTGAAAGCACTGCACTGCACTACGCAAATGAAAGTTACACAGCACAAAGCTGGTGTCTGCTACTTCAAAGTCAAGGACGCCATAATTTAAAACTAAACTCTTCCTCCCTTCAACATAACAAACTGACCACAAACATCCCATTAACTTGGCAATAAATGCTGGTCTCGGGCACTGCGTGGACTCCCAAATGGAAGCTTACAGCCTGACATCTCGCTGTTCCAATATGGAGCAATGCCTTATTGTGGAAAATGTGAGTAAACAGAATGCATGTTGGTTTATTTTGTCATGGCGTAATTGTACTGTACAAATGAACTGTGCTCTACAAAAAGGAAGCCTTGTCTGTGAGTAACTGCGCCCAAACGTCTCTTAGCGGTTGTTGTAGCAATGGTAAAATGGCCATGTATAACATATTGTCGACCCAAAAACTTCAAAAATTTGGTCACTCCATAATCCTCTGTTCCACTGATCTTCCTTCCAATCTTGAGCATACCTGAGCCTTTTCAGAAAGGGACCCAAACTAAGAGAACACACTTAAAATATAGTCATTCAAATAGCAGGTAGACTAACATTTGAGAGAAAATGAAATAATATGAAGAGTGTAATAAAATTGAGAATATAAAAGCTATAGAATACAAGCCAAAAATGGCCAATAAACAGTGGTTTTGCTCACGGGTCGGGGACTAATGGATTACTTTGGCACAGAATAACTTCAAAAATGTGGCCTGTTAAACTATTACATCAGGAAAAAAGTAGATGAAGTCTGCTTGAAAAGTCGCTAAATGTCGTGATGTAATGCACTCATTTGCATATTTATGACGTCATCACATTTTTATTTACATGCTGCCTGGTGTCAGAGGGTATCAGTGCTTTACGTCCTGTTGCTTCTCTCTGACCATGTGCAAAAAATACTTCTAAAACTAGAGGCGAAACACTAAGGGACTGTGGTAGCCTAGTGGTTAAGGTATTGGACTATGGACCAAAAGATCCAGGGTTCAAATCCCACCTCTGTCAATGCTGGGTCCTTGAGGAAGATCCTTAACCCACAATTATTTGGATCGTATCACTTGTAAGTTCTTTAAACAGTTGACCCTCATGACTACTTTGCAAATATTGTTCTATTGCAATTCTGCAGATTTACACAAAATGCACAATTGAATCCAAAACATTCATTTTTCCGCTTATTATTTGTGGACACCCAGAACATCGTGGGGACGACGCTTACTTTTTGAATCCGTTTACATTTTGCTGAAGTGAACTTTGTTTAAAAAGTAACCTAACCTAACCTCGCCTAAGTGCTCTGTGTTATTTCAGTTCTTGTGAATATCTGGATCTTTTATTATTAGAGAAATCAGTGCTCAGCTGCAAACTGGTCTTAAAAGCCAACATGAAAAGGAATCGTGATAATACTGCGGATCACGACGGAGCCTGGATATATTTTTGGCCAGTTCGTCAAGCCCTACTCTGGAGAGCTTTCCAATTTGAGCTAATAATTGCCCAGACTGCTCATGGTTTATCAGAACAGTAGGAGGATTTTTGCTGTCCATCACACAAGAATGTGGGTAAACAAGCAGAAGTAACGAGATGAAGCGCAAACTTTACATGGTCTAATGTACCAAAGCAACCTAGCAATAGGTTACCGAACTACACTCAAGCTTTATTGCTTATAATTACCATGTTTGTGCTATCTCGGTACTGTATGCTTAGTCAAGCCATTTCTCTATAATGGGTTATAATGGGAGAAACTTTGGGCTTCAGGTTTATGCTTCACAAGAGATGTTTGTGTGCAGCGATTCCTCTAATGTACCTCGTGAAGGACTACATGCATCCAAACTCCAGCAGCCCCTCTGTGAGGGGCAACCAAACAACCAGCAGAGTTCAGAATAAAGGTGTGACACACTCAAAAACAAGCAACGGTATTAGAAACCAGACACCGGCTTAAATGCAGCTCACTAATGAGCAGGTATCGGATTCAGCTGTCAAAAGTCTGGCGAAACAGAACGCCCCCCTGAATGGACAAGCTGACGACATGACATCGATTTTTTTATATTTATTCTAGTACGATGCTCACGTTCTGAGCTGTGCTTGCGGCCAATAATAAGAGGCAAAGGCTAATATATTTCAGATACAAATAGACACTAAAATACATTCCATTCTCTAGGACCATGGTTCCAAACCTGGGGTCCAGGCCCCCCTCAATGGGGGTGCGCAAGGCTTTGTCTGATCTGAGGTGCTCTGAGTTTGTCAAAATACCATTTGCACATGTGGAATAAAATTGAAGTAACACACTCACTCGAAAAAAATCTGTATACAAAATTACTTAAAGATATTGAATAATATCTTGATAATGTTTGATTTTAGCTAAATGTTTACATACTTAAAATGAATAAAAGGCAAAATAAGCTATAAAAAGGATCCAGGAGAAAAGGAATAAACTTATAATTAATGTTCATTTTTCCATTAAAGGTTTGCAATGAATCACTTTATTGTTTTGGTCTGTGTGCATATGGGTGGGGTGGCTTCCTTGGAGCTCCCCCTACAAGTATCAACTTTCCTTAGATACTTGTAGGGGGAGCTCCAAGGAAAAAAGTTTGGGAACCACTGCTCTAGGAGTCCCACCCTATTCCTGTATTCAGGCCGTGAATGCAGTCCACCAAATGTCCCGGTCTTGTTTCTTCCTGGTTCAATCCTCGAGCCTCCTGGATTTCCTCCTGCAAAGGATGATGGGTCCGTGATGTGTCTCCATTACGTAAGGGTCTCAGCAGAACCCAGAACATGTGTACTTTGAGCTTCGTTTTTTACAGCCAGTACATAATTTGTGATTATTACCCTGTTCCCTTGTTGACCTGTTGCTTTGTGGTGTTGTTTATTTTTAATGGTCATTCTTGTTGCGATGTCGGCCCGCAATAAAAACTTGCCTTTTGTTCCCCACAAACTCACGGAACCGCACAGCCTTGAAGGAGGAGAGTACAAAGGGATTAACTTAATCACAACCAGATGCCCACTTTGTTACTTAAATGATTAGCTGTTGCCTAAACCCAGCGGCCAGCGGGCACACACATGTACTCGGACTGACTGAAGCCTGAATCTGTGTGAAAAGGCTTCGACGCCGTCTTATCTAACAGAGCACTTGCTACAACACAAAAGGAGCCTGATTAAAAACAGGCCGACGAAACTGACAGAACTTTATCATTGCTGTCTAGACAAGCCAAAGACCTAATACGACTGGTTAGGTCCTGCCCACTCAAAAGGAGGATTCAGCACAACGAGCTCTGCAACGTTTTAACTGCAGGGTGTGTAAAACGTTTAGGCCCGAGGCTAATGCACGATGAACAGGGATTAATTCAATCAGCTACATTAAAACCAGAGGTTAAACCACCGTGCAAAAACATCAGAAGGAAAACAAGACCGTTTCTAACATGGAGCGAAAGTGAAATAAAGCGCAGAGTGACTTTATTATATTAGTAACAGTCACTTCAGCAGTGGTTTTGCTCACAAATCTGGGACTAATGGATTACTATGGCATGGAGTAACATCAAATATTTGGCCTGTTAAAATACTTCATTAGTAAGCACTCGTCAGGTTTAGTACAGGGCAGGGAGACGGAGACCAGGGTTGCTAACGCTTTCAGAGGAAAGTAGGTGAAGCCTGCTTGAAAATCCAAATGTTGGCAGATGACGTAATGAGCTAATCCGCATACATGTGGCATCGCATAGTGTCGCAGGATATCAGTCCTTTACATCCTGTTGCTTCTCACTTACTAAACCAAATAAATTATGTGCATATTTCAAAAAAGACTAACAACTGGGATTCACCGAGGCTAACAAAGGGAATGAGCTAATACCAACAGAGATGGGAGATAAACAAGGACTTAGGACATGGAATAATACTTAAAACAGGAACAATGGCAAACACACAATGACAAAGGGCAAAGGAAAGCAGGTGACGGGTAGCAGGAGCTTTGGAAACAGGAGCCAGGAAACAGGAGACCTGAAACTGGTGTTTTGGAAACAGAAGCCGGTACACAGGAGCTTTGGAAACAGGAGGCTTGAAACAGATGCTTTGGAAACAGGCGCTTTGGAAGAAGGAGCCAGGAAACAGGAGCTTTGGAAAAGGAGACATGAAACAGAAGACGGGAAGCAGGAGCCAGGAAACAGGAGACTTGGAATAAGGAGACTTGGAAAAAGGAGTTTTGGAAACAGGAGCTTTGGAAAGAGGCGCTTTGGAAACGGGCGCCAGGAAACAGGAGCCAGGAAACAGACTTGGGAAAATGAGACTTGAAAAAGGAGTTTTGGAAACTAGAGCCAGGAAACAGGAGCTTTAGCAACAGGAGCCAGGAAACAGGAGACTTGAAACAGGAGCCAGGAAACAAGGGGATGAGTGAAGAGAGCTGACAAACAAGTGGACTGGACAGGAGTGAGTGATTATATAGGGGAAACTATAATTGAGCAGCCTGCTATGGAAAGGGAAAAGGGTCAGAAGAAGCCATGCAGCCATTCCTTGTTAGCTGTTCCTGGCACCCATCATCCACCAAAAGAAAAATGCATTAATACAGTGTTTCAGTCCTGGTCCTGGAGCCTCAACGCTCTGCTCTTTTCAGTGTTTTTCTCGCCTACACACCTGAGTTAAAATGGGTGTGTTTAAACAGAAGAAACACAAAAATGTGCAGAGCAAGAGGGGTTCCAGGACCAGGACTGAGAAACACTGCATTAGTCCATCACATTACAGACCTGAGTTTGAGTCTTGGCTGTGAGTCCAGACTGGCTGGCTGCTCCAGAGACAGCTAGAGGGATCGAGTCAGAAGTGGCAGAGAAGGCACTTTTGGTGTCCGGCCCTCCTCCCTCGCTGGTGGGGGATTTCAACAAGAGGAACTGGGCACAACTGGGAAGTCATGATCCAATTTCCAAACCTCCCTCAAAATCATTCTTCATTAAAGCCGTACTGTTGCTTTTGTTTACAGACCGAGCGGCACGTCATTACTCTGAAGTGAGAGCGCATGTGGAATGAGTAAGCTTGCCACACAAATATATTTGCCGTTATAAACCCAAAGCCGAGGCCTGCTGAGGCCAAACCTTCAGTGACCTATTTCCCCACATGCTGGGTGTGTCTGGATGAGTGGCACACTGTCTCATTCTTGCCCACAAGCCCTGACCCAAGTTATATAACTTGTGCAATATGTTCCATTGTTTATTATTGTACGGCCAGCATGAAGCTTCCCATCTGCAGAAGTCAAGGAAATGAGGATCAGTCCGACAGCTGCACGATCGATCAGAGTTTAAGTGGCTTCCTCAATAAATAAATTAACCACAACTGACGGCTACATAGTAGAACTTTAACTCCGTCGTACGCCGGCTTTCACTGACTGGAAGAGCAGAGAAGGAAAACAAGACCCTTTCTAACATGGAGTGAAAGTGAAATAAAGCACAGAGCGACTTTATTATATTAGTAACAGTCACTTCAGCAGTGGTTTTGGAAACAGGAGACTTGAAACAGACATTTTGGATACAGGAGACTTGAAACAGGAGCTTTGGAAACAGGAGCCGAGAAACAGGAGCTTTGGATACAGGCATTTTGGAAACAGGAGACTTGAAACAGGAGCCACAAAACAGGAGCTTTGGAAACAGGCATTTTGGAAACGGGAGCTTTGGATACAGGCGCTTTGGATACAGGAGCTTTGGATACAGGAGCTTTGGATACAGGAGCTTTGGATACAGGAGCTTTGGAAACAGGAGCTTTGGAAACAGGAGCCGAGAAACAGGAGCTTTGAATACAGACGCTTTGGAAACGGGAGCTTTGGAAATGGGAGCTTTGGATACAGGAAACTTTGGATACAGGAGACTTTGGATACAGGAGCCAGAACACAGGAGCTTTGTAAACAGGCATTTTGGAAACAGGAGCTTTGGATACAGGAGCCGAGAAACAGGAGCTTTGAATACAGACGCTTTGGAAATGGGAACTTTGGATACAGGAGACTTTGGATACAGGAGACTTTGGATACAGGAGCCAGAACACAGGAGACTTTGGATACAGGAGACTTTGGATACAGGAGACTTTGGATACAGGAGACTTTGGATACAGGAGACTTTGGATACAGGAGACTTTGGATACAGGAGACTTTGGATACAGGAGACTTTGGATACAGGAGACTTTGGATACAGGAGACTTTGGATACAGGAGACTTTGGATACAGGAGACTTTGGATACAGGAGCTTTGGATACAGGAGCTTTGGATACAGGAGCTTTGGATACAGGAGCTTTGGATACAGGAGTTCTGGAACAGGAGCCAGAAAACAGGAGCTTTGGAAATGATGGCTACATAGTAGAACTTTAACTTTGTTGTACGCTGGCTTTCACTGACTGGAAGAGCGTGTCACACTGCACCACTGTTTTCAGCCAATACATCTCGACTTCTCTGGCTCACACTCGCCAGTTCAGTTCACCTCAGAGGTCTGGAATTAAGCTCAGGGCTCGGGTGGCACCATGGCACAAGCGGCTCCAGAGAATCGCAGTTCCATCCCAACCTTGGACTGTAGAGTTTGCAATGTCTCCCCGTGTCTGTCTGGGTTTACTCCGGGTACTCCGGTTTCCGCACACATTCCATAGACATTCATTAGGTTAATCGGCTGCTCTAAATCGGCCCAGCATGAGTGCCACGAATGGCCATTGACGCCGATGTGACGTCAAACAAACCAAATAAACAAACCAACAAACAAGCTGAGGGCTCTGTGCAAGCCAGGCAATCATTGTAATAATACGTTCCATTTATATAGAGCCTTTCACATAGCCAAGGACGCTTTAGAGAAAATAAATAAATAAACAAATTTCAGGCCTGTATGCTTCAGATTATGAACCTGTTAGCAGTGAGTGTGGCTAAAACAAAACAAATCAACAAGACGTATTTTTGGCCCCGTATTAAGTTAAGATGATTTAAAAAATGATGGCATTTAGTTTGAATATGAGACCAATACAGGATCACCTCCCATGGCAGCCAGCGCACGCTTTAATACGCAGACGAAATAAATCTAACGTTTAAATAATGCTGCGAGACGATTAAGGAGCTGGCAACCGCTCCCAGTCGCACGCTGCCACTAATTTATATCTGGTTTTGTGAGGCGGAAACATAGCATGCAAAACTGGCTCCTGCTTACTGCCCAAACATTATTAAATAGAACTGGATATGTAACCAGAATCACATGTGGAGCTGTTCAGCTGGTTTTATAATAACATATTATAGGAATCAATACAAAAAAGAAATAAAACAACAGGACTGGTGCGTTCCTATACAGAGGGTTATACAATGGGCAGCAACTGTTTATAAGCCATTCCACCAAATGGGAGCCATTTCTGTCCCCAGGACATAAAACGTATATAGGATTAATACATTACAATTACATTTACAGCATTTAGCAGACGCCCTTACCCAGAGCGACTTACAATTGGTACAATCTTACAATCCAAGCAATTGTGGGTTAAGGGTGTTGCTCAAGGATCCAACAGTGGCAGCTTGGCAGAGGTGGGATTTGAACCCTGGACCTTCTGGTCCAGAGTCCAGTACCTTAACCACTAGGCCACCACAGTCCCTATTAACTTTAAGAAACGTTTTATTATTAGGCAAGGTGATCCGCACATTGATGCAACTGCAAATTTAAGGCATAGAATTGAAAACATTAATAGAAACAACCTAAAACACTGAAAAACAGTATTTTTTATCTAACAGCATTGCTGTCCCTGGCTTCTGATGTTACACTTTACAATGAAATAGATTAAAATACATTAAAACCGTTCAGAAATCATGTTTTTTTTGCATTGTTGTGTCACTCCATATCCCATCTTTGCCTTAAATATTTTTTTCAATAGAAATCCATTAAATTGTTCTTAAAACTACATATTTTAGTCAGGTTTTCACCCAGTCCTCTTACCCTGACATATTCCCACTTCTGAAAATGATCTGGACCTTCTGAAGACCATAAGCAGACCAAACATAAGTTCTCTCTCTTTTTTTTGGTAAATCGTTAGTATGTGCTCATTGTCAAAATGCTATTATTAGGGATGCCATGTGGTTACATTTCATGCATTTGCTAATCCGGTGCTGAAAACTCAGTCCTGTTACTCAAATAAAGAGTAACAGTAATGGGAGAAACAATGTAAAACTAAAATAAAGTTGCCTGAGATTGACCAATACTCACGTTGTTAGATTCTGTGTCAAAAGTATAGAAAATTAAGTTTAATTTTTAAGAGTTACACCAAGCAAATGGCACCCATTCGGCAGAATGACTCATATTCCATATAAACTTAAGTTACGGTCATAAACACGCACAATATTAAGCGGATAATAGAGAAGTGACTTTAAAGCCATATGTAGGACTAATCATTTATGTAATAATGCATAAAACATGCAAAATATTAGTGCGTTAGATGGTGTAATGGAGAGCTGAAGTGTTTCATGATTAGAACCGTTAAAATAAATGAGTGTCGACTTTGTGCTCATAGCTCTGACTACATGACAGTGTTTATAACAGGATGTTCGAATCACAGCCAAAATGGAGGATGTTCTGCTTTTTTTCAGCGGCCCCTCTTGATAAAAGTGTGACAGAGCGAACTCACTTAACAGAACACTTTCTGCACGTGCGAGCACTTCCTTAATAACAGGAGTAATGGGGTAAGCTAAGGATATGACCAGCGGATACGTTTACATGAGGCTTAATCATCAGATTAATACCTCGATCTCAAAATTAGAACTGATACATGTTGTTCCAAAACCCAAGAGTGGGAGCTTAGCTGCGGTGGGATTTGAACCCTAGACCTTCTGGTCCTTAGTCCGTACTTTAACCACTAGACCAGCACAGTCCCTCAGGAACAGTACGGGGAGCATGACAAAGGGTTCAAGGTGTTGACAGGGCCTCCAGTGTACCCATAATGTCTGGGATGTGCAGAACAAGCAAGTCCATTCCATGGTGGCCCCAACTTGCAACTCACAGGACTTAAAGGATCTGCTGCGAACGACCTGGCACCAGATAACCCTTAAAATAACTCGTTAAACAGAGGTATAAAGTAGTAAGCTTCTGTACACACGATTGGGTGGTGTCGATTTGCGTTATCTAACTTAGAGCAACAAAAAAATCAGTCTCGGCAGGAAACGAAGCTTCTTTAGACTTGAAACGACTTTGTGTTGTTTTAGCAATGACCACCTACAACACATTGCCGACGACAGGACCAAAAACTTGGATGCGTCTCTTCATAATCCTCTTCTCCACTGATCTTCATTCCAATCTTTGTGAGCTTCAGCATATCTTAGGCTTTTCACGCTGAGAGTGGTTTATTGGCTGCAACCCTTCCAAAAAGATCATTCAAACTTCTTTGGACTGCAGAGGAGTCAACTTGGCATCCAGATGAAGCTCCCAGATGCTGATACTGCTCAAGTGTAAGGGGAGCATATACAATTTATTCTAATAAAGGACTGAGAGATACTCACATATGGTCATAGCGTTTCTACAACAATGGTATATCTAATGTAATGGTGGCCTAAGACTTTTGCACAGTACTGAACATAAGAACGTTGCAGGAAAATTCACACTCCTCCCCCCATTTGATATCTACACTTGAAGGATGTTTTTGAAATTCAATTTTCGATGTATTAAAGACAACAGGGGCGATCGCTGAATAATGGTTGGCTTCTTCTTAGAGTCAATCCTTTTTGAGAAAATCCTTCTGTGTAAATGTGACCGGCACAGAATCGGTTATATGAGCTTGATCGGAGCCCCACCGGGTATGGCAAAGCACTCTGAAGACCAGCCGATCAATCAGTGCATCTGATTTGGAGGGGGTGGGGATATTCTGGAGCCTATCCCGGAATTCAACTGACCCATGAATGTACCCTCTGCAACCAGTGCTCTACTTTTGGCTCGGCTGAAATCATTGCAGGGATGGAGAACGCTCCCCTTTGGGAGATTAGAACCCGGGTCACCATGGTGTTGGACTAGTGAGCTGCTGCTATGATACCAGAAATCACTGATTACAAATAAAGCCAAGGCTCCAAACCTGAAATCGCCCTCAAGTCTACCTACAAGTGAGCTAACGTACTTTGGCAGTTAGCTATTAAGGATGGCAGGAGGACCAGACAGTTTTAAAGCGACCACAAACTTTTAAAGCATCCCAAAGCATTTATTATTGCTTAAAGATGTTATGGTGCTGTCCTTACTTAAAATCCTACAAGACCTCAGGTTGGATTTAGAGCTTGTTGCCAAACAAATAATCCCAGGCGAATCAGTTGCAGCTGCGGAGGTTCAGCGGAGGGGCAGAAGCCTTGTCGTTTAGTTTTATGAGATAATGGGCTGAAGGACACGACAGACCACCTCATAAAGCCGCTGATCCGTGAGCCGGAGATAAAGATGAGCGCCGAATCGAGGTGCATCCAGTCGTTCGGGAGCTTATCTGGCGATCGGTGGCGCGAGCGGGGCGTTACGGGGCTGCAGGCAGGAAGCGTTCGGTTAAATGCCGGGGCTTTGCTGAGCTTAGCTTGGCCCGGCTGAGACGAGGAAGCAGATGTTCGATTGTGTGGGAGGTGAGAGTGTTTAGCGCATGTGAGAGAAAGTGTTTGTTTGTGGTCTGGATGGCCAGCTGTCGGTTCGCCATGCCATTACTTCACTAAAGGTTTTGTTTTATTTCTCTTCCTCCCTTTCCCCCGCTCTCGCCCACATGCAAACGCACACACTCGTCCTCTCTGGAGACACCGTGTGCCATCTCGGAGCAGACTGCCAACCGGAGCGCTAATGAAGAGCCTTCACACGCATACGCTCATGCACTCACTTTCATACCCGCAGGAGCCAGATCCATCACAGGGTACACTGGGACACTTTAGAGACACCCGTCGACATGAAGCATGCCTTTGGAACGTGGGAGGAAACGCAAACCCAAACATGCAAAATCCGCTACGGTGGGAATCAAACCCGAGTCTCCGAGGCTACAGCGCCACTTTCTCCACATCCCATTCCCTCCCTACGCCTTATTCCATTTAATCATGTTCTTATTCAGAGCAACCTGCAGCTCGTACAATCTTACAACGTAGAAGCCAATCATACGGGGAATAAAGGACCTTTGCTCAGGGTTCAGACACTGAGTGTGTTTACATGCACTTAATGATCCGATAAATCAGATTTTGTCAGTAATCCGATCAACCAGTGTAACGGGAACGCTCCGGGTTTAAATGACCCCAGGCAATAATCGGATTTCTACTTTGGAACCAGCCAATCATCCCACAAAAAGATGTGACGTAATCCTCAATTTTTAATCAAATTCTTCATTTTATTGAGTGTATATTGGTTTCAGAGTCTCCACAAAGTGTTCGATAGCCATTTAGCAAGTGCTACTTTTAATTAAGGACTGTGATAGCCTAGCGGTTAAGGTATTGGACTATGGACCAGAAGGTCCAGGGTTCAAATCCCACCTCTGCCAAGCTACCACTGCAAGACCCTTAACCCACAACTGCTTGGATTGTAATCAATTGTAAGTCGCTCTGGATAAGGGCGGCTCCTAAATGCTAAATCCTAAATCCAGGGTTGCCAGTTCCACCGAGACAATCCCCCACCTGGTCTATGTAAACAAGCCGAAAAGAAGCGAAATCTCTAAGAATAAGACAACATGGCAACCATATATTTTTCTGCTCTGTGCACAGACTGCAAAATTAAATTCTTTATTTTATTGAGTATATATTGGTTTCAATATAATGTCTCCACAAAGTGTTCGATAGCCGTTTAGCGGGTGCTGCCTTTAATTCCAGGGTTGCCAGTTCCACCTAGAGAATCCCCCACCTGGTCTATGTAAATAAGCCCAAAGAAGCGAAATCTCTAAGAATAAGACGACCTGGCAACCATGTATTTTTCAGCTCGGTACACAGACTGCCACGGAGTAGTCGGTTATCTGATTATTCGAGTGGTCGTGTGTACAGCATAGTCCGATCTAGAAATCGGATTGCAAAATCAGATTGAATCGGGCAACAGGTACACATGCTATGAGAAATCGGATTACCGAAATAAAATCCAGCTTTCTTTATCTGATGGCTTAATCCGATTTCTAGATCGGACTATGCTGTACACACGACCACTCGAATAATCAGATAACCGACTACTCCGTGGCAGTTTGGCAGTGCTGAGGTTTGAACACCGGACCCTCTGATCAACAGTTCAGGTCCTTCCTCATTGTACAACCAAAGTAGAGCCAACTCTGGCAACACTGGGTCCAAACCAATCAGTCCCTGAGTTTAGAAAGGGATGCAGGGATGCAATATACTGGATAATGCAAAGACATGCTAAATGAGCCAGCAGGCAAGGATGCAAATACAAACCTTTGCATTGTGTGTCTAAAACCTGTACGACAGAATACCGATGATTAAAGAATTTGTTTATTCAAATAAACAAATCCGGTAACCCCTTATATATTATTAGAAGCTGTGATTGACTGGATGCTCATGATCGACACATTACTCTTGCAATGTCAAAAACAAAGCCCCGTTTTGGGTCCGTACAGCAAAGCGCTAGAGATGCTAAAGGTATAAACAATAGCCAAATCTCTACAAGTACATATACACTATATAGACAAAAGTTTGTTCAACCCTTTGTTCGTCTAAAAGGGTTTTCTGCTAGAGTTTGGAACATGACTGTGAGGTCGGCTTCTGATGTTAGATGGCTCACTTTTGGCATTCCAGTGCATTTGATGTTGCCGAGGTCAAGGTTCCGTGCAAGCCAGCCAAGATCTCAATCAAAGCTGGCAAACCAATTCTTTATGGCTGTTTAAGGACAGCAGGGCAAAACGTTGATGAAACCTTTGAAAGTGTCATCCTGAGAGTCACCGGGGTATCGGTACGACCCATTCTACTGCCACTGTTTGTCTGTGGAGAACCCAGAAATGTACGCTTTATAGGGTGTCCTCAAACACATTATAGGGATATCAACTGTGCATTTATGTAATATATCTAAGTTAGATCCAGGTTATTAGAGCTGTTAAGATTGGGGGGGTTCATCCAGGGTGACACCTGGCCCAAGCCAGAAGGCGTCTCTAGGACTCCAACCTGTACCTCTAAGGTAGTGGGCCAGCGGCTTCCTCTTGCACCAGCCAAGCTCAGTAATGGTGTATCACCAAGCCGAGTGGGCCGTAACGTCCAAGCAGTGAGTGTAATCACCAACCGATAACAGCCCTCCTGACCCAAAACACATTCGCAGGGCTTACAGGAGGAACGGTTAACACGTCGGCCACAAGCCACTGAACCACGGCCAGTCAGAGAACCTCGAAATAAGCGTCTTCCTCCGTTGGTGGTCAGATTTAAAGGTGAAAACTCTGGCAGTTCCTGTGGCTTTGGCACCACCACTCACAGCCAGGGTTTCAGTCTCAGATTAACAGCCTTGTCCCTTCTGTGAATGTTTTTTTTTTTTTCCCGGGTAAGCATGCCGTGCTCGGTGGTGCAAATTGCTTCATTAAACGAGCCCCCTGCATGACCCATTGTTCCCTGCACATACTGTACAGCCATTAGGGAGGTGGATTGCGGTGCTATTTCTGAAGGAATAGAACAGGGGTTGTACAGTCATCGCTAGCAATTAGAGCCCTCAGAGGCCTGGTTAAAAAGGTAATCCAATTATTTCAATTCCAGCAACATTTCTCATGAACATTAACCACTGGAGCACACAGTTCTCCAGTCCTGTATACAGTCGCCAGTCACTTTATTAGGTACATCTCGCTAGTACCGGGTTGGACCTGCTTTGGCCTTCAGAAGTGCCTTAATTCTTTGTTTTATAGATTCAACAAGGTGCTGGAAACATTCCTCAGAGATTTGGCCAGAAAGGATGCACATGGTCAGCAACAATACTCAGGTTTAAACGATGCTCAGTTGCTATTAAGGGGCCCAGAGTATCTCAGGAGAAATATCCCTCACACCATTGCACCACCAGCAGCCTAGGTACAAGGCAGGATGGATCCATGCTTTCATGTTGTTCACACCAAATTCTGACCCTACCCAAGACTCCTCAGACCAGGCAACGTTTCTCCAATCACTTCTGCAATTGTTCACCAATTCGAGAGCCTGTGCAAAAAGTAACCTCAGTTCTTCAAGGTGCTACAACAAGTAAGTGAGATAGTCTCTGAGGTTTCTTCTCCCTTACCGGACCCCTGAATCCCCTGGATATGCAGCGTCATCTTTCTCTGGGCGCGTCCCATGCTTATTTTCTTAGAAACCATCAAATTTATTGTATCAGTTAAGAGATGTTGAGAATCTCCAGCGCTGACCGTGCTCAGAGGAAAGTCATCCAAATCCCACACATCCAGCAGCGTGAGAAAGTCTTTCAGTCTTTCAGTAATGGATCAGCTTAACCAGATTATGCCGTATTAAGCATGCCAACATTGTGTAACAAGAAAATATGAACTACTCCCTGTTACTCGCCATTAGCCCAAACAGTTCTGCCATGGTCGAGCTTTTCAGCCATTTGAATCCAGGATCATCAGGATGATCTAAAAGAAAAAGAGTAACGAGGCAGGGCCAGGTGAAAACGTACGAAAGCCTCTCTCTCTCTCCTAAAAGCAGCGGATGAGCGGTTTTTCCTGGCTGGGGTTCGACAGCAATAAAACTCTCTGTTCTGTTTCACTTTAAAGCCCAGCTCACATTCAGGGAATTCAATAGAAGCAACAGATTCTCGCTACTGTCATGGCAGCGCAGAAAAACACCTCGTTCATCATCACCGTGCTTACGTGGGGAAAAAAATATGCAAGTGTACATCGTCAGCGGGGAACACGGCGTATCAAACGAAAGCATGCGATGTTCGGTTCTACGCAGCCACAAGACGTAGGTCACGGTTCGAAAACGTCATCTGAACAATTTGCCTAGTGAATGCTCTCGTGTTGTTCGTGTTTTGGATGATTGGTTCTCTTCTCACGCATTCTGATGCAGGTTCCAGCTCAGTTTTATAAGAGTTCATAACTATCTGCTATAAACCGTGATGTTTTTTGGGTGGATTTTCCTTCTCGTGCTTCCAATTTGATCTGCCCAATTCGCCAGCCATGTGCACGGTGAATAACGTCAATGAACCTAAAAGCACACATTTTTAAAAGCAAAATTATTAGAACATATACAGTGGAACCCTGGAATTCAAGCGTAACTGGTTATGAATTGCCACTCGAATGCCTACGTACCCTTAGATCTGCTTCTTTTGGGTTTTATAGTGATTGACATAGCATATTGTGCATTACTGGCACCGACTGGACGGGATTATGTGCATTGTGGTTGGAAGATCGCACCCTGTAGCGCTTAGTGCTCTATTTAGGGTGCTGATGTTCTATGTTGGCATTTTTGTTCAGAGCTGGGGGCACGTTTCTGTATTGATTCAGTTCCTTTGGAGAAGATATGAAGGAAGATCTGCCCTATATGACGTACGATGAGCCCTGTGGTGTCCAGATCTCCATAAAGTGAAGGAAGGCATGTGATATCTCTATAATTAAATCGAGACATTTTTGCGTGCGTCGTTGCACCCCTAGTGGCTGCTGGTGATGGACCAAGTTGGCGAAGTTTAAAGCAATATATAGAAGCGCCTGTAGTATATTTAAGGTTGGCCCCTGCAGACCTCCTGTTAACTTCTTTTCATTTCGAAAACGAACAAAACATGGCACCGCACGGGACGCCCAGGCACGGGTCTGTACACTTGTGCGCTAAAGCTGTGCTTCTTCTCGACCAGGTTATTATCCTATAAAAATGTCAAATAGTGACTGAGAGCCTTTCGAGACTTAAATACAGGTTGTTCCATTCTTCTTCACTGCTGCATGACAGTAAATGCAGGGACAGAGGAGACGCAGAGGAGACAGGCTTGGGGGGGGAGTAGAGTGTAGAGAGTGATGTGGGTGTGTCTGCATCCTCCGGCTGTCTGCTAACCGCCGGAGAAGAGAGACAGAACATAATGAGTGTAAATGAGAGGCAGGGAACTATGCGTCATTTCATTAGCCGGGGGGAAAAAGCGAAAAAAAAAAGGACTTATGAAAGGAACAGGATGACCTAGCGCAAGCACAAGCAGTGAAGACAGGTCCTAACGGAGACGAGGCAGAAAAGAAGCAAAGAGGAAAGATGGACGACCGGTCCATCAGAGAGGAAAATCAGACGCATAGGATGCAGGTGGACGATGGAAAGAGAAAGCTGGAAAACAGAGGCTCAGGAAAGGAAGGAAGGAAGGAAGGATGGGAAAAGTGACGGGGGAAGACGGTGCGAGAAGAAATAGAAAAGAAGAGGCATGATATGTCCCCACACCCACCTCCACTGATTCCACCACAGTCAGCAGCTCCTCAACAGCACGCATTATGGATGGGGGGGCTGTGGGTATTGCAAGGGCAATGTCTGCACCGCAACACAGGAAGGGGAGGGGCTGTATCTGGAGGCTCGGCTGTCGCAAGCCAATCAGAGTCCGCCGCTTCAGCACACACCCCACACCGAGAAATTCAGCACTGCATCAATAAACCCTGGTACACGGCCAAACGGAGGCAGAGAGGAATTTCGAAAAAGCCTTTGTTAGGCTAGATCAATATGACCACAATAAAACATCAGAGTCATTTAAAAATGAGATTTGACCACGTTTACTGGAGGATTAAGAGCAATCCGAAAACTGTCTATACACTGATCAGCCCCAGCAATAAATCCACCTGCCTAATATTGTGTCGACACCAAGACTCATCCAGCCATGGACTTCACGAGAAGTCTGAAGGTCCTGTGGTATCTATGCAGATTGAGATCTGAGGAATTTGAATTCCTGAACTGTTTCTACCACGTGACCGGGCGTCGACGCCCTTATCCAGAGCAACCTTACAATCCGAGCAACTGTGGATCAAAGGTCATGCTCAAGGACCCAACAGTGGCAACTTGGCAGAGGTGGGATTTGAACCCTGGACCTTAGTAGTCCATAGTCCAGTACCTTAACCGCTAGGCCTCCACAGTTCCACAATGTGGTACCATGATGGAATACCACGGTCACGATGGGGTGCACTTGGTTTGCAGCAATGTTTACAAACAAAGCAGCATCCACATAGATGCCAGGAGCCAGGACACTGCCCAGAGCATCTCACTGTCGGTCTTACTCACTTCATCTGTCAGTGGTTTTAATGTCAAGGCTGATCAGTGTATATAAAGAACCGCTACACTGTACACTATGCAGAGCATCTCTTGCTTAAAGTACGCAATATGAACAAAAGTCTGAGGACACCCCTTCTAATTATTGAGCTCTGCTATTTCAAGAACACTCACTTGTGACACATTCAAAATAAAAAGCTTACATGTCTTGCTTAAAGTACAGTATATGGACAAAAGTTTGTGGACACCCCTTCTAATTCCTGTGCTCTGCAAAGCGGATTCTCCACACCCACAGAGGCGGTAGAATGGGTTGCACTGATATCCCAGTGACTCAATATGACAGATTTATAGGTTTCCACTTCCAACAAGTCAGTCCACCGACTTTCTCTCCTGCTGCCCTTAAACGAAGTCGACAGAGAATTGGTTTGCCAACATTGTGAGATCTTTGCTGGCTTGCACGGAACCTCAAATCCTTCAGACACCTTGAAAATGCACTGGGATGCCAATGATGTTGCCCAATCTATTGGAAAGCCCTCTTAGATGAACCACAGCAGCAAATGTTTGGGCTTCTCATCACAGCCCTGAAACTAGGCAGTTTGAAGATAAGAGAGACATTCTGGTGAATAACGGAACAAGCGTCCCACCTCCACACCAGGCTTGAGACGTTCCAGATGCCCGTCTGTGACTATTGCCCTTTGTACGACCCCCAAACCCCCCCCCCCCCAACTGCTCTGGTCAGTCCGGAGAGACGCCGAAAGTGAAAGATGAACTAGAACACCTTCCTCCTCGTGCCGTTCACCTACAGCAGCCCCCAGACTCACTGATGGGAAATCATATCCTTGTCCATCTGTTCAAGAGTTCACAAGTGACGCATTCAGAAGAGACGCCGGCAGGGTGGCGACAGAAAGTTGACGTCCTCCGTGCAGACTTTTTTTCCGGGAAGCTGGCCGATCTGCTTCCCGTCACTGAGTTTATGAGGGATCGAAGATGAGATGTCGGAGCTCTCAGCAACATTGGTGTGTGAATTTTAGATAAGATGCTATAAATGAAAATCAAGGCAATGTGATGCCAAACCTGCCCGGGACCTGGGTTGCCGCCTACCCCAGTGGCCAAGTTGGGCATCACATGCACGTATGATGTTCCGTAACCCAAGAGTAGCTGTGGAGCCATTATTCCCTGGTCCTGTTTTACCCACAACACTTTGCTGTGACCCCCATTAACTTTTGCTGTTGAGTAGCTGAAAATGTCCCTCTGCCCAAAAGCCATGACATCACCCACTTAAGCCGATAAAGGTTATTTACCACGTTGTGTTTTAAGTTCAGTGTCCCATCACCTGTTGGCTTTGACCCCCAATAAAGTACAAGCCGTTCCATAACTAGGTTGTAAAGCCTGGCAGCAAAAGGGCAGGCCGTCCAATCCCTCTGTAAATAGGCAAAAGGGCAGATTAAAGCACCTCCTACCTTCAGCCACGGAGGGGAAAGTAATCCAGAGCAAAGCCCCGCAGAACAGTTAAAAGCTGTTTAAGATCATCCTGATCAAAAGCTCTTTCTGGTTTAACAGAAACCAGTCCAGCTGCATGTTGGGAGCCGCGTGCAGAGAAAAAAGAAAGACACAAATAAACAACCAAGAAAGAAAGAAAGAAGATAACCGAAATACCGGCAAGGTAGACAGTGAGATACTGCAAAAGCATGAGGACAGAAGCGAAAAACAAGAGAAGAATCAAGAATAAAAAAAGGAACAGGTGGGAAATCTGTTCTGCGATCCTCTGGAAACTGAGTGAAAGAAACGGAAAAAAGATAAAAAAAAAAAACAATGTCTGGAAAACAGGTGAAGTGAGGAATTAAAGTGGTAACGATAAAGAAGTGGTGAACCTTTAGATTTGAACATCAGGATGACAGGGTTAGGGAGATCAGATGAACTGAAAGAAAGGAAGAAACAGAGAAAAAGAAATGAGAACTCAGACAGAAAAGAAAAAAGAAAACGGGCAAAGAAAGAATGAACGAAAGAAAGAAAAGGCTGAATAAATAAAGCGAAAAGAAAGGAAGTAGGAAAAAATACAATACATTAATAAATGAAAAAGAAATAAAGAGAAAGAATAGGTTAAGACATAAAAAGAAAGAGGAAAGAAAAAGAAAATGCTGAATAAATAAAATGGAGCAAGAAAAAATAGAATAAATTAATAAATGAAAAAAGGAAAAAAAAGAGAACAAATATGTTAAGGTTAATAGGATAAGAATGGAATGACTAGATAAAAAGAAAAAAAAAAAGGAAAGAAAGCAACAGAATGAATCAATCAATCAGTGGATGGGTGGACTGATGGATGAAATTAATGACCGACAAGAAAACAAAAAAATGAAGAAAAAGAAAAAGATGGAGAATAAATGGATGGGTGAACAGAGGAAATTAAAAAAAGACTTTTAAAGAAAGGAGAATGGAAAGAAAGAGAAAGAAAAATAATGTAATGAATGACTGATAATAAAGGACCAGCGTTACAGACGATGAAAACAAATATGAGCAAGAGAAAGAAACACAAAAAAACCACACTGATTTTGCAATGCCAGCAGACGAATGAATCGAAGGAAAAAAGAGACAAAGGAGAATTAAAAATATGCATAAAAGTAAATAAAAGAATGAGAATAAATAAAGAAAGGGTCAGTGAACCCACACAGACTCTTCATGAGAATCCGATTCAAGCCGGTTCTAAGTGGAACTGTGCTGTTTAAACTTCATATAGAATACGGCAAATTACAAATATTCCCCAGCACTCAGTTCAGCCATGAGTCAGACGGAAAAGCACCAGTGAGTCACGGACCTGTAACTGCTTTATTAGTGAAAGAAACTGTACTGCACTGTCCGGGCCAGAATGTTTGGAAGAGTAAAGGAAGGCGACGGAAAAATGTTAATAGTTACTAATTAGGGTAATGAGCTTCATCTCACACTGAAAAGAGAAAATAAAACATTAATTCAAAGGAAATTCATTCTGGGAAAACAGAACCACTCCTTAAATAGGACTACAAAATAATTCTTGAAAAATCCATCAAAAATGGGGACGTTTTTATTTTCTCCTGTTTCTCCTTATCAGGGTTGTTGGGGGTCTGGGTACAGAACCCGGGAATCCACAGGGTTTAGGCGAGAATGTACACTGCCTGCAGTACCAATGTAGGATGGGGTAGGAGGCGCTGTTGTAGTTCCAGGTGATGATTCCTCCTGACCAACCTAACGGCCCAGCCAGGGGACACCAAAGGGACACAAACCCGGGTCACCAAGGTGATGGGCCAGAACACCTGAGAGTCCCAGATACATTTTAAAATCAGTCATTGTTTACGCTTTAATCCTGTTGGGCAGGTGTAAGAGTGCCCAGGACAGGATTCCAGTCCATTGCACATCTGGATAGGGGTCAGAGCCTCCCCTCTCTCAGACACAACCAATTGGAAAGCACCGCCAGGACTCGCACCCTGGTCAGCGTAGCTTCATTGGATCAAGAACCCAGTTCTGTGTCCATTATTTACTTTTTGAAATGTTCATTCCCCTCATGTGCATCATGGAACTGTTCCAGCAGCTGCATTGTGATTTTTCTGTGTCGATATCCAGTGCAACATCTTCAGACCTTTAACCACAAAATACAAAATGCACCGCTGCTGTACAACATTCTTGTAATTCCACTGTTACGCGGAAGAGCGAGAAAGCTGCCCGCTGACGAGAAGCAAAGGGGGCTAAATTACTTGCAAACCTCCGGCACTCTATTTTAGGTCTACCCTAAACGTTACCAGAGGGAGCCATCAAGGTCTGGGTTGTGTATAGAGAGGCTATGGAATTGCACAGACAGGAAGGGGTGTGGCAGTGTTTGGGGGCTCGTTGCCTGCTGACTAATCAGAGCGAGTCGGCTCAGCTTACACGCCCACAGACAGCGAGAGCGAGAGAGAGCGAGAGAGTCCTGAGGATGAACTTTGGATCTAAGTAGGGCAGAGCACCTGCAGCAGTCAGGACACACACAGCGTGAGCAGCAGATCCAGACCTCTACACCAAACAATTACACTAAACAGCATTCAGCCCGCTCTTCCACTAACACCTGCCAGTATCACCTCCCAGTAATCACCCCACAGCACCATCAGAGAGGAGAAACTGTACGAACCAGTTTAGAGAAGGATTCCAGGAAAACGAAACAGACTCACATCTGTTTCCACTAATCTCAAAAACAGTCCATCAGGAACGTTGGCTTCTTTAGCTTTCTTAGTGTAAAACTAATCGAAACAGATCTGCCCGTGTGCTTTCTGACGCCGAGTCCGATCATAGTTGGTTATTTGAGTGTATACAGCATACTCCATTCTCGAAATCAGATTCAGAAATCCAACAAAGAGAGCTGGATTTTACTCCAGTCATCGTATTACTCATAGCACATACACCCGATTACCAGTTACCCGATTTCCAATCGTTTCTCGATACAGTGGATAGGTCCACCTATTCTGAAGCCCCTTCCTTTTTCGGCCTCTTTGCTCCATTGAATCCAAGTTATGGGGATTTTTTTTCCCCCCACAGGATCTGGCAACCCCGTTTAAAAGATGTAAGGCATTTTCCATTATAGGATCTTCTTGGGCATTACTATACACTGGCTGGCCAAAAAAAGGTCACACTAATATTGTTCGACCACCTAAGTTTTGATTATGGCTCACATTTGCTGTGGCATCATCTCCACAAGCTTCTGAAGTATCATATTTATTTCTGTCCAGACTCGCATTAAATTTTCCCCAAGTTCTTGTATGGATGATGGGAGATTTGTTCCACTGCGTCTCCTCCAGCACATCCCAAAGACTCCCAATGGGGTTCAGCTCTGGACTCTGTGGTGGCCAATCCATGTCCGAAAATGATGCCTCATGCTCCCTGAACTGCTGACCCTTCTGAAACAGATGACCATCTTTTCCACCACCAAAGGATGTGTCTTTTTATATGGTTGCTTAACCAATGAGAAGCTCCTCACTGCATCAGTTAGGGTTAAAGAACTTGTTGCCAGCTGAAACATAATCACCCATGCAGTCATTATCCGATGGGAGGCTCTTTTTAAAACTATTGAACTATCTCCTTAGTTAAATCCAGGCGATGACCCTTTTTTGGCCGGGCAGTGTTTAAAAAGATTCGATTACAGCACTGTGCAAAAGTCTTAGGCCACCATTAGATTCGCTGTATTAGCAATGGTATAATGACCATAATATTGAATTCAATTTCAAACTTGGATTCGTCACTCCATAACCCTCTTTTCCACTGATCTTCATTCCAATCATTGGCAGCTTTAGCATATCTTAGCCTTTTCACCCCGTTCCCTTTACAAAAAGTGGTTTCTTGGCTGCTACTCATCCAAAACGACCATTCCTGATCAAACTTCGGATTGTAGAAGGGTTAAACTGGCATCCCGATGAAGCTGCCAGATGCTGCGATGGCTCAAGTGTAAGGGGAGACCACATTAAATACTTAAGAGTGTAGTTTTCAATACTGCATATAAATCTATTCTGATAAAGAGTCTGAGAATGGTCATTATACCCCTGGTAAAACAATGGTATATCTAATGTAACGGTGGCCTAAGACTTTTGCACAGTAACATATTTATATATACACATGCACATTAAGTCACACAGCTCGGCCTAATCCAGTGAGTGGCAGGAGACAAACGATTTAACAGAACGCCGATGGGCCGCTGCACTGCAGAGGAAAGCAGCAGGTGAGTGGTACCGCCGTGCAGCAGGACCACACGCCGTGTTAAACTCCTGCACTGCACCGGAGCTCCTCTGATCCTCCCTGGATCCTGAACACGCCGTTGTGCACGGGCCACGCCGCTCAAGGATTCCTTCAAACTCTCCCTCAAACCCAGCTTTTTTTCCACTTGATTCATCACACAAAAATGCTGCGGTTCCCGACAACTCCCCGGCTGCTTTTGCATTTATGTGAAACGAGCGTCTTCCAACCAACAAAATTACAAACTCATTTAAAAATGATGACCAAGTAGCCTTTAAATCAAGAGGCTCGTTTATAGTTTGTGAATCCTCCTTCTCTTGGGGCTATAAAAAGCCAGCGGGCCGTCTCATACATAGGTGCCTTATGTACGCAGTTAGAACTGGTCCCGATTACACAGGTGCACTCATACAGCGACAGAAGGGAAGTCCTTGGTGGTGAAGTTCAACTCTCAAGTTTCCCAAACTTAACATGGGTATGGATATGGAAATAGGAATAAAATGGAAACAGCTTGCCTGAAGGTGAAAAAAACTAATGATATATAAATTTTAAGGGCTTAAAATGAATAGTGTTGTGTTGCTGTTTTGTAGTGTATCAGCTGTATATTGCTGTTTGAGTTATGAGACCTGCATTTACTGAAGGAAATACAACCCTGTGTGTGTGTGTGTTGCATATTAAAAAGCTTCCGCACACCCGATGAAGCCTTTTATCAGTATTATTTTGCATTTTTAAATATTTTCCATTATACAATTCCTCTATAACATGGCTACATTACAGCGTATCCCCAGTGTAAGAAGGGTTTACACTCTTTTTGGGTTTAAGAAGATAAAGATGCATGCTTTTTAAGCATTACAAATGCAGTCAGGCTAAAATGATGAAGAGTAAAAAAAGAATACCTTTCAAATTGTCTCAATTGTGACAGATCAGCCATTAAGAGAATGTAAGGTCAGACTAATCACAGCATGCAAACCTATGGAAACCTGAGCTTACAGTTTCTCTCCTGCATTTTCCAAAGTCAAAAAAAGGTTAAAAAAAAAAAATCACCATTTAATAGTGAAACAGGTAATGAAACAATCTGGGTTTTTCCTGGGTCTTTTCTTGCTTTGCTTTATTTTCACATTTCAACCCCATTTTTTTTGCTCGAGGTCATGGTAGCTCTGGGGACCATCCCTGGAAAACATGTAGGTAAAGGGGTGTCCCCGTCCTCAGACGCTGTCCATCATCTCTACATGGGACACCGATCCAGCCGGAAGCAACTGCCGGGACTCGAACCCAGAACCCGTGATTTAATTCCAGATCTTGGACCATTTACAAAACTCTGGGAACAAAGAGTACCAAGAGAATTTAAAGAAAAATTTGTTTGCTTCTGCCAAAATACTTTAGCTGGATCACTGGATCGTCCAGCAGGACAACAATCCAAAACATATGTACTCGTGCTGTCAAATCATTTTAATATTCCGTCATGATTTTATTGGCTTGTTTCTTTACAGATCCAGATATCTTCCCCATTCAACAGCACTACCCAACCGCAGGAGTGGACAACGACCAGAAACTTCACCAGAAAGCATTTATTACTTTTGAATAATTTATTAACATCACTTTCATCAGGTCTCATCTTTGTAGCTTCTCTTCCAGAGGGCTGCCAAGGCATCGCATTCACGGCACAAAAGAACACAACAGATTGCAGAACGAAGCCTTATAATAAAAAGCAGAGTGTTTATTTCATTGGGTACTTTAATTAGGAACAGCGTGTGCAGACTGTTCTCTCGTGTACCAGCTATGTTGACCAAATTATTTCCTACACAAACTTTGTTCTCCTGAGGTTGACAGTGCTCTGTATGGCGTGTAGAACGTAGGGAACAGTTTTTTGTAGCAGTATATATACACACGTTGAACAGATGGACGTCAAAGGACACATACCTGTATTGTATTAACTTGGGACTGCGGTAGCCTAGCGGGTAAGGTACTGGACTCTGGACCAGAAGGTCCAGGGTTCAAATCCCACCTCTGCCAAGCTGCCACTGTTGGGTCCTTGAGCAAGGCCCTTAACCCACAGTTGCTTGGATTGTAAGACTGTACCAATTGTAAGTCGCTCTGGATAAGGGCGTCTGCTAAATGCTGTAAATGTACTTTACTGTAGGCTTTACATTATTACATTTTATTTAATTATATGCTTCTAAAAAATTGTTTAATTCTTACATATAACATCCAGGCTGCCCAAGGAGGTCGGGTTCCTTTTTGGGTCCTCCCAAAGTTTCTTCCTTACAACCTTCAGGTAGTTTTTCCCTGCCACTGTTACCCTTGGTCTGCTCAGTTTGGGCAACATTTGCAAAGCTCCTTTGAGACAACGCTCTGCTGTAAAACTGCTTCGTAAATAACTTTGCCTTTCATAGGAATCCAGTACAAAAATAAAGTTCTACCCACTGGAAATCTTCAATCTGTGGTCACCGTTCATGCAAAGCATGAAGACGTCAAAATTTTTTTATGAAGTGTCATCTCAAAAAACCACATTAAAAAGAAACAGACAAACAACCTTTTCAGTGTCTCGGCATGTTGAGAAACTTCGCTTTCAGCCACGACTCTAACAATCCGCCCAAGCGATGATCACCCTCATATGGTGTTTGTTTCTTGTTGCGCAGCATCCCGAGATGTGATTTCATCCTCGCAACTTAACCTTAAGTCCTTTCCTTTTTAGCGCTACACAAACACAAAGCCTCCACTTACACCGTGCCACAAAGAGCCGCTCTGTCCATGTGGAAATCATTAAGTGCTTTTCATAAAGTCACCTACTAAGGGCCACGTCTGGAGGCCTGGCGTCATAAAACATGCTCGGAGAATTAAAGAGACATCCACCAGCGAGACCATAAACGGAGGGAACGCTGCTTGGTGCCATTATGTGCCGGTCTAATGAGCAGAGGACTCAGACGAGTTGTGCTGAATGCGTTTATCTCAGCGAGAATCGCGGCGTCCGATCGGCGTCCGGGTGGTCCACATGGACGGCTCCGAGTGCGAGAATGACGAGATCGGTTCTAAAGCCTAATGGGCAGCCTGTAAACATTACTGCACAGACACTAATAGCATCTTCGTGCTACCCCAGCGCACGCCGAAACCCATACGGGCTCACGGTAAACAAATAACCGCAGCATTAACACCTGTAGGACCAACCAGAGACCCTCCCAGGTACCGTGATGAGTAGGGCAAACAGTGGAGTTGCCAACAGATCATAAAAACTACACACACCCCAAACAAACAGGGCTGTAATTAGATTTAGCAGCAGTGCTCGGTGTCTGGTGCTTTCCCTTTCTGACCACAAAAACACACAATTAGAGAGAAGCGGGGAAAACGTTCAGGCAAAACAGAAAGCGAAATTTTGGACATGCTGAGCAAAAATGTTTGTTTTTGTTTGTTTTTATGAATGATGTCTAAATCTATGATTGATTGTGTATATATAGTAAGCCAGAACAACAGTCAATGTAAACAATTCTCCATCCAAAAGTACCAGCGCTCTAATCTTAACCAATAACAGGTTACCATGTGGAAACAAGCTTGGCAATTAACGTGGCGATAAAACACATAACCAAACGAACAAATACATCAGACGGAGGATTCTGACTAACTCTATTTAAGCTGTGCAAATTGATGCCATATCCGTACAAATATGAGACACTGGCATTGGAACGCATTCAGTCAAACCGTTCTGAACATCAGACGACTCTTTGGATTCACTTTTAACCAGAGAAAGTCCGAATCCAATTTTCCCATAAGAAGTAATATAAATAGGATTATTCCATTCCTGACCCAAAAATGATTGTTTTTATGCCTACATTCATGTGTCATTAATTACACCATGTAACAATTTTCAAAAAAAATTTGTTCCCAGTTGTTAAGTGTGTTTTCCTGATTGTTTGTACCCTAAATGAATAGAAAAAAAGTTATTATTCCCTGTAAACTTTGCTTTTGTGGTCAGCACAATGATATTTTGAAATTGATCTATTTTAAGGATATTCGCCATATTTCAAGATACTTAAGAAGCTTCTGGAATTGTGAGAACTATCAAGAAGTTTCTAGAACTGCCAGAATTATCTAGAACTTTCTGGGACTGTACAGAATTGTAGGTAGCTGTATAACTACAGTTATATAGGGCCACTATAGCCCTTCCTGAGAGACGGAGAGACATGATCTAATTGATTGGGATTGCATAGTAAGTGGGCAACAGCCATCACAGACAAAGGGGAACTGACCTAGACAGACGGGTGTGAATTCATTCTCTATTCAGATTCTGATAACGACAGTATTCACACTTCAGCCCACACCCATTACAGGAGGAGCTTAGGAAGGACCACTACTTTCAAATGTATATATTGTGTGTTACTCTGCTACCGGGTGATCAGTCTTTGTCTGCTGAGTCCTCAGTACACTCTTGTGCTTTGATACTGCATGGAATAAAGATTGACCATTTTTATCGAGTTTGGAGAGACATCCTTTTTCCTTACAGTACACAGCAACTTAGTTCATTTAGATGGCATCAAGAGGTTGCATACATCCAGCAGACGCGTTTTGCTATGTATGTGGCCATTTTATAAAGACAAGAGCGAAAAAGTACTGTGGAAGCATCTGCTAAGATGTGTGAGGCCTACAAAGCATACTTCGGCATGCCTGTTGGTGACCTGTTTCTATAATAAAAATTCATAATTTTCATTGCCGTGGTCACAAAAGTGAAGTTTATGATGAATGTAAGCAATTTTTAATTTGTTTTAGACATAAGCAATTGGAATATAACATTAAAAAGCTGGGAACAAAACTTGTGTTTACATAGTGTTATTAAAGGCATAAATAAAGCAAAGGAACCTAATCCAATAATAATAACCAATACATGAAGTCATTAAAACATAAAGACATGAAATAAGTGAAACTAAAGTGAAACTTTATAGCCATTATAGCACGTCTTATCACTGGGACTGAGGGAGTGACTGAAATCGCACCCAAACACTGATATAATATACATATAGATAATATATAACAATACCTTTTTATTATTTAATAAATTTTTTATTAGTGTTATTGTGATTGACATACCGTATTGGTGCATTGCCACCGACTGAACTAGATTACATGCATCGTCTTTGGAATATCGCACCACTTAGTGCTTTATTTAGGGTGTCATGTTCAAAGTCTGAATTTTTGTTTGAATTCGGGAGCAAAAAAAATTCAAACAGACCGTTCGATGTCCGAATTGTTCGGGTGTGTTTGAATTCCGTGGTTCCGCTGTCCTTTTTATTTACATTTCAAAAGAAAAATCAGTACTATCTCTATTGTATCTATATATTCATTTTTCTTTTTTAAGCAATTTAGGCAATTCTAGCAATTTTGCTGGCCCTCATTATTTCTTCTTTTCTTTCCTTTTTTTGCGACAAAACTTGTAACTTTTGAAAAAACAAAAACGCAGAACCACAGACCACTAAAAGACAAAATGAGTCAGAAAGGCTTTAAATATTCTTTTATTATTTTGCTTTAAGTACATTTAGTAGCATGTACTTTTATACTTGCTACTAAATGTGCTTTAGTAAAACCTCCCCCCCCCCTACAAAAAAAAAAAAAAAAAGAGAGTCACCTTGCGTGTTTAAGGGTGTAGTAACTTCAGGCTCCTGCAGATGGCGTTGCACGAGGATGCTATAACATGCATCGTCTTTGGAATATCGCACCATTGAGTGCTTTATTTAGGGTGTCATGTCATGTTCAAAGTCTGAATTTTTGTTTGAATTCGAGAGCAAAAAAAATTCAAACATACCGTTCCATGTCTGAATTGTTCGGGTGAATTGAGGCGTTCGAATTCCGTGGGTCCGCTGTCCTTTTTATTTACATTTCAAAAGAATAATCAGTACCATCTCTATTTTATGTATGTATTCATTTTTCTTTTTTATTTAGGCAATTCTAGTCATTTTGCTGGCCCTCATTATTTATTCTTTTCTTTCCTTGTTTTGCTACAAGACTTGCAACTTTTGAACTTTTGAAAAAACAAAAAAAGCAGAAGACCACTAAAAGACAATCTGTTTCAAAGGCTTTAAAATACTCTTTTATTGTTTTGCTTTAAGTACATTTAGTAGCATGTACTTTTACACTTGCTACTAAATGTACCTGAGTAAAATATACTCCCCACACAAAAGAAATGAGTCACCTTGCATGTTTAAGGGTGTAGTAACTTCAGGCTCCTGCAGATGGCGGTGCACGAGGATGCTATAAATAGCTGTGAGGTGTGCCCCAGGATTCATAGACTGAGAAGAGGTGGTACAGTGAAGTGAATGTCCTGTTCGATGTCTGGAAAATGGGTTACTGATTGGCAAAAGACAGCGACTGCATTTGAGTGTACCAAAGGCCGTAGTGTGAAGGAAGCAGCTGAATCTGCAGGTGTACCGAAGCGTCCGGTCGTACGGGTCTAACAGCAGCACCAAAAATCCCTGTCTACTGGAAATTCTAGTCAGAATCTGAGGTATTACACGCTATTAGGTCCGTTTCAGTCACAAGAGACTCCAACTTTTACTTGAGTATTTTTTATCAGTAGTATTAGTAGTATTTTACTGAAGTAAAGCACTTGTGTCACCTTCATCTTAAGGTGAGCTTGCTAGTGTTTCTGCCCCCAGCTGCACCTATCAAGCGGCAAACTTTAGAACGTTTTCCCGGTAATCACATTCCTCATCTTATGTCGATTTCTCCCCATCCTTCCTCATGCGTCTTGTATGTAAACAGAGCAGAAGCCCCGCCCATTCTACTTGAGGTATGCAGGCTGGGGAAAGAAAAGGCACAAGGAAGTTTGCATTTTCATTTTCGTTTACATACAGTGGGTCAAAAAAGTATTTAGTCAGCCACTGATTGTGCAAGTTAAAGAAATCCTGCTTGTTTGTGGGTGACCAAATACTTATTTTCCACCATGATTTACAATTCAATTCTTTAAAAATCCTACAATGTGATTTCCTGAATTTTTTTGTCTCTCATAGTTGAAGTGTACCTATGACGAAAATTACAGACCTCTCTCATCTTCCTAAGTAGGAGAACTTGCACAATCAGTGGCTGACTAAATACTTTTTGCCCCACTGTATGCTTCATTTTTGGCTGCATTATTTCCATTTTTCAGGTCAGTTTACTGGAAAGGGTGAATGAAATCAAGAGACGCCTCGGTAAAAACTGTAAATTGAAACCAGCAAACACAACTCTACTGCCACAGTCATACCGCCTAGAGATAGTGAGTAACAGACTGTTTAGTGCTGCTATAACAAAAGCGAAAGTACAGACTAACCCGTCTCTCACACACTCACACATCATTAATTGTAACCATAAAGCCACGTCATCGCCGCTCCACTGCGCTTTAGAATTCACCTCACGCTATAAAGTGCATCCTCCTGTTTGTACCACAGCAAAATGCCTACAAGCTTCTCTTTGTTCTGTCTGTTCATACTAACACTTAACCCATAGCAGTCTGGGAATGGGTGACTTAATTCTTTTGGTTTTGTTAAAAAGCCATGTTCACCAGGTCTGTGGTGCTTGTTTGGCGCAGCAGCAATTCGCTAGCCAACACCTACGACATTATGCTACCCGTCTTCAAATCCTGGTGGCACCTTCCAGTGTATTATTCCGGTGCATTCTGGGTAGGCCAGACTTGGGCTATTCAGGTTTACAATGGGAATCAGTTAATAAACATAAGAAAAACCTAAAGAAGCAGAAACTGTACTCTGAATTTGGACTTTCCCAGAGCAAACGATACGTAGTATGGGCAGTATGATACTCTCCTGCATTCGGATGAGGAAGTTGGAAGTGCGTGATGTATGGGATCGTGTGGCAGGAGTGATGGGTGCTGGGAAATGTAGTTCTGAATCGTTTGTTTTTCACTTTCAATATATTACTCGATAAATTACACACGATATTCAATACTTGTTTATAATATAAGCTTCATGTCAATGATTTTGCCCTACTGTAGGTTTAGGTGAGTGTGGGACTGTGGTAGCCTAATGGGTAAGGTACTGGACTCTGGCCCAGAAGGTCCAGGGTTCAAATCCCACCTCTACCAAAGCTGCCACTGTTGGGTCCTTGAGTAAGACCCTTAACCCACAACTGCTTGGATTGTAAGACTGTACCAATTGTAAGTCGCTCTGGATAAGGGCGTCTGCTAAATGCTGTTTTAAGCATGTTTCAGGACCTACATACTCTCCAGGACATGGCACTGAGCGGCGTGGAGAGTCCTAATGCTGGAAACAACGTTCTTATCTTTGGTTTATGAGCTACAACAGAGCTACTCTGCATTTTCTGCACTGTCCCATGAGTGCAGATGATCTCAGACTGGCATCAATCGGTCCACTACCAGTCCTGAAGAGATCAATAAAGACTCCAGAGTACTGAATCCCAAACCAGGTGCGTGATTCATGTAAACAATAGTGCCGTGCTCGCTGTACTCGAATTGAAACGTATGGGGAAGATTTACATGAATGAAGATCAAGAACGGAAATGGCACGATTAGATTAGTAATCGTTTCCTGCTTCCAGGAAAAGATCAGATGCGTATCGAGAAGAAAAAGGGTCCTAAACGGACTTGACTGGGTGCGTAATGCGAGTGGACATGCGGCGCAGAGAGCCCACGCTGGGCGGGATCGCTTTAGGATCTTTATTAAGCCAGAACAGCGAGACTAGAAGGGCATGTACGCATTACAGCATGAACATGGCAGGCAGTGCGTTTATGAAAGTGGGTTTTTACAATGCAAAGTAAAATCCCCCATGCAGGCAAATAGCTCTCAGGAAGCACCGAAGTAAGCGTCATTACCTCACGTCTACACATACAAATAGTCGCCCTACACTCCCATTCAACTTCGGTCAAGCTTGACACGCAGCGCAGGTCAAGTGCAGCTCTCAAGCAAGGACACATTTAGGCTTCATGAAATATGTTCTGCTAGAAAAGTAAGCAGATCAGCCATACAGGGAATAACAGACACTGGTTATAGTATCATACAGCAGTTAGTCTGGATACTGCTAACTAGAGAAAAACATTAAGCGCTTATCTTTTGGTACTTTAAAGACAAACAACATTAAGAAAAACGAAACAAGGCATGAAACATCAGCCGAGGGACCACATCATAAACTTCTAAATGTAACATTAAATAATCAAATCATTCATTTTATGAATATCCACAAAGAGTTCCAGGTAAGTCCGGGGTTGCCAAATCCAGAGAGGAATAATGGCTAGAGTCGATGGAAAAAGAGGCCAAATAAAGTTATTAGAAATACGCAGACCTGGCAACCGTGGGGGAATGCTCGTGCACATGCGCAGACTGATAACACCGATCATAACCGGTTATCTGGTATACATGCAAAAAGTTAAATCCAGCTCTGTTTATTGGATTTCTTAAGCTGGGGCCAGATTCACGAAAGTTTCTTAAGAAAGACAATCTTAAATGTGTGTTTTTTAGTTAGGGAAGTTTCTCATTCTTCCAATAACTTCTTAAGAATTATCTTATTTTTTTCTTAACTCTCTTAACAATGCTAAGAATGAATGGTATTCTTGAACACATTCTGTTCTTAAATGTTTTCTTAACCCTACGATAACCTCACACTTGTCTTAGGTTGTAAGAATTGAAGGTCAGCATCGGAATTTAAAACGTTAAACAGTTTAGTTACTGGAAATAAGGCTTATATTTCAATTTAAATGCTTAAAAGCCTTTCCACTGAAGGTCGTCCTTAAAATACAAAGTCTACATAAGGAAAGTTTATGGCAAAGCCAGATCTTTTGTCCACCATCACCTCCTTCATCTCCAAGTTTTTTGAATTCTTGGTTTGAATTTCCTCCATTTTGTCGTCCTCAGAGAGGATTTACCTAAACTGAAATAACAATCAATACAAAATACAAAAACGACAGCATACAGAAACAACTGCTAAAGAAAGAAAGCAAGAGCTGTTGGCTTTGACTAACAAAAATACTGCAAACTTGCTAAATTGGACTTTATTAGCAGCCTTCATAAACTTTTACCAGTTAGTGCAATGGTACAGGTACGAGCAAAGACGCTGAACTGCATCTCACCCCAATCAGGTCGTAGATACAGGAAGTGGGTAAGACACACGTCACTATTGTAACGCACTAAAAACACTTTTATGCTCAATCCCGGCCATAAATGGTACGACACAATCAAAAACACGCATTGTTGGCTTTTCATTAACTAATGAAAAAACATACACATAAAACTGACACAGACGCACGAGAAACCAAAAATAAAGAGACGAGCAAGCCGCGTGCTAAACGTTAAGACCGGGAAACAAACAGGGAGCGGCTGAGCATTAACTGCTTAGGTTTAAAGCTCCTTACACACGTGAACTGAACTGCTGCTTGTCTGCGTGTTTGTATCGCTGATCAATTATCAGTGCGTCTCTATGACATGTTTCAGTGTCTGTAAAAATTGGAACAAGCTGTTGAAAATATGACAATGAAGAACGAAGGAACAGGAGGAAAAACACACCGAACATCATCCAGCTGTTTCCAGGTCTAATCGAGTTTAAATTGAAACAAAGCTTTATGGCGCCTGTCTTTTTCTCCTGCATGCTGCTCTTTTACTAGCAAGAGTGACACGTTTAATATCCCAACCCTTGGGTTCTCGGCACATGCAGGGTGCCAAAACATTTGCCAGACACCGTCAGCCAACACTGTCATAGAGCAGAGATGAAAATCGTACCGAGAATTGCTCTAATATAGGCTCACTGACCACCTGTATCAGATGCACAGAAATATCTAATCAAATCGCAAATCGAAGCAATTAGGCATGGGCCAGACGACCTGCTGAGTTTCAAACCAAGCTTCAGAATGGAGAAGAAAGGCGATTTAGGCTTCGAACATGGCATGGTTGTTGGTGCTGCATGGGTTTGTCTGGGTATTTCCTGAAGCTGAGGCTACAAGCACATGGGCTCACCAAAATCAAACAACAGAAGTGGAAAAACAACAGCATCCCTCTATGATTCTCTGATGTGTGTGTTAACTTGCACCTGACCAGGTGTACCTAATAAAGTGGCCGGCGAGTGTATGCATCATATATTTACTGTTTGTACAATGTGTCCCTTATTTTGAAATATCCAAACATGATAAAACAACTCATTTCCTCAACTATTCAAATCTGTCTATTTAAAAATGTATATCAAATATTAAAAGAGGACTCCAAGAAAAGCGTCTTTTTCTAGACTAGTGAAAATAACTCTGCTGGGTTTGGATTCTAATTTATTTTTTAAATGCAGTGCACATTAGGAAATATATTGCAAATACCTAAGATAATGCAAGGTCTTACTGAAGCCTGGGCTACACAGAAAGGTCTGATTGGGAAGCATTCATGCATTTATGTAAGATTTATCAGACAGTTAAAAAGACTTTAGCTAGACAGAATATACTGCAGCATTTTCTTTATACGTGAAATATGCTATTGGTTATGTACTGTTGAGATATACTGTGGGAAAGGTCTAGAAATTGGAGAAGTAATCCGAAGGAAAAGAGGCAAAACGATTCAGGTAAGAGCTGATGTTACTAAAAGACGTTTAGAACAGAATAGCTTTTTGTTTAGTTGATAATAGTTCAAATACAGAAACAAACCCAGTGCATACACAAGTCCACTGTGGTGTTTGCCTGCAAAAACCGTTCAACCAAACAGAAAGGTAAATAAATTAATTTGCATTCTGAAAACAACCAGACAGGCTTAATTATATCAGTTTTAAAGGTTGCAGCCATGCATACACATACGGATCTAATCTGCACGCATTTCATGCATTTATCCTTAACTAAACAAATACAGTTTTCAGTCATTTCCGTTTGCAAAGTGCTGAAATATGATGAATATTAGACACACATTATGATTAGCGTGATTTATTTTTGTTTTTTTTAAACATTTCAAACGAAAGGAGTGAAAACGAACGGTCGTATGTAAACGTTTCTAGCAACAGTTAGAAACGCACCTTGAATAAATCCATTATCTATCACAGTGCGTACAGCGAGTTGCTTTGCACGGACGGACAGAAAAGCAAATCAGTTTTGCATTTTAAATTTAAAAACCGGTTTCTGTAATCTAAGAAACTTGTTGCGATAAAGATGCAGCCGCGCTAAAAACCCAAACCGGTTCAGAAAGGCTATCTGATACCATATACCTCCATACTACACACAGAGTGCACTACATAGGCTTTAAATCAGCTTGTTTTTCGCTATATGTAGTACGCCTGGGAAGGGACAACGATGCTGTTTGGGACGGAGCCAGCAGATCTCGCCGTTATACCTGCAGCGCTTTACGTTCAGAGTGCCAGAATGTACCGGACGTGTCCAAAACTGTGGAAAGTTTCGTTAAGGTGTTTCGAGACATTTTCAGCAGAATATATAACGTTTAAATGGAGAAAAAAACGTCCGGTTTTTATCCTGGTTTAAAAGCAAAAGTCACATTCATCGGGCGAATGAAAGCAACAGAAACGAACCCGCTCCAGAAAGCTCAAGCCATAACGCTGGACTTAATTGATATTTTACAGTCCTCACGCACGGTTAGGCGTTTTATAATTTTACGAGATACTTCAGACTTTAGACCCGGTTTATGCAACACAAGGCGTGTTAAAGAGACGTAACAACTTCACAACTTCTATAGGTTACATTTTGCAACCTGGCAACCACAGTTAAAGCCCGCATGCTCTCGTACTTAATAGTACGCATTAAAAACACACAGTTGTAGTTCTGGTACTGTACTATTAATACTACAAAGTAGAGTAGAGTAGTATAGTGTGCGGCTCTTAGTGTTTATGTGTCAGCATGTCTCTCCCTCTATTAGCCGTCTAGCTGCAGCTCTGCACGCCAATAAAACTCATTCGGACAAATGTTCCTGCACCAAACAAGAGCAATACGAGCGAGTACTTTACCAGGGGAGATCCGGGCTGTTTTTCGAACCATCCAAAAACTGGCGTTCACCTCCAACTCACGTTAATTCCACACAAAATGGGTGTATGTCTATTTTTCCGCACTAGTCAACCACCACAGAGGTGGACATCGCCGTCTGCTTAGCCCCGCCCTTCAGCTCAGCACCGCTGCATGTCTACGGACCCTCATCCGCCAACAGCCAATCAGAGCTCACCGCTCAGAACGCTGCCGCCGCGGATTGGTCCGGCAGGATGACAGGTGCGTTCGGATTGGCCGAATGGAATCCTCTGACTTCAGCAGCTCTCCCGTTTAGGGGTGTGTCCTGACGTCACCAGCTGAACGACGGAGAGGTAAACAATCCAGTCCTTATTCTTTTAAACTCATTCAGTTATTATATCACATTCAATTAAAGGATGATGGCGCTTTTAATCAGTGCTAAAAATGTGTTGAATTGGAAACCGGTGTCCATTTCATTGATAAACATTTAATGGAACTGAATAGTAATACGCAGAGTAAATCTGTCAACGTTATTAATACAAGCGAATGTAAACAATTCTTCACGCGCTTACTTCATAGTACATATTATATACATAAACACCAATAAGATGGGGAAAATTATACAAATATATAGATTTATACTTTATTAGGTACTCCTCAGTAACGCAAATATCTAAACCAATCACATGGCATCTAAACATGGCATTTAGTTATGCACACAAGGTCAAGACGACCTAACGAAGCTCAAAGCAAGCATCAGAATGGGGAAGAAAGGTGATTTAAGTGACTTTGACCATGGCATGGTTGTTGGTGCTTCATGGGCAGGTCTGAGTATTTCAGAAACTGCTGATTTACACGCATAGCCATCTCTAGGGTTTACAGAGAATGGTCTGAAGAAGAGAAAATATCCAGCGAGGGCAGATCTCTGGGTGAAAATGCATTGGCGATGCCAGAGGTCTGAGCAGAATGGCCAGACTGGTCCAAGCTGCTAGAAAGGTAACTCCAATAACCACTCGTTATGACCCGATACGCAGAAAAGCATCTTTGGATGCACAATAAATAATAATTTAAAAGAAACTTGAAGCAGATGGGCCACAGAAGCAGCCTCACCAAAATCGGACAATTGAAGACTGGAAAACCATTGCCTGCTCTGATGAATCTCGATTTCTGCTGTAGGTAGAGTCAGAATTTGGCGTAGACAACACGATAGCACGGATCTATCAAGCTGCTGGTGGTGTAATGACCTGGGCATTTTCTTGGCACACTTTCGACACCTTAATACGAGATACGAATCTCAGTGGTGGCTTCTGGCCAGGCGAAGCAGCCCACAGGCACCACATGGAGAAAACTGAACTGGTAGATCGTCCCCCTGTGCTGCAACAGTGAGTCCTGCTGGCCCTGAAGTGAGCTGGCACTCCCGTTCAGTGTAAGTTCACTTGTGCCTGTGAATTTCAGGATAACATCTGGACCCTGCGACTCTGACCAGGAAGAAAAAAGCTGTTGAGGGTTATTTTCATGTGAGCTGAATATGTGGAATTAATTCTACTTTCATTTTGTTCTTGATTTTTGTCTTCCTTAATACATTTAATGGTATGCTTATAATGTGGTTTCTGTCTCTGTTTGAGTCACGATGTGTCTCATCAATGTTTGCCTGCTTTCAGGACAAACAAGTGGATCATGTGTCCCAGGTGTATACGAGTGTGTGTGTGTGTGTGTGCTGTAGCCACTTGGAGGAGTGTCATACATGTGCATTATGTGTAAATTCATGGCAGGAGAAGTCCTGTGTTGCGACAGAGTGCATGCTCTTACCTTAATGCATGAGTGTATCCATGTTAGAGCTTTCTTTCCACTCAGGCGTGTGTGCACGTGCTAACTCGAGGCCGTTCTCTCAGAGGAAGGACAGCAGGCCGAGCTAAACCCTGGGTGAGAGGGAAGCGTTCAAACAGGACCCGTGCACTAACTCACACCACGACTGTGCCACACACTCTCCTGTTTCTAATGAAGCGGTCTGGTCCCATATCAGCCCAGCATCTGAGTTTAGCAGGTCAGCAGCAAGAGCTCCACGAAGCTTGGCTGCCTCTCCATTCAGAATCCTCAGATTCAGAATCCTCCCTTCCAGCTGGAAAAACCAACACAGTGTGTGTGGGAGAAAAGGGAACGGACTGCTTCCACGCTTTCACGGGTGAAAGAAAGGGCGCTATGCAAATGGCGTCGTTTATCTTTATCACTCAGCGTGTGAGGGATACAAAACTCCCAAACAAAACCATGCATGTAGTTCACCACAATGAATAACAAAGAGAAAAGCAGATTAACACACAATGTGGTCTATAAAACATTATAAAGAAGTATGCAGAGAATTGTCCAGCATTCGGATGGGGAGCGCCTATTTCTAATATAGCTTCAGAAAAATTCATACCTCATTCCTGCATCTTCAAACCATCCCGCTTTTAAGGATGGAAGTATAACAGGAGCTTGATGCCTTCCATGTAAGTCCATGTGTGCAAAAAAATAGTTATAGGTAGTTACCTTAAACACTACATGGCCAAAATGATGTAGATACCCCTTCTAATTAGTGATCTCTCTTATTTCAATCCAGTGGTGATTCTGGGAGTTCAGCAGGAGCCAGTGATCCTGTGGCAACAAGCTTTGTCTAAAAGCAGCTTCATAACTTTCTTTTAATATCTAAGGCCAATCCCAAACTGAGCAGGCCTAGGGTGACAGTGGCAAGGAAAAACTTCCTAAACGTTATAAGGACGAAACCTTGGGAAGACCAAGACTCAAAATGGAAACCCAACCCTCCTTGGGTGGCTTAAATGGTAAATGTAAGAATGAACCTAATTTATTTAGTCAAATAAATCTGTAGTAATATTAAAAAAAACAGAAGCTAGGTAAATATAAACAGATAAATACAATATTGAATAATGTAATGTAATGTGGAAGATACCATCATTAATTAAATTACTGTCATCTGAATAAATTTCACGAAAAAAATCACGTTTGTTATGCAAGTAACTCTCTATGTATCTACAATAATGGACTTTATACTCCTTATAGTGCAGTACGTACAAAGTAGGAAGCCATTTTGCCTTAAGAACAGAGCTAGGTAAATATTTTGGAATGACATAAACAGGTCCCTGTGTTGTAAAGTGGATTGGCTGAAAAGTCCCAACCAAAAACAGTCAGCCAAAAACTGTTGGAGGCTCCACTTAACTGGCATCGGCTCCATTCCTGGCAGTAGACAAAGTACATTAAAAGCCGGGAGTATGACAAAAGACAGGCTCTCGCTGTGCTTTGGGCACCTCTTAATGAAGTAAAGTCAAATCGTGCCAAATGGGGGGTAAGTTGGCAACTAGGTTTTCCTTATACAGGTCGGTATTGCAAATAAATAAATCACTCAGGCCCAGTTTCCTTCCACTTTTACTGGTGAGAGTCACTGCGCAAATAAATATTATTGAAAGACATACAGTACTATGCAAAAGTCTTAGGCCGCCATTAGAATAGACATACCACTGCTTTAACAATGCTGTAATGACTACATATAGTGTAATTATTTCTCAATCTGTTTATTCGAATACAACCAGAAAATACATTTGTATGCAGTATTAAAAGAACAAAGAAAAATCAGAAATGGAGCTTCTATAGGCTGCAGTGGCAAGTATTTAGTGTGACCTCCCCTTACACTTCAACAGCAGCAGCTTCATTGGACAGCTACAGTCTGAAGAAGCTTGATCAGGAATGGTGTTTTTAAGGGTAGCAGCCAAGAAACCACTTTTTTCCGAAGATCAACAGAGTGAAAAAAGGTTAAGATGTGCTAAAGCTCACAAAGACTGGATTGAAGATCAGTGGAAAGAGGATTATGGAATGACGAAGGCAAGTCTGAAATTTTGGGGTCCAATCGGCGCCCAGTATATGGTCATCATTCATTCATTCCTTTTCTTATCCCCTTAGTCCTGGACAGGGTCATGGGAGAGCCAGGAATAACCCTAGTCAGGACACCAATCCTATATAGTCATCATAATACTGCTAAGACAACAAACTGAATGGTGGCTTAAGACTTTTTCATAGTACTGTATATATAGGCGACATTACTGGTATTATTAATGTGTTCCTGCACCTACAATTACAATGACTTCATCCACCTTGCTGTTGTTGGTATAGGCTCTGGCAGCTCATCGTTTACAAATTAAGCACTGGATATGGAAGAAGTGCAGTGGCAGTAGAATGAGATCAGCACTCCAACCTCACAGTCCCGTTCAAAATCTAGTGGAAAACCTTCTCAGAAGAGTGAAGGCTGTTTGGTTCCTCACAAATTTTTGCCTATATAATATAACTAAAGAATGAATAAAGTGAACGTTTCGGGTGTAGGTAGAGGTAAGAAGTTGTTCGGAATGCCATCTGTGTCAAAGTACACTGATACTCGGTGTAGAATTTGTTTCTTCAGGTTTCTTTTTCAAATCATTTACATTTACATTTACATTCAGTCCAGACTTGCAAAATGAGCAAACAGCTGAAGGGGCCACGATGCAAGTACTCCATTAATGTAATTCATTCTCTGTCAGCCCACAGACTGCTAATGCTACCTAGAAACTAAAAACAAGTCCTCAGTGGATACTGAAATGCACACATAGAAATCCTAAGAGCTAAATAGGACACGGTTACAAAAATGAGCAAGGGGCAGATGAGATGTAACTAAAGCACACAGAGGAAAAGAGGTAGTGTTTGAAGGTGAGACTTAAACGTCTGTGGAAGGAGGAAGGACGCTGCTCTGTTCAGTCTGGTGTCGGAAGCTCATTCCACCAGCGAGGAGCCAGGACACTGAAACATCGAAATGTAGCCTCGCGGGCACCGTTCTATCCCAGCGAAGGACGTGCCAGACTGACCGAAACTGAAGACCGAAGTTGGCTTCAGCTGTGAATCAAAGAATGTAAATAATATGGAGCAGAACCTTTTTAGGGCTGTACTTATGTTTCAGTTGTTTCACTTTGTTGAAGTTCTTATTTGTTTTTTTCTATTTTTATTAGTTTTTCTCCAATTTCTTCTCTCACTCTTATAATGCTGTAACAAGTTTATTTCCTTTCCCTTACCTTCCCTTCTCCATCCCTTCCCTTTTCGTTCCCTTCCCCTTTCCCTTCCTTTCTTTTTTCTTCCCTTCCCTTCCTCTTTGCCTTTCCTTTCTATTCTCCATCCCTTTCCCTTCCTTCCTTTTCCCTTCCCTTCACCATGCCAGTCCAATTCCCTTACCCTTCCCTTCTCTATCCCTTTCTGTTCCTTCCTTTCATTCCCCTTCCCTTCTCCATCCCTTTCCCTTCCCTTCCCTTTGCCTTCTCCATACCTTCCCCCTTCCCTTTCCCATTCCACTTCCTTTTCCCTTTCCCTTCTCCATCCCTTCCTTTTCCCTTCCTTCCATTCCCTTTCCCTTCTCCATCCCTTCCTTTTCCCTTCCTTTCATTCCCCTTCCCTTCTCCATCCCTTTCCCTTCCCTTCCCTTCCTTTTGCCTTCTCCATCCTTTCCCCCTTCCCTTTCCCATTCCACTTCCTTTTCCCTTTCCCTTCTCCATCCCTTCCATTCCCCTTCCCTTCTCCATCTCTTCCCCCTTCCTTTCCCTTTCCCTTTCACTTCTACATCCCTTCCTTTCCCTTTCCGCTTCCCTTCTCCATCCCTTTTTGTTTCTTCCTTTTCCCTTTCCCTTCTCCATCTCTTCCACCTTCCCTTTCCCTTCCTTTTCCCTTCCTTCCATTCCCCTTCCCTTCCCTTCCCCTTCCCCTTCCCTTCCCTTCCTTTTTCCCTTCTCCATCCCTTACCCCTTCCCTTTCCCATTCCCCTTCCTTTCCCTTTCCCCTTCCCTTCTCCATCCCTTTTTGTTTCTTCCTTTTCCCTTTCCCTTCTCCATCTCTTCCACCTTCCCTTTGCCTTCCTTTCCCTTCCTTTTCCCTTCCTTCCCTTCCCCTTCCCTTCTCCATCACTTTCCCCTTCCCTTCTATTTCCCTTCTATTTCCCTTCCCATCCCATCTAAATATTATAGCTGTGAGTTTTGAAATACCCCATACGCTATGCAGAAATTTCCTACTTCACACCACCTGCTGCTGCTTGACCTTCACCCATAATGGCTTCTATTCTGGGTTAGATCAATAACAATCAGTGGCTGATCCAGACCATCTCAGCTGTTCACACCAGCTGCTAACACAAACTGGCCAAAAGCAGTTGTTTGGTCTGAACTCAAAGAGTAATTACTGTGTATCACCTGCCAAAAGCATCGGCCCAAAGGTGGCAGACTCACACAGTTTAGATTCAAATGGCTTAATTCTTACATAAGTGAACATGCTGTATCAGAGTGAGCATGTAATCCTCTTTGCTAAGTCAATAAAAATGCACACAAGAGTGTACAGTCCACGAAGGTGAGGACACAGTGCTGTTTATCTAGAGTGTGCACTGAAAACCATGTAACTATGTAAAATGTAAACGGTAACAAGTATGTGATATTTATTTTCGGTCAAATGTTATTGCATTATGTTACCGACAGTAAACAATTTGTCCTTGTCAAGGCAACACTGGGTCCAGGGCCTGCAAGGTGGGACTACTCCCTGAACTCGTGTTAGTGTTTGAAGAGTTTATCAGGGTGATACGACACTGAGGATAAGGAGAGTCTTATCCTCACACAGTCTGTGTGCACCTCTATAGATCTTGTCTTGTGACCAAGTGGCCCGAGGTCTGGATCCTGCTTTAGACTGTCTACTTACGTAGATAAAGAAAAGTCAGATAGACAGAAACATGACTGGTGTCACATGAGCTGAGGATGAAATGTAGGTCATTGGAAAAAAAGCATCCTGCAAAAAAAATCAATCAAATCATTCACTCACTTTCTCGCTTTATATATAGACTTAAACCAGCAAAGGTACCAGCGCAAAAACACACTCAGCAAACCATAAAGGAATCATTCTGCAAAAAAAGTGCCTTGGCAAGATGTAATAAACCACTTACTTTGCAAAAGACACGGTGCCAATTCAGGCGGTTGAAAAAGATGGGTCCAAACAGCGTTTGAATATTTTGGACCCAAGATACACTGCCAAACTGATGTCTAATTATCGGTATCCAACAATATATACATAGCTACTATATACACACAATGGGTTCAGCCAAGTGGTGGGATGGATGGGGGGTCCTTATTAAAATATCTGGCTCAGTCCGTAGATCCAGCTGCTGGAAACAACAGTGTCAGAGCGTCAGGGTTCAACCTCAGGTGAAGTTCGCAACTAGAAGGTCGAGTGGTGCGTTTATGAAAAAACTCCAGCCACTGGGGGTGCACTCCTAGTGCCGATCCCGAGCCCGGATATATGGGGAGGGCTGTCTCAGGAAGGGCATCCGACATAAAAACCTGTGCCAAATCTAATATGCAGATGGTCTCTCGCGGCGACCCCCGACGGGAGCAGCCGAAAGAGGATATAATAGCTGGAGCGCCTGTCTGAGTGCCTCCTTCTGGATCCATGAATCTTACTATTACACGGTATGGGAAGTGCTTGATGGACGTTTCCAGACTATAAAGCTTTACAGGATGTGAGCGCAAGTGGCATATTTGCAGGAACAGGAAGAGCGTGTTACATTACAGATGAGAGCCATTGTTTCCGATTATCTCAGTGATAACATAATTACTGTATGAACTTAGGACGCGACTGATGCAAAATAGCAGGTCGTCTGTATGAATAAACCGTAGAGCAACTGGAAAGCAGTGTCCAATTACATAGACGTGATTTGACAGGTTTTATAAAGTGCTTATAACCATTTTTTTAATTTATCATTATTATCCCATCTACTTATTTCCTCATGAGATGACTAATAGTCTTTAAGTGACATGGTTAGAATGATCTAGTTTTTTATCAGGGCATTTTTAAAAACAGAGAAGCTAGCAGAAAAAAAAATACTGTTCAGTTGATTTCTGGTCTAAGGTCATTTCTGCTCATGTATTGCTGACTTGAAATTGTCAGAGAAAAAAAAAAGCGAAACTCTATAAAACCCCTGTAACAATTTATGTTAGTATGCTCAGTTAGTAGAACAAAAAAATCATTCCACATAGACCTTAACACCTTGCTGAGGATCGCTGTGATTTATTGTTTTGAACACATTTCTGTTGGTCTCCCAGTGTAAACCAGTACCACTCACCAGTTAGTCCTCCATGATGCTGGTATGTGTAACCCCGGTCTGGCGGCACCCCAGTCTGGTCACATGACATCCACAGAGCCAGCCCCCACCCTGAGGAGCACTGAGGCTCGGCAACCCACCCCTGGCCAAACTGAGAGGTAATCCGGTGAATACACAACAAGACATGCCAGGCTGTAATGTCATTTATCCACCAATGTCATCCAGGTTAACTTTTCGAAATGATTCTTATTAGTAGGCACGAGGACACTGAATGAGGTTTCTGTTGCCCAAGGTCTTTTCAGTTGTCTCTGAATTTCCTGTAGAAGTCTTCACCCAGTGCCAGATGGAGTAAATGGGCACTTCTCCAATAAAGCATGCTGTGTCGACGGTCTCCGAGCACGTTCAGTAGCGCTGGATGTTAATTCTCACAAAGTACATTCCTGGCTCCGGGACAGCCGATACATCTTTAAGTGCTGTCAACACACTTGATGTTACCTTAAGTGTTTCAGACGTGTTTGGTTGGTCTATATTTTAGCTTACCTGGCTATAAGAGAGATTCTGTTGGCCTGTCACAGAACTGATGGACCACCAGGAAAAGTTGGATAATCGGGCTGCTCTAGACCAACCACAAAACACACAGACCCCTTCTGCGATGGATTGGCGTCTCTTACAGGGCAGGCTTACTCCTGAGACCTGTATTCTCAATACATCTTAGCATGGACAACTCAGATTGAAATGATGGCTAACTTTACTACTCAAGATTTCTTTCCTCACATTTTTCAGCTGACTTTAGTCAACTATTGTCAGGAATTTGGCAAATCTGTTTCTGAGAATAATACTGCGACCAGACTGCTTACAGGCTAGCTACTTACCATAATTGATAGCAAATTCTAAAAGACAAAGCGCTAGCTAGCTAGAGCAGTAGTAGTACAACCATGAGTGCATATACATGCACTTAATTACATGATCTTAACCTTTTATTTTTTAAGAAGTTAAGTGATTATTCACATGGTTATATAAACAGCATACTCAAATTTCCAAGATCACTTTAAGGTCTGGAAATCGAAGTATGAAATCCAATAAAGAGCGATGGATTTTGACTCAGTAATTGGATTTCTCAGAGCATGTATCCTGTTATTCGGATGGTTTTCTCAGTCTGCGCATGCATGCAAGCATAACCCGACACAGCTGCCAAGTATGAATATTCAAAGAGATAGTGGCTTTTTTTCAAGGTGTTTTCAATCAATGGGATGACAATCAGGTGTGAGGGGGCACCCTGTTTTATTTAAAGAACAGGGATCTATCAAAGTCTGCTCTTCACAGCACACGTTAGTGGAAGTGTATAATGGCACAAACAAAGGAGATTTCTGAGGACCTCAGAAAAAGAGTTGTTGATGCTCATCAGGCTGGAAAAGGTTACAAAACCATCTCTAAAGAGTTTGGACTCCACCAATCCACAGTCAGACAGATTGTGTACAAATGGAGGAAATTCAACACCATTGTTACCCTCCCCAGGAGTGGTCGACCAACAAAGATCCCTCCAAGAGTAAGGCGTGTAATAGTTGGTGAGGTCACAAAGGACCCCAGGGTAACTTCTAAGCAACTGAAGGCCTCTCTCACATTTTCTAATTTTAATGTTCATGAGTCCACCATCAGAAGAACACTGAACAACAATGGTGTGCATGGCAGGGTTGCAAGAAGAAAGCCACTGCTCTTCAAAAAGAACATTGCTGCTCCTCTGCAGTTTGCTAAAGATCACATGGACAAGCCAGAATGCCATTGGAAGAATGTTGTGTGGACGGATGAGACCAAAATAGAACTTTTTGGTTTAAAAAGAAAAGCGTTATGTTTTGGAGAAAGGAAAACGCTGCATTCCAGCATAAGAACCTTATCCTATCTGTGAAACATGGTGGTGGTAGTATCATGGATTGGGCCTGTTTTGCTGCATCTGGGCCAGGACGGCTTGTCATCATTGATGGAACAATGAATTCTGAATGATATCAGAGAATTCTAAAGGAAATATCAGGACATCTGTCCATGAACTGAATCTCAAGAGAAGGTGGGTCATGCAGCAAGACAACGACCCTAAGCACACAAGCCGTTCTACCAAAGAATGGTTACAGAAGAATAAAGTTAATGTTTTGGAATGGCTAAGTCAAAGTCCTGACCTTAATCCAATGGAAATGGAAGGACCAATGGAAGGACCTGAAGCGAGCAGCTAATGTGAGGAAACCCACCAACATCCCAGAGCTGAAGCTGTTCTGTATGGAGGAATGGGCTAAAATTCCTCCAAGCCGGTGTGCAGGACTGATCAACAGCTACAGGAAACGTTTGCTGCAGTTATTTGCTGCACAGGGGGATCATACCAGATACTGAAAGCAAAGGTTCACATACTTTTGCCACTCACTAATATGTAATATTTGATCATTTTCCTCAAAAACATTTTGTCTCATTTGTTTAACTGGGTTCTCTTTATCTTCTTTTAGGACTTGTGTGAAAATCTGATGATGATTTAGATCATATTTATGCAGACATATAGAATTCTAAAGGGTTCACAAACTTTTTCAGCAATTCTCAGATTATCAGAAGTGCATGTAGGCACACTCCATGATAAGCTTTAACAAAATTGAGCCTTTTGTTAGCCTTCTGGGTGGCATCTCTGTTGGCCAGAGGTCAGGGTTATCCTCCTTGTTTTCGTCATCCATGCCAGTACTGGAGCAATACAGTGTAAAGTAATTATAGATACGTAGTTATAGTTTCTCTAGTGTTTTGTGGTATTTATACACAACCAGACCGCCACAACCTTTTTATAATTCTTCCCTCTGAAAAAAGGATCGATTTTAAAGAAAGGATCTGGAAATCTTTCTCTCAGTTTAGGCAAAGTGTTGAAAGTTGTGGCTGTAGCAAAGCCACTACAAATGCTGCATTCCTTTAACAGACCTCCACCTGTCAGCAGATCACTTATAAGTAGGTGAATGTCTTACCACTGACTTTGAAATAACGTGCAATCTAAGGCTAGCTCTTGCCCACCACTGGCTGCTTGGCATTTCAGGCTTTCTCCGTATGGTACGCATCCTATGGTTTGTCCCGAATCCAGGGTAAGTCTCACAACCAAGTATTTTTGGAGATCAACAGAGGAGTTAGGGCTCAGTCTGACTGATTATGTTTGTCAGTTTGATTGGGTCTCTCTGGACAGGGGTGGCCACGGCTAAAATGCATACAGGTTGGCTCGCAAGATTCACGACCAAACTAAACAACAGTCCAGATGTTTTCCATCCCAGTTGAGTATTGGGTTCTGTCCACTCTAATAGGATCAACTGTCCAATTTCTGTATTTCCTCTGCGACTGAAGCTTAGTGTTTTATCAGTGCCGTCACTGGTAAATCTAGAATTGTTTGAGAATGTGGTCACCCCAGTGTTCTTCGAGTTGAACCCTTATTCTTTTTTGCACATTCGAATGTTCTCAAGATCCTCTGCTATTTTCGCCAGTGCTGTCCGTGTTATGGTCTCTCCTTGCAATACAAGTTCACCTGGCAGTTCGCTTTAACCAGCTTCATTCCATTTCAACAGGGAACTCATGCAGTAAAGGGCAAAACCCGAGGCTACGTGAGGCTCAGCCCAAAGATGACGGTGTGCGTTACAGCATTTAGCAAAAGTAATCCCGGGCTTCACAAAAACAAAAGATGTTTTATTTGCCAAAACTAAATCCAAACATATATTCCAAAAACTGTTGAAGAGTAACGAACACAGAGAGAGAAAAAATGGACCGCAGACAGAAAACAGCCACTCTAAAAACGAATTCAGTTAACTTTTATCGTATACCTAAATGCGAAAAAAGTCTTAGGCCACCATTAGATTTGTTGTTTTAGCAATGCTATGATCACCATATATAATTCTTTCTCAGTCTCTTTATTAAGATACAAACACAAAATACAGGAAATTTGAAATAAACTAATTAAAAAAAAATTTTTTTTTAAAGAAATCTTCAATACACTACTGTGGCAAGTACAGTGCTGCTTGAAAGTTTGTGAACCCTTTATAATTTTCTGAGATGTTGATGGGTTTCCTCACATTAGCTGCTCGCTTCAGGTCCTTCCACAACATTTCCAATGGATTAAGGTCAGGACTTTGACTTGGCCATTCCAAAACATGAACTTTATTCATCTGTAACCATTCTCTGGTAGAACGGCTTGTGTGCTTAGGGTCGTTGTCTTGCTGCATGACCCACCTTCTCTTGAGATTCAGTTCATGGACAGATGTCCTGACATTTTTCTTTAGAATTCTCTGATATAATTCAGAATTCATTGTTCCATCAATGATGGCAAGCCGTCCTGCCCAGATGCAGCAAAACAGGCCCAAACCATGATACTACCACCACCATGTTTCACCGATGGGATAAGGTTCTTATGCTGGAATTGCAGTGTTTTCCTTTCTCCAAACATAACACTTTTCTTTTAAACCAAAAAGTTTTAGTTTGGTTTCATCTGTCCAAAAAACATTCTTCCAATAATCTTCTGGCTCGTCCACGTGATCTTTAGCAAACTGCAGATGAGCAGCAATGTTCCTTTTGGAGAGCAGTGGCTTTCTCCTTGCAGCCCTGCCATGCACACCATTGTTGTTCAGTGTTCTTCTGATGGTGATGGTGACAGCCCAGTGCTAGAAACTAGTCATTGCTTTCAAATATTGAAAAAATAGCTCATCCAACTTTTGTTTTTAAGTTATACACAGTCAACTTAAAAACCTTTATTAAGTTCATGTTACTTAGAATGGCTTTTGATTATTGCTGAAAAGTTATCTCAAATGTTGCGATGGATCAGAATAATAATAATATATCAAATATATCAACATAACTTAAGCTTAATACAAAACGTTGTCTTCATTTTTTGTTAACCCAATTCTTTTTTTTGTAGCCTGCAGCTACCCTAAAGCTGCTGTAACGCTGCTCTTACTGAGAATTTTGTCATTAATCAAAAGAGATCAGCAGTGACCCCCAACTTTTCCCATACATTTTTCCATGGGAAAAGGTTTAGTCTAAGTACTTTGGTTTCCTTCTAAAAAAAAAAAAAAAAAACCTCAGTGAATCATCCACTCTATATTTAGCTACATTCAGGAAAATATGGTCTTGAAGAAGATTAATATAATTCACAATGGGATTCAGCCTCGACCAATAGGCTTTGCTAGCTAAATCCTCAGTTTTGGCTACTCTAATCTCAAAGTATACCATGTCTACTTTTTTGTCTTGTTTGAGTTTTGTCTCCCTTTTGGAGAAATGGCTATTATTTAGTTGATACCTAAATGAAACCTAAATAAGAATTATCTATAATTCCCTAGGGCAGCTGTTGGATCTCTAACCCTATCCCGGTATGAGTCTGTGTGTGTGTTTGTGTGTGTTTGTAGCTCCCGATGTTTTGCGACTCTCAATTGGATTAAGCAGGTACAGGACACAAATGCATGAACAAATTAACCTTCATCTGTCAAGAAGCAACATTTGAAGAACTACAAGTCCAGGAATGCATTGTGAATGGTGACACTGAATACGTTGTCTAGCAACATTAGTAGTGCTTTTTAGTACTGTATACCCTCATCGGCTACTATATTAAGAACACATTGCTTTAATTTTCTCAGGCAAGCGATACGTAGCATACACAGTACTCTCCCGCCCTCGGATGAGGAAGTCGGCAGTCCGTGATGTAGGCAGTCACGTGGGAGTGATGAGTGCTGGGAAATGTAGTGAGGAAAAGCCATGGTTGTGCAATAATTGTAGTTTGTTTCCACTTTTAATACGTTATTCAATAAATTACACTATTATAAATCGGGGAGTGGGACTGTGGTGGCCTAGTGGTTAAGGTGCAGGACTATGAACCAGAAGGTCTAGGGTTCAAATCCCACCTCTGCCAAGTTGCCACTGTTGGGTCCTTGAGCAAGACCCTTAACCCACAATTGCTTGGATTGTAAGACTGTACCAATTGTAAGTCGCTCTGTAAATGTAAATGTAAATGGAGTACCTGGAATTAAATACAGCACCTACAAGTGTATACAGTACCAGTCAAAAGTTTGGACACACCTTCTCACCCAGTGTTTTTCGTTATGTTTTTATGTTTTTCTACATTGTAAATTAATATTGAAGACATCAGAACTATGAGGGAACACATATAGGATCATGTAGTAAACAAAAAAGCATTAAACAAACCAGAATAAATTTAATATTTTACATTTTGTGTTTCAACCATACCTCTGTTCATCAAAACTGATGGTCACAAACACATGAAGAAGGCATGAAAGTCCTCAAGTTAACTCTTGACAATCCCCACCTGTGAACTGAAACCCTTTCCAGGTGATTCCCTTAAAGCTGATTGAGAGAAAGCCAAGAGTGTGCAGAGCTGCCATCAAAGCAAAAGGTGGCTACTTTGAAAAATCTGAAGTATAAAACATACTGTAGTTCGTTTCACACTTTTTTGTTCACTACATACTTCCATACGTGGCCTTTCATAGTTTTGATGTCTTCAAAATTAATCCATGTAGAAAAACATTGAATGAGTCCAAGGTGTGTCCAAACTTTTGACTGGCTGATGTAGCAGGACAGCTTTGCTGCTGAAGCAAACCCACACATGGGTTGAGTGAAGCAAAAGGAAAACAAACCTTGCACCGTGTAAATGAAAAAGGAACATCCAGTGCATACACAGCATGAAAATAACATTGTGGGCCTGCAATGTACTGGCATCCCATCCAGGGCACACTTATGCCTGTTCCAAAACCCTGGCCAGGACAAGCGGAGTTAAAACAATTCAATCGCTGAACATAAAACACTGTGACCTGCACGCCCTTGCATTTGATAACGCAGCTGTAAGAAGACAGACCTTTTCCAGACGAAGGATTCAGGATTTCTGGAGTTAAGCAGCATGGTGGTGTATGACGACGGACAAGGTAATGGATCATTTATATTTATTAGACAGGGCAGCAATTACAAGCCAGAACATCTCATGTAGCTGTTGCCGAACTGCACGGTTTGAATGTGATGCGGTTCGAGCGCTGTATATCCAGTAAACTGTGGGTGGATAATCATCGATCTAATGTTGACTCACTCAGATATTCTTAGGACTTTGCTTTAATGACAAGCTGGGATTTTTCATAAAACATGGAAGCGGGTCCCGCCTCCTAGCCTGGTCAGACTATTCCAGTAACGATTATTAGGATTGCTCAGCTCTTGTGGCTCAGAGGTAAGAGCCAGCTCCTCTGAGGACTTTGGCTTTGAATCCTGGGCGGGGCTGGCGATCTTAAGGTCCGGTGGAGTGCTTATGGAACGCTGTGAGAGACTGACCCTCCGTCTGCATTCTGGGAATTTTTGGACTCCCTATAAACATGACCATGAAAAAGTCTGGTAAATCAGGCGGCTTTGCTTTTGCTCTGTTACTAGGATTGTCCCAATGGCTTGGGAACACTGGGTACCGGTTCATCGCAGGGCCTGCAGGAGTGGAGGATGCTCTCTCGTCTCAACTGGCCTCCCTCCATTATGTGACACCTGACCTAACAGGAAGGCACTGCCAGGACTTGAACCCAAGTCACTGCAATGTTGGCCTAGCATATAAGGCCGCTGTTACAAATATACGCCAGTAAGATCTAAACTGTTATCAGATTATCTTGTGATAAACTTTATATATATGAATATATTGTTTCTATATGCTATTAAACATGATGCAGCAGACCACCTTAGTGACCCGGGTTCAAGTCCTGGCAGTACCTTCCAGCCAGGTCAGGCGTCTTATAAGCAGGATTGGCCTTGTCTGAGGTAGGAAAGACCAGATGGGGTGATCATCCATTGGAGCTGGCTCTACCCCTGTCGAGCCCTGAGTGATGGACTGGTACCGAGTGAACTTAGAGGGGAGGTCATGGCAATCCCAGAATTTACTGGGTGCAGACGGAGGTACTCAAAGATTGGAATAAAGATCAGTGGAAAAGAGTATTACGGAGGAACAAATCCAAATTGGGTCCAATTGTCGACAATTTGTCATATATTGCCATTATACCATTGGTAAAACAACAAATCTAGTGGTGGCCTAAGACTATTGCACAGTACTGCATTCGTTATCGTAGATAGGCAACTGTGACTGTTTAGTGGGAAGGCACAGTGTTAGGGGTAAGGTTGTGACACTGTGGTGGCCTAGTGGTTAAGGTACTGGACTATAGACCAGAAGGTCCAGGGTTCAAAACCCAGGCTGCCAATGTTGGGTCGTTGAGCAACTGCTTGGATTGTAAGACTGTATTGTAGCTCTGGATAAGGGCATCTGCTAAATGACTTAAATCTAAAATGTAAATATGGCAATCCCAAAATGTACAGGGCACGGATGGAGGTACTGAAAGATTGGAACAAATCCAAGTTTTTAGTTTTTGGGTCCATTGTTGACAATATGTTATATATTGTCCTTATACCATTGCTAAAACAGCAAATCTAATGGTGGCCTAAGACTTTTGCACTGTACTGCATTTGTAATCAAAGATAGTCAACTGTGCTTGTTAACGTGGATTCTATACCAAAATTTCCTGGGCGCAGACCGAGGTACCGCCTGGGCAGGGTGTCAGTCCATCGCAAGTTCCCTAACCGCATCACCCGACCAGAATAATCAGGGTTAAAACTACGGAAAAATGTACGTGTGAGGAAACAGATCTTTAAACCGTAAAGAAACACTGATTATTTTAAGCTGTAAACCAGGTTCAGACACGTTGCCGTTTGCCAACCTGCTAACAATCACAACGCAGTTTCTGAGTAGTAACTACAGGTCATTATGAAAGGTTGGCAAACTTTTTAGCCTCCGGAAACTTTCTAGGCAAAGGCAGCCAAAGTCCTTCATTTGTGTTTCTAAAGCTGGATGAGGTGAAACCTGGTACCTTATGAACAGTACTGTAATCAGCTTCTTCAGGTTCAGAGTGAGTTACTTCTCATTATGCTTCATGTCACTGCTGCCATGGCAACAACTATGCGTAAATCGGGCAGCCTATATACACATAGACCCAGTACGCCATTCAGTGAGTCCATATTCGCCTACAGACCCGAGATGTTCATTAAAAAGATATACTGTTGGGCGCTATAATAAAAACGCAGGTCATTTTGAGATCTTAATTAGCACCAACTAAGTAAAAAATGCATTCACCCACAATCCAAATGAGTAACCTTCCGAATGCAGGGACATGGCAGCCATTTGTTTAGTGAGTGGATCAGAACCAGCTGGTCATGTCACCCAACCTCACTACACCTACGAATCAGCTTTCAGTCAACTAAACACAATCAAACCCTGTTTGAATGCATTTCATCTACAATAACAAATACTGTACTGTGCAAAAGTCGTAGGCCAGCAATAGATCTGCATTTAGTAACAGTATAAAGACCATATATAACATATTGTCGAAACCCAAAGGTTTCAAACTTGTATTCGTCAATCCATAATACTTCCCACTGTAATCTATATAAGCTTTATCTGGTTATTGTCATTTTGTAAATACTGCATACAAATTTCCTATATTTTCTGGCCGTATTCTAATAAAAAGAGTGAAAATAATTAGATATGGTCATTATACCATTGCAAAAAAATGAACTCTCTAATCTAATGGTGGCCTAAGACTTTTGCACAGTACTGGATTTGGATTAATCATTCATTTTTATAATACAGTTCATAACCGGTAGCACAGGGCACCAACCCTAGACAGAGCGCCACTCCATTGCAGTACACACGGACATACTCACTCACTCACACTGGGACACTTTAGAGACGCCAGTTGACCTAACTCATGTATTTTTACACGTTGGAAACCAACACAGACTTAAAGAGAACATGCAAACTCCACACCAGCCACTGCCTCACCCTTTTTGGATAATGGTATCCCATTATCCATTTATTCCTACGGGAAATATGGCTTGCAGGGTGATTTATAAGCCTATTCTCCAAATACCGAATGAATAAGTGATCGTGAAAAGTCGTGGGAAGTGGAGAAGGCTGAAAGAATAGCAGGAGGCGAGAACAAGAAAAGCCTTTGTGTTAAAGTCATTTTCACTGACCGTTCTCACTATTAGCTGTCATTGTAATTTAGATTCTTAAAAAAAAAGGCAACATTGAGTCAGGAGGCTGGTTTAATTCATGGAACTCTCTTTTCATGTAGTACGTTTTTTGTGCACTGTTTATGGTGGGTAAGCAAGGCAGATTGCCAACAAACCCCTTTGGTAATGAACATGTAGGAAATGCAGAACTTGATTTAGCAGTTATAAATGAAATCAATAATGTAATCAATACGTAATTTAATTGAACTGAATTCTTAATTGAATTTGCTAGCTCACCACCACAGTGATCCAGGTTCAAATCCCGGCTGTGCCTTCAGGCCAGGTCGCCATGTGCCACTCAGGCACGACTGCCTGTGTCTGAGGAAGGGGAGGCCAAACCGGGTAATCATCCTCCGTACTGCAATTGGCACCCCTTTCAGGGTTCATGCACAGCTGCCCCAAAGCAAGAAAAACCTAAAATCTTTCAGCTCTTGAGTGGCACAGTGACAAACTGCTAGCCCAACACTGCTGGGGTGATTGTCTCTTGGTCATGGTGAAGTACTACATTACCCACAATCCCTAAGCAGAAATCACCAAAGATCTCAGTGTAACCATTAGAAGAACTGCAGACACCTTCAACTTGACAAAGCCAATAAAATATGTTGTATTTCTTGTCTTTTAAGAGGGAAAAAGAACAACTGATCTGAAGCCAAGCTTTATAAGAATTATTAAACCACCTTAAACCAAGTTAAACCACCATAATCTACACTCAGAGTACTTACTACTAATATGACATCAAAATAAATACTCGTAAAAGCTGAAGGCTGGCTGATATATTTTAATACTGTAAGGAAAATCAGAAGCACATGCTACTAAATGTACTTAAAGTAAAAAAAATTAAACAGCCTTGCTAACAGCTTTTTTTGACAGCAAGAGATAAATGTCCATGACAGTGTGGGTACACAATGTTTTGTACAGCTACATGAATCAGCTGCAAAAAATAATTCAAATGACTTCATCATCTTTAGCTAACCACAGCAAAAACAGAACAAAAACATTTCCAGACATGAGCAACCAGAATGCACAAAATACTTTGGATTGTTTTATAAATGAAAAACGAAGAATGAAATAAATCATTCTAATAGTTGTAATTACAAATACATTAAATGAATTAAAAAATGAACAAAGATTTTTGGCGTGCACCCTCATGCCAGTTGTCCGGTATAAACCTAGGATTCTGACTGGTGCTTCATTAGGTGCCTGACTAGAGCTGCCTAAACAAAAAAGAAAAATAGATAGATAGATAGAACAGATCAGTTAATAGATTTGTAAAAGCTGAAGTAGGAAGGCTGTTTTGAAAATGTAGTATAGATTTTTACAAGTACTGTTACAGAAGTAATCACGTCCAGTACCGATACCTAAAATAAATACTTACGTACAAAGTGCTTGTACTTTGTAACTTACTCTCAGTGCATACTAAAGAGTGTGCAAGCATTAAACACTGCTTGCTTCAGCGGCCTTTAAATATTTGTGGTTTCTCCTCCAGTCTTAATGATCCTCACACCATCCTTCTATACTTCTATAAATATTTTCAAATGATCTAACTCGTACTTGAACCTCTCAGACTTGCGCTTCCTCTTTTCTGGAACCCTTTCTCCCAGGAAACCTTTTGTCCCTGACTGACCCTCTCTCCCTCTCTCTTTGTTTCTTCACAACACAACAATTTTCCCACCATTTTCTAAGCTTATTCTTGGCTTTCGTGCCACCGAATCACAAAGCAATGCGAACACTGCTTGTTTATTAAAACCAAACAGCTGCACCTCATTTTGTGCTCCATATTGAGCAACGCACCCAGCGATCATGACACCATAACATCAATTGATTAGAGGGAAATTAGGTGCAGCTCCTGCGAGGTTGGCATGAGAAGCGGCAGCGCGTAATGCCGAAGACGAATGCTTTGTTTATTGCACAATTAGCGCGCAGGAGAAGTGGAACAGGTCACGGAGAGGATCAGGACAAAGGCTACTGGACAGTGAGGAGACAAAGAGACGTCTGTGATGTCATCGATATCTTTAGATGAAACTAAACAAGGGCGGGGCCACAGAACAGAAGGGACGCACAGAAAAACAATTACAGAAATGGAGAATATGAGGTAAGGAGAGATGGATGGACCAGCCGAGAGGAAGGGGAACGGAAAAGGAGGACGTAGGTTTGTCGATCAGCATCACCGACAGAATGATCACCGCTCTCTCTTTGGATTTCATCCCAGCACAGGCGCTGTGGAGTCGATAAGGAAGACAGCCTGCTGGTGAGAACGTCTTCGGAGTGTGTACTCACACATAGCCGAGCCACACGGAAAGGGTCAAGGTGCAAGCGTTTGGTTGGAATGTGGGGCCAGGAAGAGGCACAAACAAAAGATGGAGTGACAGGGAAGAGAGTGAGAGTGAAGAGCGTACAGCCGTAGAGAGTGAGAGAGACCGGATGGCGAAGTGTGCGAGTAATCCGAGGCAGCGAAACACAATAGCTGTGTTGTGTAACAACGTTGTATTGGAAGACAACTTCAAACCGATGATGAATGAAAATAATAACGTTCAAACCATACACCAAATCATCGGCTCCAATACATTCCATTCAGCTGAGGGATATCAGCAGCTGGCCAAATCTTTATGTAATCCCCATGAAAGAATGAATTTGGCTGATTTTTGGGCTACTCTGGGGAGCGATTACATAAACAGATTAAGGAATAATGAAATAATTGAGGAGCAGCGTAAGCAGGATTTAGTGAATCACATCCGAGCATGTTGCCGATCGGTTAGGCTTAAATGAATGGGTTTAAGAAAAAAAAAAAAACCCCGAACGTAACAGTTTTCCTCGCTCCAGTTGTAGTTAGTCAGCCGAGACTGGTTTGGTGTACGGTTTGCTTATTTCAATTTTCCATGGAATAGCACAGCTCATGCAGCAAACATGAAGTGGAAGTCTGTCAGATCCACAATTGAAGGGGAATTCTTAAACCGCTAGCAAAAGTAGGCCTTATCTGATGCAATTGTCCTCCCAGCGTCCTCGGTTCGATCCCGACCTCGGACGCCTGTGTCCGTGTGAGCTTACTCCGGGTGCTCCAGTTCCCTTCCACAGTCCGAAGACGTGCATTAGGTTCATTGATTACACCCGATCTGACTATGCATGACTATTTAGACCATTATAAGCAATGAGTGTTTTTCGCGGCAAACAAAGTTATTATAACCACGCGTCCTTCCCTGTGTTCTGATTGGTTTCGCATATGATACTGCCCTAGGAGGATATTGCAATAAGTAGGTACTGGACTATGGACCAAAAGGTCCAGGATTCAAATCCCACCTCTGCCAAGCTGCCACTGTTGGGTCCTTGAGCAAGGCCCTTAACCCACAATTGCTTGGATTGTAAGATTGTATCAATTGTAAGTCGCTCTGGATAAGGGCGTCTGCTAAATGCTGTAACTGTAAATGGAAACAAGCACAGGAACTTCTATGGGGAGTGCTGGGGGTTCATAGTCAAAGAGTCGTATGGTGATCAGAGACGTTGGGTTGCTGTCTTCTGCCTCCCGTGGGGTTGCCAATGTCTCATGTGATCCCTCTTGGCTGTGTTACCTTCCAGCTCTCCTCTTTCTAGCTATGCTGCTATAGCTAATGCTGCCGGGGTCTCATGCTACACATGGTATCAGTGATTGTTAATAGACACTGTGCTCTTAATCAATAACTAACTACATTTTCTGTTTTCCCTCCAAGCTGTGTTCTGGTACCAGTTTCAGCCCCACACATGATGTTCATCCGCTGCAGCTTCACTCAAGCTGCTTCCGTCATCAGCTCCAGTCCCATCATACCCGGGCCACACCAGAGAGCAGTAACTCTCTATCTCCTCCGGTTATCTGGGGACGAAGTGCTGCCTAGGACTTTCCTGCTTAGACTCAGGATCCTAGTGACTGTGTATTGGACTACTTAATGCCATTGTGCATATTTCACAAAAATTAGTTTCATTCTTACATTTATCATCTAGGTCGCCCATGGAGGTTGGGTCCCTTTTTGAGTCTTGGTCCTCCCAAGGTTTCTTCCTCATAACACTTAGGGAGTTTTTCCTTGCCACTGTCACCCTAGGCTTGCTCAATTTGGAATTGGACGTAGATATTAGTAGATAATCTAAAATTGTTAAGTTGCTTTGGGACAATGTCCAGAGTAAAAAGCGCTATAGAAATAAATCTGACTTGACTATGGCGAGAGCAAACAAGTGTTCAGACCTTGCTGCAATCGCCATCTTTGTTGTTAACACCAGGGAGTGTACCCTCCTCCAACTGTGCCTATCTAAACAACATAACGATACTCTATCGCCAACGCTGCCCTCTTCCAGGCAGTGTGAAGTATTGAACAGAACTAAGCCTGCCTAGGTTGCAATACGTGCCAGGGCTGTCCCAAAATACCACCATCTTATGTGACAAATTGTCTGCAAATTAGGTTAGGTTACCCATCATCACCATAGTGGGCACTGCTGACTGTCATATTAATAGGGGATTAAATTAGGCTACAGTCCAAATCATTCACAGCCTTTCCTATATTGGTCATGGAAATTCACAGGACGCTGCCTAAAAGAAAGCTACATCGACTTACATTCAAAAATATGGAAAATGCGATTAAATATTGGTGTCTTTGCCTCAGAATGATATTTTTCCATGTGGCAAAGCTAGACTGTGTTAAGATCCCCAGGCGCCTCTTAGAACGAATCCTTGGATTTACTTCAATTTATGAATTTTAATACAAAAATAAGTCATGTGATCTACACTACAATGGACATGTGGTCTGAATCTGGTGTGCATGCATGAACGCGTATTTCAGACTGAATGGGATTTAATGAAGATCATCTCTCAGTCTACCAACATTTCCCTATCTACGTTTTGGAGCAGCTTTGACATGACGGATGAAAGGGAACTTTGATATATTTAAAAGAGAAAGGATTTAGCGGTCTTTGTGCAAATGTAAGCGTTGACAGGTGGGATCCCACTCAGTATTAAGGTTTCCGATAACTGCAGTAGTCCCATTCCTGCAGTTTGCCAGGCTATCAGAGTGTTGTCTCTATAAACATAGCACTCTGGGCTTGCTGCTTCGCTTGGGATGCAGCCAGCTTGGTCAGGGGTTCATGGGCACCGAGTCGAAAGGTCAATACTACTAATAACCCAGTACACAACGTTTACTAGGGTATGGTGCCGATTTCTTGCCTGTTCTCTTTCAAACACAAATATGGTCTATTTTAAGGCATCTTTAATTCAAGAGTAGCTCGCGTTCTGAGCTTAAACCCCGACCCTGCCACCTTCAGACCCTTAATCAATATTGCTTGCTAATAAGCTGTAAAGGTCAGCAGCTGTTTAACATCAAGCATGCGACAAACCTGAACGTACCACTTTCACTCAATCCCCACCCAAATATTACCTGACCAGTGCTGGTCCTGTGGGGGTCCTGACCGTTGCAGAACAAAAGTTTCTTGACTAACAAAGTTTGTAGAAAACAGACGGACTACAGTCTGTAATTGTAGAACTACAAAGTTCCTTTACAGTAAGTGGAACTGATAAAATGGACCATGAGTGTAGAAACAAGGGGGTGTACCTAATAAAGTGACAGTAGACTCGCAACTTCACTCAAGAAGCACCTAAACACCAAACACTTTGTAAAAGCCAGATTTACTGCTGTGCACCTTTAAGGAGTGTTGACATAATTTGCGTAGGGAAGAAGTTATATGGGTGGTTGATGCAGCACACATGTAGAGCCTAGATCCTGCTCTTAATGGTTACTTTTATAGCAGTGCAACTACAGTGCTTTGAAGTTTCTTGTAATGAATGACGGAAAGTTAGTAGCTGTGAGATCTGGCAATTTGACCAGCTTGTTTGCAGCCATTTGCTTCTTTCTTGAGGACATAAACATACAGTTAAATATATAATTTAATTGTATATTATGGTGGAAAATAACTATTTGGTCACCCACAAACAAGCAAGATTTCTAGCTCTCACAGGCCTGTAACTTCTTCTTTAAGAAGCTCTTCTGTCCTCCACTCGTTATCTGTATTAATGGCACCTGCTTGACCTCGTTATCTGTATAAAAGACACCTGTCCACAGCCTCAAACAGTCAGACTCCAAACTCAACCATGGCCAAGACCAAAGGACACCAGGCTAGAAAGAGTGAATCTACAGTAGGCAAGCAGGTTGGTGTGAATAAATCAACTGTGGGAGCAATTGTAAGAAAATGGAAGACATACAAGACAATTGATAATCTCCCTCGATCTGGGGCTCCACGCAAGATCTCATCCCGTGGGGTCAAAATGATCATGAGAACGGTGAGCAAAAATGATAACCTGCAGAGAGCTGGGACCAAAGTAACAAAGGCTACTATCAGTAACACACTACGCCGAGAGCGACTCAGTGCCCCCCTGCTTAAGTCCAGGCCCGTCTGAAGTTTGCCAGAGAGCATATGGATGATCCAGAAGAGGATTGGGAGAATATCATGTGGTCAGATGAAACCAAAATACTAATTGTTGGTAAAAACTCAACTGGAGGAAAAAAGGATGCTGAGTCGCATCCCAAGAACACCATACCTACTGTGAAGCATGGGGGTGGAAAACATCATGCTTTGGGGCTGTTTTTCTGCAAAGGGGACAGGACGACTGATCCGTGTTAAGGGAAGAATGAATGGGGCCATGTATTTTAAGCCAAAACCTCCTTCCATCAGTGAGAGCATTGAAGATGGAACTTGGCTGGGTCTTCCAGCATGACAATGATCCCAAACACACAACGCTCGGGCAACGAAGGAGTGGCTCCGTAAAAAGTATTTCAAGGTCCTGCAGTGGCCTAGCCAGTCTTCTGACCTCAACCCCATAGAAAATGTGTAGAGGGAGTTGAAAGTCCGTGTTGCCCAGCGACAGCCCCAAAACATCACAGCTCTAGAGGAGATCTGCATGGAGGAATGGGCCAAAATACCAGCTACAGTGTGTGCCAACCTGGTGAAGACTTACAGGAAACCTTTGACCTCTGTCATTGCCAACAAAGGTAATGTTACAAAGTATTGAGTTGAACTTTTGTTATTGACCAAATACTTATTTTCCACCAAAATTTACAATTAAATTCTTTACAAATCCTACAATGTGATTTCCTGGATTTTGTTTTCTCATTTTGACTCTCATAGTTGAAGTGTATCTGTGATGAAAATTACAGACCTCTCTCATCTTTCTAAGTAGGAGAACTTGCACAATCAGTGGATGACTAAATACTTTTTTACCCCACTGTATTTTTTGGAGCCATAGTTTGCTACTTACTAATCACAGGATCACATCTGTACATTTTGTACAAAACAGTCGTTTTAATATATGCTCTCTCTTTTTCGGTATCGCCGCAAAATCTTGCAACCAGATGCTTTGTCTGCTTCTGCCACACCACAGAGCTGACTCCTGAAATCTCAAATAGTTAAAGAATTTCAAAGGTTCTGCACAGTATCCGTCCATCTTACTCCTAATCTTAACCTAGTACCATGTTTTCAACCCTCTTACCTGTCCTCTGATTTGGAATTACATTTCATTGTATTTAGAATAGTTACTTTAAGACAGTTTAGCTAAATATCAATTATTACAGGTGATGATATTTGTGGCTAATATAGTGCCATATAGTACACCCCCACCCCACCCCCCATGTTTTAACCCCACTTATCTTGGTCAGGGTCTCAAAGGGGGTCCGGGTTGTATCCCAGGATTCACAGGGTGTAGATGAACATCCTTAGACAGGACACCAGTCTAGCACAGAGATGTTGTTTTGACAGTGGATGATCCCCCATCTGACCTCCCCTCCTTCAGACACAGCCAGTCATGCTTGTGTGACACGTGGTGCATTAAGTTTCCATATAAAAATATAAAAACTAGTGTTTTTGTGATGTGTCATAACCTATTTGTCTTGACGTGTCTATTTTTGGTTTGCCCCGTACAGAGAGGTTGCATTAACGTCTTTTCAATTGGAAAATCAACATAACACAGTACAAACTGCTCTGAGGACTGCTTGTTTCAGGCCAGGTCTCTGGTTGGAATCAGTGATCTTTTCAGGCTTATACATGAGGTCGTGTTACATGTGGCGTTCATGAATATGTAATGAGTTGGGATTCAGAATACAGAAGTTAAATAAAGAAAATAAAGAAGCTTTAAAAAGGGAGGTTGGGGATACTATTACGAAGTACTATCTTGTAGTGTAACAAAAAAGTACGAAACACTCTTCACAATTGTTTATTGTTACAGAAACAATAAAGCTTCAGTGCAGGATCTTTGAAGATTAGCTCTACAGTTGTCAGTCAATAGCACATGGCGTCGACCGCACAAAGAACCAGGGTTGCTGTTATTCCCTCTCATTGTCCTTGTAATAACTTCCATCATGGAAAAGTGTCTGAGCTGGTAGACTGAGGAATCAGTCCACTCTGCCAAAACGTCTATACTTAGAAAATTACAACATTCCTCAGCTCGGAGGACACTGCCCTAGAAATCAACTGCGGCAACTTCACATGCATATATGCAAGGGAGGAGAAAGAGACCAGACGTTGTAATGACATTATATAAGATGCCATATCCCTTTCTTCTATCAGAAATATGCATTTAAAGAGCAGTTTAGTGTGAAGCTGAATGTATAATATGATGTGGGCTAAAGGCTATTTTTGAAAGGTCTCATAGGTTTGTGGAACACTCTGTCTCTGGCTCTTTCTCTCTTTCTCGTCACATCCAGGAGAGTCAATGTTTGTCTGTACTGGGCTATTTATGTCATGATGTCCTATCAGAAGAGGCTTTGAGTCAGAATTGAACGTTTGTGTGCTTGTCTCTGTAGGAAGACCAATGGTACGTGAAGGGAAAATTCCTAAACCATAAAACTGTTTACCTGAAACTCAATCATGGAAGCCTGAGGGAAGACTTTTGAACAATAGACATGTACGTGAAAGTGTTATTATGGAGCGATTTCTTCTTGTTTGTAAATAAAGCTGTACATCGACATAAACCCTGACTTGGTTTGATTAGTTTTACATGTCTTTCTGCCTTCTTCCATGAAGAAGATTGCAGACCAAATGACCTATTGTTTGTTTGTGATGACCACTGAGCTTGCGTAAAGCAACAAGGTCTCAAACTCATGAATGGAACATAGGCGCTTGCGAAAAGTCAGCATGGCGAAGATACGAGGGCAGAAAGAAAACTTGCCTCCGAGAGGATGGAAAAAGGACTGGCAGAAACGCAAACGACGTGGAGCAAATGCTCACGAGAGAAGAGCCCTTGGAAGAACGAGACCAAAGGTGAGTCTGTGCCTCAGAGGTAAAAAGCACAGGTCAAATGCATAGTCACTCACCACATACACACTCTACAGAAGGTCGGAAAAGCAAGCTCTTAAAGCACAAGGTGAGAGTACACAGCCACACAGAAACTGTGCAACATCTCAACATAGTTCGGAAGTGAGGCTGCAAGACAGGCTACTAACAGGTCGCAATGTCACACGAACAAAGATGAGGGCCGGCTTAAATGCTATTTCCTGAAGAAAACATCCATTGCAGCTGTTGATATCCCTCCATGAGTGTCCCTCCATGCCACATGGTGATGCAGATGCTGGGTGAGGAACTCGTGACATGACAACTTGTCTCATGCTGCTTATCTATGTTGTACCCATGATATACTGCGTATCCATATTAAATAGACACCATGAAAGGGTTTTAAACCTTCTATTTGGTTATTGTTGGAAAAATAAAGTGAGACCGAAGAGAGTAAAAGGAGTGATTAACTGCCACTGGTATAATATTTTCGTTTATATTTACATATGTCTCAATTTCATCAAATATACAGCTTTCTTGAAATGATTTAATGAGCATCCTTACTGTAAGTGTCAATTGCTTATACAGCTATGGTTAGACTTAGTCCCTACCAGCTACTAGTAGGTAGATAAACTATAAGGTTTAAGTTTAATCCTGGTGCAGCCTCTGTTTGGCCCTTACGCAAACAGCTCAGTTGTAAGGGAGTCAGCTAAATGCTGTAACAACAGGCACATGCCTTACCTAATAAGCCAAAGCATCCAGAGCAAAAAAGCAAGTTCTATTTTCATCTTTCATCATATTTCTAACAATAATAGACAGTCCCCTCTGTGTGGCTGAACATAAAAAGATTTGAGAGTTTTATCACGTAGGGGACACATAAAAATTAGGGAAGTCACCCTGAGAATCCAATATGGTCTGGTCTGGCTTAATTTAACCTTTCAGATAGGACACTGGTTTTGTAGAGGGAAGAACTGCCAGCAGTCGGTTGACATGCACTGAAACAAGCGTATGGTGTACTAGATATATGTAAAGGCAGCTCTGATGGCTCAGAATCCCAGCCCTGATGACCTGAGGAACTCTGAAACTCAAAATCCACCAGTGAGAGGGAAAGTCAGGAACAGAAAAAAAAATAGTACTCAACTCTGGACTGGGATGAAACTTGGTGGGAAGCCAGCACCTTGGGCACAGGTTTGAATAGTGCTTCGAGTTGGGCAATGCAGGTACTCCCCACTTTACAATGGGGATGCGTTTTGACAAAATCCATCGTAAGTTGAATTTATCATAAATTCAAAGGAGTTCAATATACAATGCATATATCATAGTGAAGAGTTACGTACGCACGCTTAAAACTGTACGCAACCTCAACCGTGACTTTTCTTCACTACTTTTCCCAGCGCTCATCACTCCCGCCATGTGACAATCCCTGCAGTCATATTGCAAAATATAGTTCAAAGCCTTTCCAGATGAATGAAGGCTGTTAGGGCAGCGGCAAAGAAGACACAACTTCATATAAGTTCCCATGGTTATCTGTAAAATGGTCATGCACATGGAGGTGATGTTCAGACGTCCAAATATTATTGATCTTCCAGTGCACCCAGGCTAATCCTCCATTTAACACTCACTGGTAGTGGGACATTGCTAAACTAAAGTGGACTATGATCACATGGCTAGAATACATTGGAAACAGCATGCCGTCCTGCCAGCACTGAAGCCACACTGAAGCGAGCAAAGCTCTTATATTTGCACTGATTTCAATAGGACCGTGCTGGGACTCTGGATAGACAGTCAACACACTGTCCCAAACTGCCAGAGAGGCTTTTAGTTACCACTATGCTACTACTGGGGGGATTTTCAGACTTTATTTTAAGAGCAGAAAGCAGCACTTGGATTGAGCCAGACTTGACTGGCAATAAGAGTGCTGTAAAAATAACGTCTCACTGAAACTTGTTTATGATTTTTGGGGATTTATTTCCCAATCTATCCATTGGACTGGACATGTTTGTCTTGTGACATGCTCAAACCAACTATCAGTGCTGCAGTGGGGTTACTGGAGTGTGACTGAGAGATTTTGGGTAGTATAAAGTCTGTGGTGGCGGTGGTGTTACTGGCAGGAGTAAATGGCAGCAGAAAGGTCTGGGTGAAATTACCTCCATTTCCAAGAATGGGTTCTTTGAGGATCAGTGGCAAGTGAATTACTGAAGTTACTTTTATAACAGATTCTGCGACATTGATCGTAAATGTCGCAAGGAATGAAATTGGCTTGAACTACCACTGTAATGTCACAACATTTACCAGGGCATTTTCCTTCTTTGGTATGGCGGGTGACAGAAGATCATAGGAAGGTGTATTATCTTTGGCATAACCATAATAACTTCTGTAGCAGATCTGCATACACAGATCAGGACTGCCTGATTTATCTCATGAACACTTCACCCAGGATGGCCAGATATCACTGATAGCTGCCACCTCAATCAGAAAAAATAATGTGTGGTCAAAGCCCATTGTCCGAATTACTGTTATCCAAATTCAACCTGTAACATATGAGATATTTTGGTAATTTGACATTCAAACCACTAACCAAATATAACAAATAAAGATAGTCAAAATAACTAAAATAAATGGTATTCTGTCTGAAATCCCTTCTTACCTCTACCTACATTCATCTGCATTACTGAGCAAAAGTCTTAGGCCTCCATTCGATTAGAGATACCATTATTTTAGCAATGGTTTAATAACCATACATAATAATTTGTCAGTCTCTTTATAAGAATACAACCAGAAAATACTGGAAATTTGGATGGACTATTAAAAAACTGAAAAAACCCTCAGAAAAAACACTACAGTGGCAGCATTAGTCTGAAGACGCTTGATCAAGAAGGGTCATTTTGAAAGGGTACCAATAAACCACTTTTTCAGAAGGGGAACAGATTGAAAGGCTAAGATATGGTCAATCTCAGAAAGACTGGAATGAAGACCAGTGGAAAAGAATATTATGAAACGACAGGTCCAGTGGTTGATCATATATTATATATGGTCATTACACCATTGCTAACAAAAGGCTAATCCACAGATACCAGTTAGGCAGGTAGACCAATTAAGAAGTTTCCTGTGCTTTGTTGGCAATGACAGAGGTGGCTGACTAAATACTTTTTTGTCCCACTGTATGTCTCAATAACACGGCACTGTTTCACTATTCCAGTTGCACAGTGCCAATTCTCTAGCCCACCACCAAGGCCCACCCTTCTACAGAAACCCATTCTGATCTGTGATGGACTGCCACCCTATCCAGGATACTTGATGTTCTGTGAGCCCCCTCCTGTGAACGAGGTTAGGATGAAGCTGGGATGAAATGAGAAAATGAATAAATAAATACAAAAAATATTTCACTCCATTAAAATTAGGCACTAATTATACATGATGCTTTCCTTGGCTTGTTGTGCGGGAACAGCTGCATCATGGTTTGTGGCATTCATGTACTTTTAGAATCGCCAGAATCCACCATCAGAAGGACCCAGTTTTCATTCAGCTTAATGCAAGATACCGCTTTTAAAAACGCGCATGACGCTGGACCTGGCAGGTCATCACTGGTCATGTTGTTTTCTCCCTGTCAGTGATTAGCCTTGGTCAACACACACATACAGACTCAGTTGAGTTGAGTGAGTTATAAATCCAGCTTACCGTGGGTGGTCCAGGATACTCCAATCAGGCAGAAGTTGAGCTTAACTGGGATTTAGGTCCGGCCGCAGAGGTGACCGGACGCGTAAAAATAGTCAAATAAAACCCATGAACTCAAATAATTACAAGCCAAGAATATGAAAATGAAAGAGAAACCTACACACTAATAGGTGTACTTGGACAGTTTGGTTTAATGAGCTCAAGTGACACTGGTGAGCACAAATATGAGGCCAAGCTTCTGACCTTTTAGTTCGGACAGATACAACCCATTTAAACTAATGCAGAAACAGACCGCATTTCAAGTAAGCTGACTAGCTAAATATGAAATGTAGATACAGGGGGGGAAAAGGCACTAATTTTGGGAAATAATGGCATGAAAAAGAGGAGGCGAGATGGAGATCATCCCCTAGCTTTGCAGCAGTGACTCCTACCGAGCCTTGTGATGGAATGGTGGACCATTCTGGGTACATGAGCCTCTGTGTCCTAAAAATAATAGGATCACTGTGATTCCATGCAATTCTGACCAGGTTAAGTGAGATTTAAATTGGAAAAAAAACATCAGATGAAAAGCTGACACCATGTAATCCACAAACTTACTAAGCAAAGGAGGCAGGTTTATTATCAGTACCCAGAGTAATGAAACTACTCCACTGTCAGGGTCTCAAGGGCGCTCGGGCTTATTCCTGAAAAACAACTGAGGGCCTTGGTCAAGAGAATAGGACCTTAAACATTGCATCACCACTATCCAAATCACTCATATCTACGCAGATTGAGGGAGTGCACACCAAACTCCACAGTAACCACATGATGATCAGAGCTGGCTCTACATAAGCACTGACAACAGCTGTTTTTTAAAAGTCCTGCAGCCACGGTCTAGCCTCTAAATACTAAAAACAAAACCCTGTTGCATGTTAGACATTAAGTGTTGAAATGTCTCTGGGTCTTAATTGAGATCCTGCAGATTAATTAACTATAAATGATTTTTTAAGTAGGCAATAACAAGCCACGCAGATACCGGAGGGCCTGACGACTGTAGGTCTTGAACTTATGGTGTACAGCGCCATCTAGTGACAATTAACCGATCCAGGCTTTATGTTGAATGATACTTCAGACTCTGATAGTAATATATTCTCTTTACATATGCTGTAATATTTAGGTAATGTAACTAACCTCTCTGATTCCCTAAAGAGTTCCTAAACACTAATCATTAACAAAAAATGGCAACACGCATTTGTTCGTTTCAATAATTGTCACTGCAATTGTTGTTATGTCGATATTTAACTTAAAAGTTCAACAATAACCTGTAACTTCTACTCGCAGTTCAACGTAAAACCGAGATAATAATCATAATGATTTTTAACAAGGTTTACGAAATGGCGTTGAATACAAACAACCAGTTAAGCAGCTATGCGTTAACTGGCTAACAGGTTAGCTTAGCAGGGTAAGCTAACCAGAGAATTTATTAAAGTAGCGCTCGCGTCGGCTGCTTCATGTGTTTATAAACAACCTAACTATCTCAGAAAAATTCGCTGTACCTCAATAGTCAGTATATTGAAGCTTATTGTTTGTATATTTAAACAACCTGAGGTAAATTAGCGAGCTCGGACTGCTAACAAACCGTTTTGGACGTGTACAGTTACCATCGCCACAGAGGCGGTCCCATGGTGTAATGGTTAGCACTCTGGACTTTGAATCCAGCGATCCGAGTTCAAATCTCGGTGGGACCTCGTCCTTTTCCACTGACGTCGTGCTTTCTGTGAGATCATATGGCTGAATCCTTGAAGAAAACACAAAATAAGTTGCTTTTGTAATGACTGAAGCATGACATTCAAGTTCCTCAGGCAACAACCTATATTACCTATGCTGTGTCTTCTCATTACCTTCTTAAACCACTTACTCAAATGCTGACACCTCATATAAATGTAACGTATCAACCTGTACCTTCACAGAGCGTCCCAGCATCATTACACATGCAAAAGACAAGCTATTATTTACAGAACTTGCTCAGTATTCCGAATGACTTGAATTTAGCCACCAGCCACCAGCCACCAGAAGAGGGTAGTATCGCGCTACATTTACTCAACAACATTTGACAAAAATGGCGGAATCACCGCACTTGTTCAGCCAGATTTTATTTACCAGCAAGTAGCTAAACACTCACAGATTTGACACCAAGCATCAATGGCTGTATTCATGACAGGAGCAAGGAGCAACAACTACCCTAAGACTGGGGGCAAACTAGAGGAACCAGTTAATCTAAGGCATGTCTTTGGAAAGTTAGACAACCTGCAAAAAAAGACCAGCATACTCTGCCTTGAGTCACTGTCAAGGTAAAAAACATTTAAAAGGACTAATAGGTTCAGAAAGAAATAAAAAAAAGTCATCCTCTTCAGCCTTTGAAATAACTTCAAGGTCACCTGTGAGCAGCATGCTTGAGTAAATGGCAAGCTATTTCCTGTCTTTTGTAGCCGCTCTGCTTGCAGAGGCACAGTACCGTACATCAGCTGCAGTGTTTTAGGGCAGCATTAAAAGACTTATATCATGTTATATGGTGTCAAATATTCTAGATTTGGTTGCATTACTGTTATATACATGTCAGGAGATTAAACAATACAGCATATGGACCCATGAAATAACTATAATACACTCCCTGGGCAACTAAATTGCCACTTTGCGTGTTTAAAGTGGTAATAACATCAGGCTTCTGCGATGGCGTTGCATGAGGATGATCGGGTTATAAATACCTGTGGGGTGTTTTTGACTGGATTCATAGATTGAGAAGAGGTGGTACAGTGAAGTGAATGTCCTGTTTGATTTGTGGAAAATGGGTCACAAAGGAGATGTTAATGATTGGGAAAAACAGAGTGATTGGATTTGGGAGTGCGAAAGGCCGTAGTGTGAAGGAAGTAGCTGAATTTGCAGCCATTTTGAAGTGAATGTTCATACTGGTGTGCCAGCTGTGGAAAAAATCTCAGTCTACAGGAAATTCTCGTCAAAATTCATGGAGGTATTACAGGCTATTAGGTACGCTTCAGTCACATGTGATTCATTGTTTTGTCTGATGAGTATATATTAAATATATGTACACAGGAATAAATTACTGAATAAAAACATTTCTGTATTGTACTGTATTGGTACAAGCCCAAGCTCCAGAGATGCCTGGTTCGAGCCCGACCTCTGTCCTCTGTGGAGTTAGTTTTCCTGAGTTTTCATCTCACCCTGGAGGTTTCTCAGTTATTCAGGTGAGGGTAGCTGGCTCTGTGCGCAAAACTGGGGCACCTGCATCTAGTTATCCTGTTAGTAGTTATGTGGCTGTCAATGAAATATGTCTCTGTGCTCCTTGTAACAATAGTTAGTTGTAAAAAAAAAAAAAAACCAACATATGCTAACAATATTTAGACTGATTAGGAAAGCAACACCTTAACCCTTGTGTTCTCTTGAGGTCTTAAAGGCCTCAGACTCTATTAAAAATGTCCTAACTTTATTTTGCTGTTCATTATGTCCATTCTTTTAAAATAGCCGGAAGCGACTTCCTGGGCAAGTGTGTGAATTGGCCTCCACATCAGAATAGACTGTGAGCTGTGGGGTGTGTAAACAAAACAAGGAAGGAACTGAAGTGTGATATCAGACTTCATACTGAGAGCACGGATTCAGTGCTACCTAGGTAGCCACAGTTTACTGTATAATGGATGTCTAATAACTTGAACATAACATTGATGTACATGAAGTATATGTGACGTGTGGTTGGTTAGGGTTTGACACTAGGGACCAAAAAGTTGTGAGTACATGTATCTGCCAAGACCCTGAAGAAGCCCTGGTTTCTCTGAGGGGTTAGAGGATTTTAAAATGTATAACAAAATTACATGGGGTGTTAAAGGCCAAGTTCCTTTAGTCATTCATCAAAACAGCCTACAATAGCAAATACACAAATGAAATGAAACAAAAATAGGACATAACTATATAAAAGTAGCTACATAGCAGGGACGCTCAGGTAGCATAGCAGTCAGATATGATGTCCCACTAGGGTGGAGACTCATGTTGAAGTCTCAGCAATGCCTCTGGTCTGGACCACGGACACACAGAAGTCGGACTGGGGTCATCTACCTACCTAATGCTGCATTGGCGAAGAAGGCACTCTCTGACCTACAGTCCTCCTCCTTCATTCATTCATTCATTTTCTCTATCCATACCCAGTCCGAGTCACAAGGTGGGAACCAATATGAGACATGACGCCAGTCAATCAAAGGGCAAACCCAGCACACACCCTCATGATGGAACACTGTAGAGACTGGAGTACCTGGAAGAAACCCACACAGACATACAGAGAACATGCAAACTCCACAAAGGCAGCTGCCGAGCCAGGGATCAAAGCCGGATCTCTGTAGCTGTGAGGCGACATCATTAATGACTGTGCTGCCCATAGGCATGAATATATACATCATGTAAACACAAGCGTCTCAGTGCAATACCATTTATTGTGTTCCTTATAACAATTATGTTACACAAATAGCAAAATTACAGGTATTCACAAGTGGCAGTTTGACCGGAATGTTTTCTGTCACCAGCAGACAAAGGCGAGCAAACATCTTCTCGTAGCTCACTACAGGTGGTCCCCGTTTTACGATGGGGATACGCAAGTCGACTTGATGTTAAACCGAGGAGTTTAATATATTCTGTATATATCATAGCATAGCCCACTTTAGATTGCTTAAAACACTTCAATTAACCTACAGTTGGGCAAAAACATTAAACATAAAGCTTATAACAAAGTGTTGAATATTTCATATAATTTATTGAATAATGTATTGAAAGTGAAAAACAAAAATGGTTATCGTGACAACCGCAATTTTTCCTCGCTCCGTTCCAGGCGCTCATCACTCCTGCCACGTCACTTCCTATGCCACGCCCTCCTGATTCTCTCATGTCTCACAGGACAGTGTGGGAGAGTACCGTACTGCGTATCGCTTATCAGGGGAACATCGAAATTCAAAACTCAGAGTGCAGTTTCTGCTGAATGTGTATTGATGTTTATTACTGGATTCCCATCGTAAAGCCGTAAAATCGCAAAATGGGGACTACCTGTGTAATATGACGCCTTGAAAAAAGCCTCCATAAAGAATTTGAGAAGGCCGTGTGTGAAAAACAAACAAGCGCTGATACGAATGCCTATTTACAAAGTGTTTTTACACATATTTAGGAAATAATTACATTTTTCAAAAGTCCAGTGCTCGGTAAAAGCCTGCCCTTATCCCACTTCCTTTAATTGTTTTCTCAGTCCGAGTCGGTCCTGCCTGCGTGATGAAATGGATTTAATCTGAACCGAATGGAATTTCCCACAGGAACCCCCGTTGTTTGATTTTTGGTAAACCTGTGGTCTAGGGTACATTAGGAGCAAAGTGTTCTCCAAGCAAACTGTTTTCATTCTCTGCATTCCATACATGCATGCAGTGACCAAGCGCCTGGAGGTAAATATTGGAAGTCTTCCTCCAGTGGCTCAGATCTCCGTGGTCTCCAGGACCTTGGGCTTCTCGGCGTCTCTGCTGAAGCTGTACTTCCCGTTGCTCTGGCCGTTGATTAGGGCTGAGCTGTTGTGGGTTTTATCCTCCGCCAGGCAGGGAGGTAAAGGCTCGATGCTCAGGGTTGCTCGGCTGGTCTCCAGGATGGAGCTGTTAGTGTGGTAGTTGAAGTGAGAGTCGGTTGTGACCAGACGACGGTGACACTGAGCCCGGTACTGAGCCAGCTTGCGCCTTACAGCTGACTGCACCTGGAAGGAGACAGATGCTACTGAGACTTGACATGCTGAATAGGTGCTCCACATGGCCTGAAGGCACCATCAACGCTCCAACCTGGATCAACCAGTCCAGGCTGGTTTAAACTCTTTAATGATTGCATAAAATCAATGCAAAGCAGAGATTAGCTTTGTTAATGTTCATTAATCTTCCCCATATTGGTGACTGGCTGGGGGAAATCATATTGGCCTGCAAGATATTCATATTTAAACCTTAACTCCCCCTTGGATGCCACCTTGAGAGTTCCTAAACACTTCTAAATCAGGTGAACTGAAAAGTAAATACAAGTATGCACAGTTTAACGATGATCCAATATTACATATTAGTGAGTGGCAAAAGTATGTGAACCTCTAGGATTTGCAGTTAATTTGAAGGTGAAATTAGAGTCAGGTGTTTTCAATCAAGCCAGTGTGCAGGACTGCTACAGCTACAGAAACATTTAGCTGCAGTTATTGCTGCACAGGGGGGTCACACCAGATACTGAAAGCAAAGGGTCACATACTTTTGCCACTCACTAATATGTAATATCAGATCATTTTCCTCAATAAATAAATGACCAAGTATAATATTTTTGTCTCATTTGTTTAACTGGGTTCTCTTTATCTACTTTTAGGTCTTGTGTGAAAATCTGATGATGTTTTAGCTCATATTTATGCAAAAATATAGACAATTAAAATATAAAGGGTTAGGGTTAAATTCAAAATCTCATTTTCTTTTTGTGTATTCAGGGTTACTTTGTACTATAATGGTATTAGATTAGAATCTGTACATACCTCGCCATTTCCAAAGCATAAGATGATGGCAACCAGGAGCCCCTACAGAGAGACATTCAGGTCAAAATCAATTAGGAGTCTGTTACTGTATTAGGATTCGTTTTTACATTTTCATCTGTTAAACAACAGAACAGATACTGTGGCAAAAAGCAGCTTTACAGAAATTCTAGTCTAAGCCTTACAGTGGTGTGAAAAAGTGTTTGCCCCCTTCCTGGTTTCCTATTTTTCTGCACATTTGTCACATTTAAGTGTTTCAGAACATCAAACCAATTTAAATATTAGTCAAAGACAACAAGTAAACACAAAATGCAGTTTTTAAATGAAGGTGTTTATTATTAAGGGACAAAAAATCCAAACCTACATGGCCTTGTGTGAAAAAGTGATTGCCCCCTAAACCTAATAACTGGTTGGGCCATCCTTATCAGCAACAACTGTCACCAAGCGTTTGTGATAAGCTGCAATGAGTCTTTTACAGTTGTTGTAATTCAGCCACATTGGAGGGTTTTCCAGCATGAACGGCCTTTTTAAGCTCATGCCACAGCATCTCAATAGGATTCAGGTCAGGACTCTGAGTAGGCCACTCCAAAGTCTTCATTTTTTTTTCTTCAGCCATTCAGAGCTGGACTTGCTGGTGTGTTTTTGATCATTGTCCTGCTTCAGAACCCAAGTTCGTTTCAGCTTGAGGTCACCAACAGATGGCCGGACATTCTCCTTCAGGATGTTTTGGTAGACAGCAGAATTCATAGCTCCATTTATCACAGCAAGTCTTCCAGGTCCTGAAGCAGCAAAACAGCCCCAGACCATCACACTACCACCACCATATGTTACTGTTGCTATAATGTTCTTTTTCTGAAATGCTGTGTTACTTTTACACCAGATGTAATGGGACACACCTTCCAAAGAGTTCAGCTTTTGTCTCGTCAGTCCACAGAACCAAGCTTATGGAATAATCTATGCCACAAATAATAATTCTGTGCCAAAGGTCTGCCAATTAATAACACTGTAAAAAGAGAGCCAACCGAGCTAAACGAGTCCTATAATCTACTGCAAATGTGAAGGAGTCTTTATAAACCAAACAGCCCATTATATGAAATAACATCACAGCAAGATCCTAATGGCTGGTGCGTAGCACATCTATTCAGTTCATCCGTAACCCCCTCCACTTGGCTGCTTTAGATCAAAGTAGCAACCTCTTATCTCATAATAATCAGGACCATTATGCCCTGAGGGATGGTTTGTGAGATCAAAACAATAAGACGAGGCAGACAATATTCTAAGGAACACAATAAATGAGAGATTAGAAGAGGATAGAAGGCGTCTACTGTACTACTGAGAATTATTTTACTGATTGCAATTTACATGAAATGATGTGATTATTGCGGAGGGTGTGTGGTGAAGGTGGAGAAAAATGATGGTGTAGTTCTACACGAATACAGAAACCGTCCCTACAGCTCTCAACCCTCCATTAGCAAGAAACAGAATACACGTCAGAGCGGCTCAGTAGGTACAGCACCGGTTCCCAAAGTTGAACCCAGGTCTACATGGTATACTATTATAATTATTCTTAGTTTTATTATTATTTTAACGTAAGATTTTATCGCTCATCTTTGCATATCATGAAAATTACCTGAAAATTCATCAAGATGTTCATGAAGAACTCATAGATAGCCATGGCTAGCCTTCCCTCAGGCATCAGGGGCACCAGGATGAAGTGGGCACCCATCAGGGGCACAAGGATGAGGGTGGCACGTACAGCCTTCATGTAGGCCTTCGACTCGGTCATGTGGGTCACCCTGAGCTTCGTTATCAGAACACGCACTATGTTCAACAGGAAGAAGAGGTTCACCTGCACAGAGACACCAAGTGTTGCTGATTAAAGATCACCTTCTACACTACGTTCAAAAGGATGTCTAGGTATCTGGGAGAATGCACAAAGCTCCAATTTACTAATATTTAAGCCGTATGAAAATAAACGAGCCCTTAGTCACGTGTTCTGAACTGGTAAAACGGGTTAACACCTGCGTGGGAGTGACCTGAGACACCTACAGGTGAAACGACTCACCACCAGGGCCACATGGATCGGCCCGTGGACGATGTAGAGCAGGTTAGTGTTGCTAATCCAGCACCTGGGAACCAGACATAAATATTACACTTAATAAATATACAAGGTTCCATACAAGGTTTTTAATAAAAAAAGCAGTTTTTTACAAAAATACATGTTGTTTACTTGTCGTCATGGAAGAGCACCCGAGCCACAGTGTGCATGACCGCTGGAATAACCGGGAATCCTGCAACATGAAAAGAACTATTATTAACAGGAGTGATTACTGATTAATAAGAGTATTCGGTAACAGGGGCGGTCCTGGTCTGCATCACGTGACACACTGTACTGAATCACATTAAAGTGAATCATATGAAGTGAATCAGACTAAAATGAATCAGATTGAAGTGAATTAGACTGAAGTGAATCAGATTGAAAAGAATCAGACTAAAGTGAATCAGACTGAAGTGAATCAGATTGAAGTGAATCAGACCGAAGTGACTCAGACTGAAGTGACTCAGACTGAAGTGACTCAGACTGAAGAGAATCAGATTTAAGTGAATCAGACTAAAGTGAATCAGACTAAAGTGAATTAGATTAAAATGAGTCAGACTAAAAGTGAATCAGATTGAAACGAATTAGATTAAAATGAGTCAGACTAAAAAGAATCAAATTGGAGTGAATCAGACTAAAACGAATCAGACGAAAAAGAATCAGATTGAAGTGTATCAGAACAAAGTGAATCAGACTGAAGTGAATCAGACTAAATTGAATTAGATTAAAATGAGTCAGAGTAAAGTGAATCAGATTGAAGTGAATTAGACGGGAGTGAATCGGGCTAAATAGACTCAGATTGAAGTGAATCAGACAAAATAAATCAGACTAAACTGAATCAGACTGAATGTGAATCAGACTAAAATTAATTAGATTAAAATGAGTCAGACTAAAGTGAATCAGATTGAAGTGAATTAGACTGAAGTGAATCAGACAACATAAACCAGACTAAACTGAATCAGACTGAAGTGATTCAGACTAAAATGAATCAGACTAAAGTGAATCAGATTGAAGTGAATCAGATTGAAGTGAATCAGATTGAAGTGAATCAGACCGAAGTGAATCAGATTTAAATGAATTAGATTAAAAGCAGTCAGACTAAAAAGAATCAGATTGAGTGAATCAGACTAAAACGAATCAGACGAAAAAGAATCAGATTGAAGTGTATCAGAATAAAGTGAATCAGACTAAATTGAATTAGACTGAAGTGAATCAGAGTAAAGTGAATCAGACTAAACTGAATCACATTAATGTGAATCAGATCAAAGTGAATCAGTGTAACATTGGATTTGACTCTGATATTCTATGACTCAATATTAATCAAACTGTAACAGATAAAACTGAATCATCTTAAAGTGAATCAATTTAATAAAACCGATGTGAATAAGATATATTTTCATTTGATTTCATGAAATTGTAATAAACGGGAGTAAGACTAAACTGTTGAAGTAAATTTGACTCAATTTAACCAGACTGATGTAAATCAGATAACATTACATAAGATTATATTTATATTAAATCATATAGTAACTAAGACTAAAGCAAATCAGGCTGAAATGAAACAGGCTGAATTCAAACAGCCTAAACTGAAAATCTGAGCTAAATCAGTCTCAAGTATTTCAGATGGATTTGACTCTTGAATCAGTACAAGTGAATCCGAATCGGGTGGATTTGACTCCTCACCCCATCCCAGCAGGTAGTACCAGCCCAGCTGCTGCTCTCCCACAAACACGGCCACGATGATGAGTGTGTGCAGGTAGATCCCCTCACACAGCATCCAGAAGTAGGTCGAGGAGAACGTGTAGTGAATCAGGCTGGCCAAGATCTTACAGCCAATCTGATAACGGAAATCAGCACACGCGTTTCAGACGACACAGGATATTAGTGATATAAATACTGCAATCACTGCAATCTCCAGCGAGTGTGGTTTTGAATCCAAAGGCTTTCTACACCTCAGTGACATCACAGGTGCTTCCGGCTTAAATATATAAGCAATAGCAAACATCGAACAGCATCTACTGTACATGTAAAGCTATGAGTCCGATAATGGAAGTAGATGGGGAGTCTTCAAAGCTTTGGACAAACGCTTAACCCACACTATCAATACCCAGTCAGGATTCTGTGATTGTTTGAATAAAACCTCATCCACAACTAACCCAAATTTACACCAAATTGGATTAAACCAGGTGTACACATACAAATCTATTTATAGTACCATGCAGAGATGATAAAATGTAAGACATAAAAAGTGCACAGATCCGCATGGTGTTCACTTGCCTGGTTGGTGGTAGCCAGTTGCTCATCGAAAAAGATCATGAGGAACCAAATAACCATGAGAATGGAGTTTAGGATAAAGGACAGAAACATATTCTTATGTAGAGAGATTCTCTGGCAGCTCAGGCACCTGCAGAGAAACCACAAGTGTAACACACTGACAACGAATCCGTTAGACTTCAATCAGCTAATATCCAGAGGAAATCTGTCCTAATAACGCATGTGCTGCTGAAAATGAACCGCTTAACCCTTCATAACCCCAGGCTGTTACAGAGAGAACTGCATTTATTTAATGTTACACTCCTTTTTACCAAATTAACTGACTAATTAATCAATCAATAGTCTCAGTTTACTCAATTTACTTACTCAGTGTGGCACCTGGGCCTGTTTAGTTGAACACAAAGCTGATATCTTACTGCCCTCTAGTGGAAGAGAATGTAATTGCCCTGCCTTTCACTACAAGCTGCTGGCTTTGAGTACCAATGAGGTGAAATTAAACATTACGTAGGCATCAGCGACAGGAGCAAGGTCACACTGAGTGAGTTTACATGCGCTTAATAATCCAATCAGAGTCGGATTTCTGCAGTTATTGGATTATTCAAAAGGTTGCCAGATCCGCGATTTCTAAAGACTTGGCTTTAGCGTTTTTTTCTCCCTGGGTCTCGCAATCACAGATTTAAAGGCGCCACAGAATTAATGGCAATGAAACGCCTATCGAACATTTTGTGGAGACTCGAGAATATGAATAATTTGATTATTTAATATAAAGTCTGAAGTTTAAAGGCCTTTTCACACCGAGTCCGATTTCTACAGACAAAAAAAGCGCACGTCGAGTTTTTAAAAAAGGACACACATATATCCATGCAGTCGTTCACACCGAGTCTGACGGACTGTGATGCTGTGTAAAATTTTTAAGCGGAGCCTGTTCTATTTCTGCATTAAAATCAGGCTGACCAATCAGAGCTCGGTTGCCGGGCAGAACAGCTCATCAGGAGCTTATAGGACAATCAACAAGCTGACTCTAAAAACATGGATATTAAAGAAAAGATCTGGTGGAATAGAACTGAAAGGCCGGAGAATGATGGTGATGAAGCTCACAGGGACTGGATGGAACCGTTTTCTTGTTTATTTACATTTACAGCATTTAGCAGACGCCCTTATCCAGACTTCCAATTGATACAGTTTTACAATCCAAGCAATTGTGGCTTAAGGGTCTTGCTCAAGGGCCCAACAGCGGCAGCTTGGCAGAGGCGGGATTTGAACCATGGACCTTCTGGTCCATAGTCCAGTACCTTAACCACTAGGCTTTGTTTTTTTAAGCTGGCGATGTGAAAAAGACACGGCGAGATGCATTAAGAGAAGGGAAATTAAAGAAAGCAAACACGGACAGGGAGTTTTCAGAGTGTTTAGACAAAAAATGCATCAGACTTGGTGTGAAGGTCCCACACATTAAAAATCGCGTTTGTTTTCTTCATGCATAAAAATCGTACTCGGTCTGAAAAGGCTTTAAGTCACATACTTCGCTGCAAAGTAGAAATCCGATTACTGCCCGAGTCATGCAAACCCGGCGATTTCCCATTATCTGATTACTCAAGTGCATGTATGCTCACTGCCGGGAAACAGACGGACTACAGTCTGTCGTTATAGAACTACAAATTGCTTCTATATGGTAAGAACTGATCAAATGGACGACGATTGCAGAAACAAGGACTTATACCCAATAAAGTGATCGGTGAGGCGGATATCTATATACAGGCACAGTGACATGTGATGTGCATTTATATTACATTTACTCACTTGAAGTAGGAGAAGATGAAAACGGATATGAGCAGCGAGATCAGGGACAGCGTGTGACCCACCAATGCCAGATAATACATGGTGTATGCAACCTGTGAACAAAAGGCCAGGCAAAGTTAGGCACGTTCACTGTGGTCTTGCTATTGCAATGCCAGACTTCTATCCTGCATGACTTCCATTTCCATCCCCAAGACTCCAAGCTATTGCTGCTGTGCCGCCTCTGCGCCGTTCTGTAGGTCTGCCACACTTCTAGCATCCTCCATTGTGTAATATAAACTGTGCCTCATTAAACCCCTGTACCCAGGAACAGCTGGCTGATGTTCCAATTAATCCCTTTCTTTTAAGAATTACAAGTACTGCAGTGGGCAATAGGTGAAGTTATGCATCACGGACCAACTCCAGAACCACCGCGATATCATCGCTTGGACTCATTAGCCACCGACAAAAGCTGTTTCAGGTCTGCTTGCGCTAAAATTAGATTACAAAAAAGGAAATCTTCTGGACTACCTTTCTGGCGAGTGGTAATTTGCGTTAAGTATCACTATCAGGCAGAAAAGTTACAGATAATGATAAAAAGATGTCCATAATTAAGAGTTCCTATCCATTTTTTGTGAATACAGCCCCTGATGTGTCAAATATAGACATGAAAATAAATCATGAATTGTAATGAAGCATGCAATGTAATGGTAGAAATTAAACACACCACAAAAAGTGGGACATGACACGTTCCTACCGTGACTTTCTGTTTGGTATAAGCCGAGCACTGGGTGTAGTTGGACCACAGTCGGTTGCTGTCTGGGTGTCTGAACCATTGTCCGTCTGGGTTACACACTTTGGTCACTTTCTCTGTTGAAGCACAAAAGACAGGACATCACAGCAGCCCAGGACATGCCCGAAACACCACCAGATTTACAGCGTCCACGCTTCCATTAATGGTGGAGAACCGTAGGCCAGCGGGTGCCTGGGCACAACTTGTCCCATCAACCACTTCTTTTCAACAGTGAGAAACAGTCCCCATGGAGGAACGGACTACATTCTCCGTGTCCGTCTGTCATCTACGCCAGCGGCTCCAAAGGCCAGCAGGAGGGGCTGTTGGAGCAGCATCTTTATATTCCCTCTATTAACCCAGGGTTACATTATGCAATTTTTTCCCCGATTTTAGCCCCAATTCTCAGTCTGGAGAAGTCTGTGCTGGTTGGCCCTAGTCTGCAGCTTTTTACCAGTCTGAGTCGACAGCTGGAGAGAGAAGCAAGTGTGTGAGGGGCGCAGATTCTGATTTTCGGCCTCCCGAAGGCGTTTAAAACCAGTCGGACCATATCAAACGTTTGATTTTTTCGACCTGACCCTGAGTGTAATCTAGTAGTGTATACTGGTCAGTCAATCTGAACGGGTCCAGTCAACAGCCGATGAATGCTGAGCACCAAAACAACAGTGTTTCCCAACCTTTTTGAGTCACGGCACATATTTCACATTAAAAAAAATCACACGGCACACCACCAAACAAAAATGTCACAAAAAGTATATTTATTGAAATATAGAGAGAATCTAGTCTCAGTTTACTCAATTTACTTACTCAGTGTGGAACCTGGGCCTGTTTAGTTGAGCACAAAGCTGATATCTTACTGCCCTCTAGTGGAAGAGAATGTAATTGTCCTGCCTTTCACTACAGGCTGCTGGCTTTGAGTACCAATCAGGTGAAATCATCTTCCACGGCACACCTGATGATTTCTCACGGCCCACTTATGGGCCGCTACACAGTGGTTGGGAAACAGTTCGAATGGTCCTCTACAACGGAGGACAAATGAACTGAGTTGTGGCAGAGGCCTGAGTGCCTGTACAAGGCAAGTTCCGAGAACTACCACAACCGCGCAGATACAAGCTTTCTGAAGCCTTGAACCAGCCAAGTTAGTTAAACGCTAGATCGCTACCTGACTATTACTAGAACAGTATCTAGTGCTGGTTAGATTGTTTTTGTGTGAGATACTCAGTCTGTTTATAATCTGCTATGACTTTAAATGTTGTACCCAAGGCTTCACACAGCAGTGCCAAGCCAGGCTGGAGGCACAGCTCAGAGGTTTTGAGCATGGCTCTAGCAGTGGGCCAGTGAAACAGACTGCTGCACCACCTGAGCACTGAGATAAGCCTTTCTGCCCCTAAAGGCCACCCTCGCTCTGTATGAAACAGGCCTATGAGCCTCAATGTGCAGTTATACATCGTGTATTTGGCACCACAAAACAAGGTGAAATTACTAGCAAGGTAAGGTGTTGCTGAAAGAGGTTGCCAGCTCCCCATTTTTCAGTGGAATAAAACTGTTTCTTTATTTTCCTCTGACAGCAGTCTGGGTTTTTTTGGGTGTTTGGAGCTTATCTCACAATCACAACCACTTTGGTGATTAGCCTTAGTAAAGTGGGCATTTGTTTTAATCACCCTGAGCACTGACTGTGACAATGTCAGGGTGAACTTGGCAAAGAGCCTTATCACATAGACATGTATATGGGTCAAGCACATGAGAGATGATTAGTAAGATGCTAGAATATTGATCCATTAGTGCCAAAATACTGTATATCAAATGCTGTTTAAGGAATTGACCTTTTTCTCCACCGTTTGGTGATTTGGTTTGTGATTATCGTCTTGCAGCGTTTTCTCGTTGTCCTTGTTCTCGCCGCTGTTTAAATATTTAAAGCTTATCGTTTGATGAAAAACGAACCCAAATAATTCTAAGACTGACAAATACCAGACAACACACTTGGAGCAAACATAACCTTACAGGTTCCAAAGTTGATTTTAAAGATGCATCTTTAAATGCAGCTGTAGGCGGTGATGTTGTTGATAATATCTCAGCCTGACAGCTTTGCCGGGTTTTTTGAGTGTGTTTATATCTTCGAGGATTCGAGCGAGTCACATGGCGAGTTAAGCGCAGGAGCAAGTTCAACCCAGACAAACAGAAGGGCTCTAAAAAAGGTTAAAAACCCCTAGTTCAGACCAATCTTGCGATCTGGAAGCTTCCTGAACATTTGTCAAGTCAAAGGCTTACCCGATGGGTCAAAGTCCTGGAAGTAGGAAGGACAGTTCTGCATGGCAGTTCCTGGAGATGAGTCTGGCCAACACAGCCAGCCGTCCCACGTACGATTGCAGTACGGCCCTACAGGGGACAGCAGAGAGACAGAGCGTTCGATCCAGAGCTTTATGTAACATAATCAGCCAAAATGTTTGGTGAGTGGTAGTCTTGGGGTGGTATCTTTCCATTAAAGGATGGGACGACATTAGCGTTGTTGTCAAGAGTCCGAATCAAGACCAAGACTGGGACGCATCGAGTCCGAGTCGAGACCAAGACCGGGAGTGGCCGAGACTGAGACCAGATTTTTTTCAAGGCACATTTATTGAGTTAGCTTGCTTCATGGAACACCCTTCAGAACTAAAGTGGTACTTTCACAGAGCAGAGCCTCTCACTCACCCCTCTTCGTAGAAAGCCAGGGGTTTCAATTCCTATCTGTAAAGAGCCAGCGTGGCTGCAGATCTGAATTCTTAACCATAACGGGCGCAGTGTTTACAGAAGTCTGTGACTATTAGAAGAGCCAAAACTCAACAAGGCAGAAAAACAAAAGGCATGTGCTTCCTCCGACCACAGCCTGGTACACAATCCAAGGAAGCCTGACACGCAGTCAGAAGAAGAAAGTCAAAGACGATCAGGCAGTGTGCAAGACTGACACTGACTAACCCGCTTCCTTTCTTTCAGACACAGAGAACGGGCTTCCCCTTCAATCCTGAACGTACACAATGCCCACGACATTCACGCGTGCTTACGCTAAATACTAATGACTCAAGAAATAACACTTTACAGGAACGTGCTGGCATTTCTAACACACTTCGTTCCATATTTGTGATCACCACCTCACAGGAATTTCAAAATATTTACAAGTATTTTCTTAACCCACTTATAATGGAAGGCTTAGTGTAACGTGGGCGTGCTCCTAAGCTACGCCGAGACTCGGGAGCCTCTACAGAGGGGGAATTCCAGGAGACACACTGGAACCAAGGTGGAACCAGGATGGCTTAGTGGTACAGTGTTTGTTCATGGTGCCGAGTCATGTTGGCTAGGGTTGTGTATCTATGGGATCTGGTTACAGGGGGCTGTCTCTCTGTGTATGTGAGCGAGGTACCAAGACCTGAGCGATGCCAGGGTTCCAAGGTTGTGGGCGAGGTTTCCCTACGACCAACAATGCTTGTATATAAACAAGCTCTGAAGACTGTATATACATACACTGCCTGGCCAAAAAAAGGTCACCAAAAGGATTGAGCTAAGCAAATAGTTAAATAGGTAAAAAAGAGCCTCCCATCGGATAATAACTGCATTGGTGATTATGTTTCAGCTGGCAACACGTTCTTTAACCCTGACTGATGCAGTGAGTAGCTTCTCATTGGTTAAACAACCATGTCGAAAGACATCCTGTGGTCATGGAAAAGATGTTCATCTGTTTCAGAAGAGCATGAGCCATCATTTTCACACATGGATTGGCCACCACAGAGTCCAGACCTGAACCCCATTGGGAATCTTTGGGATGTGCTGGAGAAGCTTTGCGCAGTGGAACAAATCCCATCATCCATGCAAGATCTTGGGGAAAATGAATGCAGCTCTGGACAGAAATAAATGTTGTGACATTGCAGAAGCTTGTGGAAACTATGCCACAGCGAATGCGTGCCATAATCAAAGCTAAAGGCGGTCCGACAAAAAATTAGAGTGTGTGACCATTTTTTTCGCCAAGCGGTATATATATATATACACACTGGCGGTCTATAAATGTGTGGAGGTCTTCCTGACCTGGCTCGGTGCGTGGGGGGTCATGCAGGATTTTGAGGTAACACTCAAACTGAGCAGCCAGGATCTGCCCCCTCGACATCCTGAGTGCAGTCGGGGTTACAGGCATAACGGTCACTTCCTCCTTTGACATCATTGTTGTGGCTACTACATCCTCAGTCTGACAGACCTGCAAGAGCCAGCACAAAAAACACACACTCACACTTTAATATAATAGGTTTAATATGGGTTTATACAAAAGTTATTGGAATAAAAATAAATAAAAAAAGTAGCGTGTGAACGTCATAGCCCAGTGGTGTTGGGGACATTAGGTGAACTGACTTGATAATTGTTTATTAATTAACCATTCATTTGCAGAGATATGTCATTTATGTTCCTCTCAGAGCAATGGGAGAAAGTAATTCTCTCAGCATCCAGCCCAATCAAACGAGCAAAGTTTCTCTTTCACAAACTCTATTTGTAGATTCAGGAAGGGTTCAGACTGATGTGGATTCACAAACACACTAGCAGACCAATGATGAAGCTGTTTTTTCCCCAACACGAGGCGACATCAGATGCGCATCCGGCGGGGACGAAAATATTCGGAGCATCGCCACGGCAGGATAAAAACAGGAAGTAATTCTGCCTATAGTATTCTCAGGGGAGGCGTAAAAAACCCCGACGTGACCGATCCGGACGGAAATAAAATTACAGAGTAACTCCTGTAAGAGTGGAAATTACCAGAGCGCACCATCTAAATCTAATCCTGTCTGGATCGAGCTTCAAATAGCTATTCCACTGAATGGGGATAAACTCTGTAATCAGATTGTTCATGATGCTAATTCTAACTTTTCCAAATATGAGCATTAAAAAATTGCACACCCTGTTCTTACCTCAGTGGTGAGCATGGGAAGCAGCAGCAGCAGGAATGATGGGCGTTTTCCCATGATGTACTACAGGAGGCACCGAAACGTCATGCAAGAGAACATCAGTACCCTGCAGAAACACGACACATGGTTGCAAGGTGAATTTGTAGTTATTTCATGATATGTGGCCCAAATTGAACATGTTATGAGTAAGTTTGCCAAACTGTAGTTACCCTATCTGCATCCAGACACAGCCAATTGCGTCTGCATGCGACACTAACCTGACCGGAAAGCAACTGCCAGGACCCAAACCTGGGTACCCAGATTAGTGGATGAGCGTATTGCACCCCTGAACCACCCGACTGCCACTATTTTGTTGTTATAAATGCATATTGTACTCACTGTATATTTAAGCAATAGAACACGAGAGAGAGTGCTATCACGATTCTATGGGCAGGTGCCATAGATAATCGCAGCCATGATGTTATTCGCGATGTTATACCGCTTTTATACAACAATTGTTTACAACAAAATAAATCAGAGAAGCCCTGAATTTCATGCTGAATATGCCTTAATACTACTAACTTGTACTACAATGATACACATTCATTTTTACACAACAGTAACAATTCCCTACCCTGCCTTAACACAATATGCTACAAACAGCACATGGTTTGTAAAACACCACCTAGTAATGTTAGTTTGAAAAACATAGTGCAAAAAAGCAAAGGCAAAAGGAAAAAAAACTATAACTATTGGTTTGAAAAGGATATTGTAGGATTCTGATTAACTTCTGGTAAAAACAATCCCCGGGGTGGCAGCTGGGTGTGCAGCTGTTGCGTGTCACAGACCGGGGATGCCCCCACATTACGTTAACTGACTTGTTCATTCTTTATTTATTATGTCATGTCGTGTTTCTCTCCAAGTGATGAGTGAATAGTCCAATAATATTAGTCCAGTGTCTCTTTCAAAGACTCCATTTGTAGATTCAGGAATGGCTCTGATTCACTTGGATTCACACACTAGAAAACCAATGGTGAGCGGACAAAAGCCTTTTTTCCCCAACATGAAGCAGCATCTACCTGTATTTTACTGAGATGTGCAACCATGGGTTGGGGGATGGAAGAGACACTAAAATAAAAAATGATATCGTGGGACGCTAATGAATTCTGGTTGAAACGCTACAGCAGCATTCTGAGCAGTTAACAGATTATGGAATCAATTATCCATATCTACAGCTGTATTCTTTCACATGTAATATTTTAATTAAAATTTTTTTCGGTAAATTAAACGTGAAGAGAAAATACGAAACGAGCGAAGCTGCTCAAGTTAAAGGTGGAATGCTGAGCTCTCAAGGACATGTGCTGCTTAAAAGCTTTTTGCAATTTGCTGCTTATAAACCAAATGTCAAACATAATGGAGACATTTACGTCATCCGTTTCCATCGACATGCATCCATAGCACACAGAAGTAAAAGCTTTTCCAAGGAAATTTAATCATAAATTGGGTATAATGTAATGTTATGTAATGTTAATGTAATGTAATGTATTTTGTAATTATGAATGTGTGGGTTTTTCACAGAGTTAGACAGACAGTCTACATGGATGCTTGTTTATATAAGCATACAAATGGACCATGTGCACATGAACATTTTACATATTTTAAATATTTACATTATTTGACAGCACTAATACACAGGCATGCGCTGTTTTAACGTCCATGCATTCAACGTCCCTTCGCTTTGACATCCAAGGTCTTAAGAATTATTACAAAAAATAACAATCCGTCTTGTACACATCTTCATGTCTGAATGACAGAAAACTAGTACAAGCAACCCCTTGCGATGCCTGCTGACAGAAAAGAGAATCGCTGCTTTGAAAGGCAGTAAACAACATGGTAGCTTTCCACCCTCATTTTTGTTTTCAGTAAATTTTATAAAACATCTGAATTACTGTATTGTACCGTACAGTACTGTACTAAATGGATTCATATTGTATTTTAATTCATTGCATTGTTTCAAATATAACACTATATGCAAAGTATCTAAACTACCTTGTGACTATTGTAATGTCCGATCAACGTCCATTTCAATCTCATGTAATGCGGACATTAAGCATGTAGGGCCAAATGTCAAGACAAGTAGTGAAAATGCTTATTAAATGTTACAGCTCGCCATAATAAAAATTGGCAAACCGTGAAAGGAAAAAATAAAAGGGATATAGGACCCAAAAGCAGTTAGCTCCAGATGGAAATGGTGAACCAAAGAATAAATAAACATAAAGAAAGTAAATAAAACAATGAAAAGAAAACAAAGGCAGTGGCTGGGGATCGATCCCCGGGTTCTGACGTCAGTAATGACTATGTAAACCGAATGTGCCACGCAGCCGCTGCGGAGAAAAAAAAGAAGAACAAGTAAACAAAAGGAAACGAAGTAAGCACTCAGCGCACCAAGTTGGGAGCTTGCGAAGAGCGTCCTTAAACAAGCAGAGCGCAGCAATGGCGTGTCACAGGACGTGGAAGGGGAAAAGACGAGGCTGATTCAGCAGCACAGCGTCCTTTCCAAGGTGAGGAGGGGTGACTTAAAGCCCAAAAAGAGCTGCTGGCCAGTGAGGGAGAAGGCGAGGGACTTGTAAGATGCCGCAGCAAGCGAGCCAAAGCCGCTGAGGAGACGGTGGGCCATCAGGACGGCAAACTGGGAAGTGAAAAGCTGGATACTTGCCCTACACTAAAAACTAACCCATGGCGGTTACATCTACCTACTTTCTCTGTCAGCGATCAAAACAAAAGCGACGAAATACACGCACGAGAGACGGGTGAGGTCTCAAAAGGTATGTGTGAGGATGCGAGAGCATGCACTTAAATACTCTGACCCCCCGATGTCTCCAATCGCGCAATCAGCACTAAATGAGCGCTGGCGCATGCGCATTTACACCAAGCATCCCCACTAGCATCAGAGGACGGGGTCAGCGCGAATCATAATATTAAATCATTGTTTCATTACAAAGATTTTTTTTTTTTGCATTTACTATTTATGTATCCTGAGACTATGACTGTGAGTCTACATGAACAGAGTAAGTCCTGCATGCTAGTTCAGAGTTGCATGCTGGAAATTGGAAACCGAGTTGGATCACATGACCTCTGCTGATCCCTGCGTGGGCAGCATACTAGCACAGGGTCAACGTTCAAGACCACTGGGGGTTGGAATCAGAGGCCCAGACATGGTATCCACATAGGGGCTCCAACTACATGAGTCAGATTGGATAAAATGGAAGATAAATGATACATAACGTTTAGTGTTTGTGCTTAAAGCTCTGAACTACGAATCAGAAGGCTGTATGTTGAAACCCTGGCTTTCTCATCCTGCTACTGTTGGACCCTAGACCGCTCGGCTCAGATGTAAATTGTCATGGATTAGGGCAGTGGTTCCCAAGCTTCTGCAGTGCCTCTCTTTTGTAGATAAGCATATTTTCAAGCCCCTAAACACTGCGGTACATGTCTTTTGCTTCCAAAGTCCACTGGAATTTATTTTAAACATTATAATTCATACAAAATTGCACCTTCTCATTGAAGAAAACACAATAAAGTGATAAATCGCCTTGAGCAAGCCTCTTGACCTAAATATGCCCAGCGAAATTCAAAGTCACTCTGAATACAGGCGTCTGCTAACTGCTATGAATTTTTAGTGTAATCTGTACTTAAAATATGGCAAAGCTTCAGTCTTGTATTGACATTCAGCATCAGTCGCATACAAGTTTCTACTGTCTAACAGGGCCAATTCTAGGATAAGTATTAAGTGAATACATTTTTCACTTAAATATAAACCTTAAGAGAACATTTTCCCTTACCCAAATTAATTACTTGAGTGTGTTCCATAAAACCCCTCAGACATTTCTCTTAACTAAGGGGGGTTCTCCTGAAAAATTCTGTCTTGCTCCTGCCGGGACGAAGATTTACTTGTTTAATCCAGAGCTAGAGACGCCTATGCAGGTAATGCACGGTTTCACTGTGTGGAGTGGCCAAGGTAATCAATTACATAAATTGACCGATGTTCAAATTGATACTCTCTTCATAAATGTTCATCACTCTGATGGATGTAGAGGATTTATTCTACCTCAATAAACTCGCCTTGGTACATGCTCATCTTCAAAAACCTCCAAAAACGCAGCCATATTCTCCGTCTTTCGAGAGGTAAGATGAGGTTTTGCATCCCTTAAATAACTCTAAGGGAATTTACCATTAAGGAGCTATTACTTAAGGGGCATTCGACACTTAAGGGAACATTCAAGGCTATATTTAAGGGCATTTTTTCTGCAACACACTTAACTTTAAGAGAAGTTTAAGGGCAATTTTTAGGGAAATTTTCACTTAATGCAACCAGGCATTGAGCATTAGAGGTGCTGAGCACCCAAGGAAACACTTTAAACAAAAAAATGTACATTTTAATGTCATTTTGGACTGTCAGTCCCACACTTGTGAAGGAAGAACTTCTGACTTTTTGGGCAGGGGAAACACTGTGACTGAAAAGACACTACCAAATCTGAGAAAACTTCCTTTAATGCTGAGCCTGTGAGCCACAAAGCCATGACTTGATTTCATACCATTTGCATACTTTTGTTGTTAAAATATTTTTTAACCATATACTTTGTATGGATGTAACATTTATTCAGATGATCAGAGACAAATTTCTTTTTAAGAGAGGAAACAACAACAAACTCATTTTTAATCCTTGTTTTTAAGGGTGCTGGGACTCAAATTAGGGGTGATTGAGCACCCCTGAAAGGGGCTAGACATGCTTATGCTGTCTGGAGACAAAAAACACTGATAATACCATGTTAATAGGAAACAACAGGTCTGGTGTTGCTCTGGCCAGAGCTGCATAGGGTGAAGAGGGGCTATATTTACCCTGAGGAGCTGGGTGAGACGCTTCTAAAGCCCAGGAAGGATAAAGCAAAAGAAGGATGACGGAAAAGAAGCCCCATCTTCCCCATCCGCCATTGGCCTGGCAGAGTTGAGGTTAAAAATAGGCCATTGTTGCACCGTTACAAAAGGACGGTGCTCAACAAGTACTTCAGCATCCGCAACGACCAGAAGCAGCGAGGGAAGAGAACGAAGGGGTGTGTGAAGAGAAACAGGGAGAAACGTGTGATTCAAGTGTTCACTGAGTTGTGCTCGGACTTATCTTTGATTATGAAACGAGAGCAAACAGAGAGAAACAGATTGAATCCACAAGTACGTCAGAACTACAGCTTTACTGCTGCAGGGGAAATAACTCAATCATCTGTGTGAATGCACTGTGTGTCTGCATGTGTGTGTGTGTGTACGTGTGTGTGTGTGTGTGTGCTGATAAGCTCCATGGCTCCCATGCTAGTGAATAATTATAAGCTTGCTTATTTTCCCATTATTAGCTCTAAAAATAGCCATGTGTGCTTGGAGATGTACCAGCTGGACCGCCTTCACACAGCTGATGCACGTCCGGTTACTGGCTGGTCACACACTTTCATGCAACGTTGGGTGGCTTGACTGCACACATCATGTGGTGGAAGATATTTCAGCGCCGACTTGGCTTTCTATCGCGGTTGCTAGGGCATTCGGCTGGTGCCATTAAGTGGCATAGATCAGTGCTGCATGTCCCAAATCCTAGGACAGCCTTACACAACGATTACATGAGCATGACACCAAGAGCTAGGATTTGTTTACAAAAGGCCCCTCTCGTCCAACTCAATATGCAAGTGACACACACGACGCATCCGGACCAGCTCAGGAGCAGAAAATAGGATCTACCACATTTTCTACCACACTGAAACAATACTTTTACAACAGCACACAAGCCAAAGGATGCACTCTGATAAGGATGCCTGTACAAATACACTGGGCGTTCTTGGGAAATCCCCGGTCTATGCACCAACTTAATATCACGTTTTCATGGTGCATCCAATGTTTGTATTGGAAAGGACTTCACGATACGATACGCACCTGATACACGGGTCACGATACAATTATATCGTGTAATTATTATTATATCCTGATAATACAAGTTACAGTGTACAGTCTGAGTCGTCTTAAATCACAACACATTCATAACTGGGACACATTGAGTCAAAACACAGTTTATACCCCATTTAAAATGTGAAGTTTTCTTTAAAAAATCTAGATTTTGACCTGAAAATCAACATAGGGTATATAGTATGTTGCAAAAATAAATATTGCGATATATTGCTGCACAACCCTATTTTAAGCTTACAAAAACAAACATTTTATACAAATGTACGGACATAATGCGTGGAATTACAACATTCTTACTGACAAGATACTTAGGGATCTAGTCAAAACCCACAAAACAGGTCTGTAAAATGTAAAATTCAAGACATATGCTCAATGGCAGTTTCAAAATGATGCAAACCAAACAACTACATATCTGTCGAACAGGACCTTAAGTGATTTTAATCACACCCTACAGCAAAGTGTATGGCGTATCATCTTCTGAGGATACCAGAAGAACATGGTGACACTAGAGTTACTCAAAAATTAATTCAACATTCAGAAGCTTTCACCGATGTAATATAGGCCCATGTCCGTTATGTCAGTTTTAGTTCAGTTATGTTAATATGGTTTTAAATTATGTTAATACTTCCCCACTGTTCGTGTTTATGTACTCTCCTTAAAACATCGTACCCCGTGTGCGGTGTTTCCGTCGTTTGGACACATTTTGGTTTTACTGAATATAACGGCGAACAAAAAGAAGCCAGATGTAAACACTCCAGAAAACATTTCAGCGACCGGCGGTAATGGCGCCAATTTCTTTCAATACTTGGCGCACCACCACGTTAATGCTACTAAATACGAACAGTGCATGGTTCAAAGAGAGAGACTGACAAGCACCCAGCAACAAGTGCCTCCAAGAATCAGCTCTCAATAACACAAGCGTTTACAAACGCTACACGGTATTAAAATGATCCAAGAAATAACAGAATAAATCCAACTGTAATCGAAGGCTCCCATAGCAGTGTTTTAAAGTACGAAACAGTGTTGTAACTGCAGAACTACACTTTATCTCTATACACTGACCTTACAAATATACAAATTTAATGTGATTTAAACTATTATCATTACATAAAATGACACATATAACGAACAGACCCCACCCCTGCTTTACCTAGACATCTACTCATCACATAACCCGAGTGGCTCAAGCAAGTGTAAGTTTTATGACTCCTATTGTAAGCCGATCATGAGTTTGACCCCATGCATGTTGCATAATAGGCTCTGGGTATTTGGATGGGAGGTGTTCCCTGTATCCAATATCAATCAGAGCGACTGTTGCCAAACTCAGGCATCTGTGAGCTCACATATACAGCACCTGGGCAGTTTGCACCCTCCTCCAGGTCCTAAGCATGCTGTGGTTAAAGGTATCTCAAAACAACTCCAGTGCCTTTTGAAATGTTTTCTTTTGCAGCCTGAAATCAAAACTTTTTTAAAACCTTATGACTGGACTTAGTAGCTCATAGAACCATCTCCTGCTTTCCACACCCAGACGGAGGAATATTTGCTCATTGTTCCTTGCAGAATTGTTCAGGTTCAGTTATATTACCTGATGAGCAGCAATGAACTGCTCTCTTCATTTAGATTAGGGATTTTATTCAAAACTATTCAAAACTGCTACAACTGATGTCTTGTCAGATGAGACCCTGCTGTGCGGTGTGTGGTGGAATATGATTGGTTGTGTGTAAGCAGGTTTATAATGGTTATAATGGATATAAAGGGGTTGGTCACTTATCCAGACCAGATATTTTTCTAATAAAATTTTAATAATTGATCAGAATTTTTATACTGCTATTTTCACTTTGTTTAAAACAAGCCAGGTATGATGTTTTATAGGCACTCTCCTATAAGCCATCATCGTCTCAGGTTGGGTGAGGTGAGGGATCTCAGTAAGTTGGTGGTTTCCAACAACGATTTGTAGGAACTGGGTTTTTCTTACTCCTCCCAAAAGACTGAAGAAGTCGTCAATTGTGACAATACTTAAATCTATAATTTACTATGAGTACAGATGTACAGCAGTGGTGGATGGTGGTTTTTAAAGTATGGGGAAGCAAAAATGTTTTGTTTACATAAACAACTTTGAAAATCTGAGGTACGGTTAGCACTCTTGTAATTATAGTTGAATTCACCCTGACTTATAGTGCTGTGCAAAAGTCTTAGGCCACCATTAGATTTGTTGTTTTAACAATCTTCATTTCAATCTTTGTGAGATTTAGCATATCTTGGCCTTTTCCCCCTGTTCTCCTTCCCCAAATGTGTCTTCTTGGTTGCTACCCTTCCAATTAGGCCATTACTTTCCAAGCTTCTTCGGGCTGTTGAAAGGTCAACTTGAAGAAGCTGCCAGATGCTGCTATTGCTCAAGAATAAGGCGAGGCCACACTAAATACTTGCCACTGTAGCCTGTTTTCTCTTTTTTTTCCAGGTTTTAATACTACAGACAAATGCCCTGTATTTTCTGGTTGTACTCTAATAAAGAGACTGAGCAATAATTATATATGTTCATTATCCCATTGCTAAAACTACGATATATCTAATCTAATGGTGGCCTGAGACTTTTGCACAGTTCTGTAAATGATGAAGTAATAATAAACTCACTCCTGATGTACTGCGGGTAAATAATGTGTTCTTTCTTCACTGGGAATAGGGGAGATAGATGTTGTGATCTTGCAGAGCCTGAGGCCATTCGAGCAATTTTTTACAGAATTCTTTTTATTTTTGCTCTAGAGGAATCTCTCAAGAGACAATGCTTTGAGAGGCTAGATAAACAAATCTCATACACCAGTCATACCCAGAGGCAGATTTAATAAGATCCCACATGTAAGTATGAAGTAGAATGTAATGCGGGGGCACAGCTCATCTGCGCCGTGCTTCTCAAAGACCCAGCCCGCATTTCGAGGAGTGATGAAACTCAGGAGCCTCTGGCGAGGTGGATGTATGTGGCAAATGCACGTCCAGGAACACACACAAAGCTCAAATTACCAATGCCAGGAAACCATAATTTAATGGCACCAGGTGGCCGGACTACTGGACTTTCAGAGCCAGGGGACAAAACACAACTCTTAAACACAACTAAAACCTCACCTCGCCAGAGACGGGATATGAACCAGGGTTGTTTAGCGCTGCAAACCTACGCTCTACACCACACCAGTACGAAACCACATGCACCTGAAAACTTGTCAGAGATGAGAGTGCCTGGTTTGTAATACTGAACCAACCCGAGATAGATCACTGGATCACACTGCTAAAACAATCTGGCTTGTATCCCTCATCTGGCAATGGTAGGTTTCACATGTGTGCAGTTTCCTGGCACTGTGAACCCCAGTGGCTTACCGGTGCCTGAAGGCCAGAGTGTGTTCCCGGGGTTGGCATTTCATGGAGTGTAGCCTCACCGGGGGTGTCAGAGTCTCAGCGCTCCTCATTACGGGAGGCTGGGTCTGTTCCACACAGCAGACCAGGGGTGATCTCACATTACATGTACATGTAGTTAGTAGTTGTTTTGCAACTGATTTGACTGAGAACGTGCAACAAAAGCCATGTACCAATTGTTCTCGCTAACAACGACGTTCAGATTTCGAAAAGAGTAGGCTGTCATGCAGCCAGCACGGATGAGAGCAGGTGAAAATATTCCGGAGATATTCTGCAAAAATCTCCAACAATAATAATGGAAATGATTTAAAATAGCTGTCTGTTATGCCAATAGATTGACAGTCTAATGCAAACGTTTGGGCACCTGTTCAAATGCTGATTTTCTAAAGAGTGAGACCTTAATTCAGTCTTTTCATCTTATGGCATGTTCATTTTAAAACATTTTTGCTTCATGTTGGAAGAAAAAAAATTGAACAGCTGTCCAGATAATCCACTGGTGTTTTTGTGAGATCAATCACCAAGATTTGCAAATTATCATATTCAAGTTTGTTCAATACCAGAGGTGATGGTTCATGACTCGACTCGACAAAATCAAAAAAGACTTTCTGAGACTTGGATTGGAATCTTGGGCTGTAAGATTCAAAAAGACTCGAGTCCCTTCACAAACGCATTTTTAAACATAACATTTTAAGTCTTAAAATTATACTGAATCACCTAAGTGGGCCTTTTGTATTGCTTGCATGGTGCTGTATCACAGCTGTGTTGCTCAACTTTGTTTTTATTCGTAACCTAGGAACGAGGGAAACCTTGGGGAGGCACCAGTGTGTTTTGATGTTAAAAAGAACTGCAACATGCAAAACATTAGGGCTGTGCTCCAAAATCGATATAGCAATATTGCGATATTTCGTTTCGTGATATACTACATCGATTTTCAGCTCAAAATATTGATTTTTTAAATGGGGTGTAAACTACAATCTCCATGTTTGGACTCAATTTGTTGGATGAATTATCAGTGTGATGTGATGTATTAAGACAAATCAGATTATACACCATAACTTGTATTTCAGCTGTTTTTATATTATCAATGAACTATGTAGAATATCGCAATATATCGCAATATGCAGCGTATCGCAATGTATCGTGACATAATCGTATCATGACCCATGTAGGGTGAAGTTCTTTTCAATACCCACCCTTACAAAATACATGTGGTGAAGATCACTGATGGAGATGCAACAATATCAAACTTTGTTCGACATTTGAGGCTACACAAAGAACGGTACATCTATGTTTATGTAGTTTACTTAGTAATTAGCTAGATACCTAACTTAGTGAGTTAATTATGAAAACTGGCTAATGTGAATGGAGCTCTCTCCCAACATAGTGTTTATATTGTTGTTTTTTTTCTAGCTGGTCTTGTCAAAAAATTGTCGCAGAAGCTACAACCCCAACTCATACAAAATTGGGATGGTATGGAAAATACATGTAAAAAAAACACACAGCGTTTCTTACATTTACTTTTTTTGGAATGCAGGAGTGGATGTTTATTAACAAATGAAATGAGGCTGATCAGACCAAAAACATACAACATCTCAGGTTCATACTGCCTGCAATGAAATAAAAGTCAAAATACATGTAAGAAATACTGTGTGTTTTTTGTATGCATTTTCCATCCTGTGCCCACTTTTTCTTCCTGCATGTGTGCAAGTGTCACGCTACGCTATGCTGTTATGCTAGACTTCCTGTTTTCAGAAGTTAGTGAAGCGTCCACATAAATACTAGATACAATCTATAACTCAACAGAGAGCACTAAAAGATCTGATGGACTGTCTTTCTGGGGGACTTGGAGGGTGGGAGGCAGAACAAACACAGGATTGTGTGGGACTGTGGCGTCTTATGAACCATCATCATTCATTTGGCTATTCTAATACCTAAATATTCTCCTTTCCTAAAGTTGGCTTCTCACCACACGGCAGCCATACCTCATTTATACACAGTCTGTACTCTGGAAATGATTTGGAGGCTGATAAATCACACTAATGAAACTAATTGCATCAACACCACCATTCATTTTACATCCAAATGACTTATTAATTAGAACTAGGAGAAGGTTTGCTTAAAAAATTGGCACATTTATGTGGGCGTTGGACATTGTTGAGGGTGTTATCATGTTCAGGCTTTAGTGAATCATGGCCTTAGAGATTTAAGGTTTTCCTTAAGAAATGAAACCGCTGAGGCTTTGAAACTGTAGCCAAGAAATGCTGCAGTCCAAGCTCCAAGATAAAATCTACATCATGCATCATAGTGAAATGCTAACAATAGTCTCATTAGTCCTCACAACACAGAGAAGGCGGTTGCAAGAAAACATGAGTTATAGGTAAACAATAGGAGCAACACAAAGGGACAGAACCCCTTTAGTTCATTTATTTATGTATTTATTTAATTATTTATTTTAATATCATGAGGCAACCTAACACAGAAAAGGTCTTAGGAATGTGGGAGAAAACCGGAGAACCTGTAGAAACATGCAAACGACACACGGGAAGAGTCCAGAGTCAAGATTGGACTTTCTAGGCCTGTGAGGCGACACTGCTGAGCACTTGTGCCACTCAGCACCTGTTTCTCTGTATCAGTCACTGAGATGCATACAAAAGAGCAAAGACCGAGCAGAAAAGGCTTGACCATGCCCACAAATTGTCTGTATCATCACAAAGTATGAGTTCCATAATAAGATTTAAAAGAGCCGAGGAATACAAATGCTACAGGTGTGTGTCGTGACTGTGAGCTACTGGAGCATAAGCTAAACTGTTGAGCACTGAGCTAGAGCAAAGTTAGCACCCCAGGTACAACTGGCTTTGCCTGAGGGAGGGAGGCCAGACAGGGGGAATCAATGTTCTGCAAAAGCGACCCCTTCCACCAACAATCCCACAAAGTTATGATGCATCCGACTAAAGCTCGGAACTCAGACCTCCAAGTTTTAAAGATAAGGACTGTTGTTATTTTGTTGAGTGAAGCACTGAAGATGGTTGAGCTCTTGAGGACTTAAGTTAGGAGCTGAAAGACATAGTTATAGCTTTTGCTAATCACTAAACCGTAAAGTAATAAGAAAAAGACATATGTTCATCACTGGTCTGATGTCAACATTTTTTCAATAGGACTCTACCAACAGCATTGTCAAAGCAACCAAAAACCCCTGCCAAACCTCCGGTTGCATTGTCATCCTAGCCAAACTTCTTGATCCACAGGAAACACTGTAACCGTTCCTACAGAGTTTGTATAAATGTAGCTCTTCCTATAGATGTAATGGTTTCTATAGTTTCTATTAAAATAGCTGTTCTTAAAGATGTAACTGTTGCACAATTATATAGGTATAACTGTTCCCATAGATTTTCAATAGATGTAACTGTTCATATAGTTGTTATATAGATTTAACAATTTATATAGATGTACCTGTTCCTATAGTTTCTATAGCTGTAGCTGTTTCTATAGAGTTTCTATATATGTAATTGTTAATACTGAGTTTCTATAAAAGTACCTACTCCTATCAAGTTTCTATAAATGTAACTATTCCTACAGTTTCTATATATGTAAGTGTTCCTATAGAGTTCCTATAAGAGTAACTGTTCCTATAGTTTCTATAGATGTTACTGTTAACATAGTTCCTGTTGAGTTTCTATAGATGTAACTGTTTCTATAGTTTATATAGATGTAACTGTTCCTATAGAGTTCCTATAAGGTAACTGTTCCTGATGAGTTTCTAGAAATGTAACTGTTCCTATAGAGTTCCTATAACGTAACTGTTCCTGTTGAGTTTCTATAGATGTAACTGTTCCTGTTGAGTTTCTATAGATGTAGCTCTTCCTATAGTTTCTATAGATGTAGCTGTTTGTATAGTTTATATAGATGTAACTGTTCCTATAGAGTTCCTATAAGGTAACTGTTCATGTTGAGTTTCTATAGATGTAACTGTTCCTGTTGAGTTTCTATAGATGTAGCTCTTCCTATAGTTTCTATAGATGTAGCTCTTCCTATAGTTTCTATAGATGTAGCTGTTTCTATAGTTTATATTGCTGTAACTGTTCCTATACAGAATCTATAGATGTAACTGTTCCTATAGAGTTCCTATAAGGTAAGTGTTCCTGTTGGGTTTCTATAGATGTAACTGTTCCTGTCGAGTTTCTATAGATGTATCTGTTGCTATAGTTTCTATAGATGTAGCTATTTCTATAGTTTATATAGCTGTAACTGTTCCTATACAGATTCTATAGATGTAACTGTTCCTGTTGGATTTCCACAGAAGTAACTGTTCCTATAATTTCTATAGATGTAACTGTTTCAATAGAGTTTCTATAGATGTAAGTTATGCTACAGAATTTCTATAGCTATAACCATTCCCATAGAGTTCCTGTAAGGGTAGGCTATTCCTACAGTTTCTACAGATGTAACTGTTCCGACAGAATCTCTATAGACTTTAATTGTTCCTGCATAAAATCCTGTCTGACTCTTGACACAGATCCTTTTCTGAGAGTTTGAGGGTGCAGTTCAGTATTTTTTCTGTTCTTTGAATTACAATCTTCTCGTTTGAGACTGATTATGTCATTTTTGGAATATGCTGCAGCCACTTCTTTCAGAACAAAGGTTTCAATCACCAATAAGATGTCTTTATATTCAACATTCCACATTCCTTTTGGTCCTTCGTTCAGTCCACATTATTTCTTTTTAGACAGTCCATCTACCTGGGACTGCCACAGTCATGAGGCGTTCTTCTCTTTATCTATGATCACTGTCTAGCTGGGTTAGAATAGGACATGGAGAACAGACACAATTATTCTTTCAGTGGCATCTGAATTCAGACTGGCATTGCACTCGTAACTGCACACTCTTAGAAAGCCGGTTTGTATCTAGTACCACAAAGTGTTCTTTGGCATTATCCTTTGAGCAATCTTAAAACATGCCTATGTGGATGGAACCTTACAACAAAGGCGTAGCCATGTGTAAAAGCATTACCCCATGCTAATCTTTCATTGATGGTTACTCCCATTTAGAACTGTGCCTGCGTGAAACAAGAACACATATACAATACGTTATCTCACACTCTATACAGCAATATTTCACTTGGACAGTTTCTGTTTGTGCTAGATTTACAAAACAATCTAATTCGGGTGTTTATTCTCCAGTAGCGGGCCACACAGAGAGAGTCTATATAAATGACTATTGTTGTGGCTTATTTCCCCTGCAGCAGACAGCTGAATGGGACAAGTCCGTTTATGACTGTTACATAAACAACACAAACCAAGCTGTTACCAAAGATAAACAGCACAAACAAGACAAATGGCATAAACTGTTTTTTCCCATGACCATTTTGGTCTGAAATGTTTTTTTTTTTTTTTTTCAGTTTTACCATGTGTATTCTTTTGTATAAAAGGCAGACTTGGGTTGGCGTTGCAGCTTATTCCGGTTAGATGGGAGGTTATTAAGGTGGCATCAACAATCTGCTCTGATAATACGGCATTTTGTCCAAATGCATGCCAAATCCACTCCGAACTGCTAATCAGCTCATTTTATTCCATCCGAGAGCTGCCAGATTGAATTATAATGCCATTATGTAACCAAGACATGTGCTGTCAGACCTCTGTCTTGCCATTTAATTTTTTTTTCCTTAACAGATCATTATACTAATTTGAAAAATGAACCACAAATGAAAGACTGGGATACAGTGAAACAACATGCGAAAGTGAGTGTCCCAAAGTAGCACACAGAACCTATTTATACCACAAACAGCTGCCTGGAAGGGGCACTATGTAGCCCCAGTGCAGCCTGGGCACAGCGCCACCTAAACACCTGTGATTTCTGTCCTCCATGTCCTTGAGAGCAAGCAAGTGGGCGACCAAATTTAAAATCCAGTGCAGTCAGAAGTATCGATAAAGAACCTCTCAACAAGATCGAATAAATCAAGTTCCACCTCAGAACTTGGCTGATTAAGAGTTAAAGTGCTGAGTTAAATATTTAAACACAACGCACGTTCAACGTACAATGTTCTTAAGGTCTCACGCACAATGATTTCCGCTCCTACTTTACGGACTAATGTGGAACATAAACACTAATACGATACAAAGCACAGATGTACACCATGATGTATTGGGATGAACTGAAAATGTCTGAATGGCCCCATCTAGCTCCATTAACGGCTCTTGGGCTTGTCGTTTGAAGCTCTTTCATTAGTCTCCTTAGATATATGCATGGCTTGGTTAGTGTGAGGACTTTACAGTCGGATCAGTATCAGTATCTGCTGAAACCCAGAGCTTTGATATGCATACGGTACTTAGAATGGGTATAATGGGATCAGGGCGTCCCTAGTTCCCAGAAGAAAGGGCTGTGATATCCGTGTTGTATTGAAGTAGGGTTACTACACCCATAGTTCCTGGAAGAATGCTTTCAGTGAAGATTACAACCTTTACAAAGAAAGATTTAGGCAGAATTGGTTCTTGAGGCAAAAATTACCCTAACTAAAATCATTAAGCTTTATTGGTACTAGAATAGAACCCAACACAGTTAATGCACCCATCAGGGATTCGAATGGATGTATGGGAACTGCTCCCACATTCCATATATAACGTCTACGAGCTGCGTACAGTCATGATTGGCAAACCGTTACTATCTCATTTTCTAGGACCAAAATAAAAACCAAAAGAGAAGGAATATCAGAATTACATTAGAAAAATTAGATTAGAAAATTCAACACGATGCTCAACTCAACTATTATTGCACAGCAGTTAGTAGCAGTAATACTAAAGTTCAACACTCACACCAAGTAGCCTACAAAGTTAAATTAATGCTTTAGTCAGAACTCAGGATTGTACATACCGTTAGGATGAGAGGATGATCCGTTGCTCCTCTAGTAGTCTCCCTGCTTTAACATGATTGGAACACGCGCACACCGCGGCTCGATCAGGCTGCGCGTGCTTCCCCGGGAGCGCACGTTGCTGTTCTGCCGCAGGAGCGCGCGCCTCGAAACGACGGACTCCCGACAGGGTTGCCAGATTGAAGCAGCTGCTTCAAGTCATACTGTTGCTTCAAGTGCGCCGTTGTGTAGGTGGGGGTGCAACAATCAGCCTCCTACTGATGTAGCTTTCCCACATGACACTGAAAACTCAACACGGTAGAATAAAAAGTGAACACATACCCTATCGTATAGCGTGAGGAAAAAATGAGTTACAGAGCATGAAGCATCTCAGTGCGTGTGGCAATATGACATGTGGTAAAAGAAATACTTACATTCCAAAAGGCTTTATCAGGCAAATTTGGATCAAATACCCAGCTTTCTAGCAGAACTTATAATTTGGCAACCCGAGGTTCGTAGCTATGATAAGCTTCACAGAAGGCTTGACAAAATCACCAAAAGACCACAAGCATTCAGATGTAATACTACTACATTAAATGTAAATTCTAATGGCATTAACAGACTGATACATTTTATTATTTTACAGGGAGCTGTGAAAGATCTGGGCATCAGCTGGGCAGGGCTTGACCAGGGTCTGGGCTGGAACTGGTCAGGAACTGAGTAAAAGCTGGGCAGGGGCTAAGTCTCGGGGTGCTGCTCATTTGTGCCAAGCACAAAGGATTTCCATCTTATTAAATATAACACAGACAAACAGTAAAACAAACACAGAAGTGCCGACGCTTTACCAAGTTCAAACTGTGAGCGTTGGAGCCATAAAACTGCACATTTTAACGATTATGTTGGTCCATGTTCAAGTTGATCTGCTATCCTTTATTGGCTACAAAAGAGTGAAACATAAATCCCAATCCTGACTGCCTAGGCAGCTTTGCCCCCTTTTGGTCAATTAATATTATTGTATCTGGTAAGAGAACAATAGTTTCATCAAACCAATTAGTGTTATCCCTAATTTAAATAATTGATCATTATAAGGACTAAATCATGACTTACATCACAGTAAATATGCATTAAGATGACGTAGAAACAACAACAAAAAGAAAAAGCAATGACTGTCTTTGTTAATGTAAAATACATCTTTATTTTTACACACATCTGTGCACATACCTCACTGGGATCCAGGGCATTGATGGTTATACACTGCCTGGCCAAACAAAAGGTCAGACACTCTAATATTTCATCGGACCGCCTTTAGCTTTAATTACGGAGTATTCATTTATTTCCCCCAAGATCTTGTATTGAAGATGGGAGATTTGTTCTACTGTGCAAAGTCTCCTCCAGGACATCCCAAAGATTCTCAATGGGGTTCAGGTCTGGACTCTGTGGTGGCCAATCCATGTGTGAAAATGATGGCTCATGCTCCCTGATCCACGCTTTCACAATCTGACCCTTCAGGAACAGATGAACATCTTTCCCACGACCACAGGATGTGTCTTTCGACATGGATGTTTAACAAAATGAGAAGCTACTCACTGTATCAGCTAGGGTTTAAGAACTTGTTGCCAGCTGAAGCATAACCACCAGTGCAGTAATTTTCCGATGGGAGGCTCTTTTTTTAACTATTTAACTATTTGCTTAGTTAAATCCAGGTGGTGACGTTTTTTTTTGGCCAGGCAGTGTATATGGTTAATATTGCTAATTGGTAAGATATATTAAAGGACATAAGCTGCTAGGTAGATAGAACAGAAGCATGGCATTAAATGGCATTAAATGACTAAGAGGATAAATCTTGTTTTTACAGATGTGACATCAGTCACGTATTAGAATAAACACTGGATCCTGAAGCTTGGTATTAGCTTATCCAATGGAATGTGAATTGTATAGACATTACATCTCTACTAAAAACCAGGGAACAAAATTTTATATTTTATTTAATTCATCTGCTCTTTGAGTTTTCTTAAAGCATTTCACCAAACTCAAGTTTGATGTGGTCATGGCTGTCTCTTGAATCTCTTCATTCTGTTGCTTCTTCTGTGGAAACCAAACAAACAAAAAATAGGGTCATTTTCTTCATCTCAGTTCAGTCCATTGAAGTATCAGTATAAACAGCATTCCTTTAAATGGGACTTGTCCCTAAGAAAGTATGATCCCACCCCACTTTCTAACTATTGGTACATCCAGTGCAGATGCAGGAACCACCATCTTGTGAGGAAAGTCGCATTCAGCAAGTACCTTTTGCACAACTTGCAGCCGCCTCCTGCTGCTTTTCACCTGCAGGTGATGAACCTCTACAGCTAGAATGGATCTGCATGGAGGAACAGACTAAGCTTGCTCTGTCTGTCTGCCATTGTTGCCGGAGCTTCGTGATGCCTGTCTGACCTTTTTTCCTTCAGTCATAGCAATTACTGTCTGTGCAGTGCCTGGCCTGAGTCACAAGACGAGACTCCAACTTGTATCTCCAAGTGATGGAGCCAGAAACAGAATCTGCCTGGCCTTATAGGAGTTATGAAAATATACACCTTTTATACCCAAATTTCATTAGATTAAAAAAAATATCTCTTTCTCTGAACAGGACTGTAATAGTTTACACATTTTAGTATTCATTTCAGTTCAGTTTAATTTAAGGGCGCATAAGCAGCTTTATTGATATTTGAGCGTTCAGTACATGAATAGGTTTAGTTTAGTTTTAGTATTAGTTTAATATTATGGTAAGAGCTGTGATTTGTGTAAGCACGTGGCCATTCAATTTTTATTGCAAATACAAAACACAATACTGTATGACCAGATATCATAATATGTAATGTGCCAGTTTAAAAATTCTGTTTTAAGATCAAAATATGCATAAATCAGTTCAGTTATGTTTTGAGGCTCCGTTCTGTCTTCATACACCACAAAATCCAGTACATTGGAACCTCGGAATTCCTAACATCCTCAGGCCCTCAAATCCAGAAGAGCGAGTCTGTACATATTGTGTATATGAATTGGTTACAGATTATTCTCCTGCGTTGTGTTCAGGCCCTGAGCAAGACCCTGAACACTGTTAGGATCCGTGGTAAGTTGATAAAATACAGAACTGTACAAGCTGAATAGTTGAATTCAACACACTTACGTGGCTGCTTCTTGAACTTGTCCTCTCGCTGGTCTTTCCAGCACATGAGTGAACTGATGCTATGTGGTCCACCATCCTCTACATGTGTACTATAAGCCCGCAGCATGGCATGAGCCCGGGCGATACCCACACACACCTGAGCTTTCTGCACGAGTGGCACTGAGTCCAGTTTACATGCCAGCTCAAAGGCCTGGTGAAAACACTCACAGCCATCGCTGTACTGCCCCTGAACACAAACAATACAAATCTAATGGAAAAACAGGTTCAGAGGCGTACAAGCGACAATCTACATGATTTGAACCCACACACTCAGGCTCTGATTTACGCTCACTTACTAACGTCCTCAGCAAAAGACTGAAGCAAGTAAAACAATGCTGTTGTTGAAGTATTCTCTGCATTAAAAACATCTTCCCACTCTTGACCACATGGTGCTGAGTGACAAATCAGCATCAAAAGTGCACGTTCAAACTCACACTCACTAAAACACACTGTTCCTCACACACATACTCGACGTTTCTTACTCTGGAGATGTGCAAGGACCCGAGGCACATGCAAGCGTCCTGTAGCCTCTGGCCATGATGGTTCTCCTGAGAAACCTCGGCATATTTCTGCAGACACCGCATGGACTCGCTCACTTGGCCCTCACTACGAGACAAACGCACAACCCATCACACACAGCCACTTTATGTGGGGTAACACCTAAAGACATGTCATATTACAAGAAAACAGGATGAGGTGGTGGTAAAGAACGTAAAACAATGTGTTTTCACCCACTCGTTTTCTTCTCCATGACACTTTGTTTGGTGCCTATGTCATCATTTGTAGCTGTTACAAAGCAGCCTCACAAAGTTTTATTAAACTCACACAGCATCAGTGTCAACAGACATTATGTCTATAACACACACACACATGCACTACACACTACTGGGTAGGAGTGTGGTAAGTACGTGATACACACCTCTCCAGATATTTAGCCATGGCTTTATAAGCAGTCCCAAGACTCTCTGGATCTCCCAGCGCCGTGGAGATTTCCATAAACGTGTCCAGGAACTGAACATCAGCACAAAGTAAACATGATGAGAGTGAGGTGTACTTTTTGGACTGTGTGAATGTGTGAACCGACTCACCTTTTTGGCAGTATTTTGATCGCCCATGCTTTGATAGGACAGTCCGAGTCTATACACAGCCTCACCCTCCATCCTCCTGTCACCCGCTTACAGACAAACATATCTTTGTTGGACGTGAGGGTGAGATCAGGTCCCACGATAAAACTAGCATTAAGGAGCCTGGTTAGTGCCGTTCAGATACAATGGGCTTCGTATGAAAGTTTGTTTCCTTCATTACAACTCGCAGCTCATAAACTTTAACTACTGAGTGACTGAAAACAAAGATGTGCTGAAAGAAACTTCAGTGAGGGAGGGGCCCTTCATGAGAAGATGAAAACGTGGTTTCCAGCATTATGACTTGCTGCTCTTAACTGGAACTGGGATTAAAACTGCACTGCTGTAACACATTTTCATTTTTTCCCCCAGAAGCAAGAAGATCCTGGTAATACATGTTGTTTTTAAGTGTAATAAAGCTGTATTTATTCCTTTATTTATCAGAGTGCAAACAGAGGTGGTGCAGTTATAGCTTAAATAAACGTTCAGCGATTTGTGTCCCATTCATTATTATTAGTTTTAGGCCTCTCAGTTGTAAAAAAACAATTGGGATATTGGAACATACTGTATGTGTGTTTACCTTCTCTAGCTACTTCATACGCCTTGGTGAGAATCTCAATAGCTGGCATGTGTTCTTCAGACTGCAGGTGCCTCTGAGCTAGCAAGATGTAAATTCTACAGAGCCCCTCACAGGCAGACAACTGGTCTTTGTGCCCACTCTCCTCTCGCCATGACTGACCCACTGCCAGGTGATGGAACGCCTCAAAATGTTCCCGCGCTAGATCCAAATCGCCTACGACACACATCGGTACAGAAACACATGCTGATGAAATGGACGTGTTTAAGCAAAGCCTGCTATTTTATACCTGCTTATTATGGTCAGAGTCGTTGGGGGACATTTGGGCACACTGTCCGTGCTTGGGTGAGGAGCTCGGAGTAGAACTGCTGCTCCTTCGCAGTGAGAGGAGCCATTCGTATCAGGTCCCAAGTTAAGCCCAGGACACCCTGGAGGGTTTATACATCCTGGCTGGAATGCTGGGGACAGAGATGCTTAGGCTTCTTTGCTTGCCCTGCTGCCACCATGACCGTGAAATGGGCAAGCGGAAAAGAACATAAGACGACATGGGATACTAATATCATTCTGGGTAGGGGTCACTGTTGCAGCACAGGAGTATGACCCAAACGTCCAGCCTCTCCTAACTCAGCTATGGCCAATTGTGGTCGCCTATTACCTTGCTCTAAATAGGTCTGTCCAAGGTGTGCGTTGGCCTCGGCCTCATGACTCCCCGAGTCCGTCTTGATCTTGCGAGCGGCCTCTAGGCTTCTCTGGTAGAAGTGCTGACGGAGCCAACTGTCCTCCGTCCCGGAGAAGAACTTGGCCAGCGCCGAATAACTGTCGTACACCTCCACATGCTGACCTAGAAATGGAGCGAGGCTGTATTTTTGCTTTATTCCATTATTATTAAGCACATCTCTTTGAGCTGGGACATTACCAGCTCTTTGTGCGGCCTCAGCTCGAGTCAGGTGCTCTTTCAGAGTCTGCAGTTTGTCCGGTTGTTCCTCCAGGGAACGCTGGTACCACAGGGCACTGTCCGGACCGGCTTTGAGCCGAGACGTGTTCCAGCGCTGCAGCAACGAGAACAATTCTGCAAAGGCGTGATGAAAGCCCTCTCGCAGCATGGACACACACAGGTTTTGATGCAGACTCTTGCGGAATCTGGAGGAAAACCATTACTTGTGTGGCAGTCATGCTTCAAAAATAAGCTGCTCCAAGAACATGGCTTTCCATAAACTTCCCGGTGGCATATTGGTAAGAAAATGAAGATGTTATGCAAAAATAAACTTTAAACACTTATTGTAATTAGAGATTGTCCAAGGGTAGGTTAATGTGAGGCTGAGCCAGGGAGCGGAACAAAGGTTTGAACATATAAATATATGAAAAAATATCGTTTAGTAACACAATTGGTGACAGGAAGCGGGGTAATTTTAACCAAAATGAGTGTCCTTTAAGCATCTATCAGTGGATTAACGTGGCAAACATCCTGTCTAGGGCTGTGCCTTGAGCCCTGTGCCGCTAGGCACCGGCTTTCCTGCATCCCTAATAAGGATTAGCGGATAAGAAAATGAATGAATGAATGAACGTTGCCCTATAGCGCCATCAGTTACTGTTTGGTTTCTCCTGTAACCAGAAATGCCCAACTTTGACCTTATATGCCCCATAAGATAGATAAAATTAGAGAAAACTGATTTTATTATTAGAAAAACTATTTTAATTAACTACTAATAAGAAACAAAGTCAATAAACGCTTTAATAAAACCAAAGGAGGTCTATAACCGACAGCTGTTTGTCTAAACGTTGCCCCGCAGCGCCATCTGCTGTCAAACATAATAAAGGACACGACATTTTACAAGGCATCGAAAGCCTATTCCTTTCTCGCCGACTCCATGCAAGGCACACACTATATTAGATAGGCTTTAAAAGTATAAACAAACACCCACTGTGCTATGTCATCCTCAGTCACCGTTGCACTCTTGCTCTTCTCCCTGTAGGCAGATCCCTTCACTTCCTTTCCCTTCAGGCTCCTTAATACAAATTCAATAAAGGTAAAGTCAGAGACAGTAGCTCATCTGTTTAATGCTTCATGAAGGATGCTGCCTACAGGATGTTGGTGGCTGGACAGTTTTGGTAGGTCTATTTTCAGTGCAGCAGTGACACTGAGATGTGTTTAAAACTCCAGCAGCACTGCTGTGTCTGATCCACGCATGCGGGCACAGCACCCACTAACACCCCACCACCATGCCAGTGTCACTGCAGTGCTGAGAATGATCCATTACCTAAATAATACCTAATCTGTGCTGGTCCTGGCCATTACAGAACAGAGTAATGGAGACTAACAAAGTATGTAGGGAAATAGACGGACTACAGTGTGTAACTGTAGAACTACAAAGTGCTTCTATATGGTAGGTGAAGCTGATAAAATGGACAATGAGTCTAGACACAAAACGACATAACGAGCTACATCTCATAGCATACAAAAGACGTACAAAAATGCTATCCGTTGCTATATAGTACTTAATAAAAACGTACGAAGCTACATTGTTTAATAGTGTATTATTGTATATGATAAGTAGTTTCTCACCCGGCTCTGACTTGGTTCCTCACACTGATTTCTGGAAGAAGCCGTGTTTTTTGTCGCACTGCCGATGCCATTTAGTAATAATTATTACTAATTTATGTTTACAAACAGGTAAGCTTACTTAAATCAATACAGTTAGAGAGAAAGCTGGCAAAAATTTAAATGACGTCTTTAGCAGCAAACGTAAACGTGTTTAAAAGTGTTCGTAGCCTATTTAAAAAAATTTCACAGTCTCGTTCCACTTCATAAACTTTTTAAATGGTGAACGAAATTATACTTTACAATTAAACTAAAAATAACTTTAAAAACGTGTAGTTTGTTTACTAAATTGTTAGACACCTTGCTTTGGTTTCCACGAGCACGCGTCGCCATAGCGACGTGCGCGCACGCGCCCGCAGACCTCCTACGATGGCGCCTGGTCTTCTGTCAAAATGGCTAGTTTTCATAATTAGCCATATCAGATTGTACGTTACAAAACAAAGCCAGTGTGTAACACCAGGCTTTGTTAATAGCGTGAGGTGTATACAGTGTGAGGTGGCCATTCATCTATTTTACACCATACAAAAGCATTGCGTAACATACACACTATGTAGCCAAAGTTTGTGGACACCCAAAATGTGAACCCAAAAACGTAGCAGTAGTATGAAACTTGTCCCTTCTTTGCTGCCACAACAGCCCTCATTCTTGTGAATCTGCTGTATAAAATGCTCAAGGTTGGATTTCAAATTCATATCAAAGAAGTCTGATGAAGTTTAAGGTCAGAGCCTTAAATTCAGAAGTTCTTCATCGACATCATGAAACCGTTTCTTTATAGACGCCATTTTAGGAGAAGAAAGGAAAGAAAGAACTGACTTGTTGGAGGTGGAAACGTATTTTGGAAACGAAATTGTCATATTAAGAGTCATTGCGACGTTCTATTACCACTGTTTGTGGTAGTAAAACGTTTGTGGGGCATGTTTAAGATGCATCATGTATGTCACTTGTAATAATTCCACCATAAAGGTGATGTGTCACTTTATTTTGATTTGTTTAGTAAGAAGTTACAGTTTTATGGATTACAGTATTTAAAACAAAATCCAGAGGAGTTTGGAAGCAAAGAATGTTTACATGTGTGATGAAGTGGGGGCTGTAAAACCCTGGATTCGAACTCAGGTTCCGAAGAATATTACAGAAAAGTATGATTTGTTTAGTTCACAAAAGTTACATGATCAAACTGAGTGGAAAATAAACTCTATATGTAATCAAACTATAAAAGTTAAGGTTTTAGGAATAAACATTTTTAAGTGCATGCAGCATGGGTTGGACCCCATTCACTGTATTTGTTTATGGTGAATACACAAGTAGACACAGTACGGCTTGTGAAAATGATGACCTGCCTAGAGTTCAGATAACTGTTTACTGTCTTCCTACTGGCCCAGGAGTTCCTCGACCCCCAGCAGAAACAACTGGACATCCATTGTGAACCAGAGAATCTGCATTTAGCCTTTGTAATCCAACAGAACCATGGTGGGGGCCAAAAGTCTGAGACCACTAGTGAAAATAGTTATTTATTTATTTAATTCAATGTTTCCATTACAAATCATATAATCAGCATAACAATTAGAGTGAAAAGTTTAATCTTTTTTTATTCCATACATTTTCTAATTTATTAGTCCTTGGTATGTTCCCCATTTGGCTGCAGTTGAGCTGACATGGCCACCACAAGTTTGTGCAAAATCTGATGATCCGTGTTCCCCAACATGATTTCAAATATTACAACGAGCATCTTCTGAGGTTACTGAATGCTTGGTCTTTTCTGTCTTTACATGGTGGACTGTTGAGGAAAGTCCATGATAGTCAGCACTAATTAATCTTCGTTGGTCTTCAGCTAGTATGAATTGAATTTTCCACAATGATCCAAACAAGCATGTTCACTTGTGGTCTCAGACTTTTGGCCTCCACTGTAGCTGTGGAAGATTGTAGCATTTGAAGAGTGATTGGAAAAGAATGGAAGATAGGAATCCAGAGTCCAGAGCCAATCCCAGAATCCACAATCAGGGCTGAGAAGGAGTCCCTTTTGTAGCACCACAAGATGATCCTCACCATCCGGCCCTCCAGACACAGTCCATCATGCCTTCTAGAGACACTGTAGCAGTGGGCTTGCGAATCACCCCTGTGCCAACCAAGCACCTGGAACACAGATTATTTGATATAATAAAGAGAAATGGAAATTACATCAACAATAAAGAATAGTCAAAAATATGTGGACACACCTAATTATTCAGAATAAAACCATGTAACACAGATAAATAAAAAAGAATAGCCAAACGTATGTGGACACCCTAATTAGTTGGAATGACTACCTTTGACGCATTCATTGCTAGCAATTCAATAAAATGAACCATACAATCATGCAATCTCCATAGACCTCCATTGTCAGTTGAATGGGTTGTACTGAAGATACCACCATTATTTTTTGTAATAAGCAAGTGTTTAAAAGACAAAGATCCTGCCTTTTAGAACTGCTATGTAGTGATACATCATGAAATGGAACCATCTAGGAGCAGCTACAGCTCAGCTGCAAAGTGTTAGGTAAATACAAGCATGGAAAATTTAGCTACTGACTTAGCAGCTCCCCCTGGAAGCAATGTCTTTGTGAGAACTGTTTATTGTTAGCTTTATGGAATTGTCTTTTTATGTTCAAGCAGCCACACACAAGCTTAAGAGCACCAAGCACACCACCATTGGTTTCTTGAGCTGTGGAAACACTTTCCTTATACCATCTGGCAATCTGATGGTTGAATCTGTGTTTGGCAGAAGTCAGGATGGTACAGCTGGCTACCAAAGTGTTAATTCAGCAAAGGCGTGTGATTTGTGTGATGTTTTTGAGAGAACTTGTAGCCCCCTCCACTTTGAGCCAGACCCCATGAGGTCCGTAATGAAACAGCTGAGTTTCGTGTGGGAAAACCTGGACAGATCAATGACATCAACCTCTGGACAGACCGAAGCAGAACTTAAATGCAGGGTCAGATCACACAAGATGCAATTCTAGTAATAATGTTACTCAGTCTAGTACAAAACCTTCCCAGAAGCTCTGAGATGTTCAACATGCATCTGATGTGATGTTTGTTTATGATCCGAGTCAGCCCGTCACCTTTGCTCGCCAACAACATCGTTTTTATGTGGAAAGCATCGGGTTGATGTTTACCACTTAACAGGCTTCATTTTCTCTCCGACAGACGTCGGGTATCGCAGTGGAGTCACAGAGCTCCTTTCATGGTGCACAGAATATTAGTGTTGGATGTTAAATCTCATATGTTTTGTGTTATGCATTGTGCCACAGAAAATATGAAACTGAAACTGGGTTTCTCGTAACCACGCTTTAAAACTTTTAAGCACTGAAACCTTTAAGAGCTAGACGTTTTCCAGGCACTAAGCTGACTTCCAGTGGCTTGAGAGCATGTTTGTGTGAAAGGAAACACTGTAATGAAAGCCACAAAAGGCTACTATTAAACGTGCAATATCCTCCGAGGAAATACACGTACGTTTCCAACCGCTGACATAAAAATGGTCTAAATGAAGTGCAGGGAAAACAAATAAGCCACGTGTTTTGTAGAGTTTAATGTACTGACAAAGCTGACTGTACAGGTCCTCAGTCATTCCCCAGAATGGGTGCCAGAATGGGTGCCATTTGCTTGCTTGTTGTAAGTCTTAAAAATTAAACTCAATTTTCTATATTTTTCAACACTGAATCTGACAACACACATATTTACATTTTCATAATGAGTACTAACCAATCTCAGGTAACTTTATTTTATCTTGACATGGTTTCTCCTGTTGCTGTTACTCTTGATAGGAGTTTTCAGCACAAAAGTAGCAAATACATAAAATGTAACCACATGGGGTCCCTACTAATAGTAATAGGACATGGAGCACATTATAATGATTCACCAAAAATTGTTTTTGGTTAATCATGAAATATACAGGGAAAAATAAGAGAGAACTTACTTTTGGTAAGTCTCAGAACTGAGATACAAGTCGCATTTGAATTTGAAGTTATTGACTCAAAACTTAATATGTTAATAAAACCGTTCACATAACCTGAATGCTGTAATTAAACTCTGATTTTTGCACCTTCACATCTTGTTTACCATCTTCTTAAACTGATGTCAATACTACCATAAAAATACATACTAAAAGTAACAGTAAAAATTTACATAAAAGAGACCAAACATAAAAGAAAGACAAACTTTATTAAAAGCAATCAACTTTCAGAGGGGTCTTAAAATAAAACAAGTTAACTTTACATAAAAGAACCCCATTTTAAATGAGTGAGCATTGAAGAAAGCATCCAATTATGAAGTAAAAAATAAAAGCCATGTTTAAAAGTGTGGCTTGGGCACGGAAATAATCTCATTTACTATAGGGGGCACAGCAGAAAAAGTCTGGGAGTCACTGACTTATTCAAACCGGACATTTTACTAATTAAATTCACATTTAGTCATTTTGCAGAGACGCTTATCCAGAGCAATCTACAGCTGATTCAGTCTTACAATTCAAACCCTTGCTCAAAGACCCAACAGTAGCAGCTTGGCAGAGGTAGGATTTGAACCCTGGACCTTCTGGTCTACTGTTTAGTATCTATAATATATGTTTACATATTATATACTATATCTATCACATATACCTATATATTATATACTATATCTATTATATATCCATCCATATTATATACTATATATCTTATATATCTTAACATGGTGCAAAGTGACAGAGGGTAAGGATTTGGTGGGTATATTTTTGACAGTATTATCAGTAAAGGAATATCGTAACATTGTTGGAAAACATGTTGTATTCCAACCTAATTTCACACATAAAATTTTAGATCTATTAGGAAAAAAATGTAAGTGTATATGTAAGGTCTATACGTAAGAAATAAATGGACTTAATGGATTAATTATTAATTATATTTGCATATGTTATTAGAGTATACATGTGCAGAACAACCACACTGCTGGACGAAATCTGCGTGGCTTTATCTTAAAATCCGATAATGACCTTACTCGTATTTAAGATATCTGACCATGCTGTTGACCTAATCAGCAATGTTTGGATTTTCAGCCTGCATGTAAACACACTGAGTATTGGATGACCTCACAGCCTGTACCTGATAGCTCTGGGTGTAGATGTACATGTTGTGTGGCTGTAATCCGAGTAATGGTTATTTACAAGCTCATCTGGTTGAAATGAACGATCTACTGAGTTGGACTTGGGGGATTTGAAGCAATGCCAATCACGATGTGGCACAAAGATCAGAGTTCATGAGGTCGTGGCAGTAATTGCTCCCAGAGGTTTGCCTCTCGGCGCTGGGTGACCTTTGATCTGCTCTGAAAGAAGCACGTTCATGAGTCGTTTCTCCAAAAACATTGGCGATTGGAAGATGTTTGCAAACGAATTAAGAAAGTGCCTGACTTTATTTCCATGCATCCATCACTTCCATTCATCCATGCTTCCAGTGGGGAGTAAAGTGACGTCCAAACGAGATTGGTCAGAATGATCCACCCACTTGGTCAGTGCTGGTCCTCTGGTGGTCCCTCTAAGTTGATGGATGAGGTAGAGGGGGCTGACAAATTGTGCAGAGGAACAGATGGGTTACAGAGAGTAATTGTACACCTACAGAGTGTGTTTACATGGTAGGTGAATCTAATGCCCACTGAGTGTAGGTGCACCAGGCAAACTGAAGTCTTAGTAAGTTGTTGAGATGCCACAAGTCAACAGAGGCTTTATTCAGCCTTGGCATTGATTCTACAAGGCTCTGGGATTGTACTATCAGATGGTGTTTTAATAATGGAAATTAAGAGCGCTAAGACCATGGTTCCCAACCTGACGCCCATGCCCCCCTCATGGGGGCGCCAAAGATGGCAGTGGGTGAACGAGGACTTGTCGGCTCTGAAAGTGCTCGAGTTTGTCCAAATACAATTTGCACATTAAAATAACAAACTTACTGAAAAGAATATGTATATAAAATTACTTATTAAATATATTGTTTGATTCTGAAAAGAATCAAATAGAAATGGAAAAATGATTTATTTAAATTTTTCCAAAGATTTGCAATGAATCACCTCATTCTTTTGGTCTGTGTGTGTGCAGACTCGGGCTTTTCTTAGATACTCATAGGGGGGCTATGAGTATCATATTATGAATGTATTAGTGAGTGAAATTACAAAGATCACTAGAAGGGGTGTCTTCAAACCTTTGGCTATAAAGTGTATATTTGCAGTGACCTTTTCATCCAAAGAGATAATGAGACCATCCGTATGCCAGCAAAAAAAGACCCCCACAGCATAATGAGCCCCCAGACCCCCTCACCTATGTAGGTTCTCCCTTTAATTTGTCCATTACTAAGGCAACTGGCTGTGGATGTGTTACGTCTTTTACAGATTATTCAATGACCTGGAGGAGTTGAATTGCTGTTTGAAACAACTGAGAATTATCACAAGACTAATGAAATATTGATGCTGTAACAAAACTCCCCTCCGACCAACTCTGTGTCTGTTGAAGCTTTCAGTAACTGTGCCCTTCATATCTTATGGATTAACGCACGACCAGATCAGTTAAATATGGACCTTAGCTTCAAACTTCTTACTTCGACAAGATCTGCATTCATGGAATTGCTCACTGTTTACAATAACTTTCCATGTAAAAACACAGTCATTATCCTGTCCAGAGACAGGGCAGATTCCCACCAGATAGCTCTCTCTGGGGATCCTCTCAAATACCAACTGTGATAGGAGCGTCCGCTGTCTGACCTCCTACCCAAAAGTGGAGGGCGTACAGCGCTGAAATGGAGAGTTCATGCTCTAACATTTATGACATCTTTCTTAGTTCCTGATAAAATGTTTTAACAGAACTATTTTATTGCAGATTATCTTCATAGCAAAACAGAGACACTTGATGAAATGTACAGTATTGTCCAAAGTCTCAGGTCACCATCAGATTTGTTGTTTTAGCAATGCTGTAATGGCCATATATAATATATTGCAGACGACTGGACCAAAAGACTTCAAACTTGGATTCGTTGCTCCAAAATCCTCTTTTCTCCTGATCTTCATTCCAATCTTTGTGAGTTTTGGCATATCTTAGCCTTTTCACTTTGTGTCCCTTCTGAAAAAGTGGTTTCTTGGCTCCTACCCTTCAAAAAAGACCATTCCTGATCTTCAGACTGTAGGAGGATCAACTTGGCATCCTGGCAACCTTTGACTCAAATGCACCTCCTCGGATTATGACAACAATTTCCTGTAGTCTGGGATTTGTGTCACTGCTGGTAGACCTGTTCTTCAAAACACCTGCAAATTCAGCTACTTCCTTCACACTATGGCCTTTGGCATGCCCAAATGCAATCACTGCTTTTTGCCAATCATTGACATCTGCACTGCAACCCATTAGCTGCACTGTACCACCTCTTCTCAATCTATGAATCCTGTCACACACCCAGCAGGTATTTATAGCCCGATCATCCTCGTGCAACGCCATCTGCAGGAGCCTGAAGTTATTACAACCTTAAATATGCAAGGTGACAATATCAACCATCTCAGGCATCTTCTGCAAAAATCTGGGCATGACTGTTCATTTTTTAACTAAGTAGAAATGTAAAATTTCAATTAAAAGCAACAAACTTCTAAAGCAAACAAATATATGTCCTTGGACAAACTTTTGCACACATCTTCTCTGATACTCTCCACCCAATAATCTTTTCAATTCTAACATATAAACATTAAAATTACGCACAAATGTCTAATCTGAGTCATGTTCTATTTATTTCATTTTCATGTTTCCATCTGCAAAATGAACAGAATGTCATTTGTCTAGGTGCCTAAGCTTTGCATGCTGCTGAATAATAATCTTGTCGTGATATTCTTATCATCGTATAGACATGGAGACATAACTAACGATATCATATCATATCATATCGCACAGCCCTGCATTTTCATTCTGTATCTAATCCGTAGCTGATGTAGATCCACTGGGTGGTCCGTCCTTCTCTCTATCTCTGTGCTGTGCTCTGCTATGAATGTGCGTATCATCGGGATGTGTGTAGCGGTTAGTGTGTGTTGTGACATTAAATCTCACACTTTGTATGTGGTTAGACTGAAGTGCTGAACATGAAACACAACTGGCTGATGGGAAGGGGCTTTAAAAAGTTTCCAGTTAGCCTTTAACAACCGGAGGGGGCATGCTCAGTCATACACAGATTTGTTCGGCTCGATTACAGTGTGTGTGGGCCAAGTTTATAACGATATAGACAAAAGTTTGCGGACACCACTCTGCTATTTCAGCAACACTCACTTGTAACACTTCATAATATTAAGCCAATATTTCTGGATTCTCAACACACAGTGGCAGCAGCATGGGTTGTACCGATACCCCAGCGATTCTCAATATGATAGATTTATAGGTTTCCACTTCCAAGAAGTTAGTTCATCAAATTTCTGCCCTGCTGTCTTTGAACAAAGTCAATAGAGAACTGGTTTGCCAACTGGCTGAGAGCTTGGCTGGCTTGCACAGAGCCTCAACTCCATCAGACACCTTGATTCAAGGTTTTGATTTACATTTACATTTACAGCATTTAGCAGACGCCCTTATCCAGAGCAACTTACAATTGGTACAACCTTACAATCCAAGCAATTGTGGGTTAAGGGTCTTGCTCAAGGAGCCAACAGTGGCAGCTTGGCAGAAGTGGGATTTGAACCCTGGACCTTCTGGTCCAGAGTCCAGTACCTTAACCGCTAGGCTACCACGTCTTATTTGTTTTATTTGTCACATGAACATTTGTAGCTGATAGAAAAGGACAGTGAAATGTAAAGTGGCTACTCCAAGACTGTGCAGATAGATATATAAAGACATGTAAAATTTGTAAAATAAAAGTAAGTGATAAAGTTATAAGAATTACCAACAAAATAATAATAATAGTAATAAAAATAAAGGTAGAATACAGTAATAGAAGAACAAAGAACAAATGGAATATTTTTATAGCAGCAAAGGTGGGGGGCAAACTCCATACTAATACCCATTTTTTGGATGTAGTTGTTTGTTTGAGTGTCCAAAAACTTTTGTCTATCTAGCGTATATCATTACAGGGACCAAATATCCCCACAAGGATGGAAAGATCTGACATTTTTTATTTTATGTGGGACATCTTGCTGGTCCCTGATTTTTAAACTGATTTGTATTTACTAAAACAGCAACTTGCATCTGAAAAAACAAAATATTTGCTTTAGGTTACTAAGGTTAAGATTAGAGTTGGGTGTTGGTTTAGAATGAATTAGCTACAGCAATATTATGTCAGTGGAAAGTCCTCAAAGGGATAGAAAGGCAAACTGTGTGTGTGTGTGAGTGTACCTTGTCTTGCTATACTTGTGAGGACCAAATGTAAGGGTTATGTGTATGTATAGGTGCAGCATTAATTAGCTACAGTAATCCTTCGTCATCCATGTCAATGCAAAGTCCTCACAAGGATAGCAAGTGGTGTGTGTGTGTGGTGTGTTTTGAGGGTTATTGGGTTGTTGTGGGGCGATGCTCTAGTAAGTAAGATTTGAAATAAGGACTGACGCCAGGAAAGCCACATCCCACAGATAGCGGGGAGAGAGAGAGAGAGAGAGAGAGAGAGAGAGAGAGGTGGTAGGAATTATAAAGAGCTCAACCCCTGTCCTGCTCCAGTTGTCACAAGACACTCGTCTCCACTCTTCTCTAAATCTTCTCATCTACCACATCAGCTCCAACATCACAATCCTACTAACCTAAAGGACGATTCTGTTTCACAAAGGACTCTTGGATTTCCATATGGTAAGTAAATCCATTTACAATTTTTGTACTATTTTCTCTTCGTGACACCTTAGAGAGTTTATGTACGTGCTGTATGATATTTATGTCATTATAACAACGTGGCAAATAGACACTGTCACTATACCAGGTCATTCTTTTTCCCATTTGTTTTTCCTTAATCTGACAGTGTACTTGTACCGTACAGCACAAATACCCAAAATCTGGCTCATGGGCTTAAGTTGATTGCACAGACAGAATATTTGGCATTGATGAAGTACTTAAAATGTTTTTAAATAATTGGCTGTTTGTGAATTAACATGAATGATTTATTATATTCATTATATGATCAAGCCCAGGGCTAGTGCTGGAAATATCACTTAAGCTTGCGTTCAATGTTTCAGAGTTCTGTGTGGTGATATAGTTATATACTAACATATATTATGATGGATAAAATATATCATGTTGGACAACTAACATAGGAAGATCCTTCTTTTTAATCCACAGTTGAGCTCCTACAACTGACAAGTTAAATTCTGTGTGTGCTCCAATACAACAACTAGCCTAGAAACAACCATTTTATTTATAATGTTCCACTGCCAACATGTCAGTTCATCCAGTTCAAGTCCAGGGAGAATTGGTTTGCCATGTCTGATTGAGAACTTGACTGGCTTGCACAAAACCTTGACCTCAACTCCATCAGAGAGCAACATCGACTGGAAGACCAAAAACATCAGAAGCTGACCTCACAGTCATGATCCAAAATCTAGTGGAAAGCCCTTCTAGAAGAACAAAGGCAGCAATTGTGTGCAGCAAACTCTGTACTGCTACCAATGTTTTGGGTGTCCACAAATTGTTGTTTAGGATTAAAAAACACAGGTGTATTGCTTTAATGTCTCCAGGATAATCCGTGTGTTCTTATATAGTTTGTCCCAGCCCTAAATCAGTAGCATCACCAACTTTTCCTTTCTCTTCCAGATCAACTGTGAGCCAAACATTCAGGCCCAGCGTTAACACGTGCCGTCCCAAGATGTGCTGGGTCACGGTGCTAATAGCAACCATATCCTGCGCATTGATGAGACAGGGCCACTGCCAATCAAACTCCTCAGAAGACTTCCTTTTCTCGGATGACCCAGTGGCTATCCAGCTTCCTGGCCTCCATACCACCCTGTCACCTCTGACCCTTCTCCTGGAGCAGTCTGGGAGCGTCACGGCCAAACCTAAACCCGCTCCACTCGCCTCCTCTCACTCGGCCTCGGCTCTCATTTCCGGGAATGGCTCGGTCCAAGCTCTGCCGCTCCATCCACTGCCGGCGTGTTTACGCAGGACGTCCATGAAGGTCGTGTTTAAGTACGTCAACACGGCACTGTCCTGTATAATCTTTGTGGTGGGCATCGTGGGTAATGCCACGCTCCTGAGGATCATATGCCTCCATAAGAACATGAGGAATGGACCCAACGCCCTGATCGCCAGCCTAGCACTGGGAGACCTCATCTACATCGCCATCGACATCCCCATTAACGTCTATAAGGTAGGACTTAGACTGGAGGTCGGCACAGATTTAGTAATCAGTCATACTGTGACTACCATGAGATCAAGACATTTGTAGGAATCATGTTTACTCCGGCTCAAGCGGCACACGCTCCCTCAATTTTGAAGGGTTGTTACCATTAACACAGTGGTCAAAAAAATAGGGCAGGTCACCTTAACCGCTATCCTGTAACAGGGCTGGGAGTCAATCCCAAAAAGGGTCAGGTCTCAGATTCCAAAGCTCCAAAGCTCTAAAGAAAAATGAATCCAGCCCAAATTCCCGCCAATGTCCGCCAATAATCCTAAGCAATTTGGTGCGATGAGTCAAGAATGCTTTAAGCCTAATTAATCCTGCTAAATAAACGTTTTTAATCTCAGTTTCTGGCTAAAAACAGCAAAGACTGGCACATGTTGTGTTTTAGACACTGGAATGCTGGTCAAACAGGCTAAACCAGTCCTATATTTTTACATATACAGTGGTACCTCGGTTTGTTCCAAAAGGCTTGCTGAGAACGACGAGTACCGAGCAAAAGTTTCCCATAACGAATAATGTCAATTGAATGTATCTGTTCCAGATCACCAGAAAATCCACACTGTATAAGGCATCATATGCATTAATGGAGTTGTATTGCACAGGTGCTGCCTGATTTATAATGGAGATATGTTCAGACAAACCCATCAAAAGTTAAATGGATCATGAACCGATGAGTTTAATAAGGTCTGTTCTATATCATAGTGGAGCCGATTACACATTAACACTTACATTAACACATATTAACCTACAGTCAGCCAAAATCGCTACCACAAAGCTTATTTTACAATTAAGTATTGAGAAATCTCATGTAGTTAAGTGAATAATGAATTGAAAGCAAAAAGTAAAAGCAAAACACTTACTCTATTGGTGAACTGCGACCTGCTCAGCCTGAAAGCCAGTCCTCCTTTCGGTTGGCTGTCATTACTAACCAATTTAGGACCCATGGAGAGTTATTTGCACTAAGAACATAGTACTGTAGATGTAAAAATAAAGAAAAACACCACAAACACAGCGGAGATCTTCACTGAATGAGCTGTTGTGAACCTGAATCACTAAAGTAATTAGCTGGTAAAAGCCAGTCAGGGATGCTTATTAACTAGCCCTATTTTAGAACAAGTATGCTACGCTGAGACACAAGATAAAGAGATACAAGTTCAATGCAGCGGCATCTCCACTGGCCAGAATTACATCATTATCTGTGGCTGTCTGGTCTTTTTCACTCTCACTCGTCAGCGCTGATAGCTAGTGCGCATACGCGTGCGCGCACGTACGAAGCCGTCTCGACGCAAGGTCAGGCTGACATGCTTATTTTGGAACTTGCATCCCCGCACCAGTCAGCACTCAGAGCGCAACACTCGCATGCACGTCAGGACGTTACCCTTAAATGGATTTGTGTCTCTGTGTCAGACGGAACAAGCAGACCCTGTGTGTTCCCGTTCGAATACTTGTAGCGTGTGTGACTCGCGATTCTGAAGGCTGCCATAGGCCATCGGCATACTGAACGTGTGTTTTGCCGCAGTTGCTGGCGATGAGGTGGCCGTTCGACGACACAACGTTCGGACTCTTCCTGTGCAAGCTCTTTCCGTTCCTGCAAAAGGCCTCCGTCGGGATCACCGTGCTCAACCTGTGCGCGTTGAGTGTGGACCGGTAAATACATTCACGCAAACAGATCCACACATTCTTACGCAAAGCGGAGAAAGAACTTCTACATGAAAACAACTTAAAAATGAGCAAAAGATTTGACCTGTTCAGACGATTTTTGTTAGACTTAGACTGTAGCCTAACATTTAAGGCACTGGACTATGGACCAGAAGGTCTAGGGTTCAAGTCCCACCTCTGCCAGGCTGCCCCTGTTGGGTCCTTGAGCGAATCCCTTAAGTCACAATTGCTGGGGTTGTAAAGATTGCTAGGATCGTATCCGTTGTTAGTCGCTCTGCATAAGGGTGTCTGCTAAACGCTTAGGTGTAAACCTAATCCAAGTCAGATGTAGGCTAATCATTTTCTGTGACCCTTTCAAGCCTCCAAAGGGGTTGTGCTTACATTTAACAGCCACATGTTCATCGAAATGTTATATATAAACTCTGACACAGCAGGAGAAGTCCTAAAAATCGAAATATTTCCTGCCATGACATGTAATTTGGCTGGCACAGTTGTGCACAGCTGGTGAGGTTCCTCCCATGCTTTAGGTCAGTTTGCATCTCTAAAATGTCTCCCAGTGTAAGTGAGTGTCAGCACTGCAACCAACAGCTATTTGTAGATGGGTGACTATGCTAACACAAACTTGTGTGTTCAGCTATCGTGCAGTGGCCTCATGGAACCGCGTGCAGGGGGTCGGCATCCCTGCTTCCACCGCCATCGAGATCGTGGGCATTTGGGTGTTGTCCATTGTGTTGGCCGTTCCTGAAGCTGTGGGCTTTAACATGGTCAGCTTTGATCACAACAACGTGACCGTGCAGACCTGCATGCTGAGGCCGGAGACTCGGTTTATGACCGTAAGTACACACCTGGCTGGATATTAGCAGGGTGACATAACAGAATGGCATTATGGAGTGTCGTAAGAAACCATAAGACAGCTCTGTCTAACTGCATAACTGTGTGTGTGTGTGTGTGTGTGTGTGTGTGTGTGTGTGTGTAGTTCTACAGGGACGCAAAAGACTGGTGGCTGTTCGGCTTCTATTTCTGTGTGCCGTTAGCATGTACGGCCATCTTCTACACCCTGATGACCTGCGAGATGCTGCATCACAAAAAGGGAAGCCTGAGAATCGCACTGAGTGAACACCTCAAGCAAGTGAGTCATGTGAAGATGGTCCACTAAACTTACATTCTAGAGGCCTCAAAAAATGCATATGGTTCAGTAAAGCTTGCATTTGATACATACCTAAATGAGATGAATCATTTAACTCAGCTATTATACAAGAGATGATTCCGTGAACTGTACACTGTTAGTGAATCAAACAAGTGAATTGTTTGTAGATAATTCCATGAACTCAGTCACACACTACCTGTCCGTGCCTGCTTAATCGTGGGGCGCAAGGTGGGAACTGACCCTAAACAGGGCACCAGTCCATCACATGGGTACATCTACACATGAGCAATATATATACCTCAAACAGGTGAATCATGTAAACATGATTCAGTAAACTGTGCAATATATATACCTCAAACAGATGAATCATGTAAAGATGATTCAGTAAACTGTGCAATATATTTACCTCAAACAGGTGAATCATGTAAAGATGATTCAGTAAACTGTGCATTATATGTACCTGAAACAGGTGAATTGTTTAAAGATGATTCAGTAAACTGTCCAATATATGCACCTCAAACAGGTGAATCATGTAAAGATGATTCAGTAAACTGTGCAATATATGTACCTAAAACAGGTGAATCGTTTAAAGATGATTCAGTAAATTGTGCAATATATGTACCTCAAACAGGTGAATCATGTAAAGATGATTCAGTAAACTGTGCAATATATATACCTCAAACAAGTGAATCGTGTAAAGATGATTCAGTAAACTGTGCAATATGTATACCTCAAACAGATGAATCACGTAAAGATGATTCAGTAAACTGTGCAATATATGTACCTCAAACAGGTGAATCGTTTAAAGATGATTCACTAAACTGTGCATTATGTGTACCTCAAACAGGTGAATCATGTAAAGATGATTCAGTAAACTGTGCAATATATGTACCTCAAACAGGTGACTCGTTTAGAGATGATTCGGTGTACTGTGCATTGACAGTACCCTAAACAAATGAATCACATAAATATTTTTAATGACCTATGCACTGTAAGTGACTCAAACAAGTGAATCGTTTAGAAATGATTCTGTAAACTGTTCACTGTGAATTTTAAAACAAGTGAATCGTTTAGATATGATTCTGTGCAGTGTATTTCAAACAGGTCAGTTGTGTAGATATAATTCAGTGAAATGTGGCTTCCTTAAATGGTTCAAACAGGTGATTGGTGTAAAGATGAGTACTTATGGGTAAATGGAATCATAACTCTGCATGTTTTAATACCTGTTTTGTGGTTTTTGGTAGCGGCGTGAGGTAGCGAAGGCTGTATTTGCCCTGGTGTTAATCTTCGCTCTGTGCTGGTTTCCTCTGCACCTGAGTCGCATTCTGAAGAAAATGGTTTACTTTCAGCATGATGCAGAGCGCTGTGATTTGCTCAAGTAAGACACACACACACACACGCACACACAGAGTAAAACAGATTATTTCACTCCACAATTAGTCACAGGTATGTTTATGGTGGTTTTCTACAGAGATCAAGGCTTTTCAACGGAAAATCAACACTAAAACTGAGGCATGAGTGGGTTTGGGCTAAGAATAGAGTTGTGTTTGTGTGAACTTTTACTACAACATCCCACATTCTCCTTCGGTATACACAGCTTCAGAGGTTGAAATATTAAATAAACAGTCTACCCTTTATCTATCTGTACTTATGGTGAAAATACCAGTCATACCGAGCCAATTCTTAGTTATTTACCTACACATATAAAGTACATGGTAAAATGGTAGATTGGTATTCCTATGTATTGATTTTTTCTACTGACACTACACCTTTACGTTACAAGATTTTGAAATGCCTACATCTTCGTGGGTGGCTGACTCTGATTTTATAGGTTTGAAGAGTCGTATTGTTTCATTTCAAAAGAGCCTTACTTAGAGCTTAGAGCATTTTTTTCCTTGGACATCATTTTTATATTAACCTCTTGAGACCTCATTACCCTCCTCGGTACTCTGATTTTTTTATGTATAAAAACTGAGCACCGTCTGTTATTTTTTTGTTTTTTTGAAATGCTCAAGAGTGTCTACAAAAGAGGACTGAGTTAAGCAGAATGAAGTATGCGGTGTAGCAACCCCATGTCCTCAGGAGGTTAAATAGTGGTGTCACAGCTTAAATTTAAATTGTTTAAATTATTACAGAATGACAATACATCTGGTAGGCTGAATACGATGAAAAACCATACACACCATTCAGCCAGAACATTAAAGCCACCTCCTTGTTTCTTAGAAGCACTTTGTAGTTCTACAATTTCAGACTGTAGTCCATGTGTTTCTCTACATACCTTGTAGCCCCTTTACTCTGTTCTCTTCCACACAACAGGCAAAATTATTCACATAAGACCAGTCTCGGTGTAATGTGCCTCTGTGTTTCTTTTAGTTTCTTGCTGGTTCTCGACTACTTCAGCATAAACCTGGCAACTATAAACTCCTGCATCAACCCCATCATCCTCTACTTCGTCAGCAAGAAGTTCAAAAGCTGCTTCAAGGTGTATACACGTATTTATTCTTTTCATTCATTTCATCTATTGATCACAGTCCCCTAAAAACAGCAAAGATTAGCATCTGAAAAGCGTTCATTACCTTGAGCGGCACAGACCAGCACTAAGAACCAGCACAGTATTAAAGCTGTGAGAGATATCTGCAATCCTGTGGCGTTACGTGTTAACTGGACGAAATATCTGGCAACCACAACCCCATTTGAACGCATTTCTCTCTCGTCTTGTTCTTTCCCGCAGTCGTGTCTGTGTTGTTGGTGTTATTCGGGTTCTCTGCTGAGCAGCATGGGGACCAGCATCCAGTACAAGAGCCCTGACCTGCAGAACGGCCTGACAGATCGCACAGCGCTGCGCAAGGACAGCTACAACTGCTTTACAAATCATCTCCGCCAAGGGGGACTGAGTACCCACTGAGACTATGAGCATTAGCTACTAAGGTGGCTGAAGATTCGGAAGAGTTCGTACCGACGTTCAGTCTCTGCTCGAAATAGACTTGTGTTCTTGCCCTTCACTTGTATGTTTAAAGGTGCAGTCAGAGATTTTTGGGCAAAGTAGCTGTTTTGATCTTCAAATCACCAACAGATCAAGTCCACAAACCAGTTGCTGCCTAATACAAGTAGGGGACATGACATGGCAACCTGATGGACAAACAAGTAGAGATTGGATGGTCCGCATCAAGCATTTCTGTAGAACCTGACGAATAACTACATTTCTGAGCATATGTGTTTTGTACTTTTACTATACAGATTGATATATCGTATTCTATCGTGCTATTCGTTTTTGTATATTTATTCATTTAGCCCTGATGTGGTTAGACCTTTAGCATCACATACACTCGAGTTGTTAAAATGTGTCTATTTAATGATGGTAGATGGTTTGTACCTATACACGACAACTTATTGTTTGTTTGTTTTGAACTTCTTTGACCTTTTAAAACTTCTACCCAAGTTCCCAAGTCTCAGTGCTCCTTGAGATGGAGTCTAAGTCTTCAGTTGTCACGTGACCAGACCTGGGGTGCCCCTGCATTACGCTAAAGTTCACATCATGAAGATAAATCCAAATGTTTCCAGCACAGCAGATAGTGTTGGAGCTGCCTGTTTCTGTCTATATGGAGTTTGGCATGTTCTTCCAATATCTGTGTGGGTTTCCTCCTTCAGGTGCTCCAATTTCCTCAAATCACCCAGAAACATGTCATTAGGTGGATTGGTTGGCACTCAAATGCCCCGAGGTGTAATTGAGTAAGTGAATGGGTGAGTGTGTGATGGATTGGTGTCCAGTCTGGATTCCTGAAGGTAATCCAGCCTGGACACCACTGAAGGTAAATGAATGAATGAACATAACATCTTAATCTTTGATATCAAATCATATGAGATGTTCTTTACGAGTGTCACTAGTCCAGACAATACTGTTCCACTCATGCTAACATCTGCTGAATGAGCATTCTGAGCTTACAATGAACATGTTGTGAATCACCGAACTAAGGTTTGCTTGTCTTGTGAGAGGAAAGGCCACACACAAAGGAGCGTATCAATAAAGAACTGTTTATTACCGTCCGTGTGCTGGTTTTATAAACTCAAATGATTTATTATAAGCTCTTCACAGAAACAAGCTTGATGAGATCTTTTGTAATCTTGAGTGATTACAAAATGTGTAGCGTGTGACTAAAGTCGGGTTGGGATTTAGATTGATGTGTGTGTGTGTAAATTTGTGCCAGAGCAATGGAAAGTTCATCTAGGCTGCAGTAAACTCTGTTCCTGTGTCTACAAACCTCCTCAGAAGAACAAAGTGTGCAGTTAAAGAATTAACATCGGCTCAGATCCACTTTCATGTAGTTAACTAATCAGAGTTTGGGGACTTCAACATATGTAGCTGCAGGTGTTAGCAATTACTCACCCCAAACTCACCCCCACCCCGTGCTCCTACAAACCCCCGCCTTGTACACTGTGCCTTTATGTCAATATCTCTCTCTCTCTCTCTCTCTCTCTCTCTCTCTCTCTCGACTTATAGTGCTGCCAATAATGCCATATCACAGTAGACCTTTTGTGTGCACTGGGAATTGTTAAAGGATTTGAAAAGATGCTGTTGTTGCAGTAGACCAGAGTTACAGAAGAAAAAGAAAGAAAGAAAGAAAGAAAATAATAAAGAAAGACAGAATGAAAGGCAGAAAAAAGGAAGAAAGAAAATAAATGAAAGAAAGCAGACATAAAGACAGAAAGGAAATATGAAAGAAAGAAAGAAAGAAAGAAAGAATTGTAAATGAAAAAACGACAGAATGAAAAACAGAAAGGAAAAAAGACAGAAAGAAAAAAAAAAAAAAACAGAATGAAAGGCAAAAAAGGAAGAAAGAAAATATAAAAGGAAGAAAGAAAATAAAGTGGAAATAAAGGAAATAAGAAAGAATGAATAAAGACAAAAAGGAAATATGAAAGAAAGAAAGAAAGAAAAAAGAAAGAAAGAAAAAAGAAAGAAAGAAAAAAGAAAGACAAAATAAAAGACTGGATGGAAATAAGAAAGACAGAAAAAAATAAACAATGAAGAAATAAAAGAAGAAAGGAAAAAAGAAATAAAAATGAAGACAGAAAAAAAGAAAGAAAGTAATAAATGAAATACAAAATAAAAGACAATGGCAATAAGAAAGACAGAATTAAAGACACAAAGGAAATAGGAAAGAAATTAAGAAAGGAAGGAATAAGGAAAGACAGAAAAAGAAAAGAAAGAAAGAAAGAAAGAAAGAAAGACAGAAATAAAGAAAGAAAGAAAGGTGGTTCTTAACACAAAAAAGAGGTGAAAGAAAGCAGAAGGGACAGGAAAAATGATAAAGAAAAAGTAAAAGAGCAAAAGAAGGACTGAAAATGAATGAGAGTCAGAGGGAAGAATTCAGAAAAAAAATGCAGAAAAAAAGTAAAAGTGATGTGAAAAAGAGAAGAAAAGGAAAGACGGGAAAAAGGAAGTAAAAGTAATAGGAAAGTAGATGGGAGACAGAAAGAAGAAATGAAGGATATAGGAAATAGATAGATGAGAGATTGAGAGGAAGGAGGAATAAGAGTGAGAAAATAATTTTTTACAGAAAAAATTAGATAAGGAGAAGAAATAAACTTAAAAACTGGAGAAATAAGGTAATCAGAAATGTGTTATATTTCTCTTGTGTATTTAATTTGACATACAAAGCTGCACCTGGCACAGCCTACCGACACAAAGCGTATCTTTGTAATATCTGTGCAGTCTGGACCCAATCTGGCAACCCATCCTGGATGCGCTCGCTCCCGCTGTACGTGGTGCGTCAGCATCCTTCTGCTTTACAATCTAATTTTCGCTTGTGCCTAAACGCAGGAGCTTGAGGAGGCACTCGTGCGGCAGGGGCGCGCGGGATGATCGGCCTTTGCGCGCGGGTTTAGCAGAAATGCCTCGGCCGTCCGGGAACTGGCGGCGTTGGCTTCGGCCGCTCGTCGTGTGCGTGTACGCGCTGCTAGTGGCCGTGGCTTTACCGCTGGGTGTGTGGCAGCTCCAGAAAGCCGAGGTGCGTCTCTGATCATTCCGTTTATCCTCGTGATCGGGCGATTAATCGGTCAGATGGTGATCAGAGGAATGGTGTGCAGTATTAGGCTGTGTGTCGGTGTGTTACGGTCCCTGGGTTGTATGAACACAGCGCGTGAACGGCGTAGCTATCATCACATATCATCTGGGTCTCTTATCTGTTGATGTGTGAGTGTATGTGTGTGTTTGTGTTTCAGGCTGGCACACACACTAAGGCGTGGTTCATCGCGGGTGTGTTTGTGTTTCTCACAATTCCCATCTCTCTCTGGGGCATTCTGCAGCACCTCGTGCACTACACGCAACCTGAACTACAGAAGCCAATCATCAGGTAACACACAGACAGGTACACATTTTATAACCAAGCCATATATGGAATTTGGTGAGTGGGCAAGGCCGGGATCTTGTGACGTCTGAACCTAGGGTGGGCAAACATGATATCATGGCATGACGTCATTTTGTTGTTTACATGAGTACAGTACTGAGATGTTCTATCGGCACCAGTTCCAGTCCTCATACTTTTACTCAGACCACAACAGAAGGCCCTAACTCCCCCTCTGCCCTCATCCTGAGGATGCCATGTCACCAAAACAGTTACCTACTGGAGGGCACATCCCACAGTGATTCTGTTTACTGGACTAAATAATGCCAAGAGACGAGCTCATATTCTCCGTTTCATTATTAGATACAAATACTAAATTCTACAGTTTAATATTCTCAATATTATTACATTCTCCATAATATTCTCATTGTATTCTCTCTTTTATTTATTGTAATCTATATTTTGTTATATTGTCTTTTTATTATATTATCTATTTAAATTGTTCTGTTTAACTTCAGCGTATTTAAATGATCAATTTACTATTCAGGTCATTTACTTTAGTTCTTATATATTTTATCATGTAGGCTGGCCAAGGAGGTCGGGTCCCTCTTTGAGTATTGGTTGTGCCAAGGCTTCTTCCTTATAACATTGAGGGAGTTTTGCCTTGCCACTGACCCCAAAGGCTTGCTCACTGTGGACTGTGGGTCAAAAGTAAAGCTGCTTTGAGAAAATGCTTTGTTGTTTAAAGTAAAGAAAGAAAGAAATGTTTTCCAATCCATCCTATCATATCTATTTCTAAAAGCAAACACTAATTTAAAGAAAGGCTGCTTTGAGAAAATGCTACGGTGTCAAAAGTGAAGACAGAAAAAGAAAGAAAGAAAGAAAGAAGGAGAGAAAAAACAAATGCGAGAAAGAAAAATAGAAAGAAAGGAGGGAAGGAAGGAAGAAAGAACAAATGAAAGAGAGAAAGAAAGTATTCTAATCCATACTACTCCATAATTTATACTATTTCTCAAGCACAGTGATATAAATAATAACACATTATTAGACGTTATCTAATTATCACAGTCAGAGAGTGGCTGGAATTGACATTGCTTGTTTTATGAATGCACTGAATCCACTTTATTATTTTATCATTTTATAATAATAATCACTTAAAAACTTTAAATCACTAACAATGACCTCGGGTGGCACAGCGGCAACTGGCACAGCTGCGCCTTCCAGCCAGGTCGAGCAGATCATCCACCAGATCATCCACCGGTGCGGTAGCTAATAATAATAACAAACTTTTGTTTTTGGAAGGCTGTATTAGTGAGCAACTTGTCAATAAGCGTACAGTCTAAATTCGTAACGGTTTCTGTCTAAAGTCCCTGCTACGCAAGTGTAACCGAACTCTGAACACGACTCGTATGCGTGTTTGCTTGCAGAATACTATGGATGGTTCCAATTTACAGCTTAGACAGTGTAAGTATACTTTCACTTTCGTCATTCTTTGATATAAATGCATTGAAAAGCCTGTTTAAAAAGTGTATCAACTATAGAACAAGCTGGGATGAAGTTGGGGAGTTTGGGTGAATCTGACTGTGTGTCTTTTTGCAGTGGATCGCGCTGAAGTATCCCGGTATCGCCATCTACGTGGATACCTGTCGCGAATGCTACGAAGCGTACGTCATCTATAACTTCCTGATGTTCCTCTTGAACTTTCTGGAGACGCAGTACCCCAACCTGCCGCTTATTTTAGAGGCGCAAGAACAGCGCTCCCTACTGCCCCCTTTCTGCTGCTGCCCCCCATGGGCCATGGGAGAGTGAGTGCATGCACACACTTAGAATATTGCTGTCTTTTTAGGGTAAAGGGGAAATTGGTAATTCGAACTTAATTGGTTCCCGGAAGGCCATCTGAATCTGATTTGTTCGAAGTTGGAATCGAATTTCCCCATAAGGAGAATGTAAATAGGATTCATTCCTTCCCGACTCTGATTTGTTTTTAATGTTCGAGGTCTGAATTGTTCGAGTGTAGAACTGGAATACTGAGTTTCCACTGGACTAAGTTGAAATTCACTTGAAGCTTCATATATTAGCTTTCCATAGCCAGGCAGTACACCACCACTGGACTCTCCAGTGGAAATGCTTCTAACCCTAACCCTAGTGCTACCAAACTCCGTCAAATGGCCCAGGAGGTCACAGGGAATTTTCACACAGTCTTTGGTCGTGTTCCAAAATCTAGTCGAAAGTTCCCTAGATGAGTGGTGCCTGTTACAGCAGCAAAATAAATCACCACCATATTAATGGTCATGTTTTTTCTACAAACCTTTGGTTGTGTGACGTTACGTTACATTGCATAACCATGATTATTCTTCTCATCTGCAGGGTTCTTCTGTACAGATGTAAACTTGGAGTTCTCCAGTACACCGTCATCAGACCTGTCACTACGGTCATAGCGCTGTGAGAGCACAGAAGCGCACACTTTAGCGTACACACACTTACGGCCACTGAAAACCCACGTCTTTATCTATAACCACGTGTCTCCTCTTTATCTAGCGTGTGTCAGTTGTTTGGAGTTTATGATGAAGGAAACTTCAGCTTCAGGAACGCCTGGACTTTCCTGGTCATCGTCAACAACGCCTCCCAACTGGTACCTTTTTTAAAGCTTCACAGACTCTGACATGCTAGTGTTTTATAGAGGTTGTTTTACACACTTTCCTCTTAGTCCAAATGTATTTAATGGAGTTATCTGCATTAGCCTCATAACGCCAAACATTTTTTCTGCTTATCACATTTAAACTAAGTGGAGAGTTTTCAAATGGCATTGCAAACTCTCCACTTAGTTTGCCTTTAGATTTACGCAAGTCCTTAATAAAACAACTCTGTGTTTGTGTGTGTTTTCAGTTTGCCATGTACTGCCTGCTGCTGTTCTACCGTACACTGAGGGAAGAGCTGAGTCCTCTCAGACCTGTCGGTAAATTCCTCTGCGTTAAAATGGTGGTGTTTGCTTCATTCTGGTACGTTTAGTCTGCTAGCTGCTAACGTAATAATCTGCTAATTAATAATCTAGAACATTGCTTCAGCAAATCAGATTTGACCATGGCCATGTTTTAGCTAAGGCTGTCAAAATGTACACTTTTTCAGCTATAATTATAGTACAGTATAGTATGGTGTATATATAGTATTATAGCATACAATATACTGTGCCAGCCCATAGGAAACAGAATAGTGAAGGATTTCACTCACTGCTCTATATGAATTTGTTCATTATTGTGCGACCGGCACGATTAGTATGATTCGTTATTTTTTCCAGCAATAGGTTAACGCTGCGAATTTTTGACCGAGATACGCGTCTGATGTCTTGCAGAGTTTATTTAAGCCTCAACCGAAGTAAAACTAAACTATGCTTTACTCGTCTCCAGGTCGAGCGCTGTAGTTAGTTCTCTTAACCTTTGTCGCCCCCTGCAGGCAGGCCGTGCTCATTGCGCTGCTGGTGAAGGTTGGCGTGATCTCTCAGAAGCACACTTGGGAATGGGAGAGTGCGGAAGCTGTAGCTACAGGTTTACAGGTACATACATGCAGGAGAACAGATACAGTCAGCTTCAGAATGCGGTCAGCTTAAATAGATGCCAAATGTCCGTTTTGCGTCTACTTAAAGTGTACGATAAAAATTTCTGGCCGTCACTACGGATCATTCATCTCTAATTCTTGATTCCATCGGTATTAATATTGGTCGTTACTCTCGATGATGTCCGTGTGTGTGCCTGTACGTTCCGTGCAGGACTTTGTGATTTGTATAGAGATGTTTTTGGCGGCGATAGCCCACCACTTCAGCTTCAGCTACCGCCCTTATGTGTGCGAGGACGAAGAAGGCTCCTGTTTCGACTCCTTCCTGGCCATGCTGGATTTCTCCGACATACAAGCCGACATTTCTGAGCAGGTCCGCAACGTGGGTAAGTGGCTAAACCTCTCTAAACCATCCAAAACGAAGTTATGTAAATGAACACTGGTGCAGATGATTTATGGTTTTGTTTGTTGAATTAATGCGTTTACATGCAGTTAATACTCCGATCATAGTCGGATTTCTGCAGTTGTCTGATTATTCAAGTGGTAATGTACATGGCATAATCCGATCTAGAAATTAGATTGGGATTTAATTTCGGTAATCAGATTACTCATAGCATGTATACCAGTTACTTGATTTCCTAACCGGTTGCCAGGTCTGCCTATTCTAAAGACCTGGCTTTGTGTGCCCTCTTTTTTCCATTGTCTGAGACGGGTTTATGACCCGTAGAATCTGGCAACCCTGGAATTAAACACACCACGGAATAAAATGGCTCTAAAACTCAGTGTATACTCGAGAAAATGATGAATTTGCCTTTTCAGTATTAAATCTTGAAGTGTAAGTGACATAATTCTGTGAGATCATTGGCTGGTTGCAAGTAGAAATCCGATTACTTCCTGAGTCATGCAAACCCGAATGCTTCCCATGATCTGATTACTCAAGTGCATGTAAACTCCTTGCTCGGATTACTGACCAAATCTGATTTTCTGCAATTGTCGGATTATTACGTGCAAGTAAACACACTCATTCACAAGCCTGGCACGGCAGGGACCTGGGTTCGAGTCCACTTTGTGCCTTTGAGGCCATTGCCTGACGAAGGGAAGGCCAGTTGGTGGAATAATCCTCCGTCACCGTGACAGATCTGCGAAAAACTGGCGCCCCATTCAGGGCACACTTACACTTGTGCACTGTGATCTCCGGGAAGCCCTGCAACCCTGACCACGACTGATATGGGAAAAAAGTCCTACTTTGTCAGAATGCATTCTCAGACCCCCTGTGTGTGTGTGTGTGTGTGTGTTGCAGGGCGCACGGTGCTGGGTCGTCCCCGTAAGCTGTTCTTTGGCTCTGAAGTCGACATCGTACAGGGGGAGCACACTGGCCTCCTGTCAGGGGCTTCACACGAACGGCTGGGCGTCGACCCTCTTTCTGTCCCCGCCTCCCCGAAGGGTCAGTATCAGGGGCTGGGCCAAACGGACACACCCCGCTCGCGCTCCGCCCCTGCCGGCTTTAACCCCTCCTCCTGGAAGAGCGACTGCTGCGAAGTGCCCGCACCGACCAATCAGAACCCGGGAGTGAAGTCGTAAATCTTTCTTTAATAGCTCCTAATGCGATCTGCTCATGTGAAGGTCAGAGTGTGCTTCTGTTGTGCTTTCCATTTTCACATCGATATATCTGGTTGTGTAAGTGCACTGGCTGTAACGGTACTGTAGTAGCTTTATTTATTATGCGTTATTTAATACGGTTCGCTTTCTGAAAGCTGATGTTGAGCACTGATTGTATATTGTCTTTTAATGACAGGGCTACGGCTCAGATTTAAGCAAAGCTTTGATATAATATAATATGTCAGTATTTTAAAGTGTGTGTACGTTCTTTGATTGGCTGAATGCCTATAACGCTTCATATAGACCATAGATTTCTTTTGGCACGTGAATTAGGGGACGGACTTTGTTCATAGAGGTATTCAGTGGGTCACAAGGATAAAGAGGGATTGAAGAGAAGAATGCTGGTTTGAACAAGGAGCCAAGGAGGCCATCTATGTGAAAAGGGAACGCTCATCCCTGAAACAAGTAAGGGGTCTGAGAGTACACCTCTGACCATCTTACTATTCCGTGATTGCATCTATTCCCCGATCCTATGTGAATAGGGACTGTGGTAGACTAGCGGGTAAGTTACTGGACTCTGGCCCAGAAGATCCAGGGTTCAAATCCCACCTCTGCCAAGTTGCCACTGTTGGGTCCTTGAGCAAGACCCTTAACCCACAATTGCTTGGATTGTAAGATTGTATAAATTGTAAGTCGCTCTGGATAAGGGCGTCTGCTAAATGCTGTAAATGTAAATGTAAATTGTAATTAATGGCCATAGCAGTTTTCTTACGAAACTTATCACCGGTCCCATTGTTATGTAGTGGTGATAGTGTACTTCGTTATGCAGTTTCCGGCTAGCTGAGACTGAAGAAGTCACTTAGGTGAGTGACGAAACGTTTCTCCTATGAAAACCTTGTATCCAGATGAACTGATTCAACTTTCTGGGCCTTACTTACCTGGATTACTGAGGATGCATCAAGACATTAACTCCTGTTACTGACCAAAGCTGATTTACCATATGATGTGGATTTACTGATTCAATACGGAATACGTCACAGAACAAAAGTGAAACAAATGAACAAACGTGGGCATCATGACTGGCTGCATTGTGGGTACACACAAACAACTATTGTACGTCACCAACTATCAACCACCTGCAAAGCAGTCTTGAGATCCCTTCCCAGGAAGTTTAACACCCGTTCCCACCTCAGCCTGTGTGACTCTAATGACTCCCTAATGGGTCACACCTTGGCTCCTGTGATATTACAACTCCTGTGTTGACCGGGTGAGTCAAGGACTCTCAGGGCCACCCCCAAGGTGACAACCCCACAAGGGTTACATACCTGGGACTCCCCATCAGTGTCTAGAACTGAAGAAGCTTTTCGGATGAGAGGTGACACGTCTTCAAGAACTAAGAAGAAGTCCAGTTGCCTTCAACTCAACACTCAAGTCTGCCATGACCTAGACGACTGAGAACGTACACAGACATAAGCAACACAAACACACACATGAGGTTTGTTTTTGCCTTCGAATACGCAGAACTACTATAGAATCTGCACAGTGAATTGTTTCCTGACAGCTCAGATGTTTTGTCTTCTGTGGCTGTGTTTAGAAGTACTGACCTGGAAGAGATCAAGGCGCAACCTAAGAACATCGGGTTGGAGCAGAAAATCTGAATTGCACACTTAGGGTGCTACCAGAACAAGTTGACCATAACCATTGTTCAAAAAAACAATAGTAGAGACCACCAGTGAAAATACCATATACAAAAAAATACAAAAGGAATCACAAGGGATATTTCGTTCACCAATTACACAATATAAATAGAATATAAGAAAAAGGGAGTCATATTTCTTATGTGTACTGCATGGAGGTTGTAACTGCATTGCATTGCTGCTGCAATTACACATAAGTGCATATTGTAAAGCCAAGATTTTCACCGGGCGCTCCATGGGCGAACCTGAGTCACATTTGAGCCTCTAGTATCTCAATCTCAAGTCTCAAGTGTCCGAGTCAAGTCTGTGGTGTAGAGTTTGTAGTTGTGTCTCCCGAAGGTTCTATTCAGGCCGTATGGCGTGTTCCTGTGCAATGGCTGCCAGCTCTTTGAGGAACTCAGCATAAAGGAATGCAGCAAACACTCTGTTCCTGCACTGAGGAGGAATCTTGGGACATGGAGGAAGAGATTTCAGCAGCCGCCCAGAGACGTGGCCATTCAAGCACCAGCCAAGTCTGTTCTCCTGCAGGAAATTCCACTCTGAGAGAGGGAATGGGGGGAAAGGGCAAACAAAAACAGGAAATTGTTTGCTCTGTGTTGACTTTTCTACAGGAACATGACCAAGAAAGCTTAATTAAGCTACACTGGCTTGTCTTCTGTCGTACCATACACACGATTACTTGTAAAGATGGGTGAAAAGGTTATGGTATATATAATGCCTGATGAGACTGGCTCCTCTCTCGTCTGAACTCTCCTCTTTTGCTCACACAGCTCACTTGCTTTAATAGAGTTTAGGTCAGGGGAATGTTAAAAGCTTGATTCTGTCATTACTGAGTCATTTTTGGGTTGATATTGTAATGACACATTTGACGATACGAGGGACTCTAGCGCAAGAGGAAGCCCAAACAAGGTTTCAAACAGAAAGTGCAGACTCAGAACGAAGATCCGAATAGGACACTAGAACAACGCAAATGTAACACACACAATAAGATGAAACGGTCTTTGGAAACAGGCAAATGTCACACTCAGACAGATCAGACTGGCAGGCTTAAATGCAATAATGTAATAAGCAGGAAGTCTGCCGCAGCTGTCAATACTCCGGCAAGACAGAACACTTCCTGTGCTCCGATTTTTATTTAGTTTTTGTTCTTCAGCTTTATTTAATCGTTGCTTTTCTACAATCATTTTTGTCTATTTATTAGCATACAACATCATTATTATTATATAGTTAGTATACTGTTATTTTGCTTTGTATTATTTTATTCAATAGGCAAGATTACACTTAATTTTACACAATGAATGTCGACTAAAAGCCAAACACCACAAAAAGAATCATAGTTCTTGTCTATATTTATTTGCTAACAAAAAAAATTAGTCTCCACGATCAAACTATTAATCATTAAGGCGGTCTGTATCTGCACATAAAATATTATTCACCTCTGTCCTTTATGGCCTGGTCTTTGAGTAGCAGGTACTGAGCAAAATCTCGTACCATCTGAGCAAACTCAGGTCTGGAGGCTGCATACTGCTCAATCTGGCAACCCACAGACACAAGCACCTACAATACAAACATACAGGTGTCTCTGGTAAGTAACCCATGCAGACTCTAACAATAGTGGTACTTTAAAAAAAGAACGTGACTGAAGGAAACCTGGTAGAGCGAGCGGACACTGGGATGGAAGACCGCCCCTGTGCTGAGCAGGAAGCAGCGTAAGAGCGGCTGTGGGTACGCCGCCAGCTGAGCCAGGATCCCCGTCAGCAAGAGGTTCACCTCCACTGAGTTCTCCAACATGTTCTCCAGACGAGAGAGCAGCACGCTGATGAAGGGACCTGCAGGACAGTGGGAGGTAATGAACATGAATACAATCTTGCAGTACTTCTTTGAAAAAAGCTCCCGGTAGATCCAATAACACTACCTTTTAATTGGGGAGTACCGATACACTGTGCTCACGGTTTGATTCGATTCATGATACCGAGTTCACAATTCATTTCTGAAGTGTAAACTATGAAAAAAAAAAAGTAGTTCCCTGAGTTCATAGAAATGACTAGAAGCAGAGGTTTAAAATGGTAGCTTCACCATGAATGAAATAACCATGTGAAAACATATCTTTTTAATTTCTGAAGAATAACAGTTCAAACTAATATGGGCTTTTCTTGTATACAAATTTAAACCAAAATAATCTTTAGTCTGCTGCAATTACAAGATATTAGAAGGAGTTTTAAATAATGCTACTTCAGCTAAATGTTCTCTTGTAACAGTTTCACCACATTTAAATAACAAATTTCTATCCTAAACTGAAAATCACAGTAAACAAACAAGCTCACTGCACTTTAAATCTCAAACTTATCTTTAGCTTAACAAGCTTCCAACTGCAGAACGGAAGACATGCGTATGGGAGCATATGAACACCCTCTGATGGTCAAACAATGCAATTGCATCAGATGGCGTAATAACACATTTTTGCAACACGATGCATCGTTACACCCCTACTACTTAATGATGACTCAAGATCAGTGTTAATTTTGTTGACGAATGATTTTCGTCAGAGTTTTCATCAATTACCCGGGTCAAGCTACCCGCAGCTAAATGCAAATAAAGTAGGGATTAAAATATGTTTTCAGTTCGCGACGTGGATATATTTTAACTTTGTCTAAAAAGTGTTCATACTATCTTTAGGAGTATTTGGGTAACATAACTCTGTTTTATACTGAGATTATGAATAAATGCATATAGAGCAGCACATATATCTGATCTTATATGTTTTATAAAGCTCATAATTTGTCATTCATTCCAACTTGATTCTATTCTAGAATATCTGCTGAACGTCCACACCGAGTGTGAAGCAGATCTATGGTGGAAATTGAGTAATAACCACTTTAACTCCTTTTCATTGCGAACATTAAAAACAAAAGCGAGGTAAAGTGTTCCTGAGGCTGGACTTCTTGAGCCTTACCAAAACGCCTCGCAGCTTAATCTGACCTTCCTATATTATCTTCTACATGGTTGGCTTAAGATGACTCGCCTGTAAACGGAACATGTTTCTTTCCATCGCTCTCATTCTGCTCTTCATCCCTCTCCTCGTCTTCATAACCATCAGTGCAGAATAATTTGAAGTCTATTTCCGGCTCTGCGCCATATATGAGCACGGTTAACCTCTGAAAATGGACTTCTTCTCCCTGCATGCCCTTTTCCTCTCCTTCCAACGTGTGAATGAGCTGGAGACACTGGGAAATGAAGTCGTCTCTTATGGGCTGTACTGAGCATTTGAGGGATTGATCCTGCTCTTGCTCTGAGAAGTGAGCAGGCTCATTGGGTCGCTCACGTTGGGGTTCGGCAATAGGTCCGTTTAATTCCGTTACAGCCTCCTGATCTTCTCTTGTTCCCACAGTTATTTGGTTGGGTGTGCAGCTCTGTACCTGGTGTGCACTCTCGTCTGTGTGCGGCTCTGCGTGGCTTGTTTGCACCTGTAAATGATTTGTGGTTTTTAACGACACCCTGCAGTCGTCTCGCATGTCCCTTTGCGCGATCAGATTATAAACCAGTACGTCGTCCTGAAAGTCCGACTCCTCGATGTAGGAGCCGTGGATGAGCATGATGGCACTTTTCCGCATGTCCTGAATGTGTTTTGGAGGCTCCGGCCGTTCTGGGATCTGCTGTTTCTCCTGTTCATCTGGGGCGGCGTCGTAAGTATCGTCCCACTCCAGCTCAGCCAGAGATACCGGTGTCCGGCTTATACTGGCGTCAGAGTGCCGGTGTGTGTTTGGGGGCTGGGGTGAAGGAGTGGACAGAGGTGGACAATCCCCTTCCTCAAACTCCTCCTCTCCGTGGTAGTCCTCAGGTGTGGGATCGAGCCCGTCATAAGGGGCAGACCAGACCTGACAGGCCTGAACGCCGGTGCCGACGATACTGCGGGCGTCGATCAGGTACTGGAGGTAGTTTTTGTCCAGCAAGGACTCCGAGTTCTTCCAGCGGAAGTGTCCGGCGTCGTCCGTCCCTAAGGGAAGATCCTCAAATCCTGAAATGAAAGAATGCACTTAGAGATGAACTCAAATTTTGTGCACCGATAAAATGAAAAAGGCCAACATTTTTGACTAAAAGATTCCTCAGACTGGACCAGAGATTGGAAAGAAGTGGTCCTCTGATCTCAAGACTTGAGTCAGATTTCAAGTCAAGTCAGATATATTTCTATAGCGCTTTTTACAATGGAGCACTGTATCAAAGCAACTTTACAATTTTAGATTATCTTCTAATATCTGAGGTCAATCCTAAATTGAGCAAGTCTTGGGCAACAGTGGCAAAACGTTATGAGGAAAACACCTTGGGAGGACCAGGACTCAAAAAGGGAGTCACCTCCTTGGGTTGAAACTGAAAGTTTGTTGCTTCAGACAAGAGATTTAAATAGCTGAGGATGTGATTAAGAAACTGCGGGACAAGTAAGAGGAATCAATACATCACCGAATGGGATCGTTAGTAGCACAGGGCCGAATTAGAGGCATCCAGACCCCCACATGGCCCTAACCAACTTGAATATTTAGTAGTGCCTAGAATACATTTTCTAGTATTTTTGTGTAAGATTACTTGGTTCCAGTTCAAACAGAGAACATTGTTTTTTAATAAATTAACGTAAAAACCCTTCAAACAAAAACAAGAGTTTTAAATAAACCCACAAAAAGCTACCATGGATGGATAACCTAATTCTATGAGTGCAAGCTCAGAACATTACCCATATTCCCCATCAGCAGACCCTCGGTGACTTTAGACCAGAGTGTGTAGTCTGGTTTAAGGGGCAGTGCTGGAGAGGGGCAGGATCTGGTCAGGAGGAACGAGGGGGTAAGTGAGAGGAGAGCAGCAGCGCTGGTGGAATGACAGTCTGGCTCTCTCAGTCTGCGACGTTCCTTACACAGCAGGTGAGAACATGGAATCAGATACCTGCAGCGTGAGAGCGGAGCAGAAGACCAACAAACCAAAACTCATCACAAAGCTAGAATGGATGATGTTGTCTGTATTCAGGTGACTTTATGTGGTGATTCTGATTACGTTTGTGAGAAGAAGGGAAACAGAATCATCATTATCATTTGCTCCCAACAGTTACACTGCCTTAGTTTGGCTCAGAGTATAATACAATAATAATAATAAATAATTATTTTCTTATTTATTTTATTATTATAATAAATAATTATTTTATTATTTTTATTTTTAGGCTATATATTATTTAATGTTATATTTTACAAAATATATGATGACATTGAATATTTTTTATTAATATATACCATATAATGAATAACAATATATAATGAATGTGAAGTGAATTACAAAAAGAAAAAACTTTTAACACTACTAAAAGTCTTGGCCTTGACTCGGACTCGACTACTAAAAGTCTCGGTCTTGACTTGGACTCGACTACTAAAAGTCTCGGTCTTGACTTGGACTCGACTACTAAAAGTCTCGGTCTTGCCGCGGACTTGACTACTAAAAGTCTTGGCCTTGACTTGGACTCGGCTACTAAAAGTCTTTGCCTTGACTCGGACTGAACTACTAAAAGTCTCGGCCTTGACTCGGACTCGGCTACTAAAAGTCTCGGCCTTGACTCGGACTCGGCTACTAAAAGTCTCGGCCTTGACTCGGACTCGGCTACTAAAGTCTCGGCCTTGACTCGGACTCTGCTACTAAAAGTCTCGGTCTTGACTCGGACTCGGCTACTAAAAGTCTCGGTTCTTAACTCGGACTCGGCTACTAAAAGTCTCGGCCTTGACTTGGACTCGGCTACTAAAAGCCCTCGGTCTTGACTCGGACTCGGCTTACTAAAAAGTCTTGGCCTTGACTTGGACTCGACTACTAAAAGTCTCGGTCTTGCCGCGGACTTGACTACTAAAAGTCTTGGCCTTGACTTGGACTCGGCTACTAAAAGTCTTTGCCTTGACTCGGACTGAACTACTAAAAGTCTCGGCCTTGACTCGGACTCGGCTACTAAAAGTCTCGGCCTTGACTCGGACTCTGCTACTAAAAGTCTCGGTCTTAACTCGGACTCGGCTACTAAAAGTCTCGGTCTTAACTCGGGACTCGGCTACTAAAAGTCTCGGTCTTAACTCGGGACTCGGCTACTAAAAGTCTCGGTCTTAACTCGGACTCGGCTACTAAAAGTCTCGGTCTTGACTCGGACTCGGCTACTAAAAGTCTTGGCCTTGACTTGGACTCGGCTACTAAAAGTCTCGGCCTTGACTCGGACTCGGCTACTAAAAGTCTTGGCCTTGACTCGGACTCGGCTACTAAAAGTCTCGGTCTTGACTCGGACTCGGCTACTAAAAGTCTCGGCCTTGACTCGGACTCGGCTACTAAAAGTCTTGGCCTTGACTGGGACTCGGCTACTAAAAGTCTCGATCTTGACTTGGACTCGACTACTAAAAGTCTCGATCTTGACTTGGACTCGACTACTAAAAGTCTCGGCCTTGACTCGGACTCGGCTACTAAAAGTCTGGGCCTTGACTCGGACTCAGCTACTAAAAGTCTCGGCCTTGACTCGGACTCGGCTACTAAAAGTCTCGGTCTTGACTCGGACACTAAAAGTCTCGGCCTTGACTTGGACTCGGCTACTAAAAGTCTCGGCCTTGACTCGGACTCGGCTACTAAAAGTCTCGGCCTTACTCGGACTCGGCTCTGTTGGACAGGTAACAGAACACAGAAATCCGAGATGAAGAGAGGAAGCGCTTGCCTGAGAATGAGCTGCAGCATGACATCCTCACAGTACAGACCAATCAGAGTGCGGAACAGGGCCAGTGACACGGTACCCAACTACATCACAGAGAGAAAGAACTGTTCATACTCAGCACATTCCAAACATGTGATGCCATTTGCTTTGTCTTAGACTAATCTTAAACCCAAACCTGAAAAGGCGTGTTTATCCGACTGACGAGCGTATCGAGGATGTTGACGTTGTCATGCCGATGCATGAGGATGAAAATGAGGAAGGTCTGGAGGAGCGCGGGTTCAGAGATGCTCCTCAAAAAGAGCTCCAGATAGGCGGTCGTCGTCATCACCTCCTCTAAGGTAAGCTGAGCAGGCAGTACCATTCAGAACAGACTCAGGGACCAATCACAGGGCCAATACGTCTACTTAATGCAACTCCACACACAGTCTTACCTTGTGCAACGCAGGAGCCATGACTGGAACTAAGAAACCGTTGTAGATGTAACCAAGCAGCTGATCTCTGACAGAGCGATGGGCTACCTAAAGACAAAAACATACTTGTACCACAAACACGGCATGCTTCGTTTAGTATCACTGCGCGACTGGGTGCCGTGAGTCTCACCTTGCACATGGTGCCACAGAACTGCAGCGAGTTGAGGAACTGAGTAAGCGCGGGCACCTGCATCCAATCCGCTTCCTCCAAGCAGTTCCATCCTTCACTATACACATCCAGCTTAGCTGGGAGCCAGGAATACAGACCACTTAGCCCCGTGGCCAAAACCTACGCACATATTCATACAGGAACAAAAGATCTCAGTGTTTATACAACACTGATTTCAGGATTTTCGCCTAATTTTAGCACAGAACTCACAAAGGTGCAAAGTTTAGTTTTAACAAGTCAGATATGCAATTCCTGCACTTTACCACCAGATGTCGCTGACATCACTTAGATAATATACTGTGTTTAAGGCCCCAAGTCTTGAATTTTAGCATCGATCACAGACCAGTCAAAACAATATGACCATCTGGTCCATAAAGCATTCAGGACTGAGATTTCATTCACATTCTTGTTCTCGTTTTCCATTTTATTTCTGTTTATCAGGTCTTTAAAAACGCACAAAAGTGGACAATGTAACGTAAGTGCTATGTCTGTAATGACCTCTGTCCTTTGTGGAGTTCTGGTTAACAGAGCAGCTAGAACTGCCGACATTAAAACCTCCCTACATGACGTGCAAAAATTAGGCAGCTCACAGGAAAGCACGAATAAAAGACAGATTCCCTTCAGTTGACACTCTGGATCTAAATACTTGTCACTGTAGCCTATAGAAGCTGTTTTATATGGGTTATTAGTACTGCACACAAATGTCTTGGATTTTCTGGTTGTATTTTAATAAAAGACACTGAAAACTAATGATATATGGTCATTATAAGCTTACCATTGCTTAAACAATGGTATATCAAAACTAATGGTGGCCTAAGACTTTTGCACATTATTGTTTGTAGATAGAAAAATGTAACCGAATGATATATTAAGGCTTATGTTTACCATATATGGTAAATCAAATCATAACATGGCTGTATGGTGCATTGTCATGTTCAGGCATTGTGACATCATAATGAGTTTGCAGGGGTTCAGTGTTCCGAGATCGTCTCTTACAGAGAAAAAGTGTTCAGTTGGTGAAAGGTGTCGAGTCGCGGTGTTTATTGTGTATTTACGATTATTATGGAGTATTTTTTGAGAAGATTTCGGTCTTTTCGTGGGCCCGGTCCTCAGAGGACCTCTCAGGGCAGTTTTGTGATGAATCCTGATCCTCAGAACGGGATCTTTATGGAAGGATTCCTGTATAAGCGAGCTGGAAACATATTAAAAACATGGCAGAGGTTTGTAAACAGCACTAGAATCATAATTTAGCTTCGATATAATGGCGGTTTAGTGTCTCGATAATCTTTTATTACAATTATTTCCGTAACAAGAAGCTGTTGGCCGTATTTTTGTTCTCTGCAGACGCTGGTTCCAGGTTCGGAACAACCAGCTCCTGTATCTGAAGAAGTCCAAGGTTAGATACACTCAGTAAATGTGATAATAAAAAAAATGGCAAGACTGTTTGCAAAGAACTATAACTATAACTTGTTTTAATCAGACCGAGCCCAGAGTTGTGATGGAGGACTTGCAGCTTTGTACAGTCAAAGACTTTAGCACCATCCGGCGCCCGTTTGGCTTTACGGTGGTCTCGCCTACAAAGTGAGTCCAGATTATTAATAATCAGAATGAGAATTGCTTATAACTATAAACCCTTTTCTCACGGCCAAATTCCCTGTGTTTCTGTCTGTATGTGTGCAGGAGTTACATGTTGGCGGCAGATTCGGAGTTGACCAGACTGGCCTGGACCAGAGTCATCGAGAACATTGCTCTGGTCAGTCAGCCCAGGCCAGACGAGTCAGAGGTAACCATTTCAGTTCTGTTCCCTTTCCTTTAAACCAGTCTTTATGAGCACAAATAACACCACGTTCTCTACAGCAACGGAGCCAGCAGGAGGAACCTCCAGCGCCTGGAGCTCCAGGTGAGTTTATTGCCAGGGAAATAGTGACACAAATGTAACCCAGAAGTCTAATATCTAATTGATATCATTGACTGACCGTGCTTATATGATGTGTGCATATGTAGATGATCTGAAGGAGTCGGCCCATGGCATCGAGCCGCCATGTAACGGTCTGTCCAAACCCACACATATTGCTTTATAGTCAGATGAATTTAGTATATGCTGTAGAAACCTCAATAAATTGATGAAACTTTATATTGATGAAAGATTATATTGCTGTGCGCAATTACAGATGACTTGGAAAAAGAGACCACCGACATGCAAGTCCTCACATCCAGCAAGTCCAGCTCTCCAGCTCAAGGTTCATCAGGTATCCACAGAGCCAGCTCTCCAATCAAACTTCTGTCCCAATTCACATAAACAGGCTTTATAGGCTCGCAGTGTTAAATGTGGTTATATCTGTTCAGTATTCACTGACAGTGATTATGTGGCTTGTGTGCAAAAAAGGTTCCCTGGAATTGGACCCTATGAGCACAGGCACCTCTGTGGACCTTAGAGCCAGCTCTCCATGCAAAGGTCTGTCCAAATTCACCCCAACAGGCTCTATATATGCTTCATATACATTTCTGATACCTGTTCAATATTGCCCACTGACACTATTTATATGGCATGTGTGTCATAACAGATCTGGAGAGCAACAGGACAGGAACTCCCTTGGTCTAAAATGGCAGCTGTCCATCCAACGGTCTGTCCAGACTTACAGCTTTCACGTAGAAAACAGAACTAGAAGCATTACAGAGCTGCAGCTCTGATATATATAAGTGAAAATCTAGGTTATGATTCATAAATAAAACAAAAGCCTATTTTCTTTACAGACTGCTTTTCGACCAAGTATACTCTGGGGAAGGAGCTGGGGAAAGGAGGCTTCGGTTCGGTCTGCGCAGGCGTTTGCACGGCCGACGGCAGACAGGTAAACAATAAGGTCACCACTGAGTAGTCTTTATGTTCTCTTCTTCTGGTGATGACAGCCAATGCATTGGCTTTGTGTATGTGAATAGGTCGCAATTAAGTGCACATACAAGAAGCCCACCATGAGGTACATCACCATTGTAAGTAACCATACACTGCTTGGGATGTTTTAGGTCACCCTTTAAAGACCAGATATAACCATGCTATCCATGTCTGTTCTAATCTTAGCCTGGTGAGGCTGAACCTCTACCAGTGGAGGTTGCACTAATGCTGATGGTCTCCCGGGCACCTCGCTGTGACAACATCATCGAGCTGCTGGAATGGTACGATCACCCAAAGTGCCTCATGTTCGTCCTGGAGAAGCCCAGTCCCTGCATGGACCTCGCCAATTATGTCAAGAATGGGCCACTGTCTGAAGCCGTGGCCCGGATCATAATGGCGCAGGTGGTTCGGGCAGTGTGTCACTGCAGCGCACAGGGTGTTCTCCATCGGGACATCAAGCCGGAGAACATCCTCGTCAATCCCGATGATCTGAAGATCAAGCTCATCGATTTCGGCTGCGGTGACTTGCTCCAGACCACCCCATACAGGAAGTTTGCAGGTAAGTGATTCAGATTGGTAGTTACAGGACAAATTGAAGCGTTGTAGTGCTGTCACTGATCCTTCTCTGTTTTGCTCAGGCACCTGGTTTAACGTTCCACCAGAGATGATAGCTTTACAATACTATCATGGGTGTCCTGCAACTGTCTGGAGCCTGGGCGTCCTCCTGTATATGGTACTTTGTGGTGATCTGCCTTTCAAGACCAGAATTCAGATTGCCTGTGGAGACCTGCGTTTTACATGGAGCCTGTCTGCAGGTAAGATGTAGAAGTTTTTCAACTGACAGAAAAGAAACAATGCTTCAGATTGTGACAATATTTCTGTCTCTATGATGCTGTCACTGCACACCCAGCCTGTCGCCATCTGATTACGTGCTGCCTCGAGAAAAACCCTTGTGTACGGCTGAGCCTCGATGAAATCCCGCACCACAAGTGGTTCGGGTTTCACCAATAAGTCCAGGTTAGCCAGAAGAAAGTGTGTAGTCTAGAGTATGGATTGTTATTGAGCAACAGGGACTGATTATTACAGTGTAGGTCATTTTAACTCTCTCTCTTCATGATATCTGTTTTTCATTGCAGGAAAGGGCATGGTGAGAGATGGGTGGGTGAGTATATTAGAGGGTTTGACAATTACCATTTCATAGTTATGTAAGATTTCTTATGTAAATTATTAGGATGGTTTTTTTCCCATTGGATTTTGTGTTCCACCACCCGTTGCTGTGTTGATTTGGATTTCTTTTGTCTGACTTTATCACAGAAACACCTACCTTCTGCCAAATACTAAACGCCTGGCAGAAGAACTCATCTCCACTCAAATATCCTGGCAAATGGCGGAAGTGGCATCCACAACATCTATAAGATCACTAAACCCAGCTCCGAAACACCAAAGGTCCGCCATTGAATACCCCCAAAGAAATGGTCACCCTCAGGAGTTCCTGTCCATGGAGAGCAATGTACCATCCGTTGTGAAGATGCAACTTGAACCAAGTAATATTTCACATTTAATTACACAACTTAACCCACTACCTGTTTACATTTTTCCAAACATAATTTAGGATGGCATTTTTCGGATCCTATTCCACTTTGTGTTCCATCGCCCATTTATTGTGTCTGATCTTATGTCTTGTAGAAAGATCTCTTCACTGCCAAATATCAACGGCCTGGCAGAACAATTAATCACAGCTAAAACATCCTGGCAAAGAACAGAATCAAGTTGCATCAACCTTCACAGCAGCTACAGGACCACTAGCTGCAAGCCAGGCCTAAAACATCAAAGATCCACCACAGTGATGGTTCCTCCATGATGACGGATGAGGGATTTAATACCACCAAGGAAGTGGGTCACCATCAAGAAGACCATGGAGAGCAAATTTCAACCAATTGTGAAGAATGTGAAGAACTTCACATGACTATTATTTCACATTATTTTATACAACAACCAACTTCATCTGATCAGTCAACAACTCCTGATCAAATTTCAGCTTTGGTTGATTTTTAGAAATATCTACAGCAAAGAAAGAAGACCTAAATAAGACATTTCTGTTATATTTTGTGCACAATTAACACATTCTGTAGCGCATGAACATCAATGTTGTAAATTGTCTGCACTACACGGTGTGTATGTGTAAATAAAAGGTGCTTGGATGTTCTTTCTTTCGACTCTTTTCTCACGTAAATAAACTGTTTACATACAGAATATACACTCACTGCCCAAAAAAATAAAGCGCCCAGATAGAAATGTCAGATTGCTGCAAAACCCGGCAAGCAGTTGAGTTGCAGGCAGATATGCAAACGATTACAGGTGTGGTCTGATTAAACACTGGGTCTTGCCACAAGGGGGCGTAAAATCGCTTTTAGAAACAGAACTATCCCTTTTATAAATGATCAGCAAGTTTAATTTAATATGCTACCAACCAATCAGTGATTCCTGTGTTATTTCAAAATGCAATCATCCCCTCTGACCTTGGCTTGCCCCTACGATGTTACTAACTGCTGTGAATTTTACTTTTAAATGGCAAGAATGTTTTCATATTTCAGTTTCATTCTTCCTTTGTTAAGCTTATATATTATTACATATTTAAACAAGCATGCATGAAGATACGTGTAAACTGTATGAATCAGATGTTCTGATTGATCAAAATCACTTAAAAATCACAGAAGAAAAACAATGCATGCAGTGAGTACAGAAATCCTCTGCCTGGGATTAAAACCCTGCACAGATTAAAAGAGGGGGAGGAGCTGCCATGATCGAGTGTGTGTGTGTGTTTGGGTGGAATCTGAATTTGTTATGGCTTATAGTTAGTGACTGTAGAACAGTCATCACACACCATGTCTCTCTGTCCTCTCTCTCTCTCTCAATACTCCCCTTCCACCTCAGCAGAAATTCAATACAGTAAGTGTATATTAGTCTTATATATGGACGCAAAATGTGTCTGTTATACTAAGATTTAATATAATAAGGTCATGTCTTACATCGATGTTACATCGCTAAGGTTGAAGCCACTGACACAACAACGTGTGCTGTATACTAGTAAGAGCTGTTCACTATTCTCTCCCTCAGTGTGGGAGCATGGCCGGGCATCGTGGTGAATCTCTCCTCCCTTTCCTCTTTCCTGTGTAATTATAGTAATGCCACTGTATAAGCACTTAATAGCAGCCTATCAGTGTGTCAGCTCACAACAGGCTGTGTGTAAGTACGTATGCAGAATGAATTTAAATAACCTGTGTAAAAAACTATATATATATATATATATATATATAGGTACACACTGTTTAACAACTATCTGATCAACGTCCATTCACTTTAATGACCGAGGTCTTAAAATATTACAATAGGAAACAAAATCTGCCTTTTAGCTCCGGATGTTGCAAACATCTGGTCAGCTCAACAGCCAATCGATGCTGCGGATCCACGAGCAGAGGCGAGAGTTAAAGAGCAGAAGTCTGTCATTCGCTCACGTTTGGATTAGAGACTATTGTAACTCAGCTGATGTGTTTCTGACTAAGGTACTCATATTTGTACCAAGCGTACGTACCTGTCCTATTGTAAGTAGTACGTATTTGTTTGTCCCCCAACTACCTGTATATTCCCTATAACTATTCCCTATTCACCTATAACTATATAAACTGGTTCACATTCTCTCAATGAGTCTCTGTTTTATCTGGCTGATCATCTGGTTGTTCGTAATACTGTTTATCGATGCATTTTTGGCTTCCGTCAAACAAAAGTATCAGGTCTGCCATACCATCCTCTAGACAGGGTCATGACTGTACACGTTCCACTAATGTTTTCGCTGTTTCCACACAGTTTTCTTGTGAAAATACCCTCTATATTTATGTTAGTAGCATAAAAAGACTATGTAACCATGGCAATGTCTGGGGATGCATGCTTACTACGATATATAGGCAAGTAAATCATCACTAATACTGACAACACAGGCGTTACTAAAAAGATGTTGTTCTGAAATATGGTTGTGTCCTCCAAATACAAATCTATAATATCTAGTGCACTCCGTGACATGATTTGGGGAGTACACTGAGCCAGGAAGCGCAGGGCTATGTAAATACTCTACATATGCTTAGAACTGCCTGTTCCATTAATGATGAACTCACCGGACAGAAGTAGGTGTTTTGGGTGATGTGATCGGCCACAGAGGGGTCATGCGCTGAGACCTCCACTATAAGAGCGAGCGCTTCCCTAGCTTGCTCTCCCACCGGCCCGTCGCGGTGCACGAAGGGCAGCAGTAGGGAGAAGAGCAAAAAGTTGGCAGCACCATGGTCCTGCCCGCTGTGGAAGAGGAAGAGCTGGAGCGCCGAATCATCACGTACGAGCACGCAACTCAACCGGTGCAGCAAACGCACCAGCTGGGCCTCCACCCCGGCCGAGCCTGAGCCCGAGCCACAAGAGGAGAGCAGCATGGCGAGGGGACGCAGGACGGGCTTATGGTGCAACAGGGGCTGCCGAGCTCGAGTCACCAGCATCTCGTACATCTGCAGCTGCTCCAGCTTGGCCGCGTCCGTAAAGTCTCGCCGCAGGCTCCATACAAACAGACGCTCCATCACGTTCTCCAGCAGGACAAACTCGAGGATGGGGCCCATGGCTCCACCCACGCCGCACTCCTCCTCCGTCAGGAGGAACAACATGTGCTCCACGTAGTTCTGCACGGCGCTGGCCTCGTCGCCTGGGATGGGCTCCAGGCGCAGAAGGCCGCCATTACGAGCCGGTTCGTGCCTTTCGAGGATTCTCAAAACCTGGCAACAATAAGAAATAAATCAGTGGCTCTCAAACAGAAGAGACAACAGTGGTCTTGAATTTCCTCCATTTGTACACAGTCTGTCTGACTGTGGATTGGTGGAGTCCAAACTCTTTAGAGATGGTTTTGTAACCTTTTCCAGCCTGATGAGCATCAACAACTCTTTATTTGAGCTACTCAGAAATCTCCTTTGTTCGTGCCATGATACACTTCCATAAACATGTGTTGTGAAGAGCAGACTTTGATAGATCCCTGTTCTTTAAATAAAACAGGGTGCCCACTCACACCTGATTGGCATCCCATTGATTGAAAACACCTGCCTCTAATTTCACCATTAAATTAACTGCTAATCCTAGAGGTTCATATACTTTTGCCACTCACTAATATGTAATATTGGATCATTTTCCTCAATAAATAAATGACCAAGTATAATGTTTTTCTCACATTTGTTTAACTGGGTTCTCTTTATCTACTTTAAGGACTTGTGTGACAATCTGATATTTTAGGTCATATTGTTGCAGAAATATAGAAAATTCTAAAGGGTTCACAAACTTTCAAGCACCACTGTATAGTATCATCGTTCTGTGATTTTTTTAGGAGAAAATTAAAGAAAATTTTCAATCAGTTAGCTAGAACGATCACAGTAGTCACCAAGTATTCTCTGCAATAACTCGAGGGCTTCCACCCAAAGCTGTATCTAAATGTCTTCCTAATTTGTTGTAATTTGCCTTAATTATTTGACTAGTAGCTTACAGATGCTATTCCTTTAAAAGTGACTTAAAATTCAGGCTACAAACCCGATACTCGACTCAAACCTTCTTGCACATCTGTTATCAATGGAAATCTTTACACTAATACTGAACGATGAAGACCTACACCAACCAGAAGAAAACGAAAGCAAGAGTAGAACATACTGCCTTTCAAGACTGCAAACCTCTTTTCTGCCAACAGGTATAGCAAGGGTTTGCTCCTACTAGTTTTCTGTCATTCAGGCATGAATTAAATGTATATAGAACTGATTTTTATTTCCTATTATAATTCTCAAGAAAGCAAACTGACATTGATCGGCTGGACGACCTGAATATAAACATAAAGGTTAAACTTGATGTATATTATGTCATGACATACATGTTTACCTGGGCCCAGTGGTTTTTGAAGACAATCATGCATGTCTCCGGATCCACGCCCTTAAGGTTTGGGCCCTGCTCTCTCTTGGCACTGGACACCACAGACGTCATCATCTTGCCGGTGAACAGCAAGGGTTAATCCATAACACGAGTCAGGATGACATCTGGCTCTTTTCCATGATGGCCAAACAGAAGAAGCAAGGCCAGATATGGAGGAAACATGCCACAGCCTATGACAGACTGTCAAATAAGGAGAACTGTGTATTAGTGAAGGTGTTTTAACTGACGGTATCTGAACAAACTGGTACATTAGAGCAAACTAACACTGTGTTAAAATACTTTCTAGTTATTATTACCATTTAAATGGTTCATCCAGACTCTCACCCCTCACCCACCCGAGATCCAGCAACGCACCACTGGAGAGCACTTGCTACTGATGCTTGCATAGCCCTCATGACCTGTTTGTTTGAGACTTTGGTTAGGGGATATGAAGAACCCCTTTCATCCATGTGAATGGTGACTCCACCCAAACAACTGATAATTGTGAGAAAATCAATTTCTTCAACTATCGTTACACCCCTATTATCTAATGAGGCCTCAGTGCCACGAATCCTCGAGTTCAGCTGGAATCCCTGCATACAGCAATGAGCCAGATTTATACCGACATTCACTTACACACTTAACCCCTTATTATTAGGATTATTTAAGGGCTTACATAATTATAAGGACTGTCAATGTGCTAAGTAGGTCTTAGTGTTCATCCTAAACCTTTTTGTCCAGATCCAGACTTCCTGACTGTTTTGTTTAACTTTTACTGGGTGGAGGAGGCCCCTGATCCGGCATTCCCGGCATTCCAAACCTCTCCCCAGAATTCTTACCTCAGGACGGCTATGGCACCAAGTGGACGTCAGTGCTGAGAAGATTGTAGAGCAAAGATCAGAAATGCAAAGCATGTTTCATGGAATGGTCAGAAATGATATCGCTCAAGGGAAAGATCTCCGTGGGAGTGACGAGTGGATCAGGAGTCGTGACTGTAATGTGACAGTAAAATCTAAATATGTGTGAAATATTTAGATCTCTCCATCAAGGATATCACTGCATTACAGTCGGAGCTGAACTGAAAGGATGCTGCTGGACAACAGCGGTCCCTGAGAGGTTTATGGATTTGTATCTGTACAACAGGGAGGTCTGGTGGTGCGGTTATATAACCCTGTGGTGGAGTGTGTCTGCACCCAGTGAATTCCGGGTTAGGCTCCAGACCTCCCCCTATAACCACAACCAGGATAGGCTGGGGTAAAACAGGATGTTTTGGGATTTTTTTTTATGTTGGAAGGAATCCATTCTCTCATCACTCTGAGAGCAATCAGAGGTGGAGAAATAATAAAAACAATTGGCTGATGAAGGGCTGATTTTAAAGGCATCTACAGCTACTACTAATGACCAGCTATATCAGGCAGATATGTGTGACGTAAACATCTGCGTTCGTAGCGAATCCAACTATATTGTTCGTCCAGATGCAGGAGTATCATCACTGAAGAAACATTAAAAATTGCAGATGTCCCGCTGATACCCACTCCAGTCCGAAAAGGGCTCATGTATTACTTCTTTCATTCCACAGGGGTCCTGGTTGTGTTTTCTTACATTTACATTTACATTTACTTTACAGCATTTAGCAGACGCCCTTATCCAGAGCGACTTACAATTGATACAGTCTTACAATCCAAGCAATTGTGGGTTAAGGGCCTTGCTCAAGGACCCAACAGTGGCAGCTTGGCAGATGTGGGATTTGAACCCTGGACCTTCTGGTCCATAGTCCAGTACCTTACCCGCTAGGCTACCACAGTCCTTACACCAAGTTATGCATCTCAAGCAATGATTTGATACAAAAGCTTTCTAAATGGCAACGTGGTCATTAAATACAACTTTATAAATCTCATGACCTGTCAGAAGAGGGGCAATTCTGTGCTCATTTATATTGGGCAATAGCTATCCTGTCAGTTGACCCTGTCAGTGAGCTTCCAAATGTCATCACTGTCTCTGCCTTGTTCGTCTTGAAACAATAACTGATGGCACTACAGAGTCCAAGGCTGGGCTCGAACCACGGACCCCTGGAGCTGTGAGGTAAGAGCCGCTCATTGTGCACTTAAAGCGTTTAAATGGAAATCCTAGTGGTTTTCGTGGGCTATTTGCCATCTTTGGACCTCTGTTAGTTGCCTTATGTTGCTTTGAAATCTTAAATTTCCATCAGGGTCAAATCACACCTGTCAGATGTTGAATATTTGCGTGTTATTTATATTTTAAAAAAATTAACTCACATATATTTTTTTACTTTAAACATTACGCTTGTCTGTAAGCGACTTACACTTGTCTGAATAGTTACGCTACCACGACACTGAAATACATGTACTTTTTGACTTTAAGATTTATTTAAACATTACTTTTATTTATTCCAATTAGTTTTATCATATACCCACTTCGTGACTCTGTAGATGTATGCCAATATATTAAATAAATTAATCAGTTAATGAGAATCTAACACGGTCACAACAACCGTTGCAAATTAAGAAGAGCTCGAGACTAAAAAAAAGCCGTTACAAATCTTACCCGTCCGCTGAGAAGAAACTGATAGATAACATCCATCAAACTGTGTTAAAATCCCGTTGTATAATTTAAAACTCTCATGTTTCTCGACAATTTGTTACAGAGGTAGTTCAATATTTATGTCAAAACAGATTTTGTGCGGTGTTTGTGTCGGACAGATTAACATAATCCCTCTCACATAAGGTGCGCGCGGATTCCCCAGAAGCCACGTCCACTCAGTTATATGCGCACTCCAAATAGCTCCTTATTCCCTTCATAGGCGCACTACAAAGGGCACGTAACGGTACACCTACAGCCTCACACCTAGTGCACTATAAATCTAACACGGAGACATTTAGAATTTATCCCTGAATACATGACTAAATATACGTCAATATATGCGTAATAGATACAAATGTATGTAATCGATAACATTAAAAACATACAGAATCCAGAGAGTTTTTAATACATTTCAGAAAACTGGTGTTAAAAGAAGGTTTTTAAAAGAAAACCGTTACGTTTCTGTAGCAACCGGTCAATTTATATTTATTTAGTACACATGTATATTAATGTATATTGTTCAGGTAACAAGAGAATAATTGTACTCACACTTAATTCAATTTACACATCTTTCTGGTGATTGAAAGCGGATTTGTTTCAGTTTGGATCGGCACTGCACTTATTTCAAAATGTTTTTAGCGCCATCTAGTGCACACAGGCACACACAGCAGCCTGGAAATGTTTGCGGCTATACAATAGTCTCTTGTGTACAGAGGTGTAGGTATAAGCATGCCCAGAACTGGACATCAGTCTTTCGCATAACCTGACAGTTCCTTTAGAATTAGCCTGACATTTCCATGTCCTGACATTTTCCTTTAGAATTCTCTGATATCATTCAGAATTCATTGCTCCATCAATGATGGCAAACCGTCCTGGCCCAGATGCAGCAAAACAGGCCCAAACCATGATACTACCACCACCATGTCTCACAGATGGGATAAGATTCTTATGTTGGAATGCAGTGTTTCCCTTTCTCCAAACATAACGCTTTTTTTTAAACCAAAACGTTCTATTTTGGTCTCATCCGTCCACAAAACATTCTTCCAAAAGATCTGGCTTCCAAAAGATCTGGCAAAACATTCTTGCTAAAGATCTGGCTTCTCCATGTGATCTTTAGCAAACTACAAATGAGCAGCCATGTTCTTTTTGGAGAGCAGTGGCTTTCTCCTTGCAACCCTGCCATGCACACCATTGTTGTTCAGTGTTCTTCTGATGGTGGACTCATGAACATTAACATCAGCCAATGTGAGAGAGGCCTTCAGTTGCTTAGAAGTTACCCTGGGGTCCCTTTTGTTGACCTCGCCAACTATTACACGCCTTGCTATTGGGGTAGAGTGCTATCATCAACAACTCTTTTTTCTGAGGTTCTCAGAAATCTCCTTTGTTCGTGCCATGATACACTTCCACAAACATGTGTTGTGAAGAGCAGACTTTGATAGATCCCTGTTCTTTGAATAAAACAGGGTGCCCACTCACACCTGATTGGCATCCCATTGATTGAAAACACCTGACTCTAATTTCACCTTCAAATTAACTGCTAATCCTAGAGGTTCACATACTTTTGCCACTCACTAATATGTAATATTGGATCATTTTCCTCAATAAATAAATGACCAAGTATAATATTTTGGTCTCATTTCTTTAACTGGGTTCTCTTTATCTACTTTTAGGATATGTGTGAAAATATGATGATGTTTTAGGTCCTATTTATGCAGAAATATACAAAATTCTAAAGGGTTCACAAACTTTCAAGCACCACTGTACAACACGATTTTGAGTCGTCTAAGCACAATTCCCCTGTCTTGCGTCACCTCAGCATCACACAGCGTTCCTACTGGAGGTGCATATACAAACAAAAAAGGACCTGGAACAAATGTACTTCTCGGGGGAGCTCCATGGGGGGTAGTCCCTCCCACATTAGAACCCTGACCTCAGCCCCGTGGAACTTCTTTGGGATGAGCTAGAATGGAGATTGCGAGCCAGGCCCTCTCGTCCAACATCAGTGTCTGAACTCACAAATGCTCTTCTGAATGAATGGGTACGAATTCCCACAGACACAGTACAAAATCTTAAAAAAAAAAAGTCTTCCCAGAAGAATGGAAGTCCTTATAGCTGCAAAGGGGAACCAAGACCATTATTGATATCTATGGATTTAGAATGGGATGTCATAAAAGCTCCTGTAAGCGTAGCGTGTGGGAGTCTCAATACTTTTGTCCATATATAAATACAGTGACACCTTTGAGTTGTGGTGTTTAGTGGGCTACTCATGGTATGACGTTTGGTACGAAGCCTTTTAAGCTAAGGGCGGCGAGTTTGAGATTCAAAGTAGATGTACACAATAATAAATCAAACTGCGTTAGGTTGCGGTGTCCCTTGTTCACCAGAGGCCACTATTGTTGTAACTTCACGTGCATTTTTGACATATCACGGCTGATAACAGCTCGGTCAGATGGTCGGCACTGGCGCCTCCCTGGACTGGTGTCTGTTTTATGGACTTCCTGTTGACGCAGTGACGTGAGAACGTACCGAGTCGGGCTGTAGTTACTGGAGCCTGGTGTAGTTTTACATAATGAACGACATTGTTTTATTTTGCTCCGAGCTTTAACGCGTTGATTCTCTCCGTGAAACCGGTGGATTAACGGCTGCTCCTTTTGTGTTCGGGTATAAACCGGAGGGAAAGTTGTCGGTACTTGATAGGGAAGCCGTACTTTCTCTGTCCGATGTTTCCACGGTAATACAGACGTAAGAAATGCACTTACAATAAACTCCGACATTTAAAGAGAACAGAGTTCGGGGTTTAGCGATCATGGCTGAAGCGAGGACCGGGGATGAAGAGGAGAGTTTGAGGGAGACTCGGGAGAGCGGCGGCGCCGGTTCCAGGAGAAACCCAAGATCTTCCAGCGCGGCCGCAGGTGATCTTATCGATTTATTAGGCTATTAGCTACTCGTCATACTCCAGTTTGCAGATTAATTTAACACCACCTGTAGGAGAGAAGCTCTGATTTCATCTAAAGAGATGTGTTTATTAAGCGAAAATGTTAACTTTATAATATTTAACTTTTAATTAAACCGAAAAAAGTCCGCCTTGTTTGTTTTCCTCCAGGTGACAGGTGTGGTATGTGTGTCATATCGCGATATTTGGAGAAATGTTTAACCTATACAGCAGTTTGTAACGTGAAGTGAACCTCGTTTTTTTGTAGCCTACATGATGTGGCCATTTTGTGGAAACCTTACACTTCAGTTTGTCCACAAACGTTAAGCCATAAAGTTGGAGTTGGAGGACTCCCATGACTTGACTCGAGTCAGACTCAAGTCGCAAATTTAAGGACCTGAGACTTGCTTGACTAACGTTGATAAAAGACTTGACTTCGACTTGGTTTTCCCGACTTGACTTGTCATTCAGATACAGATGTCTCGAAATCACTTGACATTTTTCATTAAATGTTGGCATGTTAGGTATTGGGAAGTTCTTTATTTGTTGAAACTTGATGTGGGTGATTTGTTTCAACATGCACAAACCTGGCAACCCGTCAGAATGCGGGAAACCAGCAGAGACAAACATAAGAAGAAGCTACTAGCATGGAAGCGGCTATTCCAATATTCCAACAGTTGAGTTTGAATTCGAGGATTATCTGGATGAAATTACGAAAGATGGTGATTATGCACGGTCTGCAGATCAAAAATCAGCCCCACGACATTCAACTTCATCAGTCACTAAAAAAAACTAAGAAATGTATGTGACTGGGTGTTTTAAGCTAACTTTTTGACTAGTCAATCATTAGCAAGAAAGATAACGTTAAGATATGTTAGATTTGGCTTCGGAATTAAATTAAACTCTTTATGACCACTAACTTTTGACTTATTTAATGTGGAAACTGGAGATAGTGTCATAATTTCATAGGACCTGACTAGGAACTTGACTTGAGTTACTTGAGTTGCTATCTTGCTTGTGACTTACTCCCACCTTTAAAATAGTCTATGTGGAGTCACAAAATGGGACGAGCTATACGTAGAAATCAGCACCTCCCACTCTGTGTTTTGTTCCTTGTTTATATTTGTTAGAAACATACCACTGAAATTTAGAAAGCGGACTTCAGCACTCCAACCCATACGCTGGGTTAATGTGTCATTTATGGGGAGGGGTTTTGAAGAGGTGGATGTAGGTACAATGGGTACCATGTCGAGGAAAATGAGTATCAGATGTGCTGTGGTTTGTTTAGTGGCTTCATTTGCTTATGGTATGGTTTGAGTGCATTGATTTAAATCTGTTTTGTTGCATCCTGGTTGTATTTACACTCATATTTATGTAAATAATATGTTCCTAGGTAGCAGGAAGGTAGTAGTTAGTCACGGTATACCCACCATTTAGGGTTACAACAAAGATATTTTGTATTGTAAAAGGCTATTGCATAGAAATATCATATTTCTGAGGTCCAGCTGTTGTATTCGGGTTCAAAGGCTATGTTAACATGCAGACTAATATGTTAATCCGTGGATTAATGGCTTAGTTCGAAAAGAAAGCGTTCCTGTGTATAACATGCTCACAACAATCTGATTGAGGCCAAGCCGATGAAATAATCTTTTAAATAATCAGTTCTGTATCTGATTATACCTCCAGGCAGACTGTGCACAGACCGCAGTTACGTTGCGATGCACGTATAGCTAATTCAGGACGGCCGGGCTGAAAATGTCAGTCTCAGAAGGAAGCCCAATTCTTAAAATAGTCAGGAGTCTGGTTGTAAGACATTTGGAATAATGATCCAAGTGTGTAATAGGATATCCTGCTGAGCCTGTGATGATTTCGGGCTTTCTTGTTGCTATGATAGCAGTTAGACTAAATGGAGTTCCGTACATGCGTGCAGAAGTTGAGTCAGATTACATTTAGTGCATGTAAAAATAAGCAGTTCGGCCTCCAAAGGACGATTTTGTTTGGATTGGTGAAAGTTGAGGAAGATTTTATTTTAAACAAAGCTCTACAACTTTAGCCTTTAGTTGCGTTAAGTGTTGGGGTGTAAGATAAATCAAACTTCTTTATACTTGGAAAGACCTTTTGTGATGGTGTGTTATGGAGATTTGACTCATGAAACATTAATAGTTTGTCCGTGTTGCAACATTGGTCTAAGTATCACGCAGTGAAGATAATTTGTGGCATTTTAGTACAACTGTCTTCAAGGGAAACTAGCTAAAACATTTCTCAAAAGGTACCTTGCATATGAATTTATTCTTCATAATTGCGTGTTAAATTGGAGCAAAGTCTTATAAGAATAGAAAGTAATACATTACAGCATTTTCCTTATTAGAAAGAACAAATCTTAGGTCATGGCACCACAAGTGAACTGTTTACGTACAGAATCAAAACAACAATTAACAAAATGCTATCATTTACATCAAGAACTCAGAAAACAAGCCGAGGTTGTAACCGGGAAAAAGACCTGAAGGAAACGATTGTGGAAAGAATAACTCACTTTTATTGCTGGTAAATAGAGATGAGCGGTTTAAAATGAAGAACAAAGTGTTTGTGTTTGGGGAAAACGATGGTGATCAGACGTTGACCTTTGGAACTTGTTTAGGCTTTAGACACAAACGGCAAGTCCACCTGAACGGTACTGTAGAGAGCAGGAAACTCACTGATGGCTGCTCAGAGGGTCAGTAGATTTGTTGTTGGGCTTCCTTTTTGAAATTCAGTCGCTGAAGGTGTCTAAAAAGTCATGGAATCTAGCACCAGAGCTAGATTCCTCACCAAGTAAAGCTGCCATTCCACATGAGTCAATGCAGTAATTACATAGAATAAAAGGTTAAAAGTAAGACCTATAGGTAGGTGTTGGTGGAATCACACCACAGTGACAGCAACAAAACTCAATAAACTACAGGGAAGAAAGACCTCACAATCGACTTGTGACTTGTACCAGAGTAGTTCTACTGTCCAGTCAGACCATACGGAATAGGATTTGTTGCTCTCATGCGTTGATGAGCCTTGGGTGCCAGGCTTTGGGTTTGTGGTTTGTCCCTGCTTGGACAGTTGGCACCCCTCAAGCTTTGTTTTTATGAGACATTCAGACCCAGTCGTCTGGCCATACCGATTTGTCCCTTGTTATTTGCTTGTTAAACATTTCTTCTACATCCAACACATCGACTATGAGCACAGACAGGTTGTTCACTTATCATATAATGTGTCCCAGACCTCAATGTGCTGTTGTATCGAGATAATTAATGTTTTTTTTTGGTATTCAGTTGGTGCATGGTTTTGATATCTGGGCAATACTGTAGACATTGTCATATGGGTTGGCTGATCTGTCAGAGATTTCTTCAGTAGCATGTAGAATGGGGTGAATAATGGACAGACCTGAACCCTGGCTGGACAACAATCAGACGTTTCCCAAAGGCAGAAAGCATTAAAAACAAATTGGTTTCCACTAAACTATAAGGCTGCAATCATCCACCCGCAAATTGGCTTGGGTCATGACCGACTGAGGTCTTCAAGCTGGTTTGTAAAACACATGTTTCTTGTGGAGAACTAAAGTTGTAATTAAGAGTTGAGAGAGGAAAACACTGGGTCAGAAACACCAGTCAGATGATCATAATCTCTACTTTCGTTCTGACGTGAGGCGGCGCTTTCGTTTAGTCTGAATGCCTGAAATTACACGAGGCTAAAGAAGAGCATTCGTGGCGTGTAGATGGCTGGATGAAGGTGATATTCAGAGATGAAACACAGATCTGTATTGGCCAAGGAAGTGATATGTAGTGTTGTGCAAAAGTCTTAGGCCACCATTAGATTAGATATGGTGTAATGACCATATATAGTTATTTCTCTGTCTCTTTATTAGCACATAACCAGAAATTGTGTGCACTTTTTGACCAGGGTGAAAAGACTAAGACATGCTAAAGCTCACAACGATTGGTATGAAGATCAGTGGACAACGAGTGTTATGAAGTGACAAGTCTGAAATTTTTGGGTCCAGCTGCCGACAATATGTCATATATGGTCATTGTAGCGTTGCTAAAACAACAAATCTAATGGTGGCCCAAGACGTTTGTACAGTATTGTTTGAAGATGACTGCCTCATGAAAACATGCAGCTTAACCCATCCGTTTCTGATATGGGGTTTCATGTTAGGTTACCATTACCTCATCGGCCAATGTTGAAAATTCCTAGACACTCTGTTAAAAATTAAATAAATAAATTCAGCGTCTAAGCTAATTAACCCTTATAAGGTCTTTGGGTCTGTGGGACCCGTTTTTAGCTTAATAAAAATGATACTAGTATTTCTTTTTTCAAACTAAGATTCATTGGCTTTGTCTCATTTTCTGTGAGGAACATAAATCATAAAACATTTTCAATGATCCCCCCTCTATATTATTTATTAAGCTAAAAACCGAAAACCGGTCCCACAGACCCTAGACCTTATAAGGGTTAAACAAAGGTACATTTTTGATAACCCTTTTTCTTACTCATCTTTACCATTGACACCAGTAATTGTGGAGCAGAATGTTTGGCTAGTAAACAAACACTGTTTGGTGTCATGTCTGTACTAAGAAGTCAAAAAGTTGAGTGAACATCCTCTATCTTTGAGGCCAGTGGTCGTATGTTAGAGGTACGCTGACTAAATGAATGTGTCAAAACTGTTGACAGTAAACAATAAGGCACTGCCACCAGTAAATGTGACTTTTACATTGTTTTTCTATGGCACAGTTGCTACTTTTTCCTCAATAATGTGAAACCAACCTCTCTGGGCACCTCGTGTAGTTCACAAAGCTACAAGAGCAGAAAAAAGCCATTACTCAGGTTTCATGAGTCAGTAGCATCTCGGTGAGAGAATGAGCTCAGCACTGGCTGGCGGTTTTGACATGTATGTGTGTTTTTCAGAGCGAGCAGAGAGGAACAAGCCTGAACAACGCCACAGGTAAGAGGAAGCACCGGCAGGGAAAAAGAGAACTCCTAATGATTTGGCTTTTTTTGAAAACTTTTTAGCTTGCTTTGGTTGTAACCAAAGTAAGTTTGGACCTAAAAGCATTGACTTTAGTCCTGTAGCATGATTTTGGATGTACGGAAATGTGAGCTACTGGGAGATTTAGCAGATTTTGGCATTCTCTGTTGGAAAGACTCTGCCTTGAGTCAAGAAGCACTGTATTGACAGCTTATTAAAATGAATGCATGGTGTTTCTGCTTACAGTTCCAAACATGGGTTTTGGATCTGTCTGAGTCAGTCCGTAGGTATGTGAGCACAGGCTGAGTAAGACTGCAGTTTGTCTGCAAGAAGCAGTTATTCTCTTCTTTACACAACCCAATCCCAGCCAAGGGTCTTCTTCTAAAGACCACGCTGCCTTTTAAGAACACAGTAGTCCAGTATATGACAGTAAATCGTTTGTGTTGGATTGGGAACGCTGGTGTATTTGGTCGCACTCTAGCGGAAACATTTTTCCCCATTACTCTGTCAGTCCAAACCACTGCCAGGAAACAAGTGCTGAAGCTAAACTGAGTCACAGCTGGAACAAGCTAGAGCAAGCTTTTTTTTGCTCATGGTCTAAAGTGAACCATAAACATGATGGAAAAACAGGGTGGGACTTTTTCTGTCTTAACTTTTTCATTCTTTTTCAGCACTCAAGGTGCTCTGTCTTCTATCCGAGCTGCAATTAAAAGGAGTAAGCATCTTTTCATTTAGCACTGTGGCTTATTTCATGTGCTGGTATTATTTTTCTGAATGTTTTTTGTCCTTTCCTTTGGAAATCTTTCAGCATCCACCAGAACTGCACCAACAGAACAAAACAGAGACAGACGGTGAGTGGGGAAACACATTCTCTGTCTTTTTCTGATAGCTGACAGAGCCAACATGGCCAGTGAATTATATTAGGGGTGTGAATGACCTAAAGTTGAATGTTAGGCTCATGTTGCTATGCTTTATGGGAAACGAGTCTGTTAATGGTATAGTGCATGGGTAAATTATTTTATTTGAATGGCCCTGTCCCAATTCAGCTTAAGCTAAACCTAATAACAAGACTAGAGACTCGAGACTCTGCACATCTCTGCAGTGAACACAGGGTTATTCATGTAAGCTGTTAGGTGCGTAGATACAGTACTGTGCAAAAGTCTTAGGCCACTATTAGATTAGATGTACCATTGTTTTAGCAAAAAAATCTAAAAAAACCCAGCTTCTATAGGCTACAGTGGCGAGTATTTAGTGTGACCAGGGAGCTTCATCAGTATGCCAAGTTCTATCGTCCGAAGAAGCTTGATCAGGAATGGTCTTTTTGGAAGGGTAGCAGCCAAGAAACCAAATTTTTGGGTCCAGTTGTCGACAATGTTATATATGGTCATTATACGATTGCTAAAACAGCAAATCTAATGGTGGCCTAAAACTTTTACACGCCACTGTATAGGTGCAAGGGACAGGGCCTTGTCATTGTGTATAAAACACACACAGTAGTCTGTATAGTTCCATCAGTTGATGATATTTTCATGCTACAGACGTCCACAGATCACTATTGTAGCTGCTGAACCTCTTGCATCAAACGCCTGGTTTCCAGGGTCTCCAGGGTCCTTTCCCCCTGCACCGCCCCCACCTGCTCAGCCATCCTGGAGTGGTCCTTTGACAGTAGAGGTAAAAATAACTCTCTTTTTCCAGATTGTTTGAAATCTTGTCTTTAAAAGTAAAAGTGACTTTATCCAGTAAGGATTGTTGGCGCCGTTGCTAAAGCTTGTAAAGAAAAATGTACTTCATTAGCTTAGTCTCACACTGGAATATGAGGCAATCTAACCTTTATTGATATGTGAATTCCTCTGCCAAGTGTAGCCTTGGGCGTCTTTTCTACATTTGCCAGATAGTTTGTGCACCCACTTGCCTTCTGCGTAAAGTGATAACACACAAATAAATAGACTTTATATATTGGTTTATCATTCACAGTCCAGACTGGGGGAAAGTATGTGATCCCTTGTCCTAACAACTTTGCCAGAAGTGTCCAGTCAACGATGTTCCAAATGGTTCACAAACCTTTTCTGTAAAAGGACCTCAAATTTGTGCTGAATGAAGTGGTTGATATTGCCGTAGCACTACTTAACCGGAGCAAACTGACAGCCTGACTTTCCTCCCCCAGCTCCCCCCTCCATCATATGACCAGGTGATCAGAGAAAAGAGTCGCGAGCAGAACCCTCCCACCCCCCCCGTCTCCTCATCGCCCTCGTCCGCCCCGTCCCCGTCCCCGTCCTCGTCCTCCTCCACCTCCACCTCCACAGCTCGTACCACTGCCACCATCGCCACTCAGACCGACCCGGAGGCTTCTGAGCCACAGAGCCTTACCAAACCACCGAGTAAGATGATTTATCACTTACTAATATTTAAGCTCCCTGAGATTGACAGCTGATAAATATTTGTATAATGAAACCTTCAGTTTTGCCTAGACTTTCTTTAAAGAAACGATTTCTGCTTTATTCCCAGTGCGCCGTCCTCCAAAACCACCTCGCCCGTCCCTCCCGTTCTCTCCCAAACCTGCAGAGCCTGCACCTGCCCCCACTTTGATCGACCTGGATGAGCTTGAGCCACCATGTGCCACACAAACTCCCTCACAACGACCCCTGTCGGAGCATTCTGCACATCAGACTGACTCCGATGTTCACCTTACAGCTGCTTTTGCCGAGCCGTCTCAAATCACCCAGACCTCATCATTACAATGCACAGTGAAGCAGGAGGTGTCGGCACCCCCCAGACCACGCCCCCGCTCCAGAGCTCTCTTGCAACCGGTCATCAGAGAGGAGAAGGATCAGCAACTGACAAGAGACGTCAGAGTTCAGACCTTGGTCCGGCTAAAAGACGACCCTGCTGAGAGCATCTTCGCTGGATTTGCTGACAGTTCCTTAGATATCACGTCTAATAAATACCTGCAGGAACTGCTGGATGTCTTCGGGGGTGATGAGAAAGTCTGCCAAGGTGACCAAGGCACCCAAAGTGACCAAAGCGAAGAAGAGGAAGAGAACAGTTCAGAAAGTCTGTTTCCCCCTGTTGCATCGGAACCCTTGGAGATCTTAATCCGACCAGAGCCACGACCGAGAACTAAGAACCCCAAACCCCTTATTCTTCCGAAACCATCCCACCTAACGCAGGACGTACAGGAGCACAAAGACTCTTCAGAAGATGGTAAACAGACCGCCAGCCCTCCAGCCCCTGCCCCACGACCCCTGCTGAGCAAAAGCTCCGCCTTGCAGCAGCATGGGAACAGAACTGAGCCGAGCCGGTTGCCTCCACCCCCTAGACCTCCACCACTGTCTCGCAGGTCTGGAGCTCCTACTCAGACAGAGGGAGCTGTGCTTGACCGTCAGGCTGGAAAGAGCAATGAAGATGACCAGGACAGGATCTCTCCAATACCCCCTCCAAAGCCTGTAGCAGTCACAGCCACCCAAAAGTGTGAGTGTTTCAAAAAGAGTGCTTTTATTCTCTGTGCTCAGGTGGTGCATCGGTCTAAAACACGGCCGAACTAATGTGGTGACCTGTGTTTGACTTTCACCGGTGTCTCCTGCTTGGCACAGTTAGGACAGAGGGGGATCCTCTCCAGACCGTGGGTGAGGCATGCCAACCTTCTGCAGAGGGGTTGGCATGCGGTGGGTAATGTTTCCCAGAAAAATGGGAAGCCCAACCACTTGAAAAAATATACAAGAAGTTGAAGAACCCAAATATTTAGACATTATTAAAATGCATCTAAAGTACAAAGTTTTGTTTTTCTGTGGCTACCGGTGTGGAGTTTGCTCCCAGTTCTCCCTGTATCCATGTGGGTTTCCTCCCACTTTTAGTCCAGTTTCTCACCCATTCCAAAGCTGCATTGGGTCAACTGGCATCTCTAAAGCATCCATGTGTGTATATGCCCTGTGATGGGCCACTGCACTGTCCAGGTTTGGACACACCTTGTGTCCTGGGCGTCTGGATTGCCCCCGAACTCCCATCAAGCCATGAATTGGATCAAGTGGCTGTAGAAAATGAATGAACGAACATCTCTGTAGGGGGAAAAAGTAAATAGTAGACATTACATTTTATGAATTGCCTCTTTTATTTTGGCATCAGAAAATAATTACAATTAAAAAGAAAATGAAACTTGAAACTGAAAATCTGTAAATGTGATTAGAGCTTGTGTCTTCCCTGAAGTGCTTTGCACTATTCCTAGCTCCACCTACATGTCCTTGTTTATTAATATAGTTTAAACTAATCTCTGTTGTGTCTGGATTGTATACGTCCAGCCAAAGCTATCTGTGTTGGAATACCCTGCACACACTTTACTGAGAGGATTATCAAATTGAAAGTCTTTCATCTGTGTCACAAGAAGGCTGAGAAAAGTTTGTTCTTTATATCATCTTAACAAGTCTTTCTAAGATTTATCTACATTTAAAGAGTTTCACTCTCACATCATGGGCAAAGTACTTTTATTTAGTGTTTTTAATGAGTTACTCATGAAAGAATTCATCAAAAATACTATACTATTACCAATACTATTTGCGCACACACTATTATGGCCATTCTAATGAGTGATCTGTGGGATTCCAGCCTGCTAACAGGTTCATAACATGGTATAGAATCTCCAAAGACAAACTATGGGAGTAGAATGGGTTGTTCTGAAGACTTGGGTGTCCACAAAGATTTGGCTATATAGAGGAGGTCTGGGATGATCGTACTAACTGATATTATTGGACGACAATGCAAAATGCTTCACATTCCTGTATTTTCAATGAAATGTGTTCACACAATGAAGAATTATAAAATAATGTGATACATCTTTTTTTAAGCAAAATGACTTATCGCGGTGTCTTGCTCAGGTCCAGCCAAACCCCCGTCCCAGAGGAGGCCTCCTCCACCCACGAACACTCCTACACAGGTAAAATGTTTTCTCATATAACAAAGAGGGTGTTATACTTAAGCACTTAAGTACTATTACCAGAGCACCTGAACTCTTGGTTTTAGAGATCCAGGTTTTAACACTCGAGCATATTTGTGGAGATGCACCATCCCACTCTGCTCAGTGTTAACAGTGGTTTGTATGTCTTGGAAGAGAGTTTACTTTGGGTTTTATCATGTTTGATCTTCCTCAGTTCTTTGGTATGTGCCTGTCTGCAAATAGCCCAGCTTTGGCCTCCGTTCACACAACCTCAGTTCTTGTCAAATGTGCTCTGATATTCATCCAATGTTTCATAAGGGATATTTTCTGCTTGAACAAATAACACATAAACTGTTGGACTTTGTCTTTTTTGTTAATACGTTGATTATTCATTCACAGACCAGGCTGGAAAAGTATGTGGAAAGTACTGTTTATGTGTTAGTACTTTCAGTAGAATGTTAATTGTGAGCTAGATAATGAATGTACAACATTTATTATGTCACGTTGCCAGTTCCTCGAGCATTTAAACTGAAGCACATTGCTATGTATATATGCTATGCTATGCTATATTTATATATATATATATATATATATATATATATATATATATATATATATATATATATATATATATAAAATATGGTTTAGTGATATTGTGTGTGGTTCTTGCGCGTTGTCACATACTGAGTTGTTTGTGTGATTAAACCAGTGTTGATTTTGTGTGTGTTTAGGATGGTGTCAGTGCTGTAAGCATTACCAAAGCTGCAGCATCATCTGTTCCATCACTGCCACCCCGGTAAGCACACTGAATGGTGTGTTTGTGCATTTTGGCTTGTCTTACCATTATGTTCTGACTGATTAGTAATGGTACTGTAACGTTAAGCGCTCCACGGCTTCCTCTGTCTGAAGTTCTAAGCCCTGTATAAACAGGTCTGCTCTTTAATCTTTTAGACCCAGCGAGAGTAGGCTGCTTCCTCTCCGTCCACCTCCAGTCAAAGTGACCAAATCAGGAGGTTCCTCCCAGCCCCCTGCTCCAACCAGTCAGCTCCCTGGCTCTAGGGTACCGAAACGAGGGCCACCTCTGCCACCCAGACCCAAGCCAGGGCATCCTCTTTACAGAGAGAAAATGGTGAGGGATAGTTTAGGAAAGGCTTTGCTGAACAACATGGAGCTTTGTTATTGTAGACGGCTGTCTTGGTAAGTGTGTGTCGAGCCAGATTTATGTATATGGTCACAAAGTAGCTTACCTATCTAGGTGCACAGCCCTACATGAGCAAGTCTAGGGCGACAGTGGCAAGGAAAAAGCTTGTTTTATTTCTGTAGCAGTTTTTACAATGGAGTATTGTCTCAAAGCACCTTTACAATTTTATGTCATCTTCTAATATCCGAGCCCAATCCCAAACTGAGCAAGCCTTGGGCGACAGTGGCAAGGTAAAACTCCCTAAACGTTAGAAGGACGTACTTCTAGGACCAAGACTCAAAAAGTGACCCGACTTCAAGGGCGGCTTAGATGACATATGTAAGAGTTAAAAAGTTCTGATTAATACGTTTATAATAATAATAAGCTTCATTATATGAACAATGCAATAAAAATTGTTTGTGCAATGCAATAAACAGTGCAAACGAACACGTAAAAGAGTAGTAAAACAGTAGAATGAAATAAAATAGAAACGTTTAATACTACAACATAATACTTTAAATAATCTACATATTAACAGACAACATATTTTAAAAATATATTTCAAATACAATATTATGCAGGCTAATATTTTAGAGAATATGAAGAGCCTAAAATTATAGCATGACAGATGAAAATAAATAACATATTGAATAAACTAACGTATTTAAAAACTCCCTAAATGTTATAAGGAAGAAACCATGGCAGGATCAAGCCTTAAAAAGGGACCCAATTTAAATGAGCTAACTAATAAGTTTATAGTAATGGTTTAAATATGCACAAACTACAATATAAAAAATTAAGTAAATAATACATTAAAGAAAATCAATATAATAGACTATTATAAAGTAAATATAAACCATAGTCTATAAACGTATAGAATGTAAGACAATACTGTATATAACAAATAGAATAACCTAGAAAATGTGATTGATTATCGGCATTATTGGGTCCAGTAAACACTCCCTTTGGGTTCTCGTGTCCCAGCGGTAATGTTTTGGTGGTGCTCAGTGGACAGTAGGAGGGCGGGGGAGTTCATTTCCTCTGATGTGGTCTGACTAACGGTGTGTGTGTGTGTGTGTGTGTGTGTTTCAGAGCAAAGCAACTCAAGGAAATGCAAAAGAAATCCGTCCGAGCACTGAGCCAGAGGAACCCCACCTCCAGGTAAATGCCACATACGTAGATACACACCTAAGCCTGATAAATACTGGCTAGAGTAAAAGGTCCTGTTATTAAAACAGCATCTGTTCAGGCCAAGTCTGCTCAAGGTCAGCTGTTGTCTCCTGGCTTCCTCTTACTGAGATAACTTGCCTGTGTAACCCTCTATTCTGAACTAATGTGCAGATTATGTCAGTATATCAGATAAAAGCCTAAAAGCCGATAACCTTTTTTGTTTTTCACTTTCAAGACGTTATTTGATAAATTGCATGAGGTATTCAGTACTTTTATTACAAAGTCACCTTGATGGTAATGATTTTGCCCACTGGAGGTTAATGTAAGGACTACCTGTAGTAGTGTCTGGTAATCAGGGCCAGCTGTATCAACACGCCTCATAATCAGGGCCATAAATCTACTACTCAACTGCCTATGATGTGTTTTTATGACTGTGCTTGACGTCTGTCTCGCCGCTCTGCAGAAGGAAGATCTCCTGGTGGTTTTCGACGATTGGCCCACACCTAGCTTGTCTGAGAAAAATCTAAATGAGAACGAGCCGAGCTCAACCCCTGAGCACAGCCAGGAGCTGAAACTTCAGGAGCTAAAGGAAGAGCAGCAGCACGTCAGGTTTTACAAGCTGATTTTTTTCTCTGCTCGACACATCAGCCTTTCTGCCCACCATATTCAAAATGCATTGCCCATGTCCCCTCTGTGTGTTCTCCACCCTCCGTCCTTAGGTACGTAGCCCGGTTTGCATTCCAAGGCGAAGAGGGTGAGCTGGCGTTCCGAGAGGGTGATGTCATCACAGCGATCGAGCATGTGAATGAGGAGTGGGGGCGTGGCAGCCTCGATGGACGGACAGGGATATTTCCTCTCAGTTTTGTTCAGGAGGAGGCGCTGAAGAGCTCAACGCCAGAATCACCAGGTACAGTTATGTTAAAGAAATCCCATATTTTAAATGCATTCTCCTGGACGGGAAAGTTGCCTCACATGAGCAGGGTTTAGAGATGGCTGCTTGTGTCATTTTAACGCCACTTCCCTAAGCTCCGCCTGTCTCCACTGCATGACCCAGCTTTTAAATCTTTTTCTTTCTTCCCAAAAAACTAATGTCAGTTTTTGGCCGAACATTTCCAGTGCAGCTCATAATTATGTTTATTAAATGTATTATCGACTATGAGGTTGCAGGAAATAAATACTTTTGTTTTTGTTTTCTTGTGGTTTCTCTGTAGTGCCCCCTGCAGGTAAGGGGCAGACTGGCAAAGTGCTGTATGATTTCTCACCAGAGTCTGAGGATGAACTACCTCTCAAGGTACCTCTCAATTAGTACAGGTGTTCAGTTCCTGTTTTCTCTCTCTCTCTGTGTGCGTTTCTGTTTTTGAGATGATCGATGATCACAAGTCCTGAAATAAGTAGGAACGTGAGCTCATTCGGCTGATCCCCTCAAATAGAAATGAAATAGACTTGTTTAAGCAGAATTTCTTAGTTTATTAATGAAAGATTGCTTTAGATACTAAAGATCTGTCTGCGTGTCCGGGGTAAAGGCATTATCTGAACTGACTCGTTTTCCAGACACAAAAAGGCCTTCAAGACCAGACTGTAGCTTCCACACTGTATCATTAAATGGTTTATCCTTATGGATGGTGTAATACAGTCTAAGCTGTGTCTAGCAAAGCACTATGTCATTTACTGGCCTGTTTCTGGCCCTCGTGCAAGAGTTAAGTGGGACTGTGGTAGCCTAGTGGTTAAGGTACTGGACTCTGGACCAGAAGGTCGAGGGTTCAAATCCCACCTCTGCCAAGCTGCCACTGTTGGGTCCTTGAGCAAGACCCTTAACCCACAATTGCTTGTACCAATTGTAAGTCGCTCTGGATAAATGTAAATGTTAGTGGGATCTCTTAACACACAGTAAGACTGAGAGGATCTGGCTTAAATGCAGATGAAACAAAGGTTTGTTGGGGTGGAAACAAATCCAGTTTAATTAGGCGATTAATTTGGAAAGCAGACACGCTAAAATGCTAAATTATTCATACTGAGCTATAATGGTGACGTGATTAGTACATAGTGCTTTGTAGGGGAGGATTATAAGCAGCTTTAGTGCCTCGGGATCAGTGTAATTGTGCAGGACATCCATGTAAAGTTGTTCGTTATTATTAGGCACTGAAGTTTGCAAATGACCAGGTTGTTAGATATTGTGTAATCGTGTGTGTGTGTGTGGGTGGTGTCACAGGCAGGGGACGTGGTGTGCTATCTGGAGGCTTTGGATGAGGAATGGTTCGTGGCGGAATCCTCCGGACGACGTGGAATCGTCCCGAAAAATTTCGTCCACGTTCTCCAAGAGCCTAAAGCCCAGTCGTGACCTATCCAGTGGCAACGTTGTTTACATGTGGAAAAAGAAGTGATGTCATCTGTTGTTCGTGAACTTTGATGCTGCCTGAACTCCAACACTAACAAGTGACTGGTGTAAACACAATTTCTCACTGTTGATGTTTGGCTACTGTTCCATTCAGTGGCTGTTTTTCCTGACTGGACGCCAAACGATGATACTTCAGTGCTGGAGGTCATTCTCACTGGACTGTACAGAGAGACTAAGATAGTATTAACACGTCTGCCTGATTAACAGCCGTCTCTTTTAGAGGTTTTTAGTTTTATTAATGGATTAGATTTTTATCTTCTGATGACCAGTTTGCCTAGATCTATTTTTGGACTCAATTCCACTGTGAATGGCCGATTTGTTTTTCCACTGATCCTTTTTAGGCTCGGGCTTGACTGTGGGGATTGGCACAAAGCAACCTTAACCCATAATAAACCTAGAGGATTTACTGTCAAGACCAGAGCGTGTTTGCTGAATGCTTTTAAATTTGTAGAGCTGCCAGGAGTTTGAGGTCTTTGGACTGACCTGGATTTCTGCTTTAATTCATGCTCCAGCTTGGCCCAAATCATAAAACTAGCACATTCTGCTTCAACGGATGACCAAGCAGTTGTTGTTTTTGGAGATCTTCAAAATGGCACCATTTTTGTTGATATCCGGTTGAGCCAAAGAGTGAAGGCGAACACTGATGGCAAAAAACAGAGTTTGGGTAACAATAGCTTAAACCCTGAGCACAAAATCCAAATGCTGAGTGCTACTCCCAGACCTTAGTGAAAGGAACGAAGCATTTGGAGTGTTTGACAACATTCTTAGTCACTGGTGCAGAAATCCAGGGAATTGATTACAGCACTGGTATTTGAGGTCTACCCAGTTCATGGTGGATGTGCACGGATTAAATGACTAAAGGCGACGTTGAAAAACCACCAGCAGCCTCGTTAGATCCTGTCTGAAAAGGTTTATTGGAGTAAACGAACACACATCTTTCTCCAGCTACGAATGTATTGTTGCAGTACAAACGATGACACGCTATGACCATCCCTACAGTGTAAACAAGGAATGTTTGGCTTAAATAACAATGGTAGAAAAGTTAATACTATTACACTCTTATGAAACAATCACTCCATTTCATTCACATTTCCATTCTGGAAAGACACAAGGCAGCGATTCATGGACACACACACTAACAATAATACTACTGTACTCCAGTTCATTTCAGTCATCGAAGGCCGGCCATGATTGGCGTCAAGCGTACAGTAACGCTACCTGACATCAGGTCACTCAAACACACACAAAACTCATGCCTTCACCTTTAACACACATTCCTACACACGCACACATACACACTACACATACAGTGGTGCTTGAAAGTTTGTCACCCCTTTAGAATTTTCTATATTTCTGCATAAATATGACCTAAAACATCATCATATTTTCACACACAGTCTAAAAGTAGATGAAGAGAACCCAGTTTTAACAAATGAGACCAAGATATTATACTTGGTCATTTATTTATTGAGGAAAATGATCCAATATTACATATTAGTGAGTGGCAAAAGTATGTGAACCTCTAGGATTAGCAGTTAATGTGAAGGTGAAATTAGAGTCAGGTGTTTTCAATCAGTGGGATGACAATCAGGTGTGAGGGGGCACCCTGTTTTATTTAAAGAACAGGGATCTATCAAAGTCTGCTCTTCACAGCATGTTTGTGGAAGTGTATCATGGCACGAACAAAGGAGATTTCTGAAGAGCTCAGAAAAAGAGTTGTTGATGCTCATCAGGCTGGAAAAGGTTACAAAACCATCTCTAAAGAGCTTGGACTCCACCAATCCACAGTCAGACAGATTGTGTACAAATGGAGGAAATTTAAGACCATTGTTACCCTCCCCAGGAGTGGTCGACCAACAAAGATCACTCCAAGAGCAAGGCGTGTAAATAGTTGGCGAGGTCACAAAGGACCCCAAGGGTAACTTCTAAGCAACTGAAGCCTCTCTCACATTGGCTAATGTTTAATGTTCATGAGTCCACCATCAGAAGAACACTGAACAACAATGGTGTGCATGGCAGGGTTGCAAGGAGAAAACCACTGCTCTCCAAAAAGAACATTGCTGCTCGTCTGCAGTTTGCTAAAGATCACGTGGACGAGCCAGAAGGCTACTGGAAGAATGTTTTGTGGACGGATGAGACCAAAATAGAACTTTTTGGTTTAAAAGACAAGCATTATGTTTGGAGAAAGGAAAACACTGCATTCCAACATAAGAACCTTATCCCATCTGTGAAACATGGTGGTGGTAGTGTTATGGTTTGAGCCTGTTTTGCTGCATCTGGGCCAGGACGGCTTGCCATTATTGATGGAACAATGAATTTTGAATTATATCAGGGCATTGTAAAGGAAAATGTCAGGACATCTGTCCATGAACTGAATCTCAAGAGAAGGTGGGTCATGCAGCAAGACACCGCCCCTAAGCACACAAGTCGTTCTACCAAAGAATGCTTAAAGAAGAAGTGAGCAGCTAATGTGAGGAAACCCACCAACATCCCAGAGCTGAAGCTGTTCTGTACGGAGGAATGGGCTAAAATTCCTCCAAGCCGGTGTGCAGGACTGATCAACAGTTACAGGCAATGTTTAGCTGCACAGGGGGGTCACACCAGATAAAGAAAGCAAAGGGTCACATACTTTTGCCACTCACTAATATGTAATATCGGATCATTTTCCTCAATAAATAAATGACCAAGTATAATATTTTTGTCTCATTTGTTTAACTGGGTTCTCTTTATCTACTTTTAGGACTTGTGTGAAAATCTGATGTTTTAGGTCATATTTATGCAGAAAATTCTGAAGGGTTCACAAACTTTCAAGCACCACTGTAAGACGTGTTCATGTAGAAACTGATATGTCTATTACTTTTCTAACTACACTGCATGGATGGATCTACTGACCACTGATGGTTCTACACTGACGCTATATACAGAGTAAGAGGCAAACAAGGGCACGGCGGAGTAGGAATTGAGGTCGCTGGTTTGTTCGGAGTATCTGCCAGCCAACAGGTGCCCTCAGAAGTCGGAATTCTGGACTTGAGTGACTTCCTAACGATTTGTGCAAGCTGTTGCATTTCACTTGGGCGTCGTTTGGGCCCTGCGTTCGCAATAATGGACGACAAGACAAGACGAGTCAAGTTAAGGTTGTAGTGAGCTGCTGCTGTTAACGGGAGGACCCAGCTTTAGGAAGAAATGGCAGTGGATAAATATATTGTATCATATCTAACCCTAGGTAATATTATGGACTGGGATTATAAGGCTAACCAGAGTAATAGGATTTGTGGTTTGAGTAGTTGAAGTGGATCCAGGTGCAAGTAAGCGCAGTTTAACGCAGTGTCCGTTCACTTTAGAACAAAGGTCTTAAATTGTAATGCATTATAATAGGAAATTAAAATGTCCACAAGCAGAGGTGGGAGTTTAAGGGCAGAAGGCCATTCGTGTATGTAACTACCTAACCGGTCATGTGCTCGTTAGCTCACGTTTGGACGTCAAAGTCAAAGTGAGATTTATTTCTATAGTGCAGAGCAGCTTTATAATATTATATTATTTTTGAATATCTAAGGCCAATCCCAAATTGAACAGCAACAGTGGCTAGGAAAAACTCCCTGGATGTTATAAAGAATAAATGACTATTTATTTAATTTTAAAAGGGCACCTTACTCTATTACTGCCTTTTTTTTTTTTTTATTAGACGTGGCATAGCCCAAAAAAGTAAACAAGCTGCCTTAATTTCACTGTGCATACAACTGAAATGGGATGGTATAAAAGGATAAACTGAGGTCTGAGAGGCAGAGATGTCTTGCTATGACCATGTCACGAGTCACAAGTCACTCAAATTTTAATGTCACCCATAAATGCTTCCGGTGCTATGAGCTGCGGTCACGCTAGCAAACAGAATTAAGTTAGTTCAAAGGGTTGGGTTCAAAGGATCTAGGGTTTATCATGTAAAGTTAAACCCCTGAAATGGACAGCCACAGGTTAGCCAGCTAAAATGCTAAGCCATGGCTAAACAATTTCACTAACTTGGTCCGGTTCACTTAATTCAGATTTCTAGCGTGACCGCAGCTATAGAACTGATGTCCTAGCTAGCGTCTTTCTTAGCCCTCAGTAGCTTTGCCTCATCATGAGCCATGGTAGCATTTCTGAAGACCGTATTCCTGGTCCTTCAGCTGGTCCTCCACAGGGATACTGTCCTCTACCTCGTGCTTTGCTCTACAGTACAACACAACGAAGCAGCATGGTATTTATAAGCAATATGAACAGGCATTCAATACTTAGCAATACTGCTAAATAAAGGACTCTTACCATTGCCTTGTAGTTCATTCAACTGTAATGAAGAAAAACAAGGAGTTATTGATATGCCTTGTGTTAACTTTAGTGCTACATGGTTTATTATTTAGTAAGAGGTTTACAAGCAAGGCGTCTACTGTTACAGGTTCACCGTCCTTTGATAGGAAAGTACTGAACATGCCAAGTTGTTATTTGGTCACGTCTTCAGGTTTCCAGTAAATCCATTCTGTATGTGATAGCTAAACTCTGCTTAGAATATTCAGATCTGAAGTGGTTTGAACACAAAACTGAAACATTTTAACTCAAGTCTTTCAGTAATGCCATCTGCGTGAAAAAGGCATGATCAGGGCATGATTATTTGCGTTCGGGAGCCCCGCTACAGTCTCAGCCTTGGTTTGTTGGTTTGATTTAATTGTTATTCTTTATTTTCTTATACAACCATTATATGAACAGCATCGATAGAGTGCATAAGTATGCAGCTGTAGAGAGTGAGAGACAACACACACACACACACCTTTCTCTCTTTCTCCACTCCTCTGGGTGTGTTCATAAAGGTGACCTTACCTGCGAGTCTGTTGCTAAGCTGTCATGTGTGTGTTCTGTTTTGGCTGTGTCTGATGTTTCACATGTCACATTGTTCTCCAACACGGCATCATCCTGAACACACAAATTTGGGAGGAGTAGTTATTCATGTTAGTATGTTGAGAAAATAGACCTAAAATAAGCCAGCACAGACCAGCTTGTGTTGTGTTTTGGACATACTTCATGTGCACTGATCACTAGCATGACATGCTGGTACGATGCAGCGTTGATCGACCAGCAAAACCGCTCTTGTTTCCAAGCATAACAAAACTTCAGTCACTGCAGTAAACCCCTTACTGTTTGCCCTTTAGTTAAGTGAAACTTCTGAGGGATTTTATGCAACATATTTAAGTAATTCACTTGGGTAAAGGAAAATCTTCCCTTAACTTTTATTCACAAGTAAGAAAAATTGTTTTATGCAACCAGGCACAGTACACCAGTGTCCAAAACACAACATATGTTGGGCTTTGCTGGATTATTTAAAAAATTATTTAGTCAGCCACTGATTGTGCAAGTTCTCCTACTTGACAAAATGAGAAAAGAAAATCCAGGAAATCACATTGTAAGATTGTTAAAGAATTGAATTGTAAATTATGGTGGAAAATAAGTATTTGGTCAATAACAAAAGTTCAACTCAATACTATGTAACATAACCTTTGTTGGCAATTACAGAGGTCAAACGTTTCCTGTAAGTCTTCACCAGGTTGGCACACACTGTAGCTGGTATTTTGGCCCATTCCTCCATGCAGATCTTCTCTAGAGCAGTGATGTTATCAACTCCCTCCACACATTTTCTATGGGGCTGAGGTCTGGAGACTGGCTAGGCCACTCCAGGACCTTGAAATGCTGTTTACAGAGAACTCAGCATTCTTCTTCCTCCAGTTGAGTTTTTACCAAAAAGTTCTATTTTGGTTTCATCTGACCACATGATATTCTCCCAATCCTCTTCTGGATCATCCATATGCTCTCTGGCAAAGACGGGCCTGGACATGTACTGGCTTAAGCAGGGGGACATGCCTGGCACTGCAGGATCTGAGTCCCTCTCGGCGTAGTGTATGACTGATGGTAGCCTTTGTTACTTTGGTCCCAGCTCTCTGCAGGTCATTCACCAGGTCCCTCCGTGTAGTTCTGGGATTTTTGCTCACCGTTCTCCATGATCATTTTGACCCGACGGGATGAGATCTTGCGTGGAGCCCCAGATCAAGGGAGATTATCAATGGTCTTGTGTGTCTTCCATTTTCATACAGTTGCTCCCACAGTTGATTTATTCACACCAAACTGCTTGCCTATTGTAGATTCACTCTTCCCAGCCTGCTGCAGGTCTACAATTTTCTTCCCGGTGTCCTTCGACAGCTCTTTGGTCTTGGCCATGGTTGAGTTTGGAGTCTGACTGTTTGAGGCTGTGGACAGGTGTCTTTTATACAGATAACGAGGTCAAACAGGTGCCATTAATACAGGTAACGAGTGGAGAACAGAAGAGCTTCTTAAGGAAGAAGTTACAGGTCTGAGAGAGCCAGAAATTTTGCTTGTTTGTGGGAGACCAAATACTTATTTTCCATCATGATTTACAAGTAAATTATTTAAAAATCCTACAATGTGATTTCCTGGATTTTTTTCCTCGTTTTGTCTCTCATAGTTGAAGTGTACCTATGATGAAAATTACGGACCTCTCTCATCTTTCTAAGTAGGAGAACTTGCACAATCAGTGGCTGTCAAACTAAAGAGAAGAAAGTTGTTTTGGACACTTGCCAAGTCCAATTATTGCCAAACGTCTTCGTAAACACTGTGCCACATGGTGACTGTGACACATGGTAAATCATTTCCATGTACTTATCTACCCACATGACACACTGATTACACCCTTATCGTATGGTAACCTACAGCTCCTCCCAATGGCCAAAAACGTACATTGGTTATGTTCAAATGTTATGAATCAAACTACATGACCTTTTCTGTCTGAAAGCTACCTGTGCTTCAAGAGAAAAGCTGGTCAAGTATTAAGAGACACAAACTGATAGATGAAGTTAAAGAAAGTCACGCGAGCAGGACTGCTTCCTTACCAGAACCCACGGGTGAGACAAGACGTCCTCTGCGGTGAAGCGTGCACTCACGTTCACCTGCAACATCTTACCGATCAGATCCTGCAAAAACACAAAACCCAGTGAGATCTGTAGTTAGCACGGTCAGTACTTAATACTCAGGCAATACTGTTGTGTAGCGTTGTGGCACCTTGGCACTGGCACTGATGTTGTCCCAGTAAGGAGAGGGAAATTCCAGCCTGCCCCGTAAGATCTGTTCAAACAGCTCCTCCTGCTGGTTCCTCTCGCTCCGGAATGGAGGGAACCCACAGAGCAGGATGTACGTGATCACACCAGCCGCCCAGATATCTACCTTTAACCCATACCTAGCACACACACGCACAGGGTGAGTGCCACATACAGTACCTGTATGCCTACACTATATGGCCAAAAGTATGTGGACATGTGTTTTACAATACAGAATTGTCTCAAAGCTCTAGGCCCATAGCCCCAGTTAGCAAGCCTGTGGCAACCGTGGCAAGGAAAATCTCCTAAAGTTGTTTTGGACTAGATGTTCTCACTTAGCAATGACATCACACACAGTCATGCATTTATGGTGCTGCTAGTGTTTGATTTTATCCCTCTCTTATCAATGGCTGCACCTGATGTGGCCAAAGACTCTAAATAAAGGGGTGTCCACATACTTTTAGCCATATTGTTTATGGTACGTACAGTACATGCACAGGTATAGTCAGACGTTTACAGTCTTACCCTGTTTCCGCGATGATCTCAGGTGCGACATAGGTGGGCGTACCACACACGGTATAAAGCGGACCTTCCACTATAGTGGCCAAACCAAAGTCGCCTAACTTCAGAGATTTGGTGCCGTCAGGGTACTCACACACCTGCACAGAGAACAAATCCTGCTTTTGTAGCTCCTGTGGCTCCTCCTACTGGCTAAACCCATACTGACACAGGTATGTCAGGAGTACAGGTTACTTTCATAATGGACATGTAACTGTCATACGCACTACACAGATCATCTAAACACAACCACAGTACAACCAAACATCCACATTATGTACAGTGTACACTTTTACTCGATTTACCACATACATTCCCCCTCTCCTTCACAGAGGATGGACTGGTCCAGTAAGTAAAACCCTGTGCCTAAATACCTACACTCTTTTAGGCCTTCACAGGTTTGCAAGACCAACCGCTAGGTAAGTACGTCTCAGTCTTTAACAAGGTGATGGGTAGTGATGGCCTAAGTGCGGCTTTTGGGAGATCGAAGAAAGTGAAACAAGTGATTCTGTAAAAGATTCGAGCTTGTGCACCGTTCGAATCATCGCACCACAGTGACATCTAGTGTCCAATCAGTGGTCTAGCAGTAACCTCCGTCTCTGCTTGTTTGTTTTGAACAAGTTCAAAATGATCCCAAACAGCAGACCTTGGTCTTTTTCGAGATCCTTCCATTGTATAACTTATATCATTTGCAAAATAATAAGAGAATAGTGATTTTTTTTCCGACAGAAAATAGTTGCGTTTGTTTGTGAGCCTGTGGAAATGACGTAACGTGTCGTGTTGACACTAATCACAGTTCTAGGGTCAGTCATTACGTTTTCCGAAGCTCATTTAGAAGCATTCTGGGTAAAACATTATGAACTCAGATCAGCTGAGTGCACTACTTATGCGCGTATACCAAACCGCGGGAAATAATTTGAAACGTTTCGAAAGTGTGTCGCCATGAAACCTTTTTTGGAACAGTCACGTGACTTTTTTGTTTCGATACGGATTTTGAAGCAACGTTTCGAAACACTGAGCTTCAAATGAATCGATTCAGTTTGGAATCCGAATTTCGAGGTTGACATTACTAGTGACGGGTAAGGATGGCTTACTTCATCACAACCCTCACCAGGAAGGTCGGAAAGAAAGTGAAATTGAAGATTGCAGTAGTTGTTTAACTGTCCAAACAAAAAAGTGGCAGCTTGGAGAAGCAAGGACACACGATAGCCTTAACCACTGAGCCACCAAACGAACTGCTGCTTGGACAAATGATGTCTTTTCTAGTAAACTAGTCTTACAGTTGTAAGCTCCTACAAGGGACGCTGCTAAATGAGATTCCTTGTATTTTTATCTGTCTGTTTACATTTACAGACTTACATTTGATAGAAGCTTACAATCCAAGCAATTGTGGGACCCAACAGTGGCAGCTTGGCAGAGGTGGGATTTGAACCCCGGACCTTCTGGTCCACAGTCCTGTACCTTAACCACTAGGCTACCACAGTCTCATGTCTATCTATTAATGATTCCAGTGCAAGAATATGGAAGCAAATGTTCAACACCAAAGACGTCCTGGTTGATCGCTTAAATTTAGATGAAAATGGGTTTCTGACCATTCTATTGTGTGGGTGGGTGTGTGTGTGTGTGTGTGTGTACCAGTAGGTTCTCTGGTTTAATATCCCTGTGCACAATGCTCATGCGGTGCAGGTATTTGAGAGCGCCGGTCAGATTGTACACCATGGCACTGGCGTCTTTCTCTGTGTACTTTGTGGACGAGGTGATGGCATCGAACAGATCTCCACCCTACGAAACGAATCAATGCGACACTAAATGTATTACTAAAACAGAGGACAGAGTTGTTGCCATTCTTAATGACATTCAGTGTGTATCTGTTCAAAGCAGTGTTTGCTAGAAATGTATCTTTTGAGTTATAACCAAAAGTTTTGGGACAAAAACATTTAATGCAGTATAAAAACACAGACAACAGACTGTACTTTATAAGTGATGTACTATAACATATAAACTTCGATATGTGGAACATATAGTACTGTCCAAAAGTCTTAGGCCACCACTAGATTTGGTATAATGACCTTATGTTATTATTTCTCAGTCTCTTTATGAGAATACAACCAGAAAATACAGGGAATTTGTATGCAGTGTTAAAAAACTACAAAAGAATGTGAAAAAACAGCTTCGGGGCTACAGTGACAAGCATTTAGTGTTCGACCAAGTTTGCCCAGGAATGGTCTTTTTGGAAGGATAGCAGCCAAGAAAGCACTAAATAAAACAAAAAAGTCACACTAAATACTGACTTTTGCCTGCAGAAGCCATTTTATTCTGAAACTTGTGCATTTTGTTTCGTGTACATATTCCTGTAGTTTCTGTTCCTATCTTAATACATAGACTGAGATATCATTATATATGGTCATTATACTTTTGCTAAAACAATAAATCTAGTGGTGGCCCAAGACTTTTGCACAGCGGCACTTTGGAAAACAACCAAACAAATTTCGAAACATTTTCTGTGTTCATATAATACAAAGACTGTTAAAATGACCTTCACAAGCTCCATGACCAGAAAGAGCTCAGTAGGCGTGTCCACCTCCTCGATCAGCATGATGATGCTGGGGTGCCGGACACGGCGCAGTATGGCCACTTCATTAGCTATCAGGTGCTCCTGTCAGGGTCAGACCAGAGACACGATCAGAGGCTTTGGCAGTTTTATCATCGGGAAATGGAAATATCAGAATCGGTTTTATTCGGGAAGTTTGTTTACACAATCGGCTGATGGTGTCTCTCTACAATCTACACTAATGTACAGAAATTGTTTACACCTGCTAACAATGCAGATAGATTATAGAAAAAAATAGAATAATTCAATACATAAAGTGCAAATGTGCTTGTAAACACCAGTAATGAGTCTCCATATGTAATATCAGCACATACAGGCAAAGTAAATATAAACCAGTGATATCTTTGGAAAATGTAAGGTCATAACGAGCAAAATGGCTTCAATTTGCCTTTTAGGGTGTGGGGGTATGATTTGCCTTGTATTTAATGCAAATCATAATGCAAATTGAATCATCACCACCCAAAACTTGATACCAGCAGCGGGAATTAGTGAGCAGGATTCAGGATCTCCTAAACTATACATGCTCCGCTTCATTGGGTATAAAATCAGTGCAATTATACAAACGTCATAAAGTTTACTACTCACTTGTTATCTTAAAGTGTCAAAGGTCTCCTAATCTGCTTAGGCTGTCAAAACATGCTCGAAGACTCTTTAATTATAAGAGTACAAGCAGCTCTGCTGGTTCACTGTGGGCCAATATGGTTGTAAAGCTGTTTTGACACAGTGCTCTGCTGTAAAAAGTGCTATATAAATCAATTAGACTTCGACTTTGATAAGAGCCAGAGGCTAGAACTGGCAATTCCTGAGCACATGGGTTAAATCCTGGATGGTGCTTGCGATATGAAGGTTAGGTGTGTGTCTAGGGAAACCCTGTCATGGACTGGCACCCTGCTCTTGAATTTCCACCAGCAGTGTGAAGTAGTAGGAGGGGGTTTTTATATTTGCATTAAAAGCAAGGCAAGCCAAGCCATATGTAATGTCCTTCCATGTGAAGCTTCTGGAATTGGACTGGAAGGATAGAACACCATTAAAAAAAAAAGATATTCCCTCAGCTTTGGTGTTTTGGTGATGGCAGTGGAGATGTTTTTAGGCCATCCATCTTGCCTTTGCATATTGGAAAGTGTCTTGCTGGAGGAGCCTCCCAACCTGACAGAACATCTCCATCACACTGATGAAAATCTAGTTACTGATTTGCACTGAGCCAAGGGGCCACGGCAGAATACCCGAGCCATCCATCAAAAGTTCAGGTTTAATATTCCATTCGTCACACGTCTGTAGATCATATAACAAATGGCTCTAACCTTCCCACTGCATTTGGCCTTGTCTATGATCTTCAGAGCGTACTCCTGTCCAGTGGACCTACGGAAAACACAACCCCAAGATTAGCAAAGCTCCCGGTTGTTAGAGAATTTCTTCTGAGGATATCCACGTGTATTACTGTGTACAAGATAATCAGGCATCGAGGGAGAGGATACCAGATGAGGGGATCACCCTCGCCGGTACTGCAACAGTAACCCCTGCTGGGGCCTGCGATGGACTGGCGTTCCATCCAGGCACTTCCGCTTACACCCAATGAATTCCCAGATAGGAAACATTAGGACGTAGTAGATAATGTGCGTGTATGGTCGGGGTGGGTGTTGTAAAGGACTTCCCGATACGATTATATCACGATACATTGCGATACGATGCATATAGTGATATTGCGATATTCCTCCTAGTTCTCTGCAAATATAAAAAGAGCTGGAATACAAGTTATGGTGTACGATTTGAGTCGTCTTAATCAAATCACATTGATAATTCAGCGGATAAATTGAGTGAAAACACTGTATTGCGACATCTACAGGAGCGGAGATTGTAGTTTACACCTCCATTTAAATGTGTTTTTTTCCTCTTTTAATCGATGTAGTTCATCACTAAAGTAAATATCGCACAGCCCTAGTGTGCATGCTTGTGTATGAATGTGTGTGTGTTCCATACCGCTCCACACACTCCTTGACCACAGCGAAGTTTCCATCTCCGATGACTTTCCCCACTTTGTACTTATCGGTAATGATGGAGTGCTGCGGCTTATTCCCATTAACTGAGGCAGCACAGACAGACAGGCAAAGGGGAGACATGAAAAAGCAAGAAAAACAAAGAGTGTGTGTGTGAGATTTTGGGTTACTGAGGTTAGTTGTAGGTGTAAGTGTGGCATCAATTAGCTACACTAATATTGTGGCAATAGAAAGTCCCTACAGTGATAGAAAGACACACTTGCATGTGTGTGTGTGTGTGCCGATGTATATATGTGTGTGCATGGTATGCTACCCTCCGGGCTCAGGTCCTCTTCTCCATTCAGTTCTCCGCAGGGGGGAGGGGAGGGAGAAACGTGACGGGAAGAGATCTGCAGGGTACAAAACGGAGAAAATGCAACGTCATAGCCATGGAGAACCGGAGGGTAGTGTAGGTCAAGAGATTTGTCTCACTCAAGGGTCTACCTTCTGCCTGCGTTGGCTTGCTGGACTGGTCGGGGATTTCGACGACATCGCAGTCGGACTCTGACTCCTCGGCAGGTCGCTGGCTGAAGGTGAGAGCAGAACAGACCCAAATGGAGACCTTCGATTAGAGCGCGACTGGACAGACGGCTGTTTTTAGATTGGTGTATGTGATCCCGGGTTTACCTGACAGAGGTGACTTTGACCTGTTAACCCCGATGTTTTTGGTGCCAGCGAGTTTGGGAGTGGATGCTTTTGCTGATTTTTTACACTCTGAAACACAGAAAAAATGCTCCACTGAACTTGAATGGAAATATGGCGAAGACACTAAAGAATTGTCACCTTGAATCATTTTCTACTTCAAAACCAGCCAGTTTCCATGCGTTTGATCTCAGGTGTGGGACCGTGGTGATACAGCTGTTAATGTACTCAACTACTGACCCGAATACTCAGGTTCAAGTCTCAGCACTGCTAAGCTATCACTGTTGGGCCCATGAGCAAGGCTCCTAAACCAATTTCCTGCATGTTCAGATTTTTTTTTAACACACGAGTTACAAGAACATTTGGTACCAGGCAACTGGATTTGTGCTTTCCCACCGACGACAGTCCAGTCCTGAATGTCCACGTGTTGTCAGTGTTGTCTAGTCTTTGTTAGCTGGTTACTCACAGAGCAAAGGGGAACCGAGTACTCTTTAAAGTTTGCATATAATGTGAATACAAAATGAACTGAAGTCAGTTTCAGCTGGTTCACCTTCATGTTCATTCTAAAAACGAAACACAGGTAGTCCCCGATTTACGAATGGGGATACGTTCTGACAAATCCATCGTAAGTTGAATTTATTGTAAACCAAGGAGGTTTATATATAATCATACATCAGTGTTTCCTAACCTTTTTGAGCCACGGTACATATTTCATGTTAGAAAAATCACAAGGCACACCACCAAACAAAAATGTCACTTTTGAAATATAATGAAAAGCTAGTCTCAATTTACAGATATCTTACTGCCCTCTAGTGGAAGAGAATGTAATTGTTCTGCCTGTAACTACATGCCTTTCGCTTAGAGTACCAATCAGGTAAAATTGGATAATCTAATGGGCAAAATCATTAACTTAAAGCCTATTGTATATTAAAGTGTTGAATTTCTATTGCACTTTAGTATGGTTTGTGCTGAATGTGTATTTATGTGTATCATCGGCTTCCCATCATAAAGTCGGACCATTGTAAAATGGGGACTACCTGTATATGAAAACAACATAAACTGGTGGGAAATGAATGGGAGCTGGAAGTTGTAATAGCTCTCCCTTATTCTGATTCATTATTTTTTTAATTCATCAGCTCTGGTTGCTCGTGGTCAAGGCCAACTGCTTGAGATGTCGATTCCTGTGGGTTTAGGTCCAAATCTCAGGTGGGCTTGCGACGTGAAGTTCAGATGAGGCGTCTACGAATCTGCCTGCGTCCAGTAAATACTGTTAGGCTCCTGAGCCTCCTCCATAATCATGACAAGGATAAGCAAAGGGTAGAACAGGATGGTTTGCTTTTTAACACTCGTTGGTATTGGAACTGATGGGCAATATGAAAAGCACAGATTTAGATTACTGTCACCAAAAGTTTTGTTTTGTACAGTGGAAAAAATCATCATGAGCAATTCAAATTGCTCCAATTGATTTAAGCCAAAATTCTGTAAGTGTGCCGTGGAGGAAAAACGCACCTTTGTGACTATAGACTGAATTTAAGTGTAAAGTTTAAGTCCGATACCATTGACGAAGGCGGCGGCTGAAGCTTTCCCCGCGTGTCCGATCGCGGCATCGTCCTGGGCGTATCGGAACTTCTCGAGGCCGCACGCAATGAACACGTCATCATCGCCGAAAAAATCCTGCAGGCTCGTCAACTATGGAGACAGAGGAAGATAAACTCACTGTGGTAGCTAACTGTGGCCTGACTAGTCATGGAGTGCAAGTACAAGGTTAGTGTAGTGGGTGCAAATGAGATGACCTTAAAGGCAGAGACAGGTTCCAAAAACAACCAGCGACTGGTTTCATCTGCAGTTGCTATGAGAAACTAGTGATAAGATACAGGAGCGTACACACACACACACACACACACACACACACACACACACACACACACACACACACACACACAGAGTCTCGCCAAAAACAAATGATTCTTTCAAGGATTCCCCTCTTTTTCTCTGCAGTCGAAAAACGTGTAGAATACAAATGAGTCCTGGGCTTCTCCCCTAACACCCTTACACACACGACCTTGTGTGATTTCTGTCTCTGCAGAGCCTTTCAGGGAGTTCACTCAAGAGGAGAAGAGGAAGGGTACCATGGCAACTGGCCTGCAGCCAGAGTGGAACTGGGCTTCTCCTACTCAACCCACACACACACACACACACTGCTTACTAAGCTATTCCCATCACACTATTGATCAGGAGTGCATACTGCATCTTGTAAGTCGGGACAGCAGATGAAATGGACCGGCGTTGTTCAAAGCTGAAGCTCTGGATTTTCCACATTCCTCACACTTCAAACTGCAAAATGTCATAACAACACCTGCTCCAGTCCGCATTGGGCTCGCACGCCTTGTGACAGACTTGCTAAGAATTGCGAGACTAAAACTGAAAATATTCGGAAACCTTCTGATCAGGAAGGGTACTAATAGTTTACACCAAATACACAACTTTCTAGATAGAAAACCTCGCCTGCTTGTGTTACAAATGAAACCACAGAAATGTGGTTTAGCAGCTTCTGAGGTGACTGTTACGGCTTCACGCACCGACAGACCTGATGCATCACAATGTAAACAATGAAGTTTATCAAGTAGTTCTTCAGCTAATGGCTCATCCTAGGTGGTGTCTAACATGAATAGTGTAAGTCTGAGTTACAAAAGCTTTGAGAAATGTTATTTTTGTCCATGTCTGAGCAAAACTGTGAAGAAACGCACCTCTAATATTTAAACCTGTCTGACGTTTATCAGCCAGCCGATTCACTGCTAGGTGACACACGAAGCCAGAGCTATTCAAAATAGCATTATGCTACTCCATTTTCGAGAAAGAAAGCATGGAGATTTAGACACAGCTCTACAATGCTACAGTTTTACACCCCGAGAGAACCAACACATAGCAACACAAACACTTCAATTGATCATATAGCAGTTCAGCTAATAGCTAACGTGTAGATGGTGACTAACCTGGATAGTCTGCGATGGATAAAGCCAGAGCTTTGAAAATAGTCATTATTTCCTTCATTTGCAGGAGAAAAATGCCGTAGAACGTTTCATACACAGAGAAAAAAAACATGTGGCAGAGTAAACTCTGATGTTTAGCAACTATCCAGGCAATAGGTGGTGTCTAACATGAACAGTGAAGACTGGAGTGAGCAAAGCTTTCACCACTTCTGAGAAAAATGGTGAAGGCTGTTATCTAAATCTTTGTTTTAGTCTGACAGAACAGACAAATGTAAACCTGGCCTAAACACTGTTTGAGTTTACTAAACAGTTCTGCTAATGACTAAAGTAGAAATGGTGTCTAACCCAGAAAGTGAGATATAAATGAAGCTAAAGTTCTGCCATTAGTAGCCTTGTTTTAACTAGATTACATAACCATTTCTGTTTCACACACTGAGAAAACAACCGTGAGGAAGCATATACTCTGACCTTTATCAATCAGTTGATTCATTAATGAATAAAGGCTAGATCGTGTCTAATAAAGATGATGTCTGAGACACAAGCCAGAAGTTTGAGAGATAGCATTATTCCCCTCCATTTTGGAGAAAAAAGTGTAGATATTTAGACACAACTCTACAATGCAACAGTTTTACATCCTGAGAGAACCAACACATAGCAGCACAAACACTTAAGGTTATGTAATGTATTGGGTGACTGACCTGGATAGTGTAAGTCTGAAATGGATAAAGCCAGAGCTTCAAAAATGTTCATTTCTCCCCGCATTTTTGAGAGAAAAGGAGGAGGAATAAAATCTATTGTCTCACCCCTGGAAATAATGTACTGTGAAATTTCATAGTAAAACTGTGAATTGCTTGACAGTTTTAATGTGGACTTTCACAGCTTGACCATGAAGTTCACAGTTCTATTATGTGTTTTTGATGGTAATTTGTCCACTTCATGGTTTTACTGTTGAATTTCATAATACAACTTTAAACTTGGTTGACTATGAACTGACCATGAATTATTTCACAGTTCTACTATGAATTTTGATGGTAATTTGGCCACTTCATGGTTCTACTGTCAAATTTCACAGTGCATTTTTTCCTGGGGGAGACTGGGAGAAACATGAGGCAGAGTAAACTCTGATGTTTATCGACTAATCTGGCTGCTAACAGCTAAACAATAGGTGGTGTCTAAAAAATAGGGCATGTCTGAAACAGATGAAGCCAGACTACTGCAAAATATCATCATTTCCCTCCATTTTTGAGTAAGACGTTGGAGATACACAATTCTATAATGTAATGTGACGTATTATAAAGCCAGATCTTTTGTCATTATCTTATGGCTGAGTAGAAGATGTTTATCAACTAGCTGGTTGGCTAATCCATAAAGTATAGGTGTTGTATAACTTTGACAGTGTATGTCTAAGATGTTTTAAAATCTTATAATGTTCCTCCATTTCTGAGCCATATACTGCTGTGCAAAAGTCTTAGGCCACCATGAGATTAGATATACTATTGTTTTACCAATGGCATAATTGCCGTATATAATTATTTCTTAGTCTCTTCATTAGAATACAATCATAAAAGACAGGAAATTTGTATGCAGTATTAAAAAACTTAATAAAAAACTGCTTCTGTAGCATACAGTTGCAAGTATTTAGTATGAGCTCCTCTTACACTTCAGCAACAGCAGCACCTGTAGAAGTTGACCCTTCTACAGTTGAAAGCTTGTTCAGGATTGGTCTTTTTGGAAGAGTAGCAGCCACGAAACCACTTTTCAGAAGGGGATCAGGGTGAAAAGGCTAAGCTATGATAAATCAGAAAGGTTGTAATGAAGATCACTGCAAAAGAGGATTATGGAGTGACGAATCCAAGGTTGAAAATTACACTATTTTGAAAACAACAAATCTAATGGTGGCCTTAGACTTTTGCACAGTACTCTAGTTTTTAAAAAAATCATAATTTTCCGCTATGGTCAAGAAATAAATGTGTCGAAACAACTCGAATCTGTACCCGTTCCTGTGTCATGCATTGCAAAATAGAACACATGATGCTGTAAACTCCAGGTTTATCAACGAGCCAATCTGCCTTACACCTTCACCATGTGCCAAGTGAAGGACATGGCTGCAGAATATTTACACACTGCCATGCAAACGTTCTGTACATTCCTTCACACACAAGTCACCTAGAAGTATGTCATGGCCTCCTACATGTAAACATGATCTCACACACCTGCTTCCCGTCCAGTGTGTAGAGCCTCTTCACGGCTCCAGAGTCCAGTTTAATGGCCTCAGTGATGTCAGCCAGGACCTGATCGAACGAGTGAGCCGTCTTCTTGTTCAGCAGCACCCTGACAGCCTTGCGTGGCTTCACGCCGCTCCGGATCACCGTCACCAGTTTGGGTTTGATAAAGTCTTTGCTATCTTTGCCTTCCCCCAGTAGCCGCTGGCTCCCGCTCAGACCCTGGCGCCCCACTGCTCCGGCAACTGCACCAGCTCCAGCCAACCGAGAGCCCCAGTTTGGGTTCACGTTCTTGGTGTAGTCAACTTTCCTGTAGGGCTCGTTAGATGCGCAGACATAGCACTCACCTGCAAGAGAGAATTAAAAGTTTCAGTGATGGAAAATCTAAGTTTTGCTTTGTGGTAATAACTATAGACATCTGCTGTTATCACCATTTTTTTATTTCCTGCTCAAGTTTGAGAAACCTTATCCGCAAATGGCTGGCATGGCTGCAGAATTTCATTGCAACCAAACAGAAGCTACATCTGATACTGAACCAATGAGGCTAGGCTTGGATCAGTAATGAAATTTAGACAGGTGCCTATCGTCAGAAGAAATATGGCAAGAAACATTATTACCATGGTCCAAATTCAGTTAGAAGGAACCATGTGACTGCTCCAGATCCTTACAACATAGCGTGTACTGTATTAGACAGCTTTAAAAACTCTATAGCCTAATTTCTATCTTAGGTAGGGTCACATAATTGCTCAGAATGTTAGCGATGTATTAATTAATGGTAGAACCTTCTGCAGTCAGTCTGCCATGGAATGTACCCACGCCAGATGATTTTCCTTTGAAACTACAAATGTCAGGCTAGTGAGCTAATATTAGTCTGATGGCGTAAACCATTTCTTTCTGTCAACAAACTGTAATGTAATTTCACTACAAATCCCTGGTCTGATCTGCTGCCGGTGCCTGGCTTGCAGTTGTCTGAAGTAATGCGCGTTAATGTATGCTCATTTATCTTCCACCCTTCACTCAGTGGTCCCTCAGCACAGACGCCATGGAACGTCTTTAACACCCAGTGTTTCTCTGTGTCTCGTTCTTTTTAAACAAGCTTGTCCTTTCAAAGTGGGCCTCATATACCAGTGTCTCTTTCATTTGTATAGATCTCATCATTCATTCCTAGATTGGAAATACTGTATACAGTACCGTGCAAAAGTCTTAGGCCAGCATTAGATATACCATTGTTTTTAATGGTATAATGATATAATGACCATATATAATTAGTTGTTAGTCTCTTTATCAGAATACAATCGGAAATTACTGGAAATTTTTATGCAGTATTTTTTTTTTAATCAGAAAAAACAGCTTCTATGGCAAGTAGCTCCTTCTGGCAAGTATTTAGTGTGACCTCTAATTACACTTGAGTAATAGCAGCATCTGGCAGCTTCATCGGGATGTCAGGTTCTACAGTCCAAAGAAGCTTGTTCAACAGTGAGCTTTTTGGAAGGGTAGCGGACAAGAAACCACTTTTCAGAAAGGGGACAGAGTGAAAAGGCTAAGATATGCTAAAGCCCACAAAGAGTAGAATGAAGATCTGTGGAAAATTTTTTAATGGAGTGACAAATTGAAGTCTGAAAAATTTTGTTTGGTGCTAAAAAAACAAATCTAATGGTGGCTTACGACCTTCGTAGAGTACTATATGTTATAATCTTGTTAAAAAGTTTGGCTGTGTCTCGTTAATTAGTTGACTATCTATATAGTGTCTAACTAAGTGATGAATCTTATATTGAATAAAGTAATAAAAAAGTAAAACATTGATGGTTAAATAAAGCTGAAGTGGAAAAACAATGCAAACATGGCATATCAAAGAAAATGAATAAATGCGAACGAAATGTAAAAATATTGAACGTCCACCCCAAATCTAACTCAGGCCCAATTAAACAGGTGAAATTACAGATCCTGGTTGAAATGAAAATCCTTGGTGGATGAGGATCCCAAGCCCTTGTGCCAGTTACTTATTGTAGTGGCTATCTTGATGCTGCTCCCTGATTGACGTCCCAAAATAATATTCAAATGTGTATTGGCTCTGGTTCGGTTTCTATCACTTCCATAAGGGCAATGCGAAAAGACACTCCATTATTAAAGAGTGTATCTGCAAAAATCAAGTGTTTAACACCATGCAGCGCTGTGCAACGCCCACTCGAACACACTGCATAAAGACAAATGAAGGCATTAATTAAAGAGAATCCACAATTAAAAGGATCAGTCAGTATAAAACTGTATGCATGTGTAAGTGCAGTAAGTTTAATAGCTTGTGTGATGAAATCATATAATGATTTATTATGAAAATTGTAATTGGAAACCCTTGGTTGGCATCACATGTTGTGCCTGACCTGCACCTAATGCCAGGAAACCTAGACAATCAGATAAAAATGGCATCAGAAAGCACCTGGCCTTCACAGCTACAACAGACCTCAACTTGCATGAACTCTGGTGAGGTCAGGTTTGAGCACAGTGGGTATATAATACAGAGCAGGAAGTTCTGAGTGATGCCCAAATCCAGTTCCGGATGCTGCTTCCCAGAGGTTGGGTTCCTGGTACAATGAAGTCCAGTATTCAGTTGCTCTAGACAGCGTTTCCCCAAAGTCCAGGTTTGTGCACCGAGACACCTTCCATCAGGGACATCATGCATGAGCATCTGGTCAGAGGCTCCCATGTCTCAGCTGTCCTCAGGGTGGGGGCTGGGTCCATCTATGATATGATGCCAACCAAGGGTTCTTCCACATTACAAAATGTCTGGTTAAATCCCAAACAGACTGTATTATGTCATCCAGAAAATTGCAGAGGTACAAATTTTGCAGAAAAGGGTGAAAAAAATATTCATTGAGCTGACAGGATGAAAGGATTGAGGTTTCTTTGAGAGAAAGATTATTGCATTTGGTTTGATTTTCGAGGAGTCTAGTGTAGCTGACCCGAGGGAGTAGCTCTCTTTGTGGCTTTACTTTTACAAAAGACTTACAAATGCCTCTAACAATGTGGTCCTAGATTAAAAGACTTTAGATGAGAATCCACACAGTCAGTACAGTCACAAGCTACACTTGTTAAAGCCGCTGTGTGGCAGGGATGGGGATTTCCTTGTTCATTCAGAAATAGCTTATGTCTAGCTGAACAGATTTTCCTTTATTGATCTGAGTGCTATTTAAGGCTCTAGATCATCAAAATCAATCACTATTGATTGGTGTTCTGTATGTGACATATGTCTGGGGTGGAACTATGGAAATGGCCATCCAGGGCATCAATGTAGAGAGATATCCAGCAGATGGAACAGCATTTTAGTCTGACTTACAATATTAAGATTTAAGGTCATTGTGTATTTAAACTAAAACGTGCAGAATAACAACTGAAAAATTGAATAACTTTTGAACTTTCCACTGCGAAGGATGCAAGACCAGCATTTACATACAAGAACCATTTGGAATTACTTGTGGTGTCAAAAATCATTGTATCATTTTCTGAGTATTTACTGCAGCAATTCGGGTATTAAATGTGCTACACAGCAGCAGGGAATAAATCAAGAGACCTTCTTTGGGGCAATGTCACATTTCTGCAAATCTCAGCATATAAAGGATTACAGAATATGAAAGCCCATGCACACGAAGAGAAGCGAGAGAGCGGAGCGTGCGAGAGCGGCTGATCCGAGAGGGAAGACACAGTGCACTGTAATGTGAATTTAAAGGCATTTAGGCTGCTAAACATGCTGACTCGGCATTGCTCCTAAACCTCAGAGGTAATAAAAAGTGACTCCTTTAGGGAGGATTGTGGAGAAGGAGGAGACGACTTCCCTCCTCCTGTATTAAGGATACAGGATGCTAACAGCTAATGGCATGCATCGTCCTGGGGGCACATACTTAAGGGCTCTATGCACTTTATGTGATTCTTCCCTGAAGTGGCTGAGAGCTTATGGATTTGGCTTTGGTTTTAATTGCGCACGGAAATGACAAATCCATTTAAGTGATTGAGATCAATGGCCATTAACATCAGTTGTAGCTCCGCCCAGAGGGGGAACATGCTTAGGTCAGCAGATTTCACAACATACGTGTGTGTGTGTGTTCACTAATCTTGCTGATTTCAATTGGTTCTGCCCTCGGATAACCCTCTTGGCATCTGCTGTCTGAATCAAATCCGTGCCCCTCCGCTATTGGCTGTACCTGTTGCCATGGTGAGCATTTGGAGGATTTCATTGGCTGCTTCCATCATGGGGGGGATATTAGTGAAATATTAAATATTATTGGTGAAATTACTTAATATGGAAGTAGGCTATGGACTTGTGGATGTATTCAAGGTGATAACCAAGGAATTTTTCATTCAATTGTGGTCAATAAAATTATAATGATATCAAAAAGTATTAGTATTAATAAATATTAACGAGTCTTAGTTTGGAAATTAGAGCATCACGCCATAGTGTCTCATTTACAGCATTTAGCAGATGCTTTTACCCAGAGCAACTTATACAACCCAAGCAATTGTGGGTTAAGGGCCTTGCTCAATGAGCCAACAGTGGCAGGTTGGTGGGATTTGGGACTGTGGTAGACTAGTGGGTAAGGTACTGGACTATGGACCAGAAGGTCCAGGGTTCAAATCCCACCTCTGCCAAGCTGCCACTGTTGGGTCCTTGAGCAAGACCCTTAACGCACAATTGCTTGGATTGTAGGATTGTACCAATTGTAAGTCGCTCTGGATAAGGGCGTCTGCTAAATGCTGTAAATGTAAATGTAAATGTAAATTTGAACCCTGGACCTTCTAGTCCATAGTGCAGTACCTTTACCACTGCTACCACAGTCCATCTAACATTACACCCTACATCCATGAGTGTGCTGCCTTGTCCATTTTGTTCAAAATCACACTGTTCACTAGTTCGTACACCATTTGGATGTTTTGCCAGCTTATAATCAGGGTTAAAGCCATTGTGAAGATCGCCCACAGTGCACAGCAGCAGGTTGTGTACCTACCAGAATAGCCTAGCCCAGAGCATGCTGAGACTCCATTTGAGACACTGTAATTGCTAAGTAAGAGGTAATAGCTTCCAGACATGCCTTAACTCTCAAAATGGCAACATTCCCTAGATGGCTGGTGCACAAATCCAGTTCTGGTGGTCCACAGTACACAGTCTGGTTATTTCCTGCTCAAACACTTTGTTAATTAGTCAGTGGTTGGTTAACGATGAGCTTTAATAGGAGTAACACAGCAGGGAAATCAGCGGGGCTGTTGTGCATCCCATCCCTTCCATAAACAGTGCACTAAAAAGGGAACAGGATTCGTGCACAAATTGTGGAACTTTAATTGGATGTTTCATTATTTTTCCTGCTTGATTACAAGCCCGCACAACTCCATCTGGTGAAAAGGGTGTCAGTTCATTCAACGTCCAGCAGACCTGTGAAATCCAACACTGTACAGCTTTAAGTGCAACAAGAAGGTAGTAATTTCAGACCTATAGTGCACTATATAGGGAACAAGGTGCGTTTCCGTGCATAATGCAAACTGCCATGTCAAGGGAGTCAATGTAAAATGATACTAGACTATTTTAGTAAATACTACTGTATATCATCCAGGGCACCTGTGAAGTCCCACAGTGCACTGCTATCAGTTCAAGTCCAAACGTGTGGAGCTTTGATGCTGACAATTTGTAGAGAACAGGATGTATGAGGCGTTATTTCATTACCCATGGTGCATCACGAGGCTAAAAATATGGATATATTGCACTATACAGTGAATTCACTTTTTTGTGCACGCATAACCAAGCTGTGTACTGTGGACCACCAGAACTGGATTTGTGCACCAGTCGTGTAGGGAATGTTGCCATTTTATGCCATTTTGCCTTTTTACAAGTCTGCATTTTTGCTGACTCGCTTTACTTTACCATGTCCGCAAAATCTGGAACATTACTTTTCGGTTCCATGAAGCACCATGAATTTCTATGCAGGACTTCACTAAAGAAGAAACATTCACCTGATTTCATAATAACATGTATTATCAATAATGAATGATAATGGATGTAAAGTGAATTACAAACTAATTTTTCCATTTTCTTCTTGAATGATGGAAAAATCGTAATCTGGTCTCGGTAATTACAACACTACTATGTAGTGAGTGTGAATTTACACCAGGCTTTGTTTCACTTATTATGCATATTTATTATTTATTTATTAGGCAACCATATTTAGTAGGTGTGACAGCAGGGAACTCACCAGGGTTGGACGCTAGCCCTCATTGTGCCTCACCCTGCCCTAAGTAGTGGACTAAGTAGTAAATAGAGGTTATAGGTGTAACCTGGGTGCACCCATGGCACCTGTCATAACTGAGAGCAATTACAGAGCTCATGAATAGGGTGTCAATTCACAAAATATCCTGTGCACCTGTGAAATCCCACAATGCACTGCAATAGGTACGAGTCCCAACTGTATAGACTAGAGGATGCTTGGTAGTATAACACCCTTTGTAAGGAACAGGGGGTATAGAGGGTCCTTTTGCTTTCAGGATTGATTTTTACGCAATGGATCGAACCGTGAGCTTCCAGTGCAGAGCTTTTAGCAGTCCAGAGCATTTGAAGGGTATCATTTTTGGACACATTTTAGGAAATCGTGGTGTGGTTTGGTACTAGTCTTACCTTCTAAGAGCTCATCCAAGCTGGTGATCTTTCTGGACCCGTCCGCGGTGTAGATGGTGCGCACTCCTTGCGGCAGGTGCAGGTTGTCTGCCAGTGCGCGCGTCAGCTCGGCCAGCAACGCGTCCATTGAACGGAAGCGGTCATTAGACACGGCGTACACGAGCCCCTTGAAGTAGCGGTCCCCGTTGCGGTAGAAGCGCACCTTGCGGGCCCGTTTCTCAGAACTGAGCGCGCGCAAGGTGCGGGTCCGGTAGAAGCTGCAGTTGGCGCTCTGTGCAGGACTAGGGACAAGGCTGCTCGCCCTGGATCCGGACTGGGAACCGGAGCCGGTGGTGCGGGTCGAACGGCGAGCCTTATCCCGCTCGTCAAAGTGCTCCAGCTCGATGCTCCGGTTGAGAGCCATTTTCCACACCGGATTTCTGAACTGATAACCGATCCTGTCCGTTCCCTAAAGCCGCTTTTGTCAGACCAGACGGTGAGCCCTCAGGTTTACCGGCGGTCCCGTCAGCATGATTTATACCACACTCAGCACAAAACCGCAGCCCTGTCCGACCTCCAGCAGTCCCATTAACAATCGAGTCTCCCTACAATAAAGCAGCGTCCCATCTGCCCTCATATCCCACTGTAACGCACACTGATGATCCACATCAAATTCCCTCCATTGTGTTTCCCAAACAAAGCTCAGTATGGCGAATAACAATCAGCTCCGTAAACGGAAATCAAAGCTTCATCACACCGCCCCGTCACTGAAAGCGGGCTGGGATGTTCAGTCCGTGCAGGTGCAGGGCGCGCCGCTGTGACCGGGCCAGCATGGCCGCTGACGGGAGCGCGTAAAGCCTCTCCGCAGCAGGTGAGCGCACGGGAACGCGCATCAGCTGCTGCTGCCTAGACATTGTCGTCTGCTGGGTCTTAATGCACCCTGCCTATGAGAGCGTCTGATCTGAGGCTCTTCTAGGCATATTTTGGATCTTGCTAATGTAAAGTTACGAATATTTGCAATCGTTTGTTAATCAAAAATGATCATAGATCACATTATTGTAAAAACAATCACAAGATTACCACAGAACCACCTTCACAAATGGGCATATGACCTGAAGAGTTAGCATAGACTTGGATGGAATCTGAGAGAATTGAAAGGCTATATTTGTTAACTTCGGTCTTGCACAGTAGTGGACAGTAAAAAACTAAATGTAATTTGATACTATACTAACTAGCTTTTTTGTGTATCTTTACTGAAGTATTTCCATTTTGGGTGACATTCTACTTTAACCCCACTATGCATTTCAAAATCCAATATCGTAATTATTACCTCACCATGTTATGCGAAATCTGTCGTTCCTTTTAGCTTGTGTTTGCATAAAAATGTAACATAAAAACAAAAGAAGCTTTCGTTTTGACCTTTTTTTGAACTGTTGGACTAATTAATGACATTCTGTTAAAAGATATTGACACCAGAGTCTTTTCATATAATATTAGCTGATTTGTCTAAATACAAAAATGATATTTGGACATTAGAGCCATAATAACTATTGGTACCTTTTATTTTCGATACTTATGTACATTTGAAGGCAAATACTTTTGTCCTTTTACTCAAGTGGAGGTCTAAAGGGAGGACATCTACATTTACTGGACCTAAAGCTTATTTTACCTTGGGTATCTACAACTCAAGTACATGGCTTACGTAGGCTACTTCGTCCACCACTGGACACTGTTTACTGCTGCTAAATGAGTCTTGTGTGGTAACAGTTGTGTTCACAAGTAACATCACTTTTGAAGCAGTCATATGTTTAACATTATAACCCTAAGGATTAGACCTTGCCTCTGCTATTTTGTCATCTAATGGAAAGGGTTTTTCCACAAAGTACAGACATTTGTCTCTAATATCAGACAGAGAACAGCAGACCACCAGGCTAACAGGTCAATATCTGTTGGCATAGAGTATGTACATTTTTGTGTAACTGTTTTTGTGATCTATGCTTGTTTGGGTACTGGTGTAGTTTCAAGACCATTACAAACCAACCTGCACATCCTGCACCTGAGTCACATGATATTCCATTAGCCATGCCGGGCACTCAAACTGCTCCCTAGTGACTTTTAACACGATACCATCCCATCCAGAGCAGGCTATGTTTTCTAAATGTCATTCTGCATACTGTACTTAGCACTAGCATGGATTGGTATGGTCAGAAATTCTAACATTGTTAGAACAATCACTTCATTTCTGCAGTCAAAACATGAGTATATCCAGAAAATGTCTGAAGTGAATTTTATTTGAGGTCGAGGTCACTCGCGGGATCGTAAACATTTGATCTGAGCAATTCAGACATGACTTGTGCACTTTAACATTTAAAAGCACTTAAGACACTTCAATGACAGATTTACACCAATAAAATTACACTGTACGTCTGTATCGATTTGTACACGGGTCAAGCACGCAAACATTTACAGGTTAATCTTACAGATTATTGTTTGTGAGTTGTGCTCATTGGAAGACATGAAAAACAAAAATAACAAAAGAAAATCTATTAACCGTGTGCCAGTTTGGCAGTAGCTAGCTACATATATAGCATTACGGGCAGCATTTGCATGCTTCCAAGAAAAATGGCTTTGTCTATTTAAGGCAGTTTCCAAATTAGATGGCAGCATTGCATGTTTCTTACATAATTCTATTCTCTGTTAAAAGTGCTGACAAATAGTAGCTCTGGTAACGAGTACACGTCCCAAAGTAAGTGACTTACTTGTGAGGTATCTACCTGACCATGATATTTGTATTTGTGCTTGTATTCGTGTTCCTAAGATGCCACATGGCACCTCAGAGGTCATGTAGCTTTCTTTGTGGCTAAATACTGTACTTTATTTAGCAAAAAGTAGTTTGTAGAATGTGTGTTAATCACCATAAAGACGCCAATGAGAAACTAGTGGATATTTATTTATATTTATATGCTAGACTTGCACCAAGCTAACAGATTTTTTGTTGGACCCATGTGTGTAGATGGTTAAACTCGAACATACAAGTCTGGAGTTTATGCAGGTAACCTATGCTGAATAGTTGCTAGCCATTTGGGATCATTTGAAAGTTAGCCACCCTGGTTACTCAATTAGTTGAGTATACAGCAGAGTATTTCTGTGGTTACAGTTAACTACCTATGAAGCTAGCTTGCTAGCCACCTTCTAGTCATTGGCCTTAGTTCAGTTAGTTTGAGAGACATCTATGTTATTCAGTAAAAAGTAGTCTTATTGTGTTCAGTGGCAGAATCATGTCACCATTTTGTGATTCTTCTTAGCACAGCTGATACACTGCCTCACGATATTTAATAAACAAATGTCATGTGCAAAAGGTGCTTAAACTTACAATTAGTATTAGTGATGACCTGATTCTGCTAAACAAGGCAGAAACTACCTAAGGTGGGTGATTATGCAACTTTTTGGAAGCACTTAAATAGTTTAATATCATGAAAGGTGATTGTCTTAAACATAACGAACAGGTTTGTGTGGGTTGTATGCGCCTTTGCATGGTCTGTGTACTGTATATGCACTTCTACTAAAATCATGTCTGATTCATAGCACCTATAGTTCCATTTAGCACCTGAAAGGTTCTTCAGTTTGTTCTTCTAGGGAACCCTTAAACGTTCGGTGTAGAACTAGAACTGTGCAATGGAATATTAGTTATTCATTAAGGTCTGTCTGCAAATCGAGCATGACAAGAGTAGCTGGGCCATTTTCAAAATATGGTGAAAATGCTCAGAAAATGCCTGAAAAGGCCTCATTCTTTGTTGTACTGAACTTCACCATGCCTGCCAAAATTTACACAAACATTGGCTGATTATTATATTGCGACAATAAGGAAAGACGTTCCTCTTTAATAACGTTAATTTGGAATTTTAAGGCGTCATTAAAACAGTTTATCGATAACAGTAATTGGGAGCATAAGCAGAAGCTGTAACTCCAGTGGCAATTAAGCATAAGATCAACATTTTTTTCCCCCAAATCACCTGGCCAGCTGCCATAGAGGACTTGCAAGCCTTGCTTGTGTGCTGCATTTATGACAATTGGAAAGTGAATATTTAACTGAGATTTATATTTCCCCACCTCAGATTGTATTATAAAAAATACTCTAAAGCATTGATGGATGTCTCCGAGAGGACATATGGGTTTGGTGCGGAACACTGATATGCAGACAGACCAAGCAAGGCATTTCAATTATATCCATTTGCAATGATCTTTGCATATATGAACAGTTCTACCTAGCACGGTTAGGCCTCCAAAGTACGATTGAAAGATCCTTATTATAAGATTGTAGACACCATATGTGTTCATAACCTCTTATACAATATAAAACTGTTAGTTTAGATTTTGCACCATTGAATAAGGCTAACATTACAGATTACTGTACACTAATCTAGTTTGTGAGCTCATCATACACGATTTTATTTTCTAACTGACCTCATATCTCTAGCGTTTTCAGCTACTGGCAAACGCGTGTGTGAAGGTGAACATCGCACGGCTATATGATTGGTGGAAATGTGTGGACGTATTATCACTTCACACTACAAACATTAATTATGAACCAGACCTGAGGATTGCGCCATTGTTATAGGTTAAGATTGTGTAAGGTTCTGCTTCAAGTGAGTGTGTGTTCATTAAGAAGAGGATTTCCCAGCAATCAGCACAACAGACTATCCACCCTGACCAGAAGGACGTCTGACAAGCCAGGCCTCTTCCTTAGTGCCTGATCAAAGAGAAAACTGATTCAGTTCAAATGTCAGTCCACAACATTACATCATCCATGTTTATACATTAAAGGAACGACTAAACTACAGTATGCAATACAGGATTTGGTCAAAAACACACCGATCAGCCAAAACACTAAAACCACCTGGTCTGTAATAACGTTGGTCAGGTGTTATGTATCAAATCGTCCATATGAATGCGTAGACCCAAGGTTTCCCAGCAAAGTGCTGGAGCTAAGAGTTTTCAAAAAAGGAAGGCTCAAAGGGGCCATATTCAACACAGAAGGGCCAAGTATGTCCTAAATTCAGGTGTTATTCTTCGTTTAGCAGACTTGTATTTCACCTGTCATATCTTGTTTGCTGCAAGCAAAAAATCAGCAGACACAACACAAAGCTGAAGGCGGAAAACTGTCATGGACTTTCCTCCTCAGTCACCTGACTTAAACCCCATCTAGCTTTTATGGGCCACTTGAAGACAGAAAGCCAAGCATTCAGTAACATCACAAGATGCTGTGTGGAATATTGTGAGATCATGCAGGGATCACATGGATCATCAGATTTTACAGCTGCTGCTGAAACGTGTCACAAACTCACACATACATTGCTTGCAGAGATCCGACGCTCAAGACCCCATGGTGACTCAAATGCTCATCTTCATTACTAGTAACAGTTCCTTAACAGAAAGTGTGTGGTCTTTAGCTGATCGGTGTAGAATGGACACGACATCCCCTTATCACTATGTAGTACTGCTACTCTAGATAAACAGACTATTTAAATCATCACATCCTCACCTCGGAGCAAACACTGCAATCACATTTATTATTTAAGGCAAATTTCCCCTTTAAAACTCATTAATGATGGCCAGTCCATGTTTCCATTTACAGCATTTAGCAGACACTCTTAACCAGAGCCATTTACAACTGGGACAACCCAAGCAGCTGTGGGATACCGGCTTTGCTTAAGGACCCAACAGTGTGGCTCTGTACTGCTGGGACTCAAACCCCTCTAATCAATAGTACAGTACTTTAACTGCTGTCCCACCACAAGCCTTACAGTCTCACTCTCTATATAATAAGCTGTATCACCTGCAGGCTGTTGACCACAGCTTCAAACAGCTTCTTTGCTTCTTCACTCTCAGAGTCTTCGAAGTAATCTGCAAAACTAATCTGCACCACGATCCTCTTCAGCTTTAAACACACACCTGGAACACGAATTATAGAGAAGAATCCACTTAACCTTAATTTTTAGTGCACGTGCGCGTGTGTTTGTGTTACCCACTGTTAAAATGCAGGATGGCTTTAGCAGAAACAGGTGTAGATCTGAAGGTCAGCGTGTGTAACTGCCGTAGTCCTTCTCTGCAGAGTTCTGCTGCCACCTCCTGGTTGATCTCGTTCATGTGGTTCAATTCCAGTACGCACAGACTCGCACAGTTCTTCACTATGGACAGAAGGGGGCGATAAAGCGAAATCGGAAAACAGCCAGGCAGAGGAATGAAGCGAACACCAGAAACAGCGATCTGAAAGTCTGTACTGCTCCTCACCCAAAGATACTAATCCCTGAAGGCCACATCCAGTTCCGCCCACTCCCACCTGACGCAGGTTAGGCCAACACCGACCAATCGTCTGCAAGCAGCGGTTACTGAAGCGACTGGGCTGAAGGCTGGAAGTTTGAATTCAGAATTAATTACAAGGCCAATGCTGACCATATCAATGTGATTTAAAACTTCATGCATTATCTCATTACCTGTCACTTAATAATTAATTCATTTTGTCATTTTCATACACACTTAATCCAAATCAGGGTAGCCAGGGCCTTACCGGCAGCACAAGGTACAAGGCAGCAACTATCCCTAGACATGAAGGCAGTTCAAGATTGTCTTTCTATCATTAAGGTGATTTCCGTTGATTTAATACTACTGTAGCTGTGTAACACCTAACCTTAACCGCAATAACCTAAATCAAATCTTATGACTGTTCTAATTTTTCAAAAGGAAATTGCAGCTTTCCCTCAAAAGGACCAACAACATGGTGGCACAAGGTAAAAAAATGCTAAAACTGGACACTGAATAGTAAGTTTGGGCTTAAATTAAATGGAATTTTTGAATAAACCTTAACAAGTCAATTTAAGTTCTGAGATATTAAGTCGTTTGCTATACATATGGAGGACTGTGGTGGCTTAGTGGCTAAGAAACTTTGGACCTGAAGATCCAGGGTTAAAATCCCACCACTGTCAAGCTACCAGTGTTGGGTCCTTTAGCACAAAGACATTGTTTGGACCTTAATCCAAATTGCTTGGATTGTAAGATTGTGTCAGTTATAAATCACACTAGATATGAGAGCCGACTAAATGTAAAATGTACATCACTTTTTATGACTAATCTAATACCATTCTTATTTACAGGGAAAACAATAAAATAAAGAATATCTATAACATATACTACATATTTAATAATTAATATATATAACAAGTCATTAATGCCAGTAAATTGGTGAATGATGATGATCAATATGATGAGAATAACTAGGGCAATGACCATGATGATAGTGAGGAACTCACCAGAGCTGTAGTGGTGCTACATACAGACTTGTGATGTCCCTGCATCCTGCTCCTAAAGCCCAGAGCACCTCCTGACCAGCTGGATCTGATGAGCTTCTGAACCAACAACAACACAACAATGGTCATCAATTCAGTATTTACCTCAGCACATTTAGTTTGTGCTCTTCTGTGGATAAACAGTATCTGAGGGGATGATTATCCCAACTAACATGATTATTCATTGCAAATAATTACAGTCTAATGCAAAAGTTTGGGCACCCCTACTCTCAGAACTAAACTGACTTGTTAATGGTTCCTTAAAACACGCAGTACTTACACTGTAGAGGCTGGATTAGTTAAAACAATTAACAAAACGTCATTTGACCAGTGGTGCCCATACGGTTGCATAAGCGTGTATATTTCTTTGGCTCTCACCTGTAGGTTAGTGCTTTCAGTTTTCTGCAGTGGCAGCTGACCAGCCACAGAGACCTGTCCGTCAAAATGTTGGGGCAATGAGAGATGGTCAACGTTGTAAGACACTGCCCCGCTGATTTTAGCACTGCCTCCAGCCCCACTTCCAAGCCGCCCCTGAGCAAGGAGCATGGAACGAAATGTAATAAGATACAGGAACATTGTCTATAAGAAATCATACCCCTGTGAAATATCACTTATAGGGCTTATAGTCTGAAATCAGAACTCATAAAATACTTCTTTATCAAGCTTTACTATGCTATACTTTTTGTCTTACAACATTTAATTAACAAGCAAAAGGGTTGCCACTGGCCTCTTTTATATTTCAGCATGGCAATGCCAATGCACACAAAGAATGAATAATTTTGTCACAAAGCAGCTTTAGTTTAGCCAAGAGGTTTCAGTGGCAAAAATTTATAAAAGACCACTAAGGAATGAACCTTTAATGGAACAGGTACAAACATGGAACCCATCCTCCTGTGGGTGAGACCAGTCAGCATAATGAAGCGCTTGTCCTGGTCTAGTCCTTGTCTCTGACCTCAACCCTAATCAACATAAATTGAAATGCTGACTGTGACTCAGGACATCATTGTCCAACCTCACTAAAGCTGAATTTAGCCAAAATCCAAAGCTGATCCACAGTCCTCCACTACAACGAAGTCTCTAATAGCAGCAAATGTAGGAATAATTCCATATCAAAGCCCACAGTCTTGGAGTTTAATGTTCAGCCATATATAGAGTTAACGTTGAGGTGTCCACATACTTTGGGTCATGTGTAAGTTTGCTCCATGGGTTATTGTGCATCTGTGTACCTTGTGTTCTTTAGATAGTCCTCTTTATTCTCTTTTCTGTTGCGGGATCGAGGTTTCAGGTTGTGCAGGATGAGGGTCTGTGTCTGGCTGCAACACTGAGATATAGTCACCAGAAACTACACACACACACACACACACACACACACACACACACACACACACACAAAATTAATATTATAAAAATGACCTAAACCATGGCTGTAACTACAGTAAACAATGAATAACACAAAGATCAGGTGACGAATTATCAACCTATAGCACATAGCATTGGCTGCCTTGGTTTACCTAGAATTAGCTAGCTTGAGGTTACCTAGCAGTTGGTAGCAGTAGCAGTAGCATGTGGCTACCATTTTAATGAAACAACATAACTAGGTAGCAAACCTGATCACCCGATTTATTTATAACACAAAATAGTTTGAGTAATGTTAGCTAGCTTGTCAGCAAACTTGGCTACTTGTTTAAAATGACCTCACCTCACATTAGCAAAGATGCTAGTCAATGTTGCAACCCATTTTAATTGTGAAACAAGCTAGTATAACTAATGTTAGCTAGACTGGTATATGACTGGTTCCAATAAAATAGCTTATTTGTTTAGACTGATTGCTATTTAACTTGGCTAGTTGTTTAAACTACAGCTGATCTGATGTTAGCATGTTTGCTAGTATACGTGTTTTTTCTACAGCCCAGCTTGACAATGGCAGGGGTCGAAAGTAACTGTGGTGTAATGTATGCTAAGCTGCACTGAGCCATAGCAACATTTGCTGTGATGTCACATGATCAAGTTTATGATCGGCTGATCCATTAGAAATAATCTGATATCAGCTCGTGTTTGTACCTTTGAGGAGATGCGATCATTCTCCAGAGTTACTCTGGTCCATACAGCAGGGTGACGGGCAACACTCCTCCAATCCTTACACACCTACACCACACAAACACAATCAATGCTACGACTTCTTGGAAAGCATATTTTACCCAAAACAAAGCAAACAGTTTACACACACCTGTGCAGCGATGAGGAGGGTGCGAGTGTCCAGGTAAGTGAAGACACAGAAGAGCCACACCCTCATCCTCAATCGCTCTGAACATATTACTGAGGTGTCTGGTACGTCGCCATGGCGGTGAGCGTGCCAGCAGAGGTTGGATTCATCTGCTCAGGTAGAATTCAGATTAGATTCATTTCTACAAAGTTTTCTGTAGCTATTTATGTCTTGCAGGCCAGTACAGTCCTCAATCAGGTTCAGTTCTATAGATTCTCTTTATTTCAGTGGACAGAGTAAAAGTGCAGTACAGAAAATGTTTGTGAACCCTTTAGATTTCTGCATTCATTACACATAATATTCACCCTGATCCTTAACTAATTCAAATGTACGTAAACCTCTTTGATATTAACTTCTCCAGATGTCAGATGTTCCAGTTCAAGACTAGAGATTAGAGATTATGAGGAGCCCTCTCCCCATACAGAAGCTTTACACTGAACGTTGTCCCAAAGCAGCTACACAACAATCTACACCCACTGCCCTAATTGAGCAAGCCTAGGGTGACAGAGGCAAGGAAAAAACACTCCATAAATGTTATAATGAAGAAACCTTGGGATTACTAAGACTCAAACAGAGACCCAGCCTTCTTGGGCAGCCAGGATTTTATATGTAAGAATTAGAAAGTTTATGGGAATAGCTTAAATATACAGAAGCAAAAAATATTGAAAGAAATTCTAATAAATAAAATATAATAATATACAGACTATAATAAAGAAAACACAATATTATCAATAGTGCATATGTGGTTACAGGGCCATGCGGTGTAGTGACGTCCCATCCATGGAACAATTTTGCATAAACCCATTGTTGGTTTAGACAGGCTGTACTTATCTTTTACTAGACATTATTGAGTAATTATTGCAAAAATGTGGGTAATTCCAGAAGACTCACAAACTCCTGTGATTGCCTGTGTGTACGTGTACCATGTATATACTATATTGTGGCAATCAAATGTCCCCACAACAAAAAGAAACTCTGACATTTGTTTTACTTTGTGGGGACATCTTGCTGGTCTCCACAAGTCAAAGGATTTGCTTTAGGTTACGGATGTAAAAGGGGTAGGTGTAGGTGTAGCATTAATTATTAGTTAATCCTTGATTGTCATTCATGTCAATGAAAAGTTCTCACAAGTATAGTAAGACAAGTATGAGTGTGTGTGTGTTACCCTTCTTACTGTAGGTCCTATAGTGCTGCTGCAGGTCTTCCTGTGACTCAGTGCTATAGATGGAGCTATCTGAATCAGCCTCTGTGTCTGGGTGTGCTCTCGTAGTCCAGCACTGAGATGAAGGGTTCCTCTGTGGCCCCCGAGGGTCCGCACATACCACGTGGTAAGATCCTGCCTCACTGTGCGCTTCAAATGCCTTCGGTCTGATAATTGAAGACACGACAACATAGGAATCTCATGTGAGATCGCATCATCTGTCTATGAGTCCAGAATTAATTCAAACTCACAGTCATTAAAGTGTAGAAGATAAAAATAGACATCAGTCCACTGTTAATCCACTGTTTTCCCAACCACAACAAAAAATATGAAGACTTAAAAACAAGCTGATGATAACAACAATAGTAATAATAATGTAATCCGTCATCATTATAATTGATTCTGCTTAAAACTTGAAAACAATTGTATTAAAAAACAGTGGGCTGAGCTGATTAGAAGAGACCAGAATACGAGAAATAAAACCCTGGAGTATCTGGAGAGGTTCTGTATAGAAGAATGTCTTAGACTGACGTAGTTTTTTTAAATACGTATGTTTTGTTATGTGCATTTCTATTCTCTTAGAACACATTTACTGCTGTTAAAATGGACAGATTTTCCTCACATTTTTATCCAGTTTGGAAAGGGTTATAAAGCCATTTCTAAAGCTTTGGGACTCCAGCGAACCACAGTGAGAGCCATTATCCACAAATGGCCAAGACATGGAACAGTGGTGAACCTTCCCAGGAGTGGCCGGCCGACCAAAATTACGCAGCAGCAACGACTCATCCAAGAGGCCACAAAAGACCCCACAACAACATCCAAAGAACTGCAGGCCTCACTTGCCTCAGTTAAGGTCAGTGTTCATGCCTCCACCATAAGAAAGAGGACTGGGCAAAAATGGCCTGCATGGCAGAGCTCCAAGAACGAAAACCACTGCTGAGCAAAAAAGAACATTAAAGCTCGTCTCAATTTTCCAGAACACATCTTGATGATCCCCAAGACTTTTGGGAAAACATGCTGTGGACGGACGAGACAAAAGTTGAACCCTTTGGAAGGTGTGTGTCTCATTACATCTGGTGTAAATGTAACACAGCATTTCAGAAAAAGAACATTATAGCAACAGTAAACTATGGTGGTGGTAGTGTGATGGTCTGGGGCTGTTTTTGCTGCTTCAGGACCTGGAAGACTTGCTGTGATAAATGGAACTATGAATTCTGCTGTCTACCAAAAAATCCTGAAGGAGAATGTCCGGCCATCTGTTCGTGACCTCAAGCTGAAACGAACTTGGGTTCTGCAGCAGGACAATGATCCAAAACACACCAGCAAGTCCACCTCTGAATGGCTGAAGAAAAACAAAATGAAGACTTGAGTGGCCTAGTCAAAGTCCTGACCTGAATCCTATTGAGATGCTGTGGCCTGACCTTACAAAGGCCGTTCATGCTGGAAAACCCTCCAATGGGGCTGAATTACAACAATTCTGTAAAGATGAGTGGCCAAAATTCCTCCACAATGCTGTAAAAGACTCATTGCAAGTTATAGCAAACGCTTGGTTGCAGTTGTTGCTGCTAAGGGTGGCCCAACCAGTTATTAGGTTTAGACGGAAATCACTTTCACACAGGGCCATGTAGGTTTGGATTTTTTTCTCCCTTAATAATAAACACCATTTAAAAACTAATATTTAAATTGGTTTGATGTTCTGAAACACTTAAGTGTGACAAACATGCAAAAAAAATAGGAAATCAGGAAGGGGGCAAACACTTTTCACACCAGTGTGTGTGTGTGTGTGCAAAAGCAGGGCACAAAAACACGATATACAAAGGTCAGTATTATTGTTAGCAGTTATTATTGTTACCTTGTAACTGGACTTCCACTATGATCATATGCTGGGTAACAGCATCTGAATGTCCCTGAGATACTGCAGGTTTTCTAGAGGAAAAGGGTGAATGAAGACCAACGTGAATCAACAGGAGTTATGTTCTACTCGGCGCTACCATTTTCAGAAGAATTAATTAAGCATTTAATTAAGCCAGGATACGTAGACATAATATAATGAACACCAGCCACTAGGATCAGCCATGTGGCAGTATAAAAGTTCATAGGTAACATAGTATGAATTTCTATATAAAGCCAAGCTGTAGCCACTAACTGATAGGAAGGACATAGAAGGTGCAGGTAGGGGCAAACTGCCATTAAGAAACACTATCTATATCAATCCATTACACTGATACACACTCGGTGCAGAATTTGTTTTTTCAGGTTTTATTTTAGCTTGCCAATCGTCGTAATGGCTTAGTGGTTGAATTTAAAATACCTCACAGGTCATTGTGGGAGTTTGGATACCAGGGTTTGACTGTATTTTTATAAAAGACGTTTAAAGGTACAGTAAATAAGAGAATTCCAGATGCATCTGATCAGAAATCCAACTGCCCAATGGACAAGTTAAACCTACCCGACATGATGCCCCTCTGGCACCTGCGACGGATCCGTCGGGCGATGTGACATCAGCATGTGTGTGGAATTCCTCCAGCTGCCTCTCTGCTCTCTCTGCTCTCTCCAACAGCTCCTCGATGAAGCTCTGCAGGCGAATCTTAGCACTCGCTTCCCTCAGTGCGGTGTCTTGCACAAACCTGTCCAGCTTCCAAATCTCCCTGATACGTACACACACAGAAAAGTCAGAAAAAAGTTCTGACAGATCATTACAGCAGTGTATACAAATAACCAAGACATGCTTGGTCTAACATCGACTTTAGTGTGGCACTTCACAGTTAGTAGTGGCGAATGGAGACCTCTTGTGAGTGTTCTTAAAACAAAGTGCGATTTATCTGTAAAAATAACAAAATAATAAAACCTTCTATTTGGCAGCAATCCTGGACGACCACAATTTGGTATCCTGGAGGAAACCCAGAGATTCTTCCCATACATGGGAAGAATATACCAACCTCCATCAACACACGCCACCCTTTGCTGGTCCCCAATGGAGAAACCAGCTGCAGGGTATAGCAGGATTAAATGACCAGTGCAAAGCTTACAACCTTAACCACAACCATAACAAACACTGGAAGTCAGGTGCACATATAGTACGGTGCAAAAGTCTTAGGCCACCATTAGATCAGATATACACTGCCTGGCCAAAAAAAAGGTCACACACTAATATTTTGTTGGGCCGCCTTTAGCTTGGACTACGGCACACATTCACTGTGGCTTCTTTTCCACAAGCTTCTGCAATGTCCCAACATTTATGTCTGTCCAGAGTTGCATTCATTTTTATCCAAGATCTTGTATTGATGATGGGAGATTTGTTCCACTGCACAAAGTCTTCTCCAGCACATCCCAAAGATTCCCAATGGGGTTCAGGTCTGGACTGTGGTGGCCAATCCATGCGTGAAAATCTGACCCTTCTGAACCAGATGAACATCTTTTCCACAACCACAGGATGCGTCTTTTGATATGGCTGTTTAACAAATGAGAAGCTACTCACTGCATCGGTTAGGGTTAAAGAACTTGTTGCCAGCTGAAACATTATCACCAATGCAGTAATTATCCGATGGGAGGCTCTTTTTTTAGCTATTGAAGTATTTGCTTAGTTAAATCCAGGTGGTGTACCAATGTTTTAGTAATGGTTTAACAGCCATATATAATTATTTCTCAGTCTCCTTATTAGAAAACATCCAAAAATGCAGCCTCTATAGGCTACAGTGACAAGTATTTACTTTGAGCTCCCCTTACACTTGAGCAATAGCTTAAGATCGGGATGCCAAGTTGAATCCGAAGAAGCTTGATCAGGAATGGGCTTTTTGAGAATGATCCACCACCCAAACAGGGCCTGATCTGCGCTGGTCCTCTGGGGGCTAATAAATTATGTAGTGAAACAGATGGACTACAATCTCTTATTGTAGAGCTAGCATTGAAATGCACCTGAATAGTGAGTGGAGCTGATATAATGGACGATGAGTGTAAAAACAAAGAGGTGGCTTTAATGTTTTGGCTGATTGGTGTATGTTCGGTGTCTGTAGCATAGTCAGTTGCATTTTAGTGATCACTGTTGTGTGCGTTTGTGTTGATTAAATGACTCCAGAGTAATGTAAGGATTCTGTTAAAGCCTATATTGTCCACTAAGACTTTAGAAGGTTTTAGACAAAATGAACACATTTGTAGGGTCCAAAGAGAGCAACAAAATGCAGTTGTTTGCAATTATGGTGAAATTTACTCGATTAAAGATTTCAATGACTGGAGAGCTCTGATATACTGTAAGTATAAATCAATCCTCTTAATATTTTCCACAGGAAGCTCTGCCCGAGCAACAAATAATCCTCTTCTCCATACAGACCAGACGCTATGAACTGACTGACCCCGTCACCACAGGCGCAGGGTGTGTCAGTTTGTCGAGTCAGACCACAATGCCCCAGGGTTTCACCCTTCTGTCATGTCCAATTACATTTTTATTCAAGCTGAGAGAAAACGACCACAGAACTGGTTGCGGAGCTACCATGGCAACAAGAGGCTAATTCCAGCACTGCACTTTCGACAAACTGCAGGTCGGCCTACGCTGGTTCATAGATGTGCAGAGAAGGAGCGAGTTATGCACATACAACCACGGTTATCATCTCAATGATGTGCTGTATTCACATTGAAATGGATTAGGATTGAGAGCATGATGGGATGCCAGTCTGAGAAATAAGTGAACACTGGCACTTGCACAATGCTGTCTGTACTGCATGATTGCTGCAGGGGGCACTAACGTCACATCAGGTCTTAATAAAGTGCTCTCTTACTATATGAGATGCTTTACTGGTACAGAAAATGAAAGGATGACATGTTATTTCTGCATTATTGCAGATATGCAGGTGTGAATGCTGTCGTACTGGCTGTTCAGTCGAAGAAGTCTAAGCCTAAGAGTTCAAGCCGGTACTGCACCGCCACTTCTGACCAGCAGAGGCAGCAGAGAGGTATCGTACAGGCTGGATTATGACTGGAGAGACTACGTTTCCCAAAGTGGGGCTAATCAGGAGCTGCCTTTGAGGGCACATAAAGCTGAGATTGGTCCTGGTATCGGTAGTTGTTTGTCTCTACATGTTTATTAGACACTCTTGTAGAGACAAGAGTGAAATCAAGCTTGAAAAGAGCTTATTATTCAGCATCAGTGACTGACTTGTTCCATACTCTAGTGGAAAGCTTCTCAGAAGAGTAAAGGCTGTTGTAGCAGCCTGTAACTCCATATTAATACCAACATTTGTTTAACTTTTAGGTGTCCACATATTCTTGGCTATATGGCGCTCCAGTGACTAGGTTGTACAGCTACTCCCTGATTTACAAAGGGGATATGTTCAGTGGCCAGTTGAATTTAGTGTAAATCGGAGAGGTTAACATATACTACCTATATCATAGCGCAGCCGATATTAAATTTTCTCACTACATTTCCCAGCACTCATTACTCCTGTCACGTGACTCCCTACGTCACGAACTGCCAAGAGTATTGTCGTACATAGCGTACCTTAGACATGGTTAAAAGGCTTACATTAAGTTACAGTTGTCATTAACATAAAGCCTATTAATGATAAAATATTTCATATCTCATGTAAGTTATTGAATAATGTATTGAAAGTGAAAAACAAAAAAAACATTATAGCACAACTAGGGCTTTTCATCACTACATTTCCCAGCGTTCATCACTCCCGCCTCATGACTTCCAACATCACTGCCAACTTCCTCATCCAAGTGGGGCAGCGTATACTACGTATCGTAAAGCTTTGAAATTCAAAATTCAGAGTACAATTTCTGCTGAAAGTGTATTTTATGCTTATTATCGGATTCCCATCACAAAGTCAAAATATCGTAAGTCAGACGGGAAAGTACACACTTACTGCTGTTTGAGGCTGAGCTCCTCCTCTCGCTCCATCAGCTCCTGCCTCAGGCTCGCCAGCATCTCCACTGAAACCTCCACCTGTCTCGACAGCTTGTCCGCCTTTTCCTCCACTTCTTCCTTCTCCCTCTCCATCCTCTCGCTATCCTTCTCAGCCTCGCGTACCTCTGCGCTCCTCCTCCTCACCTCCTCCTGCAGTGATCCCAGCCTCATGGACACCCGATCGTGTACCTCCAAGGCAAGGTGCTGGAGCCTAGCCTCGACAGCCAGTCTGACCAACCATGACGGTGCGTTCGGGCGGGTAAGGGCTCGCTCCGAGTCAGCTATGAAGGACGACATTGATGCAGGGGTGGTGCAGGACAGCAGTGCAGGAGGGTGTCTGTGCATGAGAAGCTGAGCAACAGGATAGGCGGCTGAAGGAGCTAGACTCAGAGCGTTCAGGAGCTCCAGGTGTAAGGGCTGCCTCATCTCACTGTTCCCAAGAGAGAAGCTCTGTTTCTGGGAAGAACGAACCACAAGGGCCCCATCCGACTTCCGCCTGGGGGTCAAGCACATTTTCTGGCAAGCGTGGCTCGTCGGGATGCCGTCGTCATCGTCCATCTCTCCACAGTCAGGACAATGCAATGGCAGCTCGGTCACAATGGACATTGTGCGCTGTACATGAAAACAAACATTCAATTCTTATGTATAACATCTAGGCCCACCAAGGAGGTCTTGTCACTTTTTGTGTCTTGGTCCTCCAAAGTTATTTTCCTTGGGTGCCACTGTCACCCTAGGCTTGCTCAGGGCTTTGGGCGCAGATATTTGTAAAGCTGCTTTGAGACAATGCTTAATTGTAAAAAGCGCTATAGGAATTCATTTGACTTTTGTATGTTATTGTAGAGCATTTTAATTGTGATTAAGATATTTCTAAATTAGGCTCTCAATAGCAAGAAAAAGCAAAGCATACAATTATACTCTACTTTTTCCTTTTCAGGGCTGGAGGGGAGGATCCAAAGCCTATCCTGAATTTCACTCTGTGTACAGTAGGCAGAGAGACACCCTAATAGAGAGACACCTTAAAGAGATTTTCAGTTCTTTTCTCAGAACAGGGAAAAGCATTGAATTATTGTCTGTGGTAATTGTACATGCAGTACAGATTCGAGACTTTGGAGTATTTCTTTAATTACTTATTCAGAAATGGCAGAAGTGATAATTGTGTATTTGGTCATGCCTTTACTTATGGCTCTTGCATCTTAGTTTTGACCAATCCCTCCCTTTGAATCTTTATTTCCCTAATGTCTTTACCTCTGCTTTCCTCTGCATCTTGTGTTTACAGGACATAACATCTGCACTTTTTCTTCATATAGACCTTATTCATTTGGTATATTTTTTATATTAGTAACTGATACCCTTTTTTCCGCTATCATGCACCAGTACACCAGGACAAACTTGTGTGTGAAAGCTTACTCGGCAACAAATCCAATTCTGATAAAACGAAGAAAGTGTAAATAGGTCACAGCATGCATTTGGGATCTTCTGAGAACGGATTTGTAATGCTGAATGGACAGAATGAACATGAACACAGGCGCGCTCTCAGCATGCATGTATTAAACATGGAATATACGGGGTCAGTCATGCTCTGTTAAACACGCATCTCAATAAATCATGCACACGTACAGTACAGCTGTACAGCTTCTCTCTGCCCTGCTGTCATGTTCTGGGTTCAGTCTGTTCTGCATGATTGATTTAACCTATATATACATTTTACACAGTCGGGGCAAGTGAAAATGCATCTGTTTGTTCAACTGTCCCACATGTAATACATTGTTTTTCATTATAAATCACATCATCAGCACAGTTTCAGTGAAAAGTAAAAAAAACATTTCAGAATGAGTCTGTATTTGGTATCTTCTCCCGTTTGCTGTAATGGCAGTGTGCACTTGGCCTGCATGGACACCACAAAAATGTTATCCAGCACAATTTCACAATATTCAAAAGTGCATCCTGTGATGATACTGAATGCCCGGAATTCTGTCTTCAAGTGCCCCCATAAATGCTCAGTGGAGCTTCGATCAGATGACAGTAGAGTCTATGACAGCTGAATTCACTCAAATTATTATGAATTGTAATGAACAACATGGGATTCAATTCAAGAAAATTGATAAATAAAAGCATTTTCAGAATGAAGTGGTTCCAGACTTTTAAGTCTCGCTGTATATTGTGGAGGGTTGGGACCTTACCGGCAGCACAAGGTGCAACCACCCCAGGATTAGCTGTTAGCCTATCACAGGGCATATTCACGCTCACACCGGGATGCCAGTTCACCTAGCACATGTCTTTGGAATCAGGAGGAACCACATACAGACACAGCATGAACATGCAGACTCCACACAGACAACATCTAGGCTAGGACTCAAACCCAGGTCTCAGATGCAAGGTGACAGGATATGTGTGTGTGTGTGTGTGTTTTGTTATCATGGTGCTATGTCAGTACTTGGTGAAGAAAATAAACGAACTAATTGCTGCCCTTAATTAAAACTCAACACAATGAGATATGGACTGAAACCATTTGGCTTAATCTGGCAACATGCACTGGTACTGGTGCACAAAGCCCAGCCTGTGCTTGATGTAAGTACTACAGTATTTCTAAACACTGTGTGTGATCTGCTGAGTCCTGCTTCAAACGCCAAATATCAAATATATGCATAGTACTCACTCATTCTCCGCGCGCGCCTCCTGTAACTCGCGCGCACCCGCGTCGCAAAGCCTCGGTGCTTCTTTCACACATGCTATTCTTTCTCATCTTTATCTCGGATCTCTTTAAGTGCAAGAGTAGTGAGTCAAAGTGAGAACCCACCGAGAGTGAGCGTCCATCTCCCAGACCCGCATCTGACGTCACTCATTGCGTAACGTCAAATCAGGAGGTGGCTGGAGCGGGAGCGCGCATCTGGAGCGCTTTAAAGGTCTAGTCCGTGAACATTATCGCCATAGCTTTAACATTTTTATGAATGTAGCGTATTTTCTCAAAGCAGCGTTAAAAATATGGGCACCAACTGAAGCCTAGTGCAACAGCGGCAAGGAAAAACTCCCGAAATATCTGTGTGAGGTTTATGAATTGAGATTTTACACATCTACAAGAATCATTTAACAAGTCTACCTTACAAAATATTGCTTAGGTTACACCCAGTTTTGTGGAAAATTGTGTCCAGGATTCAGCTCATAGATCTACGCTGGGGACTGTTGTGGCTTATTGGTTAAGAAACAGGACTGTGGGTTCACCTCTGCTAGGCTGCCACAGTGGTTCCTTTAGCCACCATTGCTTGGATTGGAAGACTGTACCAGTTGTACATCGCTCTGGATAAGGGCATCTGCTAAATGACTAAATGAAATGCTATAAGAAGTTAACACAGCCTTTGTGACTGACCATGGGACATAGTGTTCCAACATTCAGTGAACCAATAACAAGTGAGTAAAATTCTAAGTTCAATAAGTTCAACAACTTTCTGCTGTTCTCTGATAACTTGTTAACACAACTTGTTGGTCAGATAACTTGTTAACACAACCAGAGACGAACTGGAGTGTCAAAAGTGAGCCAGTGCTTATTATTCAACTAGTCCAACTTTCGAAAACCCCACAGAACTCGCGTTTCAAAATAGTGGAAAGTATTCGCATAAAAGTGAAGGCCATTGTAGCAGCAACGGGGAACAAACTCCGAACTAACTCTCCGTGGATTTTTTTTGTTTTGTTTTTTGATGCCCACGACTTTCGGTGGAATTACACCTGATTAAATCGGGTACAATTTTTGTCTTGTGGTAACAGGAAAGAAACAGAAACATTGAGAAGTGTACGAGACCGACTTCCACCTTCCTTATCAGTAGTTTATCGGCAGATGGCGCTGTGGAGGTAGAAAAGGTAGTCATGCAAAACATCATTAAATAAACGATTTTCCACTGAACCCACATACGTTTTATTTCATAATGTTAAAACTTATAAATCATAATGTGTTGTACATATTGAAGTTGCCCAACATTTGGTGCCATAATTGTCCATAACTTGTGTATAAACACGACTGGAATAAGTAAATATTTCTAAAGAATATGTGGTTTGATTTACTTTGGTTATTCGTTGAAGTATTTTCGCTGATTTTATAACTCTACCTAAAGCTCTAAATGTGTTCTCGTAAAGCTAATGGAGCAGACTTTGTGACAAGTAACACCTTTAATGACTACAGTGCAAATTTATAGTGAAACCATCTTCATGATGCTTCTCTATTAAGATTCTATTATATGAGATCACTCCATACTGATTGGAAAAGTATTAGTCTATTAGTATTAGTATCTACAGGCCATTCGTAGTATTACTATTTGAACTATTTGAAGCACCTTTGGCATCCCCCTCATGAATTGCTTCTTGAGAAACTACTATTTATTGTGACCCCAACACAAAAATGAAATATATGTCATTGAGTATATCCTGGGAGATGGTGTTCCTATTGTTTTTCTGTGTGCGGTTTAATTACTCAACACAAACCAACCAAGTGTAATCAATAATCAGTCATTTTATTTGTACAATCTCTTTAGCTTTAAAACAGCATGGTACAGTAAACAGACAGTAGATATACAGACGAAGCTGGCTATTTTCTGATGAATAGCCGAAAATATATGCACAACTAAGTGTGCTACTGCAACTCAACTACTATGTTGATGTTTTTTCCCCCTCCCATTTGCATTTGGGTTCGCACGAACCACCGGATCATTCGGGCACTTTACCACTGTCAAAGGTTAAATATAGATACAAGAATCTGATAAACTCTGTAAAGAATTATAGGCTTGTCTCAGCTTTGCTCTGAAAATGAACGGTAGAAAAATACAATCGATATTCTGAAATATACAAATATAGGATTTCTTCTACACAATCAGGTATCAAAATACGACACTGAGACCATAGAAAGTTTGCTCGACAGATATAAACCACACGTGCATGCCAACACGTTCTAGCAGCATCAGACGTTTTAGATATGGACATAAACATGCAGGTCATGTTCACAGATCGGCAAAAAGCGACACTCGTGAGAGAGTCCGTCTTATGTGCAGAGTCCGTTGTTTATCACCTTCTTAACGGACCGTCCGAGGTCCTGAAAAGCCGCATCACCTTCATTTTAACTCACTCCCTAAACCAGGGGTTCCCAAACTTTCGGCAGTGCCCCCTTTTGCAGATAAGAATATTTTCAAGCCCTCCCCCCGACACACACACAGGTACACTTCTTTTGCTCCCAAATTCCTCTGGAATTTAGTTTAAACACTGTAATTCGTACAAAACTGCAACTTCTTATCGAACAAAACAAAACAAAGTGACAAATCACTTTTACAGCGGAATTGTTACAAGTGACATGCATTAGGTATCTTAAATTTGTACTGTGTAACAGCATTCAATAGCCTGGCTGCGCCCCCTGCAATAGCTCCGCGCACACACTAGGGGGCCCACCCCCCACTTTGGGAACTATTGCCCTAAACACTCCGCAGCGTCACACCCGTTTTGGGTGGTTGACACAGACCTGACCGAACTGATTCGGATCCTCTGAGTGGCTCACGCACTTAAACCGTGCTTCACGTTAACCATAAAGTTGACCCAGCCGCGGCCGGGAGTGCGCGCTCACACAAGTCCTGGTAAGGCGAAGGCGCTCAGCATATCAGCCTTCTGCTGCATCCTCTCGCGCTGCTTGAGGTGCACGCGCCAGTGTCGCTTCCTCTCGTCGCTCCGGGCGAAGCGACGTCCGCACACGTCGCACGAGAAGGGCTTCTCTCCGGTGTGCGTACGCATGTGCGTGGTCAGGTGGTCGCTACGGCTGAAGCAGCGCATGCACACCCGGCACTGGAATGGCTTGTGTCCCGTGTGGATGCGCACATGCCGGTTCAGCTCATCCGACCTGGAAAACCGGCGGTCGCAGTTCTCCAGGGGGCAGCAGAACGGCTTTTCCCTGGGCCCGGCCTTCTTCGCTTTGCCCGTCTGGGCTCGGCTCCTGGTTGTCGAGGGGCTCGAGAGGAGCAGAGAGTCCAGGATAGAAGAACAGTTCAGGTCAAACAGCGGCCCGTGCTGGAAAGTGGCGGGAATCTGGCTGATGAAGTTAGGAGAGGCGTTCAGAGCGCACTGCTCGACGGAAATGGGCTCCTGCTTGATCCACGTGGTGGAGTCCGTCTCGGGACACAACGGGGAAAGCAGGTCGATGATGTCATCCAGGTCTGCATCGTGCTCTGACATGCAGTGCTCAGACATTCCCAAGTCCTTAAACAAGTCGCACCCACTGCAGTCATCATCTCTTTCCTTTTTGATGTTCAAAGCCCACTCGGGCTGCAAGCTCACAGCATCCATAAAGTCTTCTGAAGAATCGTTACAGAACGGTTCCGGAGATCCGAGGGAGGGGGTGGAGCTGCCCGTGGATCCCACCGAGCCCTGCCGGTAAAGAGCGCCCCCGCGTGAACTCCCACTGGCCCCCGTCTCGAAGATGGGGTTCGTGCAGATTCCGACGATCTCCGTGATCATGTTGAGCAGAGCGTCCGCGCTGCACGGAGCCGGCTCGGTGTGGAAAGTGCCCGTGTAAACCAGCGGGGAGGGAGGTAACCCGTCGGAGGAGGTTTCGTTCAGGTCTGGGAGGAAAGCGGGATCTGGGAGCTCAACTTTAGGCTTCAAAAGCCCTTCCAAGGCTGTGGGTGTGGGAGAGAGAAAGAGAGAGAGATGTTATTACATAAGCTTGCACCTACTGTTGCATATATGACTCACTGCTTTGGGTCTAATAAGATCATTAGATTAGATTAATACTGCGCTGAAGATTTAGCTGCAGATGCGCCTGACAGAGAAATGACCAAGATGCTATCAGATGTTATCAGTAACATCTGGATCTATTTCTGCCTGCTTTTAAGTCAATGCTTGAAAAGCTTGGACGGTTCGGTGTAAATTAAGCATCTCCAGTAGTTTAGCTTACATCTCGTTCTCAATAAGAGCTGCTTCCTATATATATATATGTTGATCCAAAATGCAAAGCACTTACCGGCATCACTGTCCGCCTGAGCTCCGTTTTCCGTCGCCGTGCACAGAAAGTCCAGCGCGCTGAAGTCCACGGTGCTGATCATGATGCTTCCTGGGTTGCAGCAAAAGATCTTCCAAAGTGCGCTTTGAAAATCCAAACGCGTCACGAATCAAACACCTCCGGAGTGTCAAGTAATCAGTCTCCAAGATTTGGGATTCCCTGTCCCGGTACAGGCGCAGATCTGTCGGTGTTGCTCCGGTTTCTCTTCTCCGTCGCTACGTTCACCGGAATCCCTCGTCCGGCTTTTATAGGTCTTGGCTGGACCGGGACTCCGCCTATCAGCTCATCTACGTCGGCGCAAGGATTCCCCGCCGTGTACCGACTTCGGTCTGCTGCTGCCCATACATGGGCAGAGGATGTGACGGGGTTCCCCCTCCGAAAATGGGCACGGGGGAATGTGACGCAGAGGCGATTGTTGCTGAAGACCGATGCGGTAAAACAATGGCTCATAATCCCCACAATCAGGCTAAACGCACAGTAGTGGTTGTTCCATACAAATAATCGTGAACTCTCTTGAGCGCGAGGTTCTGCAATGCAAAATGTTTATCTCTAACCTATTAATCCGCCATGGAACGTTCAAGACGCAGCAATGCGGTGCTTCACAATCGAAGTGTTTCACAAATCAGTTTAACCAGGCTTATTTAGACAGTGCATTCAGCATCACTGTTTGACTGCGCACATTTTTTCTGTATGCGGCACTGCGGGGCACAATGACTGAACTGAGATCAGAGCAACAAAACAACATCATGCTTAATGCAGACAACAGCAAGCTGCTCTCAGATCCACAGGTTCCAGCTGAGTCTCTGCAGCTTCCGCTGGGCGCAGCTTTCAGCACAGCGGACAGCAACCACAACCATGCAGCTGCAGCATCCCTGACTCCGACCATTACAACGAGTCCTGCAGTAAATCTGTGAACGAACCCACTTTTGTGTTGCTTAAGTTTGGGAAAGTGGCTGCTGCAGTCTCTACATGTGTGCACGGAATCACATTAGACGACATGGCGCCAGTCTGTGTTATGTAACGCCTCAGTTGGCACAGCGTGGAATGGAGGAGTCCCACATAGCATTACACCATCTGTATTGATACCAGTCCGCAAAGCATCATTAACTCAGGGCGGGAAATTCAGCATATTCAAGAAAAGGCTTAATAAAGCTCACAATTGTGCAGACATACGTCATTAACTTATATGATAATGTATATCGTATAATATTGCACATATCAGATTACAGAAATAGTTGCATGGTTCATTCCACTCGAGTAACCATTTCCTGCTGGTCGAAATGTTTAACAGCTTAACAGACTTGCTTTCGTTCTCTCGGTATTTTGACACAGAACCCCATCAGCCTGTTTGACTGACTCATAGGAGTTTAATCCTGTTGTGCGGGTCAGATGAGGAGGTGTTCCCATTTGAGCCTAGTTCCACTCAATTTCTTGACTCATGTCATGTTTGTACTTGCCACTGTGACTGCTCATTTGGGTTTTAGATTCAGATTTTTGTTAAGCTGCCTTGTGACGATTCCTGTATTATAATCTGTACATATGTAATCTGAAATGAATCTTACAATTTAAGATAAGCGTGTGTCCCAAGTATTATCCCACAAACTTAATACACCATGCACCCTTCCACCCACACCTAAGAGATTTAAACAGCTCACAGAACAAGTTGTTCATATGAAAGTGTTCATGGATATAATACATTAACCCACTCTTAATTATACCCAGTACTTCGTACTTGCATAAGCCACTCTTCACTGTCTTATGCAAGTACGGAGAAAAAAATGTACATATTATATAAAGGCAGAATTAAAATGTAAAGCGATTCAAAGCCTATCCAAGAAACACTGGCCACAAGGCAGTAATCCCTCTAAAGCCCATCACTCACACATATATCAGTAGCCTATCCACCTACTGGCATGTTTTGGAATAAGATCCTGGATCTGCATGTCACCAACATTTCTTACCACTGTACTGCCCTAAGTCTTGTAAACTCCATTTAGTTATCTGAGATTCAAGGTAATGAGCAGATTCACTATTTAATTTTCCTGCACAAAAAGATTGTAAGAATGAAAAAAACAGACCTGTGAATTTGCACAGTGGCGCAGCGGTTGGTGAGGTTGCCTTACAGCTTCAGCGTCCCTTGGACTCCACCTGTGTGGAGTTGTCATGTCCTCCCCGTGTCCACATAGGATTACTCCAGGTTCTCAGGTTTCCTCCCACATTTTCAAAGACATGTATTAGGTTCACTGGTGGTTCTAATGTGCCCTTAGTTTGTGACTTTGTGTATGAGTGTGTGTGCCCTATGATCAACTAGTGCCCTGTCTAGGATGGTCCCTGTCTTGTGCCCTGTGCCACACACACACACACACACACACACACACACACACACAGTACACACAAAGTATTGAGTTAGTGTATATGCAGTACTTAGTGAGACTATATCAATGTTGTAAGCTGAGTTGCACAAACCAAGGGAGAACAAACCAAACTCCACACAGGTGGTAACTGGAGATGAGGATCAAACCCCGGTGATTATAAATATGCATAAACTGTTATATGATTCCAGTCTTCTCTGTTGTCTTATACAAGTAAAAACATATTGCACAGTCATATGTGAAGTCCATTAAACCCTGTAACCTGTAACCTAAGCCCTCCATACGCTCCTTATTCCGGATATGGAGACCAAAAATGGAACTGCGAATAAGACACGTGATTCACTTTATTTTATTCATTTTTTATAGGGCATGTGTCTGGTTCTAGCGCTGGTGTGGGAGGACACCGGGGAGACCCGCTCTGTTACACAATGCGAGCTGTCAGGAATTTTCCCGCGCTTCCTAAAATAGCCCCGCCCACAGAGCGCGCGCCCGCCCGCGTGCTGTATCGTGTCACTGCCAGATCGCCTCAGAAATAGCGAGCAGCAATTCAATCTAAGACGACATGTTTTTCTAACGGTAAAATCGACGTATTGTGCGGTTGTAGTCTCTCTAACATTGTGAAGACGATTTATTTATCAGTCACGGACTTTTAGAGTAATAAACAAACCGAGTAGCAGATTAAATCCATAGGATTAAATCAGTTAGATTAGTGGCACAGTGTGGTTCCATATATATCATGTTCCATACAGCTTTGTTATTCAGGAGTAGGTTTTATTAATCTCAAACACAATCTGGCAATTTCAACACAATTCTCTTACCAATCATCAATATTATCACACCATATTGTGGAATTATTGTGTCTGGTGTTGTCAGGCATTTTTTCTTGGAGCTACATAAAAGTGCTGAGGGGTGCTCTATATAGTGTACATATATTACAAGACAGGTATACAGATAATGTGTTACTCAAAAAGCATATACAGTGGAACCTCAGAATGTGAAATTAATTGGTTCCAGAAGGCTATTTGAATCCCAATTTGTTCAATGTTGGAATGAAATAGGATTAATCTGTTCCTGACCCCCAAATGATTGTTTTTATGCTTATATTTAGATGTAATTAATGATTAAAAGCATGGATAAAGCAAAGGAATGCAATACAATGCATAAAAACCAAAAATGACATGAAATAACTGAAATATAAAGACATGAAATAAGTGAAAATAAAGTGAAACTTTATAACCACTGAGACGAACGCAGTTTCATCAAGTTTCACCGGGACAGCGGTGCCGAGACTGAGGGACTGTCAGAAATTGCACCCATAGACTGACATAAGATACATATACAAAATATAATAACATAATAACAAAATACAAAATATCATATACATAATATGCCTATGAACTCACCGTAGTTCTTCTTTTTTTGGGTTTTATGGGGATTGGCATAACGTATTGTTGCATTATCTCCACCAACTGGACTGAATTACATGCATTGTTGGGAGATTGCACCCTCAGTGTTTTATTTAGGGTGCCCATAATCAAAGACAGACTTTTCGTTCAAATTTGGGGGCAAAAAAAATTCAACGGACCATCTGAAATCCAGATTGTTTGAGAGAAGAAGCGTTCAAATTCTGAGGTTCCACTGTGGTTCATAGTTTTACCAAAACTCCTGAACCTTTTACAAAAATTCAGTCCAAACCAAGCAACATTTTGCACAACACAGGCGATTCCATTAACACTACAGGAGAAGCCCAGCTTTCTCTACAATTTCATTAAAAAAATCATGTTATTTCATCTTGGTGGAATTCAATATTTCTGCGAATCAAGTGATCACATATCTCGCTGCAATATTGTACTGTTTGTTCATTAAACACAAACTTCTCCCGTGAACAGTGCAGGGTTGCCTGCCACAAAATCTCCTCTGACGCTCTTAACGCAGAGCTAATAGCCACTCCTGGAAGCCTGTGTGCCTCTGGGTGTCTGTTGCACGTGTTGAGGGAATAGGGTGAAAGATATATACACCCTGCCTCTGGTGAGTTGAGGTGTATGCTGTGCATTGTTGTGGTTTATTGGTTAAAAAAATCTAGCATTGGTTTCATGGCACTGTAAGATGACTTCTGAGCCTCAGCGCTCCTCTGGAATGGAGGCTGTATCTGTGTCGGGGTGCGCCTGTTACAATTTAGGAAATTGACGAAATGGTAATAATCACCCCTGAAAAATAAAACCCCATCCAATGTGGATGAATCATTTTGTAGACAAGTCCTTCCCAGATCATACAGATCACTGGGCTGCTTGGTTGTATAAAACCACAAATTAGGAATAAACTAAGAATGAACAAAGTTAAACAAGGCTGACAAATTTTTTCCCAATGCATACAGACATGTCCTTTCAAGATAAGCTTGAGTTTGCATGGACTTGCCCTTTGTCAATAGTAGATAGGGTCATGTTTTCTTTAACAGAAAGGTGATCTCAGATCAGTCTTGTGCTGCAAAAGTGAAAATGGGTGCAATTGCTGAAGAATGCATATGAACACACTCAAACTGTAACTCCATCCTCCTCTATCTGAGTCTCTCTGAGACACCGGGTTATATTTAGAGACGAAACTTTGACAGTTCTCACAGAACTATCTCTCTTCCCCTCAGTGTATGTGTTTCTGTGGAACTGTGTGTGTGTCTTTATATAACTGTGTGTATATCCTTGGCTAAGAGATGTGCATGGCCTTGACTAAGAGAACGAGTCTCGCACAAATGCATCAACAATCAAAACATCATGCGTCAAAACTTCACGCTGCTCAGGCAGCGCAGATGAAAGAAGTTCTTGTATTAAGCAGATGGAAAAAACAGCGGCACCGAGAGGAAATAAATACTCGAAAGGCTATTGAAAAGACAAGACTCATTAAGCAGAAATCCTTGATAAGCTTACTCTTAGAAGATTGAATATGTAGACTTCTTTTTTCTCGCAAGTTAGTACTAATTACATATCTGTATGTGTGCATATCTCAAAGAGAAACTACACATGCACAAGCACAAACAGCCTTGGCTTCTCGGAAAAGAACATTCATCAAGGCTGGAATGGGGTCAAAATAACAGAGTAACTCAGAAAACCAAACTGGAAAAAAACTTTTATACTTGATTTATGACAGAATGGACGGTAATTTCATTTTAATGACCTTACATGAACTTTGTAATCCATTTGTGCATTAATACTGTGTTTTTCTTGTAATTGCTAAAAGTTATTCAGAAGAGGTTTGAATATACAGTATATGCATTACTGTGCAAAAGTCTTAGGCCACCATTAGATTAGGTGGTTTAGCAAATAATGACCATATATAATTATTTCTCAGTCTCTGAGAAATAAAATACCGGAAATATGCACACACCCTTCAATTGTTATGACTTCTGCAGGCAAAAGTAAGTATTTAGTGTGACTGCCCTTAAAAAGTGGTTTCTTGGCTGATACCATTCCAAAAACACCATTCATGATCAAACTTCTTCAAACTGTATAAAGGGACACCTTGTCATCCCAATGAAGCTGCCAGATGCTGATATTGCTTAAGTGTAAAGAGGGCTCACACTAAATACTTTCCACTATAGACTCTTCTGATTTGTTCAGTTTCAGCGTGCACATTTCCTGTATTTTCTGGCTGTATTTTAATAAAGAGGCTGAGAAATAATTCTTAATTACATTACAGCCTTTCTGAAACAACAAATCTAATGGTGGCCTAATACTTAGCCCTGTATATTATATAGTTGGATGGATCTGTCTATCCATTCAGTTTTAACAGGCTTTATCAGCAGGTTCGTATCAGCTTATCTGTACATTTTCTGCAGTCATCTGCTTTCATAACCCTCATTTTTGCTATCATTGGTAACTACTCCTTACAGTCACCTTGATCTTTAACATCTGATGAAGGCTCTGTTAATGTCCTGCCTACTCTTTATAAATGCCCATAGCTGGAAGCCTGGTTTCATCCTGGCTTAAAAACGTTCGTCCAATTTTCCACACATACAGACGCTCACACATTCGCCATGGACATCTCCTTTGCTGGTTCTCAGACTTACCTACTTGCCTACTTTGTCGCCGTGCCACTATTGCTCATGGTGATATGCGTGTTGGGACAGTGCCTGTCGTCCAAAGATGATAGAACATTGCCCTGCTTACCACGTGTTCCCATCCTGGGCAGCCTCCCACACCTGTGGTCTCCACTTCCTCCACATCTGCTCTTCACCAGGCTGGCACAGAGCTATGGGCCACTCTTCAGCCTGTACTTGGGACCACATTACACAATGGTGGTGAGTGAGGTGACGCTGGCAAAAGAAGTGCTGCTGCACAAGGGAAGAGACTACGCTGGACGGCCCAAGATGGTAAGACAAATCTCTCCTTTATTCATTTTGAGGTCTTGATCTTGACCTGTTGCCCAGGGTCGAATGGGGTCCTCATTTGAGCCTCATTCCTCTCAAGTTCTCCTTATTGTATCTCGAGGTGTTTCTCCTTGTCACTGTTGCCTAGACTTGACTTCTTTTGAAGCTGCTTTGTAACAAAATAATATATAATTAATTTAAACTTGAGCTCGATCAGTTATTTAGTCAGCCTATTGATTTTAGAAACGGAACATGAAGAATATGGAGTACATTGTACCCCATGGCATCATTGCGGCATTACAGGCTATTTTGGTGCCCCACAGATCCTAGAGACTTGGTTTCGATCCTTGTCTCCGGTTACCCTCTGTGTCTAGCTTGGCATGATGGTCCCATGTCTGTTTCCTCTGAATAATTCGGTGTTCTAAAAAGAAATGCAGACTTCTCTGAACTGGCTACAGTAAATTACCCCTAGATTTGGGTGAGTATGTGATACCCTGCAATGTACAGTATTAGTGCCCTGAGCAGTGTGAATACAGCTCAATTAACAAATAAGAGATTATTGAGTTTATTGAAGAGAAATTAGAGTATTATTGCTTGTGCTAATTAATACAGATGCAAAACAGATTAGGTTGAAAAGGATTAGTTTAATTGTTCTTCTTTCTTTCAAGCATAAGCCTTCTCACTACACAAACAAAACATCACACACCAGCCCATTATTCTTTGAAACCTTGCCCCCTGCGTTTTGTGAAGGTCACTACAGACTTGTTGACACGTGGAGGGAAAGACATTGCGTTTGCAGACTACAGTGCTCTGTGGAAGAGCCATCGACGGCTGGTGCACACCTCTTTCGCCTTGTTTGGGGAAGGATCCAGCAAACTGCAGACCATTGGTACACACACATGCACACAGACTCAATACTGTGTATTAAGTTACAAGTGTTTCTCTTTTAATTCACAATCTTTTGTGTTAATGTAATATAGTCCATTATTGCATTGTGGTGGAATGGCAGTTAAGGTACTAGACTGTGGACCAAAAAGTCAGACCCTTAAGAAAGTATCAGTTGTAAGCCTCTCAGGATAATGGTGTCTGCTAAATGCTGTGGTTGTAGTTTTAGATGCCGCAGACAGTCTGTGCTCAGACCTCCAGGCCTATAAGGGACAATCAGTGGACCTGGGTCCGTTCCTGATGCGAGCCGTCACTAACGTGGTGTGCAGGCTGGTGTTCAGCTCGACCTACAGTCCCCATGACCCGGAACTCCAACAGGTGATGGACTACAACGACGGTATTGTCCAGACTATTGCACGAGGAAGCCTGGTGGACATCTTTCCCTGCTTACAGGTCTGGATCGATCAGAACTGCATTACACTCCTACAGCACTAACACCCATCACAGCCCAGTCTCATATTTATGGTGTTGTTCACGAATACTGAAAAAGTTCGGGTAACGCAGATGCAAAAAGTACTCGCATGGCCGTGGCTACAGTGGAGCTGGAATGGAACCTGGCAATGAGAACACAACCCAAACCTCATTTTGTCGGAGGTGGGATACGGACCAGGGAGGCACAGCACTGTCAACGCAGTGCCATGGCCAGGTGAGGTTTGAGTTGCATTTCAAGTTGGTGAGGCCTGTCATCTCACCCATGAGATAGGTGAGGATTCTCATCGCCAGGTTCCTTTCCAGCTTCCACTATCTGTCACCACAGGGTTTGGTCTGTGTTCAGAGCTGCTGGCTCGCTGTCAGGTTCCATCTGGGGTCAGGGCTGTGTTCTGGTTCTGTCTGCTGCCGAGTTTCCTCTTTGCCAGGGAGCTTCATAGTTTCAAGCGGGCTGGGTTTGTGGTTACTTGTGGTTATTTCAAAATATCTGCTATTTATTTTCCAGATTTTCCCCAACAAGGACTTGGCCAAGTTAAGAGAATGTGTGAATATCAGAGACAAACTACTGACCAAGAAACTTGAAGAGCACAAGGTAACGCACGTACACACAGTAACTTTATGTTTACTACCGAGTATGAGTATAAAATGAACATGAACAGTTTTGTTAAAACTGATTTACCTACATTACCCTTACAATAATAGAAGTCTTTGGCTGGCAATGTTTACAGCTTAAATGAAAATGCACGTATCTTGCCTAAAATGATGCAACGCTGTCATAAAATGATTTGGTTACTCTAGACGGCTACTCTGGTAACTCAACAGCATTTAGCTACTCTGTAAAGTTTACATAGTTATACATTTACAGGTTATAAAAACGGTACCCTAAACACGATCGATAAGCCTCTGTGACTCTGTGTAAGAAAAAACTCACCACATTTACTGCACACAACATTTTGTTCTGTGTTAGTATTCACATCTGCTTTCGAAGACCAGTCCCATGATGGCAATTAATCAGCTTTCATTTGCAGTGTTCATGTTATGTGAAGTGTCTCATGAACACTGCTGAGCAGAGAAGTTCACAAGTTGCTTCACAAGTCCAAATCAAGTGTTCTGTGTGAGTGTGCGAGGCTGAGTCAAGTCATGAGTCAATGAATTAAGAATTCGAGTGTGACTTGAGGCACTAGCGTGGGTGTGTAATACTAAGGGTACTCCTTAGCATGATACGCCTTAGGGACTGTGACAGACAGAGGTCCTTAAAAAATGTACATATTTTTGAGGGGCCCAGTGTAATATCTTGTCATGGGGCCTGAAATCCTTGACAGCACCCCTGCTGTTTAGGGCAAAAGTGCCCAAAAGTCAAACATCAAACCTATCCAGGCTGATCGACTTCATTTGGGGTCCAAACTGTGCCTTGTTCTTATTCTTATGCCTAATCCTGATCTTGCACTGAATCTATTTAAGCAGAAACCAGAGTTAGTTTGTAGGTTTTAAAGCGTTTATTTCTTTGTGTTCATCCCGACAGTTAACCCTTACACCCGGAGAACCACGTGACCTCCTGGACGCTCTCCTGATCGGCCAGAGTGGGCCAGGCGGCGAGAGTGAGGTCACAGACGATCACATTTTGATGATTGCTGCTGAAGCTTTTGGCGCTGGAGTAGAAACGACGTCCACCACTTTACTGTGGACTATCGCCTACTTGCTGCACCATCCCGAAGTACACACACATATATAAAAGCATAACATCGAATTGATTTTTTTGCAAGGAAAATGCATGGTGTACCCCCCTCTGTGTGTCTGTGTGGACACTAAAGGTGCAGGACCGTCTCCACGTCGAGCTGGACGAGAGTGTGGGAAAAGAGCGCCGCCCTTCTTTGAGCGACAGGTCCAGCCTGCCATTCCTGGACAGCGTACTGTGCGAAGTCCTGAGGATTCGCCCTGCCAGTCCTATCCTTATCCCTCACGTTGCTATGCAGGACACCAGGTAACCATGGTAATGCCGCAGTAACCACCAGTGCCAACAAAGGGGACAAACTTCTGGTCACCATGGAGATGCAGAGATACTGAAACGGCTCACATGCAAATGAAAACAGGAGGCATCTGCTAACATTTAAAGTGATCGTAGGGGGAAAAAACGTAATTATCTGTGAGGCTGTGCAGCTGAGATCTGTAAATGAAGACTTTCAACCCTCATCTCTCTGTGTTCAGTTTGGGAGGTCAAGCAGTTCCAAAGGGAACGAGAGTTTTGGTGAACATCTGGGCGATCCATCATGACCCCAAACACTGGGACAAGCCTGACCAGTTCAGACCAGGTAAAGCAAATGGGTTCCCCTGCATTCAAACTTCCTACTGAATAAAACACCTTTGCAGTGGGATTGTTACAGGTAACAAACTACCTGGCTCAGTCTGCTGGCTGGAGTTTTATTGAAATATCTTCTGAGGGCGGCGGGGGTGTGGCCATAATAATATTAGATTGCTTTGAAAACACTTGTTGCTTCAAAAGCAAGCATTCCAGCTATCCCTGCTAAATAAATGGGTAAATGCGGCTACAAGGGCAAGCTCACGTTGCTGCTTGCTTTCGAAGCAGTGAGCATTTTTCCAATGAGAGGGAAATGAGATTAAAGTGACTCATGTTACAGAGGGAAATCAGATACCGGGGTCTCACTGCATTCACCTCATTGACCCAAGTTTGCTCATGTCAGCCCACTGTTGCATTCTCTTCAGCGGCACCCTGTAGATGCCCACCTGCAAAGCCAAAAACAGACCAAAGCCTTCTTACCTAAAGGCTCTAATCAAACCCCGGTCTGTACATTGTACCTCTTGAGACCCAAGCTTGGCTAGATTGGATCCACTCCAGATTAACGGTGATACAAGCATGAAGACTCTGCTAAGTACTGGCACCCAGGTGGTGGACTGGCCGAGTGTCTTGTTCTTCAGTGAAGACTGAAACTGCACTATGATATTCAATAAATTATTTTAAGAAATACTCACGATTGTTTGTGGATTTAACTACATTAAATCCTAACAGGACCTAGGCCTTTTCTTGGGCTACTGCTTTCTTCTATAAGCATGATGTAATCGCTACAAAGAGGAATACAAAGCCCTTCTGTAAGTCGCTCTGGATATGAAAATGTAATGCAAATGCAAATGCAAATCCTGTCAGGTAAGGATTCCACCAGTATCCCTGTTTAATGTTTGACTTGTTGGTGCCCATTCAGCTGGTGTTCCAAATGTACTGTGTCGTGTTTATGTTTCTTCCCCACTGAAGTTAATCATTTGTAAATCGGAAAGTCAACAAAACATAACATGATTGAGGTTTTTCACCGAGTACGTTCAACTCCCACCCATGACTTCTGTCGTTATTCACTTTCTTACAGACAGGTTCCTAGACGGCACGGGTAAAAAGACAACCCCGACCAGTTACCTTCCCTTTGGGGCAGGGCCCAGAGTGTGTGTAGGAGAATCGCTGGCCCGGATTGAGCTCTTCCTGTTCTTCAGCTGTCTCCTGCAGCGCTTCCATTTCAGAGTTCCTGCTGGAGCTTCCCTACCCAACCTGCAGGGGCGCCCTGGAGTAGTGTTACAGCCACAACGTTACACAGTCACTCTAACACTGAGACACTGAACCCAGCAGTGACTGCATTAATGTGAAAACAGCCCAATTTGCAATTAAATATAATAATTAAAACCCTTCAGAAATGTTTTTTTGGATTGTTGTGTCACTCCATATCCCATCTATGCCTTAACTAATTTTTTCATAAGACATCCATAATCATTTGGTTTTTAAAATACATATTTTAGTCACGTCCCCAGGTCTGTGTGCAACTGTGGTGAGACGTGCACATACGTCAAACCTTGAGGCAGATGGGCTACAACCGAAACGCCCTACTCACCATTAGTAAAACGTGCAGAGCGAGTGTACGTACACATAGGTACACCCACGCCAAGAGAATGACCCGGAAATCACGAGGCAAAGGTGTTTTGGTTTTTTTGAGTTGACTCGTTTAGTGTTCAGGTCGTTGAAATAAACAGCTTCACATCGTTCACAGTCTCGCACGAACACCAAACATACTATATTGCTCAGACTAAAAGAGGGTTGTCATAGTAACGGCACAGCAGCACCATGGTAACGCCACAGTAACGCGAGCGTAACTCGCGACCGATGCCACAGTAACACTAGGGTCGACACGCACGATCTCTCAGCCTCGGATTACATTTGACATCGGCTTCTAGCACTGCGATGCACTCCGAATGAAATGGCATGCTTAGAAAATAGATATCATTTCACAGAGAGCATATATATAGATAGATATATCATCTGCACCTACATTTATATATATATATAGATTTGTACGTGTACTCGGGTAAGTATATTCAGCTTAGCAGACAGCAGTTGGAGTTCGAGTCTGTAGACTGGCTAAGGTGTGGCCAGATGAGCAATGTTTCCGTGTTCCCAGGCTGCGACGTAAGAAAGTGGTCATAAAAATCAGGAACGAAACCAAAACGATGTCCTGAGGTGTTTTTTATTCCCCGGTTCTGTCATCTGCCGTGTTTGAGGTGCAGCATCTGTTGTGGCCAAGCTGGTGTTCTGGGAAAATAAGAGTTATGTGCTCTGACCAGAGAGTCCCAGAAGAGGGGTCGGAGTCTTCTGGAATGGCTTCGTAAGCGTTTGGATTTGCACGGATCGACGAGGATCCTCTGTTAACACTGAGCACAGGATGGCTTGCTTGATGTGACTAGGTGTGAACTACATTACCCACAGGCACATTGGCCAGACTGGTGTGTGTGTGTGTGTGTGTGTTATTGCATCTCTAATATCAGCATTGTTAAAACTATGAAAGCAGCTTCATAGGCTATCAACGTGTACAACACCATACTCGACTAGATCATCCTGCATCAGAGTCTACAATGCAAGCAGAGAGAGAGAGAGAGAGAGAGAGAGAGAGAGACAGAGAGACAGAGAGACAGACAGAGAGGCAGAGAGAGTCAGTGAGACAGTGAGAGAGAGAGAGAGAGAGTCAGTGAGAGAGAGAGAGAGAGAGAGTCAGTGAGAGAGAGAGAGAGAGAGAGAGAGAGAGAGAGAGATGGTCGCTGCATGTGCTACAGAATACAGAAGTGTTCACACAGGGACCGGGTGAGCTATCATGACTGTACCACCACAGCAGGGTCTTCCACAACGCTCGGTGAGTGGTGTCAGCACAGAGTCCGTCGCTCTGGCGTCAGTCTCTCTGGAGAATCGAGGGCTGTGTTAGCCTTCGCTAAAAACAACAAAGAGACATCAAAACCCTCCTATGCTAGGCTATCGAGTTACAGTTTTACTCAGTCAGTCCTAATGTCTCAGCACGGTCCTCTCGGACTCTCGCGTCTTCATCAGGTCTCCACCTTGAACTCTCTGCCGGATTCGCTGCCAGCCCTGAAAATCCGCACCGTAGTCGAAGGCTACCTCAAGAGCCCTTTCACGCTGGAATTCGACAGCTCACCATGCGATCAAACCGTTTCCATGGCTATTACGACACAGTCTGGTTGCGGAGTCGCCGACTGCGACGAGGCGCACAGGTCCGGCCAGCCCTCTCCAGCAGGGGGCACCATCTGAGCCCGGGCTGAGCAGTCGGCACTGTCGTGCACCTCGTCATTGAGCGCGGCTCCTCCCTCGGCCTCTGAGCGATCCCTGTCTTCGTCCTCCTCCTCGTCTTCGCCCTCATGGTTGATTCGGCAGCGGCACACCTCGATCCCAGAGTCTCCGGTCAGGCGACGCTGTTGGAAGTGCGTCTGGTCGACGTCCAGATCACAGACCGCCGAATCGCGCCGCTCCGGCTCCAGGAAGTCCAACCCGGGGGAATAGAGAGCCGGTTTGGGTGGAGACTGTGGAGGAGGGGGTAAGCGGTTAGGCTCGGCGTGGCCCGAGAGGGCGCCCAAGGGGTCTGAGAGAGGGGATAAAGGAGGCGGGAGGGAAGGGGAAGATGGAGAGAGAGGAGAACTCAAGGGCATGTCGACGGATGTGTTGTGTGTCGTATTGCTAGTTGGCCGGAAGGACCCCAAATCGGTCATGCTACTGCACGTATCGGCTTTAGGCGATGTCATATCGTTGGCATTGTTAGCTTGAGTTACTGTGGCGCAGTTATCGACGTCCTCGGTGTTAACGTTAGCAGCGTCTTTCGTTTCGTTGTCGCCGATCACGTTGTTGTTAAGCGGTTGCTTAGCCGCCGGGTTAACAGTCCTGTTGCCGTTGCAGTCGAGAGAGTCCGGTACGTCCACCTCCATGACCTCAGCGGGTACAGATTCGCTCTGTGCTTGAGTCGGAACAGTCGCGGCACGTCTCTCTGTGGAGCGCCCAGAAGTGAAGTTCATGTTCACCGCTTCGCTGTGGGACGGCGTGGAGGTGTGGCTAGTGTCTGTCTCGTCCGTGAGCTGGGCAGAGGAAGGGGATGAGCTACAGGGGGACGAGGGGCAGCAGGAGTCACATGAGCAGCTGGTGTAGTTGTCGGAGCTCTGGGAGGACAGCATGTGACTCGGGCCAGGATGGGCGGAGCCTCGGGGGTAAGCCACCGAGCTGTAAGGAGGGGGCGGGGTGCTGGGCTGCGCTGCTACTTCTTCATAGGACGGCAGTTTGAGCGAAGCAAGGAAACCTGCCAGTGGAAAGAAACTGGCTTTAAGACTTTAAGACAGATTTATCCACTAGTAAGGTCAGAGTAATATGAAGCTAAATGTACACAGATACAATCTGACTTGAGCATGATTTAGTGACACATTAAACCCTTTTCCAAAAGTTAACACAGTTCTCTGAGGTCTTACAGAAATGTCAAAATGGTTTGGTCAAAACGTGACAAGGATCAAACACATTCCTACCGGGTCTAAACCCCTTTTCGGATCGATCGGTTTTGAGAACCTGTCGCTTTAAATGATAATAAGCCACCACTCATCCCAACCCCCTCAGAGATTCATGGAGTCAGGAGCTGTGACTGAAATCTTCCTCTTAATCCTAAAAAGATCATGAACTTAAACTGTCTAAATAATAATGATTGTTATTCATTATTATTTAGACAGTTTAAACATTCACGTTAAACAAATGGCAGTTTATAGAGCTACACTGCTAACCCTGACTTAATTGTATCCCCTGAATGTGATGCGATTCAGTTTCTGGAATCAACTCCAATTATTTTAAGCTTTCAGAGCCTTGAATCACAGAATCGACTCTTCTTGGGACCGAATCATGCGCATCCAATTCGTTGCCATTCCAGGGAAAATGGGCTTTAAACAAAACACGGATTTTGATCAGGTTTGGCCATCACCCAGCGTCTTCCAATATCTTTTTACATTTAAGCTTGAAAGTTGGCAGAAATTGCAAATTCACTGCTCGTTTTGGTGCAGGAATTTTGCTGTAATGACAAATGCACTCAGGCTGGCCTAAACAAGCCTGTATGAAAATCTCATGAGCCATAACATCCAGCACGATTTCATAATATTCCTTGTGATCTTCGAATGCTTAACATTTTCTGCCTTCAAGTGCCCCCATAATGCTTGATGGGATTTAGGTCAGGTGACTGTGGAGGTAAGGCCATGACACGGGCGCTCTGTGATCTTGCTGGGTCTTCAAGTCGTTGCTGCACAGCAGTTATAGAAGCATTTTCACTAGAATTTCCCTGTATTTATCTAACTTTTTACTTTTTTACCATATTTTTCAGCATGTGCTAATGGGGGAGGGCCATGGGCACACAACAGCAATAGGGACAACCTGACCTTGCGCTGAGCTTAGGATCAAACCCATTAAAAGGAGATGATTCTAAACTAGATCTGAAGAGGAAAAAACAGAAAAGGTTCGTACTGAGGTCCAGCATGGACGATGGATAGCTGCAGGCTCCATGGTAGGCCATCAGGTTGATCTCTCTCTGCCTCTGCTGCTGCTGCACCCTCTGTTTAGCCTGTCGGTGTCGATACGCACAGCAGCAGCTGAACAGGATCAGTACGCTCCATAAGAGCCAAAACCCTACAACAGACACACATGTACACCTATGATAAAGACATTACTTGCTTATGTTTGGCATTAGTCCGTCTGTTTCTCTATATACTTTGTTAGTCCCCATTACTGTTCTCTAATGGTCAGGACTAGTGATCAGTGAGGGTATATTTGGTACTGCTATCGGTCAGATGGTGTCTGGTACTTCAGATATGACGATATACACTGCTATAACTGAGTATAAACAGCGTCACATTTAGGCTAACCGGCAAAACATAGCATCAGTTCCTGTGCCCACTTGCTATGGATTAATTGGTGATGCTCTGGGGCAGACGATGCGTTTTATTTAAAGCTGAATAATTCCCACAAATGCCTCAACGATGACGAGTCTGCTCGAGGGAAGCCTTTCGTTCCGTGTCAGTAAAACGTTTTACATGTGAATCATAAAGTTGCATGCGCCACATAATGGCAGACTTTGAGTAGGCTGGGTCAGATTGAAATGTCTCATCCAAGGGGAGGTTTAACGAACAATCGTTCGCATGACGTATTTATCTAAGACTGACTATGGCGGGTTTAATATAGCTGCATCCTCAGGCCAAATATTGCAATGCATAACAAAAGTACAGATAATGAAAAACATTTAGAAACTATAAAAGAAACCATTTTTCAGCTGTGGATGTGCCATAACACAAAGGCACATTTGCCTTATATGAAAGAGATACAAGGAGCGTCAATCAGCCATAACATTAAAACCACCTGCCTAATTTTCTGTAGATCCATTTCGTGACGCCAAACCTCTGACCCATCAAGACATGGACTCCAGCAGTTAAGACCTCTAAGATGTGAGGTGGGAACTCCATGGATCGGACATGATTGCCCAGCACAACACACAGATCCTTGATCGATTTCATGATCAAGGAATTTGGAGGCCAGGGAAACAACTTGAACACTTAGTTATGTTCCTCAAACCATTCCTGAATTTTTGCAGTGTGGTAGGGTGCGGTAACCTTCTATAAAGGGGTGCACTTCGTTTGCAACAACGTTTAGGTAGGTGGTATGTGTCAGTAACAGTGATGCAATGCATGAAATCATGCAGACACTGTTCATCGCATCAACCATCACTACAGGGAGAAATGGGATCTCAGTGATTTTGATCGTGGTAATATGGTTGTTATTTTTATAATTGCTGACATCCTGGGATTTTTACACACAACAGGCTCTAGAGTTCAATCAGAATGGTGCCATGAAGAAAAAAACTTCCAGCGAATGGCAGTTCTGTGGACGTCTCGTTGATGAGAGAAGTCAACAGAAAATGTCCAGAATGGTTTGAGCTGACAGAAAAAGTACAGTGGGGCATAAAAGTATTTAGTCAGCCACTGATTGTGCAAGTCCCTGACTTGGAAAGATGACAGAGGTCTGTAATTTTCATCATAGGTACAATTCAACCATGAGAGACAAAATGAGAAAAAAAATCCAGGAAATCGCATTGTAGGATTTTTAAAGAATTTAATTGTAAATCATGGTGGAAAATAAGTATTTGGTCACCCACAAACAAGCACGATTTCTGGCTTTCACAAACGTGTAACAACTTCTTTAATAAGCTCTTCTGTTCTCCACTCGTTACCTGTATTAATGGCACCTGTTTGACCTCGTTATCTGTATAAAAGACACTGTGAAACAGCCTCAACACAGTCAGACTCCAAACTCAACCATGGCCAAGACCAAGAGCTGTCGAAGGACACCAGGAGAAAATTGTAGACCTGCAGCAGGCTGGGAAGAGTGAATCTACAATAGGCAAGCAGGTTGGTGTGAATAAATCAACTGTGGGAGCAATTGTAAGAAAATGGAAAACATACAAGACCATTGATAAATTTCCCTCGATCTGGGGCTCCACGCAAGATCTCATCCCGTGGGGGTCAAAATGATCATGAGAACGGTGAGCAAAAAATCTCAGAACTACACGTTGGGACCTGATGAATGACCTGCAGAGAGCTGGGACCAAAGTAACAAAGGCTACCATCAGTAACACACTACGCCGAGAGGGACTCAAATCCTGCCATGCCAGGCGTGCCCCCCCTGCTTAAGCCAGTACATGTCCAGGCCCGTCTGAAGTTTGCCAGAGAGCATATGGATGATCCAGAAGAGGATTGGGAGAATATCATGTTGGTCAAATGAAACTAAAATAGAACTTTTTGGTAAAAAAACTCAACTTGCCGTGTTTGGAGGAAGAAGAATGCTGAGTTGCATCCCAAGAACACCATACTTACTGTGAAGCATGGGGGTGGAAACATCATGCTTTGGGGCTGTTTTTCTGCAGAGGGGACAGGACGACTGATCCGTGTTAAGGGAAGAATGAACGAGGCCATGTATCGTGAGATTTTAAGCCAAAACCTCCTTCCATCAGTGAGAGCATTGAAGATGGAACGTGGCTGGGTCTTCCAGCATGACAATGATCCCAAACACAGCGCTCGGGCAATGAAGGAGTGGCTCCGTACAAAAACATCACAGCTCTAGAGGAAATCTGGATGGAGGAATGGGCCAAAATACCAGCTACAGTGGGTGCCAACCTGGTGAAGACTTACAGGAAACGTTTGACCTTTGTCATTGCCAACAAAGGTTATGTTACAAAGTATTGAGTTGAACTTTTGTTATTGATCAAATACTTTTTTTCCACCATAATTTACAATTAACTTCTTTAAAAATCCTACAATGTGATTTCCTGGATTCCTGGATCACTTTGTCTCTCATAGTTGAAGTGTACCTATGATGAAAATTACAGACCTCTTTCATCTTTCTAAGTAGGAGAACTTGTAGTGGCTGACTAAATACTTTTTTGCCCCACTGTAACTCAGATCTGTACAATTGCGGTGAGCAGAAAAGCATCTCAGAAAGCAAAATATGTGGAAACCTTGAGGCAGATGGGCACAACGAGGAGGTATCCAGTACTAGTAGTGTTGCTAGCAGAATGCTTGTTGAGTGTATAGATTTAAAGCACACCATGAATAGATTAATACATAACACATAATTCCTCTGAACAGATAGTGTGCGTTTAGCATAAATGACTGTACTCACACCACAGCTCGTAGTAATACGTGCAACATCCCGTCTCGCCACAGCAGTGGCCCGTCTGGCAGAGGTAGCCGCTGGCACTGTTGGCACCGGGGCAGTAACGTGGGCTGCCCAGGAGCGGCAGGGTGCCCGTGCTGTGGTACTCCATCCCCTCCAGCAGAGCGTGGCGCCACCTAAACAGCCGCTCCTCCTCTTTTTCAACCGCCGCTGCCGTGGCAACGCAGGCCAACAAGCCGTTGAGCAATCAGGGCGTCTGGGAGGGGGAAGAAAAAGTCACGCCAGTGGCTGATTTCGTTCAAAACGTCAAGAGGCTCTTCAATCAGATAACGTCCTGCTACAAGTGCAGCTCCTGCGCTGGTCTATTTATGCACATTTCAAATCGGTATATAAAGTCTTAAATGGCAATGGCAGTCAGATACTATAAGAGAGTTGGTGTTAGGATGTGATGTGTCATATGATTTTACACAGGTAGCAACATCTTAGTGGTTATAGATCCCCGGACTAACAAGAAGCTTGTCTGTTCAAATCCCGGCTGCCACCGTCGGGCTCTTGAGCAAGGTGCAGATAAATTGAAGTCACTCTGGAGAAAGGAGTCTGAGTGGCTTTTTAGAGTGGTTCTCAACGCCTCACTCTTGGCATAGTCATCCATTGATGGTTAGTACAATCAGAAACCCAGTTGACTTCATATTATAGCCACATAACCTTGCTGAGTCACGACCTGACCAGTTCCAGATCATCATCTAGGGGCTTGTAGAGTTTGCATAATGTATGATCACTTCAAGCACTTCCCTTCTTACCCTGATGTGCCCCTCGCTATGGAATAGGGTAACTCTGGACTTATTTGATCTGGTCTTAGTCCAATATTTACACTCCTTCACAAAACTGAAGCTTTTCTCTTGATTAGTCTCACTCGCGAGTGCTTTTCTTTGGCCGCACTGCCGTTTAGCGCCAATCCTGCGAATTCTTGTTACACTGTGTTTGTGGAAATGCTCTTACTTTCGCTGTTAGGCATAACTGTGAGCTGATATTTTGGAGTTTGACTTCAGTGATCTCTGACCACATTTCTTTCGTGCAGTTGACAATTCACCACTATCTTTCCAGGTTTGTTGAACAAAGACAGATTGTTTGAAGGAGTCGTTAAGGAGGCCATCTATGTTCTATTGAATGGCTATCGCTGAACAAAAGGGGTGGTGTACGACACCGATTATCAGCCACCTACAAAGCAGTCTTGGGACCCCTTCCTAGGTGGTTTAACCCCCATTCGCACCTCAACCCGTGACCCTAACAACTCATACGATGGCGGGGGGGGGGCGTCGACTCGCAAATGGGTCACACCTAGGCCCCGATGATGCTAAGAACTTGTGTATTGACAGGGTGGGTCAAGGACTCTTAGGACTACCTACCCCTTTAGAAATTAAATAGCTGGAACTCCCCATCAGCTCCTGTTGGATGTCTTCAGGAACCAAAAGAAAGTCCAGTTGCCTTCAACTCAAACACTCAAGTCAAAGTGTTGGATACTTTTTAACCCAATTCCAGTTTTTTCAGGAATCTCAGATCTTTTCTCTGCTTGATGCAGGCCAGTACTTTGACCCTTCTGAACAACAGCAACAGGATACGTCTTTGGACATGGCTGTTTAGTAGGCAACTCTTAACTGCAGCTAGGGTTAAACATATTACTTTCAGCTGAAACACTGATCACTGAGGTAAGTCCCAGTCAAAATCTCTTAAGCATTGCTTCTTTTGGTGTATATTCACCAGCACTCTCACTAGAACCTACAGTAGTTTGCGTTTTCGTTCGAGTTTCAGGCTTTTCAAATGTCACTCTATCCGCCTGAGATCCACAGAGCTGATTCAGCACTTTGACCCTAAAGAGCTGCATCAGGCTGCATAAACTAGACACCGGGTTATATGGCAAAAATGTCACGTTATGACACTTGGAGACTTTCCCCCCCACCATGCACCAGCGTGTTTACGTTTGCTGAGCGCCAATCTGTTACTTGTTACACTGACTGGTTAAGTAATGAAGCTCCCAAACCGAGTATAATCACAAAACACACAACACATTTAATCAGACAGGATGCGTTTTACCTGGTGAAGGATTCTGCTCTTTACAAGTTCTGCCACAGCCATCTGCACACAAACACGAAGGAGAAACACCTTGTGTGATGCAGCCAGGATAATTAACATTCAACACCTCTCTGTGATCCTCTATGCACCATTACCGAGCACGTGAGCCGAGCATTGAAAGATGTGAAGGGCGCACAAACAGGTCAATAAAGCAGCCATGTTTCGCACTAACTGTTGGAACAGGAGCCCTCTGTCACCAAGGGGGGAGCTGTCATGATGACATAATCAGCGCTTACACGCTCGCGAGCAGACGATCATCCTAACAACCGAGATGCATGCATACAAATGACTATTACCGAGATTAAAACGCGTCTCTAATGTCCGAGGCCCTGCCACGGGATGCAGAGGCGCTGATGCGTTTCGCGGCCGCTCCTGCGCACAACCATCCATCATTCTGCACAGAGCACACAAAATGCACGCACCGTTCGCTCCGTGCGCCCTTCCGCACGGATGATCCTCTAATCCCTGCCGCTTCCCGCATCGCCTCGAGCCTGAGCAGCGCCACGGTCCCGATGCGCCATCACTGCCCGCGCGTGCATCCGCTCCTGCCTCGGAAAGGCGCTCGCACGGCGATTGACAACCAGCCCGAGATCGCCTTCACCGCGAGCAGAGTGCAAAAAGGAGCAGAAAGGCCTGCTTATCCTAAAAAGCGCACCGAACCCGCAGGAGGGGGGGATTTTATGGAGACTAAGCGCGCAGCACGTTGATTGGCTCTGGCTGCGCGGAGTGGCAGCCAATCAGAGAACAGCGACTAGGTAGCCGGGATGTCTCATAGCAACAACGCACTGAGAGGCGAGATTGTTATTGTAACGCTCACAGTGTGTCACCAAAACCCGTTACACACTCCAAACCCGGTTAAACACGGACTCACCTGTATGTTTTGTGTGCTTTTACATCCATAGATGGAGTAAGAACCGATTTATGTACAGATATACACTCACCGTCCACTTTTTTAGGGACGCCTGTTCAACTGTTCCTTAACGCAAAATATCTAATCAGCAAATCACTCAATGCATTTAGGCATCATGGAGAGGAGCTGCTGAAGTTCAAACCAAGCATCAGGGTGGGAAAGAAAAGTGATTTAAGTGCCTTTGAACACTTTCAGAAACTGCTGAGCTACTGAAATCGTCACACACCTTCACTGCTAGGATTTACAGAGAACAGCCTGAAAAAGAGAAAATATCCAGTGAGAGCAGTTCTCTGGGTGAGAATGCCTTGTTGATGCCAGAGGTCAGTGAAGAATGGCCAGACTGGTTCAAGCTGATAGGAAGGCAACAGTAATCACAATCAATTAACGTGTTACAACCAGGTATGCAGAAGAGCATCAAAAACAGCATGTCGAACCTCGAAGCAGATAGGCTACAGCAGCAGAAGACCACACCAGATGCCAGTCCTGTCATCTAAGAACAGGTAACCAAGGCGAAAAATTAATACAAGTTTACCAAAGTTGGACCATAGAAGATTCTGACAATTCTTTATTCGCATCATGGATGTGCAGCCGACAAATCTGCAGCAACTGCATGATGTCAATATGGACCAAAATCTCAGAGGAATGTTTACAGAACCTCGGTAAGTCTATGACACGAAGAATTAAGGCCATGCTGAAGGCAAAAATGGGGTCCAACCCTGAACTACTAATGTGTACCTGATGAAGTGGTCGGTGAGTGTACAGTCTTCAGCTACTAATCACTTATAAGCTTTAAGATGCAAAGAACCAAAGGGCAACTTTACTACACTTCAATTTAACCTTTTAGTATTATCCAGAACAACTTGTAGCTCATACTATCTTATAGTCCAAGCAATTGTGAGCTAAGGGCCTTGTTTGAGGATCCACTTCTACTTCACAGACACAATATCTGATTGGACACTAGTTTCACCAGCTCATAGATGAAGAGGTTTTAAGGGACAAAAGAAAAAGGGTACTTTTAGAAGAGTATTGATTAAATCTCAGTAAAACCTCACAAGATGATTCTTGGATGAAAACCTGAAAACATTTGGTGAAGTAAAACTTTTATACATTAGAAATAATCTCGGATTCAGTGCTTGCTAGAAAAATGGCACACCTTGGCAGGTAACATCCTCATCAGAGTTTCTTCAGACTTCAGTTACTGTCCCTAATTATCTTGACGTGTCTGATGAAACACAGCGAGACAGAGTGAAATCAGTAGAGTATGTTGTGAGTTCTTAGTACTTTGCAAAGGATCCTTTTCAAAAACAACTTTCATCCATGAAAATGGGAAGAATTGTCAATAATTGTCTGAAAAAGCAGGTTTGTGTTTTCAAAACGGTTTTTTATTGATTTTACATATATATATTATCTATACAGATCTGACTGCTTGCACAGACCCATGTTTCATGTGTCTTGTAAAGAGAACTTACTGGGTAGTGTGTGAATATGAGAAGTCTGGAAAGACGATTGAACCCAACCTAAACCATGTATCCATCTCTCTACAGAACAGCATTGGAAAAGAACAGTGAAAGATATACACGTGTGATAAAGATGGCAGGATGCGGTTTAGGAAGTGCCATGTATGATACACAGCATGTCAGTGTGCTGTTTGGTTTCTCCTCACTGTCATTCTGACTCTATGACCGGATATAACGTTTAATATTTATGTATTTACAATCTACATTCGTCTTTCTTACAGTACCTCAGTTTAGCCCTGTATTAGATCGTTACACCTCGATAGCATCAGCAGTTCATGATAACCGACCGTTCAAAGAGCTAATCTGTTAAACACATTTAGTCTAGTTTTTAAACACAGCTAAACAGGATTCGTTAAGATTTAAGACAAAGCCATAGAAAGATAAAGGTAAGAGCTGTGGTATTGGTGAAATGTCTCCTGATGACGCAGAGGAATCAGCCCTTAAACTAAACAGGCCCAGTAAGAAACAATCAGTTCAAACATCATGTTCTTGTCCTGATCTGGTAAGGCAAAGGCAAGTTTCACATAGCAGCACTTCAAGTCTCTTCACATGTCCACGTTTACACAAATCCTCCTCTCTCCATCAGTGATTACAGCATCCACTCAGATATCCATGATTACAGCCCTCATAAGAAGCACTACAACGAACAGCGTAGTTTCAGAGCACTGCAACACCTTTGAAAGAATTGCAATACCCCCCAACATACTGAAAGCATGTTCACAGTAGGGGTGGGCAATATGACGATATTTTATTGTATCGTGATAAATCTGGTCATTGTGATAGACGGCATGCTTTGCTGAGGCTATCAGCAGTGCTTAAAGAACACTGACCAACTTCATGTTTCATTATTAGTAATAGTCGTGTTTAATTGGACGAAGTGCAGCACATTTTGAATAAAAAACACGGGATAATGTGTTTACTAGATTTTTTTTAAAGAATCTGTGCTACTGATGCATTTCGCCTACCATCACATGTATCGTGATAAATATCAGCTAGCCTTTAAATATTGTGATACAATATTTTTCATAATCGCCCACGCCTGGTTCACAGAGCTCAGAGCAGCAGTGATGGACACACTGAATTCACGCCATTTTTCACTCGGCCAAAATGAAAATGTGTCTTTTCTTTGTAGAGAGAGACTACCAGGGAAATGTTTACTACCATATTATCAATCACCTGCATACGCTCTCCATTTAACACCAACTCAGAGTTCACACTGGCAGTGAGATGATGAGGAAAAGCCAGGGGTCAGTCGAGATAAGTCATAGCGACTGGGGCAGGACTGGCAACACAAAGTAGTTGAACTTGATGTAGAATCGAGGGTTCTATTATGCAGAGTCTGACGGTGGATGGGACGATGGTGCCTTCCAGTCAGGTAAGTCCACACACAGGCATGACTGGCCCTGGCTAAGGGAGGGGAGGCATAGTGGGACTTCTGCAGTTATCTGATTATTCAAAGGGTCGTTTACACAGCATACTCTGATCTAGAAATCAGATTAAGGAATCCGATAGAGAGCTGAATTTTATCCAAGTAATCTGATTACTCATAGCATGCATACACTCTGGAATGCAGTATATACTTGAGAGAAACGAATGATTATTTAATATTACAGTTTGAAGTTTGTCACTCATTGCTGCCCTTGAACTGGGTAGTCTAGTGGGTAAGATACTGGACTATGGACCAGAAGGTCCAGGGTTCAAATCCCACCTCTGCCAAGCTGTCACTGTTGGGTCCTTGAGCAAGGCCCTTAACCCACAACTGATAAGGGCGTCTGCTAAATGCTGTAAATGTAAATGCCCGAGTCTCAGGTAGCCTGGCCAGCAGGGTCCTTCTCCAATACCCGAGTAACCTTCAGAAGTATTGCGCTTCACTTTATTTCAGGTACACAGGTATGGACTTGTTACTTTTTAACACATTCTGCCTCTTATGCTAGAGCGTAAACCTAAAGAAGCAAACGTCAGCTACCCAAGAGGGTCAGTCTTGGCTTAGGGTAAAATTCTGTACCATTGATTTTCCGATTTTTTGAATGCCTTAAGTGAGTAAACCTGCGTATTTGATTTGACAGTGTTTGGTGGTTGGGATTCTTCGGATGCCCGAGTCAACAGACGCTAATCAGGTAAAACTGCTCTGTTATACCGACAGGTATTTTAAAGCTTTATAAAGGAGGAGGAACTATATGGTCTCTATCTTTTTTCAATTTGACAAAGTAAGAATTTAACCAAGGAGATCCTGTTACATCAGGTCTGGTTACGTTGGAGCAACCAGAGTCAGTTCTGCGTGAGAATTGCCTAAACAATGCAAACACCGTTCGCCATCCGAGACGGTCACTATGATTAGTGCTTTACAGACACAACAACATTCTTCAAGTATTAGATCAGACTTTACAGCTGATTTAAATCCACAGGTTCTAGACAGCGACGCTTCCCCACTAACAGCAGAGAAATTGCCCAAGCCACCTGCACCTTATGTTCCCGGATCATACCACTTAACCCGGGAGGGGTCGGGGCAGAGGTCGCAACGTAGGAAGCACGAGGACAATCTTTCAGAGAGCTGTCCTCACTGTGAGGAGAGGGGGAAGCAGTAGATGGTCCTCACATGTCCATGTGCCTAAATGCCAACTGCAGGAAATGTAAAAAGGGAAGAAGCCACTGGAAGTTGGACTTTCTTTCGTCAAACTTCTTTCCCATGACGGTCAGGATTTCAGACTTCTGAATCTGTAAGAAGAGAGTAAAGAAAGAATATAAGGACCATTCTACTGGAACAGTTCACATCTTATGGCTGATCTGATGTACAGTACATTCTTACCCTATCTAAGGGTCACAAATATAAGGACAAAAGTATTGGGACACCTACACAAGCTTTCATGACATCCCATTTTAAATCTATAGGCATTAATATGGAGTTGGTTCCCTTTTGCAGCTATAATGGCTTCCACTCCTCTGGTTGTTAACCTGATGTTAAGGAATTCACGTGGTCTGTCACTGTGTTACATGTTAAAAGTTACAAAGATTTAACCACAATTAGTGCAATCCATACAGCTATCGTTATAAAACAATGTGAGTATAACGAGGCTCCATGATGTACACGCTATTTTGTAAGACTGCTTATGGTGCCAAATTCCTCATTCATATGCAAAATTCTTAGTGACAACTTTGGGTTTCATTCAGTTCCATCACCTTCAGGCTTTAAGGTTTTAACGTGGACTCGCCTTGCACCGGTGTGTTATGGGTGCTGCCGTTCTCCGTGAAGGCCAGCAGTGGACTCTTCCTCCTATCATCCTCCTCCTCTCCATCCCCCTCAGTACGGGACAGCTTGGTCACCATGGGCACGTCGATCACCTCCTCAAAGGACTGATTCTCCATGTCAACGCCATTTTCTTTGAGCTCTGCATCCTCACTCACACTGATAAACATGTCCTCTTTTTCATAAATACTTCATTGCATTGATAAAGAATCAGTACAAGCAGCTCCTGACCTGGAACTCCACTTCATAACATCGACTGAAACCACTTTTGCTTACTGTAAACACTCAAAAAGTAAGGCCGATACCTGCAGTGTCACTATATAACCTCTAGAAGGGAGTACAGAAATGACAGAGACCAACACGCCTTTGGAATGGGATGGAACCAGACTGCCTAGAGAAAACTCACGCAATCAGTCACCCTCCTAAAAATAACACTGAAGAGTTGAGCTCAATTTGTCTGCCTCATCTTCCTGATGAGCCTCTTGAGCAAGTCTTGCGTACAATGCAAACAAGTGCGAGTTCTGTAGCAGTTGCTCTATGAAATGATCACAATAAATCACTAGCTGTTCAGAATAAATGGGTCTCTCGGTTGGATTTTGAAACAAAGAGCATGCAACAGTTAACAGCATCTGCTCAGATCTTAAAGATCTAAAAGGTGGAATGAAGCATATAAGGTCAGAAATAAACCTTTATAGCTTTAATTTAGATTTCCAACTGCTCCAACTGTTGACACATTTTAACTGGGATTATACCTCTACAAAAGACCGCAAGCTCACCTGTCGGCAGCAGGGGGCGCTGTGAGCGAGTCTAAGGTGGCATTGGCGTGTCCGTTACTGTCACTGTGCTCTGAGGCGTCAAGGGATTGCTGTGGGGACGACACGGTGATGGAAGGAATTTCAGGCGGCACGTTGACTGCGGGAGAGACACCGGAGACAGTAAATACTACGATACAGCTCCACTTAGTTTTGACCGTGGCACCTCTAAAATGGCTGACGAAATATCCTAAAATGCTGGCATCACATGGCTCATCAGTATGACCCATCCTACAGCCAGTGTTTTTAAGTATGGAGATTGTTTGGCTGTTTGCACGATTATAGGGAACTGTAAGCAGAAGGCTTGGACCGATACCCAAATGTATACAATTATTATCTTAACACTTATCACGATAAATAGTATTAACATTATTCAAATCCAGTTAGTAAGAACCATGTGGCTGTTACAGGCCTACAACATAAGTGTTTAGCGAATGCAACATATTTTGCAAATGTTTACATAATTACCATATTTACTATCTGGGATAGCTTCATACACTGCCCGGCCAAAAAAAAAGTCACCACCTGGATTTAACTAAGCAAATAGTTAAAAAAATAAAAAATAAAAAAAAAAATACACAGCCTCCCATCAGATAATCTGGCAACAAGTTGTTTAACCCTATCTGATGCAGTGAGGAGCTTCTCATTTGTTAAACAACCATGTCGAAAGACACATCCTGTGGTCATGGAAAAGATTATCATCTGTTTTAGAGGGGTCAGATTGTGAAAGAGTGGTTCAGGGAGCATGAGCCATCATGTCCACACATGGATTGGCCACCACAGAGTCCAGAACCCCATTGGGAATCTTTGGGATGTGCTGGAGGAGACTTTGATGGTCCAAATCTCGTCCAAATAAACGTTGTGACATTGCAGAAGCTTGTGAAAACGATGCCACAGCGAATGCGTGCCATAATCAAAGCTAAAGGCGGTCTGACGAAATATTAGTGTGAGAGACCTTTTTTTGGCCAAGTGTATATCACAGTTATTTATGATGTTAACTACATTAACTGAACGCAGAAATTGTTCTTAAGAAATTGTCATTAAACCATCATAACCAAGTCAGCTCGCGCTGTCTTTAGTGCTTCAGGGATAGCCAGCTAATATCGGTTTGACACGTTAACATCGTCAAGATCGTCCATTTTCCTCAATACAGCAAAACGTATTTCATATACCAGAGGGTTTTATTTGTATACATCCCAGCATTCTGAAAATATACTTCACAATATTTCCAAGCAGCGTTTACAGTGTGTATATGGGTAGCTAATTAGCTGATGTTCTGTTTGTATAACTGTAGAAAAGCAGCAGGGAAAGAACTAACACATGGCATGGGAACAAAAATATGGAACAATACATTTCATAATTACTGTGCTTAATAATAGCTAGAAGGGCATTTCCTGAGGAAAAAGCGAGTGAGAGCGCCACCTTGCAATGGTCAACCCTGAGCGTACCTAAGGGGCCCGAGGGGCATAAAGACTCTTCAGGGTGCATCCGGCACAAAGCCTGCCAAATTTCACAGCTATAGGTCAAAAACTGACCGAGTTATGGTCAATGCCCCGCCAGGGGCCCCAGTGCCCAGCCAGGGCATCACATATCATATTCACAGCCATAGGTCAAAAACTGACTGAGTCAATGACCCCATATTTCCCATTCGTTAACATAGGGGCCAGAGCCACCACCCAAGGGCCAGTCACTGCCAGAATCACTAAAACCCCATTCCGTTATGACCTTAACTATCCTGCCAAATTGTGTTTCTCTAGCTTCAAATTTTATTTTCCCCATTCGTTAACATTGAGCCCATTCATTTCCTATGGGAAAACTTGGACTTTGCGGGGTCCAGCCGAAATTCCCTATACAAGCACACCATTCCCGACCAGACTGGACGCACTGGTGCTGGAAATTGCCTCTATAGGCAATCACACTAATAATCATCGCAATATTTGATAATATTGATTATCCACCCAAACCTTGTAGAATCAATGGATGTGAATCAAAGAGCCAAACCCCCTAACTAAATGAGGTCTACAACTACAGACCAAGTTTGGGTCATAGTCAAACGTCTCACCTGGGTCCTGCTGCTGACTCGCGTCTCCATTCTTATGGCCAGGGCTTTTCTACACACAGCACAGTGAGACAATGATCAGAATCTAAAAGCTATTTGAAGGCACAAATAAAGCGCAGCAGGTGTAAAAATGTCTAACATCACCTGATCAGGACGGCGGGTGCGCTTCATGATCTCCTCCAGGCGCTGCCGAAGGAAGGAAGAGGGTCAAGTCTTCAATAAACCCCAAGCACATTTCTACTCAAACAAACAGGGTACCTTCTTCCTCTCAAGTCTCTCGGCCTCTTCTTTTTGGAAGTGTTTCTCTCTCTCCTGCCGCAGTCGCTCGTCCTCTTCGCGCTGCCGGGCCTCCTCTTCCTCCTTCTGTTTTCGTACACAGAGTTGCGTATAGCATATTCATTTTGTATAGCGCATTAACTCTCCGTGTGGGCGCTGTACGTTTTACACGACTTCACTCTTGCAGTCTGGTTTCTGACCTGCTTCTGTAGCCGTTCCGCTTCCTCTTTCTCCCTCTGCCGTTTCTCCTCAGCTACCTGCTGCTCCTCTTCCTCCCTCTGTTTCTTTTCCTCGGCGAGGCGCTGGGCCTCTTCCTCCCTCTTCGCTTTCTCCTCTGCCTTCCTACGAGCCATCTCCTCTCGGTGGCGCCTGTGTCCGTGCACACACACATGCTCAGGTTTCTAATGGCATCATGATGTACATCACACACACTTGGCCATTCTGCCCAAGTTCAGTTTGTATGCCAACATCCAGTAATAAAACGCACTGGACAATTGATCACAAACACTACATCATTCCCCTTAGAAAATGCCTTCCGTCCATCAGACACAGGCAGACCTCGCCGTGTAGCTGAGAATTAGCCTAGCGACCGAGCACAGGAAGCTCATTTCTGCCTCTTTTACCCACGGCCTTTCTGCTGGTCACCACCCAAAGCTCATGACCATAGGTGAGGACAGGCACGTAGACCGGCTGGTAAACAGAGAGCTTTGCCCAAAGTCTAAGCTCCCGCTCCACCACAGACCAGTACAATCTGCTGCCACTGATCCAGTGCGGCTCAGTCTCGCACTCTTTTCAGCACTCCCGGACAAGCTGGCTGTAGTTTCGTACTTAATCTAAGCTCTGCACAGCAGCAGAACTCGGCGTTTCCCACAGAATCAGCTTCTGTTTGTGGCGGTAAGCCGATGCGGTGGGCGAGTGAGGTTTGTAATTAATACCGTGCATAAGGTGCTCCACTGCAAACATTCTCATTGGCAAGTACTGGCATTGAGATTGCTGTCTTTTTGATTGAGTCTAGATTGAGTCAAGAATACAAGCAACAAGATGGCGGAGAACCAAGAACTTCCATGTTTGCAACGCAGCAAACCCTTCTGAACCACGACCACAGGATGCCTTTCGACATGGTTGTTTAACAAATGGGAAGCTCCTCACTGCATTAGATAGGGTTAAATAAATCAATCACCAATGCAGTAATTATCCGATGGGAAGCTCTTTAACTATTTGCTTAGTTAAATCCTGATGGTGACCTTTTTTGGGCCAGGCAGTGTACTTTAAACAAACCATACGAGCATGCAGGGTCAAGAAAAAGCAACAACGGCAGTGGAGAAACAAGAAGTGCGTCTTTGCAATGCACAAGGCATCTCGCAGTTTCTGCGAGCTTCTCAGTTCAGTGCTCGTATTGTAAGACCAGCAGAAAGCACATTGTGCTTTGACATCAGTCTCACTCCATACACGTGTTTTAATAGTAAATAAAATCAAATAGAAAATCATTGTGGCGGTCAAGGTTGAAATCTATGTATGGGAAACCCTGGAAATAATAAGTCGAGCGGTTTTGCTTCTGAAAGGCATAGTAATAAAATGACCTCAAGTCATCCAGAAGCAGACCTTAACTGATGCCTGTGACAGACTTTATGTTTAGAGATGAAAGCCTTCTTGAAAGAAAATAAAAGGTTCAGGAAACGCATTCTGAGCGACTCAATGTATTGCTTCCTAAATATTCTTGCTTTTGAATGTAGAAATACTTTGACCAGTATTGGAACAGTGCTGTACTGTAATGAACCCATGATGTCCACACCTCTCAGCCTCCTCATGCTGCCTCTTCTCTTCCTCCTCCCTCTCCCTCTGCTCTCGGGCTTGCCGACGTTTCTCAGCCAGCAGGCGAGAGGCCTCCTCTGGGTCTGTCGTGCCTGCGCTGGGTCTTGCTGATGGAGGACTGGACACCCGCTCTGTACAAGAGCCACACACAGAGAGGGGCAGATGACGGGTAGCAGACGTCGGCAAACGCAAGCTTCATTATCAACACAGGTGAATAAAATACACGATCAAAGCTCTGTGTATAAGAGTCACGGCACACCTGGGACCGGATTCATGAAAGTATCTTAAGAAATTCTTAAAAAAGTCAAGAAAATGAACTCTTAAGAACAAGTGGTATTCTTGAAAGCGATACGTTCTTAAGTGTTTCCTTAACCTTACGATAGTCTCATATTAGTCTTAAGGTCTTTTTCACAAAAAAATAAAATAAACGCACATATATTAGCGCCGTCCTTCACACAGAGTCTGAAACCGACGGCGGAAATATTTAATCAGAGCCTGTTCTAATTAGGGAGTTTTTCCTTGCCACTGTCACCCTAGGCTTGCTCAATTTGGGATTGGACGTAGATATCAGGAGATAATCTAAACTTGTAAAGTTGCTTTGAGACAATGCTCCATTGTAAAAAGTGCTATATAAATAAATCTGACTTGACTTCCAATTTCTGCGTTGTTCGGATACGTTAAAATCAGGCCGACCAATCACAGCTCGGTTGCCGGGCAGAACAGCTCATCAAGAGCTTACAGGACACGCAATACGATGACTCTAAAAACATGGATATTAAAGAAAAGATCTGGTGGAATAGAACTGAAAGGCTGGAGAATGATGGTGAAGCATTGTCTTGTTTATCTCAGTGCATCCTAGTCTGTTCATGCCCACAATACAACACAAACTAGAGCTTCCTGCCCTCATCATCGCTCGTGTCTTTGGTTTTTTAAGTTGACGATGTGGAAAAGACCCGACGAGATGCATTAAGAGAAGGGAAATTGACCCACTGACCCACCCCAGTTTGTACTCTACTTGTTCCCAATTAAGGTTAGCTTTTGAGTTAGGAAAAGGGGTCTAGTCATTTCCTGGACCTTGTTGCAAAGGCCAAGAGGGACTGAACGGGCCGACCACGGCACAGAGCGGGATGAGGAAACAAATCTGATTTCTCACTTAAGCATCTCACTGAAGGATTTGCCATTTTAATCTGTTCTCATTTAAGTTTGTGTTTATAGCACTTTGGGTGCAATGAGGTGAGAGTGGCTGCTGGTGAGACTGCAGGGGACTAACCATTCGTTTCCGCTTTAGGCGCCGTGACCTCCGCTGCTGCTTTGGCGGGGCTTTCACTTTGCTCCACCTTTTCTTGTTGTGCCTCCTGCTGCTTGACAAGCTCGACATGAATGCCTGGTCCTCCTTCTTTGCGGTTTTCCTCCTCGCCTCGCTTTCCCTCCGGAGTGACCCTCAGGCTCTCTGGTGACACCCGGCTGGGTCGCAGGTTACCAGGTGACAGGGAACGGTTGCTACAAGACAGGGGCAAGGAAGCAGGAGGAGGCGGAGAATGGGATCTTGTCGACAGGGAAGGCTTCTGAGATGCTTTAGTGGAAACTCTAAATGAAGAAAAGGGAAGAGAATCATCACGACACGAGTTAGGATTTGGGCTTTAGTTACCACTGTGGGACTGCAAGTACCTGACAGGTGACGGCTGGCTGACTTTACTGCGCTGGCTGCCAGGAGAGGGCGCTCTCTTGATGTTGGGGGGCATCAGAGTCGGCGTGGGACAGGACAGGTTACTCCAGGACTTTCGCACATAGTCCTTATCCTTTCTATCAACCTAGCAAGTGAAACGCAGCTCATTATAGAGATAGGGCAGCTGATCGTTTTCAATCGTCCATAGAAACATTGTTGTTGCCAACGTTCAAGCCTATCCAAAAAAAACCCACGATGCCCCAGGTAAAGGCTCTGCTGTGAGCAGAATCTTGTACGTGAAGCTTTTTTTAGCATATGCAAAGCAGAACTGCAATTTGCAAGAAAGGTTCCACCACACTTTCACAAGTGCTCCATATAACCATCATTCATGACCATTCTTTATGTTAAAGCATTTTATTTTCATCGCTATGCAGTTTCATGCTTGTAAATTAAAGTTGAAAAAAAGTTTTAGGTCAAATGAGAGCCAAAACAATTAAATTAAGTACAAAAAACAAAGAGACTAGTCACTATAGAAAATAATGTGATTAATCATGATTAAGAAGAAGATTTGATTGTTGTTTGTTTATTAGTGTTACTTAACGTCGCATCAGCTTCAATGGCTATATTCACGACAGACGAGGTTATAGCAATTGGCCAGTTTAGAGTGACCAATTTACCTAACATGTCTTTGGAATGTGGATGGACCTGAGCACCCAGAGTAACCCCACACAGACACGGGGAGGTCATGTAAACTCCAGACAGGTGGAGTCTCGGGTCGGGCTCGGGTCTATAGTGAAAGCACTATATTAAACACCGTGTCCATCGGGTGTAATCTATCAAAACCAGAAATAAGTGTAAGACAGTGTAATAAAAACATGACAAGCTACCTGGGCTTTAACTCCTGGTTTGGCAATGGGCCATGTTCATGGCAGGAATGGCTAAAGGGAAATTTTTAGTTGGTAGGAAGGTTTTAGTGCTACAAACATGAGTTTGGCTCGGTTACTGAGTGTAGATGGTGTTTCACAGCAGCTTCACACTTCCTTGGATTCTACTCTTATGAGAGCGGTGCCTTATGGGCCCTAGAAGTCCTTAACACCACATGTTCACTTCTTACCGGGATAACAGGGGTTGACTTTCTGCAGGCGGGGCTGTCCTGGCTATGCCCAGCTTTGATTGGTCGCTCAAGGCCGGTTCTGACTGGTCGCTCGGAACTGCGCGACTTCAGGGTCTTGAAGGGCATCAAGTTGGCTGAGTGACAGGAGGCTGAGCGAGGACAAACGTGGGTCACTGAACCAGGGTTAAAAGGTTATGCAGCCAAGGAGGCCAGTTTTTAAAACAAGGATGAAGGCTCAGATGAGGGAGGGAAAGGGACAGATAAGATAAGTGTGACAAAACAGATCGAGAGAGAGAGAGAAGAAAAGAACAGAAAGTGTGTGTTAGCATCTACCAAGCTTTAGAAAGTCATGCAGCAACTACAATCATCACCGAGAGCCAATTTGACCATAATTATGTTACAAGAACAGCTTTCAGTGCTGATCGAGCTCTGCATGAAAGCAGCTTTTAGTCCCAGCTGTACGTTAGCAATCGGAATGAAGGGAATACACCAACAAGTTCAACCGTATCTCGATCTACTGAATCTGTAACGTACGAGCAATTCCAGCAAACTAGGGAAACTCAAGCAAACGTTCGCCACTGTTCCAGAACAGAATGGGTGACCTGTAGGCGTAAAAATCACTAATGGCAGAAGTCTGCCTTAGAACAAACAGATTTCCAGTCTCATAGATTAGAGAGATTAGGTTGAACACTCCTGGAGTACACCTTTCATGACAGAGCACTCGGGTAAGCAGGCACACCACTGGGACAGGATGAACACTGCACACCATTCAGAGAGAGAGCAAAGCCCTGGTACCAAAAACATTTACTCACACACACAGCTTGGACAGCCTTGGTGACAGACACACACACACACAGACACACACACATTGACATAAAACCCAGCAGACAGTAGTCCTGGTAACTAACACTTCAAGGAAAGCCCCTAACTTGGCCACAGTGAGTGAGTTTACATGCACGTAATAATCCGACAACTGCAGAAGAACAGATTTTGTCTTCACATGTACTTGAGTAATCAGATAATGAGAAACCAATAAGTTCTAATCTGGGGCTGGATTCACGAAAGTTTCTTAAGAAAGAAAATCTTTTTAAATGTGTGTTTCTCCTTAACTTCATTCTTAGGATAAAAAGCTCCACACGTTAAGAATTATCGCTCTTCTATCATGTTCTATAACTCTCTTCTTAAGAACAATTCTGAGAACGAGCGGTATTCTTGAACACATTCAGTTCTTAAATGTTTTCTTAACCTTACGATAGCCTCACACTCGTCTTAGGCTGTAAGAGTTGAAGGTCAGCATCGAGATTTAAAACCTTAAACTGTTTAGTTACTGGAAATAAGGCTTATATTTCAATTTAAATGCTTAAAAGCCTTGAGTGAAGGTCGTCTTGAAAATAAAAAAGTCTACATGAAAGTTTATGGCAAAGCCGCTATTTCTTCCACCATCACCTCTTTCTTGTTTGCTGAAGTCTTTTGAACGCTTGGTTTGGATTCCCTCCATTTTGCCGTCCTCAGAGGACTCAACTAATAACGGAAATAACGGTCAATGCAAGTTCAAAATGCTGAAAATCTTAAGAAAACAATTATGATTTTCTTAAGAAAATATTTGAGAACTGAGATTGCATTTAAGAATATTCTTATGAACATATTAGTGTTTGTCTTAAGAACCGTCACAAGTTTTTTCTTAAGAAAGCTGAATCCGGCCCCAGATTTCTACTCTCTATTACTGGCAACCAGCCAATACTCTCATAGGAACATGTGACCTAAACCTCAAGCTTGTGTCAAATAAATATCTAACAAATATTAAGTAGTCGAATTCTTCATTTTCATCGAGCATATCGAGTCTCCACAAAGTGTTCGATAGCCATTTAATGGATTACAACGTTGCCAGATCCCACCAGAAACAAACCCCACATGTCAATGGAAGAACCCAAATAAGGTCTGTAGAAAAAGTGGACCTGGCAACCGTGTTGATTACACTTGAGTGTCGGATCGGATTATCAAGTGCATGGAAACGCACTCAAGACAGGGAGGAGGAATCCAGACAACCTCAAATCTGCAACATACATCTCTCTCTCTCTCTCTCTCTCACACACACACACACACACACACACACACACACACACACACACACACAAGAATCACACATTCTAGAAGATAAAAGAAGCACATTATGTAAAGGTGTATACACAAGTGATGTATTGATTATTGATATCATTAATCCCTCACATTACAGATCACTGTGGCTTGATGGTTAAGGTATTGGACTGTGGACCACAAGGTCCAGGGTTCAAATCCCACCTCTGCCAATCTGCCACTGTTGAGCCCTTAAGCAAGGCCCATAACCCACAATTGCTTGTATTGTACGACTGTAAGTCACCCTGGATAAATATGACTGCTAAATCACTAAACACCTTTTAAGAGAAGGTTAAAATTGGTACAGTCATGCAAGTGATGCGTTGGGAGTGGTGCGCGTTACCTGCATCTCCAGAAAGTGACACGGCGCTGCGGCTTCTGGCTAGGTAGGAGTGAGTTGGTGTTTGTAAGCGACTCACTACTGTGTTCTCCCACGCGGTTAGAGGCATCCGACGCAAACCTGGACACAGACGATCAGAAAATCAGACACAGACAGAGACACACGGTGGGGAGTGATTCATTCATTTTTAACACCGGCGACAGGAACATTTGGCAACCGAAAACACAATTGTGCAAGCCTGAAAAACCTGAAGACATGCCACACAGTGAGGACACAACATGCACACACACGACCCTCATCCACTGTTCCATGTGATCCGGACCACTGACCTCAGTAGCAGGCTACAGAATTACACTACATGGCCAAAAGTATGTGGACACCTGGATAGCACACCAATATGAGCTTGCTGAACATCGCCAACACCATTAACATGGAGACCGGACAAGAAAGGTCTCTTGCCACAAAGATGGAACCTTATAGTCGCGTAGTTTTTCACTGGAACTAAGCGGCCAAGTACAAACCCTGGAGAACAACCCCAGATCATTACTTCTCCTCCACCAGACTTTAGTGTTGGTAGATATGCCATACATCAGACTGGTATAAAGTAGGTGTCCAGTACACATTAGCCATATGGTGTACCTGCATTGTGGGACTGCATAGCACTTAAAAAATAAAAATAAAATTAAAAAAACAGTGCAGATGGAAATGTTTCATCATCCACCCAGTCATGTGGATAAACTTTGTTTGTCTAAAACCGATTACATGCCAAGCATGACAAATCAATACACATTAGATTTGTTTTACATTATGATATATTTTTAAACATGTTCCCTCTCAATAATTATTTAGCTGTTAATGTTTATTTAGTAAGAGTTTCCTTAATGTCCTTGGATGTGTAGGATTTTTTAGGTGTTTTCTAATTCTTGGCACGACGAGAGAATGTTATATAGACGTATCTGATCCACACAGGTGGGAGTTTGATGTCGTATAGGTCACAATGAACTTCCTACAGAAATGAGATCAAAGACATAACGTTTGTTCCCAGCGGTTGTTCGTGGATTTAGCAAAATACGTATTAGAAACCTTCCATTTGCACAGTGGTTGGCTCGTATATCAATTTCCATATCAGGACAGTGATGCTTGTTTACCAAACAGTCCTGTCCTTGGTAACTCCTTTACGTCAGAATCGTTCCAGTCTGCCAACACGTAGGTTGTTAAATTCCTTCAGTAGACGTTTTGTAAATCAGCCACGCCAACATTCAGCATATTCTACAGACTGCATGAGATGGCTCAGTAATTACCAGGGAACTCTACTAGACCTTATGTCCTTTTACCCAGGGAAGGTAACTGGTAGGTTCCCAGGTAACAGCGACAGTGTGAAAGGGGTTTTGCTGTGTAGCAATGAGAAACTGATCAACAAGACCAACAATATTTACCCAGCACAATCACTTAAACCTGACCTGGACTGTGGGCTACTAAAGAAAACAGTTGAACACACACTGCCACATAAATGCAGTACATAAACTGGAGGGTTTATCCCAGAATTCACAGGGTGCACGCATAAGCATGCTGTGGATGGTACACCGGTCCACAGCAGGACATCGCATGGTTGGGACTCGAACCCAGATCTCTGCAGCGCTGGGCTTTAGAACCATAGCAAACCCGACATGTCCAGGTAGGTCTAGGGAGCATGCAAAGAATCCTTTCCATGTCAAAAACAAGTAGGTTCTCCACTGAAATCCACCTGCACGTCTGTCTGGCTGGACTTTCTCTCTGGATGCTCGGGCTTTAGACTGAACTCTATTTACTATGCATGACGAGGAGAGGGACTTCTGCTTCTGTAAGGCTTAAACCAACAACACAAGACAAGATCAGATTTGTTAAAAGTCACAGACTGTGGTAGATTCTTGCAGTCCTGACATTATTCTGTGCACGCAGACACACTCGCTGAGAAACAACGCACACTAATCTGAGTTTGTAAGGAAGGACACGTGCATGAGGTTTACCTTTGTCTGGCGAGTTTAGCAGCGTGGCAGATGAGGAAGACAGGCGCTTGGTCATGACTGGCTCTATGTGCTTGGACAGATTCATGGTCGAGACAGACTTTCTGTCAACATCTACACACACACAGACAGCAGCATGAGACGCAATACAGGAGAAGGCATGCACACAGAACGCAGTGAAGAAACACACTAAAGGCGCTTTCGCACCAGAGAAACTTTTTCATAGTTTTAGGACGGCGCCCCCTTTGTCACGTGTTCGCACCGCAGAGACAAGGGACGATTTTAGTTCTTAGAACGAGGTGTATAGGGATTTTTTTTGCTTCTACTTCAAGGCTGAGTCTTGTCTCTAAGTGACTTCACACTTAAAAGGGAGAAACAAAAAAAAATATATATATACACACAGTTAAACAGCAAAGCTATCAAAAATAAAATATAACAAAAATAGAAAAGAGGAAAATGCTTTCAAGTCGCATTGGATCCCATTTTGTTAGGGGAGCACCAATGCCAAGTGCACTAGAGACTCTCCACATATACTGAAACACCCAAATACTCAGACTAGTGCCTCACAACCCACAGGTTATCCTAGTCACTCAATTTCACTAACGTTGTTCACAAGCTAGTCTCATGCTACCGGCTACTGGGCTGCTCTACACTAAGTCATATTCACATTGGGTGCGCCGGCGCTGCTGACACGCTAGGCTAAAAGCGCCACGATAACGATCCAGCCCAGCCAGGTCCAACGGGAGAAGAGCAGAGTCATCAAAACCTGAGAGAGAGAGGAAGGAAAGAACCCAAAGAGTAAGGAAAGGGAGAGGGCTGTCGAGGCAGGGCTCCGAGTCAGCAAAGTGTGTAAGCAGAGGTGCGGAGCAGAAAACCGATGCATGCTTTTACATACGAAGATAACCCTTATAAAGCAGGGTGCTCGTGTTTACCACTGGTGTGCGAGGTGCTGGTGGTGAGAGTTCCACCCCAGCTCCAGCGGTTCGACTTCGGTCTGGCTCGCTGGCTTCTTTCCATCGTTCGCATCACCACAGCTTCGTAGCGTACCTGTAACACAAACATATAACTGGATAACTGGAGAAAATCAGATTTTCTCAGTTGATCAATGAGGTCTCATGCACTTGGGTAATCAGATTTCTGCTTTGCAACCAACCAGTAATCTCACAGCAGAATGAGACGTGAACTTCAAATTTGAGTAATTAGGCAATTCGATTCTTAATTTCCTCCAGCATATACTGTGTTTCAGAGTTCCCCCCCCCCAAAGTGTACGGTAGATGTTTCACGGATGCTGCATTGAATTCCAGGGTTGCCAGATCCCGCAAGAGAATTAGGCAACCAGGTCTATGGAAACAAGCTCAAAAGATGTGACATTTCTTAGAAGAATATAGTGTGAAACCTCACCACAAAAAAGCCATCAAGTTGTACATAACAACAGTACTATCGTGGTGATGTAAGCATGCTTGAACCCAGTGCATTTAAGCACAATGTGAGCACAGGCCAGCAGGGAGTCATGCTCTGGCATGGTATAGTGTGGCTACGCCCTTAAAGCACTTGCACAGCCACCACATATCAATACTGAACCCTGCTGCGTCTGATTTACTCGTGTCCTGTTCAGGGGGAGTCGTACCTGCACCAAATGAATTCCAGGATAGGCCCTGAAACCCTGACCCTACAGTGGTGCTTGAAAGTCTGCAAACCCTTTAGAATTTTCTATATTTCTGCATAAATATGACCTAAAACATCATCAGATTTTCACACAAGTCACACAATTTTAAAGGGTTCACAAACTTAAGCACGACTGTAAGCAGGATGATGGGTCTACCTGAGATGCACCGTGTTTATAAATTAGGAAGCGCACCCTCTCCTGCTCGAGTTTCTGCCGTCGTTTCTCATCCACAGCGGCCCGCCTCATCTCCTCCTTCAGCCTTTGCTCCTCCAGACGCCGCCGCCTCTCCTCCAACTGCTTCTCGTAGTACTGCCGTGCTCGCTCCTCCCGCTCCTGCAACTGTGCCTCTCGTACAGCTACGCACACAAACACATACAGCTAAGGGATGCATTTCATGACAGTGGCACTGAGGTTCCATAGGAACGTTCGCTTACAGCACTAACGCACAGACCTATCACACCTGTACAGCTATTATCTAATTATCGTTTAAAATTCAGGCCCACTCAGCGTTTGCCACCACCAGAGTCCGGTCTAACGGGAAGAACAAATAATGAAATGAATCCGAATAATTAGAAACAGTCCTAAATCTTGAGTTAAATCTTGAGTTAAATCCTTGGACCCTAGGTGCCATAGCAACCAGGCTGCCAAAAGCTTACATAATGACTAAACCTCACCACAGCAACCTACCACATTCACGTAGTCATGCGGAAAGACTGTGTGTGTTTGCAGTTTAATCAGTTATTTTAAATGGACTTAAATCTTCTCCGGGCACCGAGATTTATTTTGGCACACAATCAACACTGACAGTGGGGTTTCCGAAATGCCACAGGGTTTTCAATCCCACACGAATAACTCGACAACAAAACACATACCAGCTAGAGCAAAGGGGACAACAAGCGCTGGTGGTTTCATTTGGACTTAATATTTTTCAACTACGTTTCACAAGTGAGTGGTTTTGTCCGACTGCTTTCATTAATAAAAATAAGTATTTCAAAAGTGAAAATTTCACTGTACATCAGGATGAAGCTCCTGAATTAATCACCTAAGTTTTTTTTTATGTCATTTCAGCAGATGCTCTTATCCAGAGCGACTTACAATTGATACAGTCTTACAATCCAAGCAATTATGGATTAAGGGCCTTGCTCAAGAACCAAACAGTGGCAGCTTGGCAGAGGTTGGATTTGAACCCTGTACCTTCTGGTCCATAGTCTAGTACCTTGACCTAGACTACCACAGTCCTAACTAATCATAACAGAACCTTTTAGGGAGCCTTTGTGGTGCACAGGTCTGAAGTAGATCCCTAAAAGAACAGGTTAAGATTTTGTTCATAATAAAACAAACCAACATCTGACCAGAAACCATTCAGGACTGTGGTAGCCTAGTGGTTAAGGTACTGGACTCTGGACCAGAAGGTCGAGGGTTCAAATCCCACCTCTACCAAGCTGCCACTGTTGGGTCCTTGAGCAAGGTCCTTAACCCACAATTGCTTGGATTGTAAGACTGTACCAATTGTAAGTCGCTCTGGATAAGGGTGTCTGCTAAATGCTGTAAATATGAGGACATGCAGACATTGCTTATTTTTTGGGACTGTGGTAGCCTAATGGGTAAGGTACTGGACTATGGACCAGAAGGTCCAGGGTTCAAATCCCACCTCTGCCGAGCTACCACTGTTGGGTCCTTGAGCAAGGCCCTTAACCCACAATTGCTTGGGTTGTAGGATTGTATCAATTGTAAGTCTGCTAAATGCTGTAAATGTAATGAAAATTCAAGAGCAGCACCACAGCTTTCCAACAAGGACTACAGCTGTTCTGTTTGCCCTATACTGTTCCTGTCTACACTGTTACCTCTTTATCTCTACCAGCTTTGAATAAGCCTACCATCCTCCAGGTGAACATATCTGAACACTAGTGGATGGAAAACACTCTGTATCTGCCCAACAGACAAATCAGTCTACACTCCAACGTTGGATTACCAGAGGCAGTAAGTGCAGCAGGTGTAAACAGGTGTGTACCTATCTGTTTCTCTTTCTCCTCCCTCCTCTCCCGAGCCAGTCTCTGTCTCTCGTCCAGTTTGAGCAGCAGAGGCTCTGTGGAAACACGAACAGTACCTATTGAAATGAATGATTGTTCTGGTACCGCTTGCGTTTTTTCTGTTTATTGATTTATTACAAAGTTGAACTTTATGTCGTCCATTCATATGGCTGTGAACTCCTTTTTAGAAGGCAAACCATGTCATCAGGTAAAATGTGTAAAAAGTTATCAACTGACAGTACATCTCATTGCTTGTTAAGCTGCAAATACCATAGACAATCACTCAGTGAAAAAAGGACAAACAGAAACCACTTCAAAGCTTTTAGAAACAAGCCTACTTCAGTAGCATTTTCCACAGGTGCTGTTTGAATGCATGTGCATGTCTGACCTGGTCTCCCTGAGGTGTGCACATCAGCAGAGCTGTGTATAGTGTACGTGTTGTGGCCCGAGGTGGACGAGTCCGGCCGACTTGAAGATTTCTTCTCATCTTCTCGAAGATGACTGTCAGAGTCTACAGAGCAGAGGACGGAGAGGAAAAAAATAGGTCAAAAACATGCCGCTGTAGCAGCAAACGTTTGGTTGTGCAGCACTTTCACAGCAGCTACATCTGTGGCTGAGGGTCACCAATCATCCGGCTGAAGCTGTTCTCTTAATCTTGATCTAAATACTCAAAAATCAATTCAAGTTGTGAGATGAGTGTGTAAATGGCTGGCGAGGGACAGATGCACGCGGAAGCCTGCTCAGAACTTGGCAGATCCAAGTGCTCACCAGCGGGGCTTGCTCAGGGTAGTGTGAGGGTCTGAAGAACACTTTCAAAATAATTGTCATGATAAAAACCAGTGAGCTGCAGCAGAGCAAGAGTGGAAATGATATCAGCGTTTCATAATCTTGAGAGATATTAAACAAGCAATCTGTAGTCACCGTTTACGTGAGGGCTTCTAAAACGAAAGTAAAACTATTTTTTTTCTAATGAGTCATTCAAAAACAAAACAAAAAAAAAGTTGTTTAGACTCAACGAATTCAGAGCTACAACCAGCGATTACAGAAGTCCTAAACAGTACTAAATAGATTTATCAACAGACGATATGTTGGTTTTCCTCCATTATCCCGAAATCCTGAAGGAAAGGAACTGAAATGAAGCCATCAGAGAAACCAGAGCTCTGCCTTTGCAGCATGTTTGCATACACACCCAGTCCAGCCGGCTGCATCTGGTCAGGTGACGGTGATATTCAATCGTGTGTGATCCGGTTGCAACTCAAAATGACAGATTACTGAGCCGGAGTGAGGAGTTTGAGATCGATTCAGGCAATATGGCAAACATAGGATGATTCTCAACAGATTTCTGACTGGTCTGACCTCTGAAGGATGGACTTTTATGAAAAGAGCTCTGGTGTGAAGGGCTGTGAAATGCATAGGCGTTTCCCATTCATAACAAATGGAGCAAAACCTGAGCAGTATTCAGAGGAAGGAATGCTTGCTAAGATCCCTCCAGCTGCAATTTTTACCTGATGCCATTGTTTTCCTACATGTCCCACTTACGTCAGCTCCAGCACAATGGAGGGAGCAGTCTGCGCAAAAATTCGTTTGCAACTGTCTCTGTTTAGCAAAGAATAATAAAAAAAAAAAATGTAGCAGATGGAACGACATCAGAACATCTTAGTCTAATATTGTTTAGGACATGGCCTCAATTTACACGGCTGAATATGAGATAATCAAAATCCAAGACCCAAACCTTGAAACCAAAAACTTGAACCCAAGTCAAGGTTCAGTTTTCTCCAATTGTGAGGTGTTATATTTTATGATTTTTTTTGTTTATGTGCATCTACAGGTTTGAATCTATAGGTCCAAATAAATATTTTGAGATTTCATCATGAGATTAACCAAAGAAGTTATTTTACAGTACTGTGCAAAAGTCTTAGGCCACCATTAGCTTAGATATACTGTTGTCTTAGCAGTGGTTTAATGATCAATTATTTCTCAGCCTCTTTATTAAAATACAACCAGAAATGTGAGCAGTATTAAAAACTGGAATGAAACCAGAAAAACAACAGCTTCTAGAGGCTCCAGTGGCAAGTCTTTAGTGTGACCTTCCCTTGAGTAATGCAGCATCTGTCAGCTTCATCGGGATGTCAAGTTGACCCTTTTACAGTTTGAAGAAGCTTCATCCGGAGCTGCTTTCATAAGGAAGCACTTTTTCACAAGAGGAACAGGGTGAAAAGACTAAGATGTCCTAAAGTTAAAGTTTGGAATGAAGATCATTATGGAGTGACAAAACCAAGTTTGAAATTTGTGGGTTCAATTGTCAACAATGTTATATATGGTCATACCATATATACCATATGGTCATACCATACCAGCAAGAAAATAGGATACTGTGTGACTCCATTTGGATCTGAGGATTCTAAGACTACAGTTCAGAACAGCCACTGCTCCAGTTTCCCCATTTCCTGTAGGGCTGGAACATCTTTTGGGACACTCCTGTTCCAGAAATACTCAAACACTCAATGGCACCTGACCTATTTACTTGCTAATGAAAGCTCTTTATATCAATTTCCAAACCTTTATGGATCCAAACAATAGTTTACAGCCCCTCAAGATAAATTGTGAAATGGCTCATGTCACGTACAGGTACTGGGCAAAGGTCCATCATGTACTTCAGTGACTGTGGGGAATTTAGTTCTAACAATAAAAGGCACAGAGATCAACAATGCATCATTGCAACTGAATCTGAATTGCATTCAGTGTCCATACAGAGTCTGGCTGAATTAAAATACAATAGAGAAAGGGAGAGTGTGTACATTACAGACTACACCCTACAGCTCTTCCTGATTCTGAAATCTTTAGCCGAGTTTTCAGCAGCATGTTAAAACGTTCAGCAATTCATCCTGATATCTGCAGTATCAGAGATCTTATATCGACAGTATGTAAACTAATTTTATTATGTCATAGTTCTGTCCAAGGGAAGCTGCTGACACAATTATGAAGCCTTAGTCATGACCTGGATTTCTGCATCAGCTAATCATGTGGTCTGAACTTTACCCAAGCCATAATAACAACAACAACAATACAAAGCTGGTGTTACTTGGTGGTGGCCTGACCCATTAAAACTTTATAAAGTATTTTAGAAACATTTGTTGTCACCAACTGTATTACATCTTCAGTGCAACCAATTTCCGAGTCACTAAACGGAATTTCCTATTACTACTCCGATGCCACCAATGCTACAAACCGGAATAAAATGCCTAAAAGTCAATTAAACCAATTATCCTTCTTGGAATACATTTATTTACAAAAACAAAATGCTGGGCTGACAACCTGTTCCTATAACCCAAAAGCTAACTGCAGAGCTTTTTAAAAGCAGAAAGACCTACAGATGTGTGATCAAGTAGGATAAAGTTCGATAAAGCAGACTTTAAACTCTACAAACCAACCTAGTCTTAAAGACAAACTGTACATCCTAAAGTAATTTTTTGGTTTTGAGAGAAGATCGGTGGTCTTCGAATGCACAATGGCAGCCAATTTAGGGAAACCGCGACCAAAACAATCAAGCACTGTTCCTGCACTGTCAGAAATTCTGATTTAAAACCTCAGCATGACTGCTGCTACCAGGCTCCATTAGATGGACCACGATGGCTCACATGAAGCAGCAGTGTCTGAAGACCTCGGTACGAACCCCTGACTGGGCTTGCAATGTGAAGGTTTGGTGATGTTGTAACAGGGTACTCCAATAGACTGTCAATACACTCCGTCCTTGGAGCACTTTTGACTGCATTTTTATTTTCCATTTAATTTAATCACGCATTATGAATTATAACCACGTTATCACAAGATCAACTTACATTTGTGTGCACTACACAAACCAGTAATGGCTTATGGCCTCAAAGTCTCACTTCACTGTAAAGAAATGAGGTTTTCTTATAGGATGGTCAAAGAGGAGCAGCATCCACAGCCTCTTCTTCCTCATGCTGGTGTGTTACTTGTGTGTTTTCACAAAACAACACAAGCGGGAAAAAAAAAGGACTTTCTTTGATAAGAAAAACTCGCATAACAACATTCATTTACGCCACCAAACACAAGCAAAAACAGGCCAACCCCCCTCTGGAACGCATTTCTAAAATAGAATTTTATAAATAGCATTTCTAAAACAACAGCACACGTACAGTTCCTGTTTAAAATGTACCCAAATGATGAAATACTACAAGCTGGCATTTAGAAATCTATTCCTGGTGCAGACTATTTGGGTTAAGCAGGATTTAGCAGAACATCCTCCATGCTGGCTTGGGCATTGCCCTCAAACTCATCTCAGAATGGAGCCATGGCACACTGCCACCCAGACGGTACTCTATTAACGTAGACAGGCATGTTGACGTGCAAGTACAGTTCAGGCATAACATGAACACCTTTTGAACTGCGGAAGTGCTTGTTTATAGGTTCAAAGATTAGATTTCAGAGTTGATTACCAGAACCTGTGTGAATAGAACATGGCTGGAGATTAAGGTATAGGTGCTGGTGCTAAAAAGCTGCAAGACGATGCAAAATGATTGTAGTTATATTAGCACAGGCCAATTTCACTCTCATTCTACCCTGCACTGCCCTCCTAACACAAAGTCCATAAAGAATCAGTTTACCAACTTTGATGGAGAAATTGGTTGGCTTGCACAGAGGACCTTAGCTCTACCAGACAGTTTAGATTAACTGGAATGCAGACAGGGAAACAAGGAAAGGTTTTCATGTCCAACATCAACACTTCACTTGAAATTCATGAGACAAATCTAATGGAAAGCTTCTCAGGAGTGTGAAGGCTGCTGTAGCTATAAAGTGGGACATATGCCATACTAACCATGTTTTAGGTGCAACTTTGGGGTGTCTACAAACATTTGGCTATGGAATGTGTGTAACTGTTCATCACAGTCATAGTATTCTGTACATTTCTTATAGTTATAGGACTTGATTACTTTATTTTTTTAAACAGTTGTTTCAAATGTATCCTAGTTGCAACCTGCTACAAATTACAAGAGAATACTGGTATAAACATGGAATAAAAAATGAACTGTTTATTTACACATGCGGCAATTATGGTGCTACTAAAGTTTTTGTCGTTCTATCCCTACTGTTGACTAGTATTGTGTTTGACTAGACAATGTACACTGGTCGGCCAAAGTTCTGTAACCCTAACTGATGCAGTGAGGAGCTTCTCATTTGTTAAACAACCATGTCCAAATACATGCTGTGGTCGTGGAAAAGATGTTCACCTGTTTCAGAAGGGTCAGATTGTGAAAGAGTGGTTCAGGGAGCCTGAGCCATCATTTTCACACATGGATTGGCCACCAGAGTCCAGACCTGAACCCCATTACAAGATGGGGAAAAACTAATTCAACTCTGGACAAAAGTGCTTCTGCGGTGTCACAACATTTATTTCTGTCCAGAGTTGCATTAACCTTTCCTCAAGATATTGTATTGATGATGGGAGATTTGGACGCCAGTCCCATCCCAAAGATTCCCAATGGGGTTCAGGTCTGGACTTTCGACATGGTTGTTTAACCAATGAGAAGCTACTCACTGCATCAGTTAGGGTTAAAGAACTTGTTGCCAGCTGAAACAATCACTAATGTAGTAATTATCGGATGGGAGGCTCTTTTCTTAACTATTTGCTTAGTTAAATCCAGGTGGTGACTTTTTTTTGGGGTCAGGCAGTGTATAACAATCTAATCTCAATGACTTGAGTATTTTGATGGTTGATGGTAAGTGATGCTGAAGTATATGCTCTCCTTGATTGTTAGCCAAATATTACTGCAGTGCAAAACATTAACACCAAACATGTCTGACAGACTTTGCCCAGAGATCAAACTTCACAGCAGAGCTTCTCTGCCTGTGTGTCTGTTGCTGGTGTTTAGCTGACTGAACTCTGATACATGACCAACCCTCCCCCATCTTTAATCCTGCTTTCCTTCATACACTTCACGTGGCTCCAAAAATCCCTCCGACACGAGCACCTCATAGACACACGCAACTGCAAACAAACTCCATGACCTCACCAATAAACTGTACTGAAGTGTCTTGCAACATATTTCACTCATTTTGCTTTATATTTTAGACATTAAAGTACAGCAGTGAATACTCGAACACTGAGACTGATCTGAATTGTCAGTGGATGGTGGTAACAGTGGTTAAGGCACTGGACTGTATAGTCAGGCTACTACTGCTGGACGCTACAGCATGGCCCATAACCTGTCATTGTGTTGGACTGTACCTGTGAGATTGTACCAATTATAAGTTCCAGGATAAAGCCATTTGTGAAATGTTGTAAATCTAAGGTGGGATCATTCCAAGGGACCGGACTTAACCTGGCAGGGTGCCAAGATTTGTACTGGCACACCTGGTTATTTATTAAATAAATTATAGTGTAGAGGGTGGGACATAATGTACAGAGCATCAAAACAATTCACTCAAAAAGAAAAAAAAAAAAAAGGTATTCTAAGTTTTAATTATACAACTGCATTTTTAAAAAACTTTTTTTTCCAGCTAAAAGCAATTTTTTCCAGGTTGGACAAGAGAGCAGAGACAAACAGATACAAATGGAGCTTAGAGAACAAAAGTTTGAAGTTGGCATACAAACAAACTCTGAAAGTGCTTGGCGTCATTTCGACTGGCAGAGGACGTGACTAACAAAATTCAGATTAAGAGAAAAGAATAAACACTCCGTGCAATAGTGCAGGGCTGATGAGACAGTACAGATGCAGACGAATCAGCCACGTGATAATGTGACAAATTCAAAAGTACAGTGTACATTAATGATGGTAAACGAAGTTTCAAAACTATACCTTTATCAGGGTTTCAATATTGTACCTGTAAGCTACTTCATTTGCTTTGTTGCTACCAAGTGTTTTCTCAAGCTATCTGGCTACACAAACAACAGCTACACAACCTTTAACGTTCAACACTGGGCAATCAAGAAGCTGACTGTACAAGGATGTGACTACTCTATACAGTGAATTATTTTAGCTTCACTGGTCAATTTAAATAAAACAGTATGCATATAATGAACCTTGTTATAAACTGTAGCTAGATCAAACTTGTTTTGCAGTATTACAAAAACAAAAACAAAACAAAAAAAAACAATATAAAAGACATACAGAGACAGGCAAAAAAAACACTCACCAAAATGAAACAACGATCAGGTGCTGAACGGTAGCAACCACGCTGAATCATCTCAGGGCTCTTACCTTCAGTATCACTCATGTTTTCAGAAATTCTCCAAATTCTTCTGCGTATTCTGGAGTGCACTTCAAGATTCCCAAACTTCCGTCACATTCCAAATGAAATGAAATGACACAGCCACACACAGACTAAGGGTCTGACCCAGCACCACAGAGCATCACAGGCTGCAGATTACAGACGCCAATTCGAGGTCAAATAATCAGAAAAATAATGAATGGACGCTGATATCTAGTTACTGACAGAAGAGAGGTTTTATACAGTAATTATGCCCAACTAGACATCTTTCATCTCCAATCTCAACTCCAGATCAGAAGTTCATCCATATCCTTATATGTGATCATGTTTGTAAGCAGAGCATAAATGGATTAATCTATTACGCCCCCAAAGTTAGAGATTAATGTGCAATCCTGCAGAAAACACCAATCAAGTCTGTGTGGGGGATGCAGAAGGATCCCAGCCACAAATCTGAGCAGCTTAGTGACAGCTAATGCTAAGCCGAAAGAGCGAGAGAAAGCTTGCCCAATCACAAGGGGCAAATACAAAGCCCAATTCAGACACGCACTCAGAGGCAAGTCTACTAGGTATAGCAACCGAATAACTCCTCACTAGTTGTCAGGCTCCTACATACAAGTCCACTGACTGCATTCTGTCTGTTGCTATGCACTTACTGTACAATCTAACACACTTCTCTTTCAGCAGCAGTTCCATGTATTGCTGTTCACACCCAGATTTGAAAGAAATCCATGGTAACACTGCAGTCCATCTCCAACCAGGCAACGATGGACCAATGAATCTCATGATCCCCAGCTCTACCCTGTGCACCGTCTGTGTGGAGTCTGGCACGTCCACCCTGAGGTGTGTTTGTTTGCTCCGATTACTGCATTTTGCTCCCACCTGCCAGCAGGTGGATTAACTTCTCCAAAATGCTCCTAGGTGAGTGTTAGCGGGTGAATGGTAGAGTTGGTTGACTTGCGTCACAAATTAAAAAACTAACATTGATAAAGGGATTAGATATTGGCATTTTTAGGTATTGGGAAGTTGGGCATTTTTAGGGATTTTATGTTGTTGTTGAAACCTGCATGGGTGATTTCTGTTTCAAACCTGGCAACCTGTCAAAACATGGAAAACCAGAGACAAAATGTACCAAAAATATTGAAGCTTGGATTCAAGGATTATGTTGTCAATAAAATTAGTAGAAAGAGAGCGGTGATATGCAAGGTCTGCAAATTTTAAAATTTAGCAATACAAATGCCACGACATCCAGCTATAGTGGGGTAAAAAAGTATTTAGTCAGCCACTGATTGTGCAAGTTCCCCTACTTAGAAAGGTGAGAGGGGTCTGTAATTTTCATCATAGGTACACTTCAACTATGAGAAACAAAATTAGGAAAAAAAATCCAGGAAATCACATCGTAGAATTTTTAAAGAATTTAATTATAAATTATGGTGGAAAATAAGTATTTGGTCAATAACAAAAGTTCAACTCAATACTTTGTAACATAACCTTTTTTGGCAATGACAGAGGTCAAACGTTTCCTGCAAGTCTTCACCAGGTTGGCACACACTGTAGCTGGTATTTTGGTCCATTCCTTCCAGATTCCAGATCTCCTCTAGAGCAGTGATGTTTTGGGGCTGTCACTGGGCAACATGGACTTTCTATGGGGTTGAGATCTGGAGGCTGGCTAGGCCCCTCCAGGACCTTAAAATGCTTTTTACGGAGTCACTCCTTCGTTGCCCGAGTGGTGTTTGGGATCATTGTCATGTTGAAAGACCCAGCCACGTTCCATCTTCAATGCTCTCACCGATGGAAGGAGGTTTTGGCTTAAAATCTCACAATACATGGCCCTGTTCATTCTTCCCTTAACACGGATCAGTCCCCTTTGCAAAAAAACAGCCCCAAAGCATGATGTTTCCACGAGTGGCGGACAGAAGAGGTTCTTAGAGAAGAAGTTACAGGTCTGTGAGAGTCAGAAATCTTGCTTATTTGTGGGTGACCAAATACTTATTTTCCACCATGATTTACAATTAAATTCTTTTAAAATCCTACAATGTGATTTCCTGGATTTTTTCCCCTCATTTTGTCTCTCATAGTTGAAGTGTAGCTATGATGAAAATTACAGACCTCTCTCATCTTTCTACGTAGAATAACTTGCACAATTAGTGGCAAACTAAATACTTTTTTGCCCCACTGTACATCCGTCACTACAAAACCCACAAAGAAACCTATGTGGCTACTAACTTTTTGGCTAGTCAAACATTAGTAAGAACGATAATGTTACGTTTGAGATATGTACGATTTGGCTACAAATCAACTGTGTATTTATTGAGAACACAAACCAGCCAACATTCAGAAAATGGACTTCGGTATGTGAAATGGCAAATTCCATATGACTTTGGGCTTCTGACATGCTGTGTGATTGGCATGATGAGTTTCACAGATGATTTAAAAGGCAAAGAAGAAATGCAACACTATCTGCTCATGTTGAAACTAAAACTCAACTCATGACCGCGGTCAATTCACTGATTTAAACGTGGAAACTGGAGATAGCAAATCATAAATATGACTTGAATTGAGACTTACATGACTTATAACAGGGACATGACTTGAGTTACTTAATAGTCAAGTCAAATTGCACGTGTGACTTACTCCCAGCTCTAGCATATGGCAATAAAAAAAAAAAATCAGAAAGCAGCCAAAGCCACTGTTTGTGTCCTTTGCTCTTTAGTACTGGTCTAAACAGATGCGTTCGGTTTGAGCACCAGCATTACAAACAAAACAAAGGCTGCGTTTATTTTCTTAGAATAAATATAGCAAATTATCATAATTTCACTAAGCTTTTAACCCACATTTTCCATTCTGGTGATAACTGCTCCACCAATCCAGTTTGCCTGTCACCACAGTGAGGGCCTGATCACCTGACCTACCTCGCCTACAATCATCACTACAGTCAGACGATTTTCCATCACGTGAGCTGACACCTTCCTGTACAACCTGTCAGTCATTAATTGCTGCATGCACAGAGCGATATGACCACGCCCAATAACCAAACAATCAGGTTTTCCTGCAGGAACACAGTGTGAGACCAGGAAACTTCAAAAAGCACTGTAATGTAAGCATCCATTAGAAATGACATCAAACAATTCTTTGTTAGTTCTGAAACTACTCTGCAACATTAAGGAAGCCTTGCACAAAGCTCAGATGAGTATGTACAATGACAGTGGCTCTCAGTCATGTCATATATACAGTATATATAAACAAAAAGCATGACATGCTTCAGTCACACAACTGTGGGTGTGCATAAACACACATACACACGACTTAACCATGCATTCTCAAAAGTGAGAGAGAGTGGCAGTAAACTAGTCATACTGAAAACAAGGCCGAAACCAAAAATTGCTGTCTGTAAACAGATCTCTGTCCTGTCACTGCACACCTCACATTCACCAGTGTAAGATGCAAAGTCTAAACTGATTTAATTACTTAAAAAAAAAAAAAAACATGTCAGACAGCATCATGCATCTTGAGTACCAGGACAGTATCTGGGCAGGGGTGCGCCACAAAAGGTGCTATTGCATCTAAGTAGGGGTGAGCAATATGGAGAGTTAAAAAGTCTCCACCATCTGCTTTAACAGAAGAATTACCATCCTATCCTAAACACATTTTATTACTTGCACTCGACATGGTAAGCCGTTAATACTCCATTTGGTCTAACACCCCACATTTCCCGACAGACACAAAATTAAACAAATAATAGCCCAGGTTTTATAGGACACGTACCGTTGCCATTTGTTTGGCGAGGAGCTGCTCAATAAAATAGTTCCACTTTAAGTACATGGAAAATTTTTGGAATTAACATAATGCAAGTGAAAGCAGCAATTTATTTCAAAATATACAAGAAACAAGATCTGAAGAAAACACGGAAAACCTGTTAAACCACCCCAAAGAGGACGCAGAAAGTCAGATAGCACTGATACCACACAAGATTATAATATGAAGGCTATAACATAATCAAAACAGTGCTGTATTATATACTACACTTTTGATTCCCCATCATAGGCATTCACAGCAGCTGCAAACTGTATCGGAAACATAAGGGTTCATTAGTATTGAGGTCACATGTCCTAGATTAACGATCCTTTATGGATGCTGAAACACATTCTGACAGACTGGATAAGAAACGCCTCTCTAAACAACATTAATTAAACTAATATAATTAATATTGCAGCCCTACTCTAAAAAAAGAAAGAAAAAAAATCATGACATTTAGTGCTGGTATTTTTCCAGCTTAGCACAGCTTTAAGGCAGGCTATTAAACCTGACTTTAGCCCGTCTCAGCAAGCGGCAACTCTATTCCTAAACATGTAACTGTTCCAAATCCGTAATTAGCTGGATCAGCAGTGTTAGGAACAAATTTTGTACAAAAGTGGACCATTGTGGACATGGTTGCTGAACCACTGGCCTATAGACTAAGGAACAATCTGGTGCTCTTTTCCTCTAACCCAATTCATTCCCATACTCTTTTCCCTTATTACCAGTCACCTTTTATTTCCATCTGTATTCCCCATTCTCTATCACTCAGAGTTCACTTTCTCTCCCTCTCACCTCCTCTCCTACGTTTCTTGCGCCGGCTCTTTACCTCCTCGTCCTCCTCTGTGATGGTGAAGAGAGGGGCGATTGCCGGCCTGCTGCCCCCCTTCCACAGCCTGGGGGGCACCGGCATCGTCCCCACCTCCTCGTAGTCCTCTTCTTTTTGCTCCTCGTTTCTCTCTCTCCCTCTCCTGTCCTGTGAGCTTACTCACGCTAATGCTAACTGCTAGCGCACAGGCTGCAGACTGATCATCTGATCGGAGCGTACTTGGGAAGAGTGAGACAGTGTGGGAGATGGAAAGAGTGTCAAGAAGCGACTAATAATAGAAAGAAGAAAGAGAGAACGAGAGAGAGAGCAAGACCAATCGAACGGAAGAAGAAATATCTCAAGAAAGAAAGCAGCTGATTAAAGGTAGAGAGCTGACTGAAGTTTGTCTACAACATTGAAGTTTGGAAAAGCTTTTACTCCCTGTATCTGATGTCCTGATTCTCCTCTCCTCTTTTTATCTATGAGCCATAGGGATGCTGCTACGATTTCTCAAGGTCTCCGTTGCTACAGATCATCCTCTCTGACTCACTGACTCGCACACGCTCAGTGCACGCACACACACACACACACACACACACACACACACACACACACACACACCTACCTCTCTATTTCCTACTGAAATATTCAGTACGGAGGAAAGCAGGGCAAGATGAGCTGCTTGGCTAGTAATGAATATTTTGAAGAATTCTGTAGTCTGACACCTGGACACAAACATTCGCTTCTCTCAGCAGCCCCCAAATTAAAGAACACTTTCCTTATTAAGCTGCACGGAATTAACTAGAGAACCGATGGAATAAATGAAATCATTTGGCAAGCATTTTAATAATTTAGAAAAAGCAGTTCGGTGCCGCTCTAAGGTTAAATCCGAAACAGCTTCCTTTATGTTATATATGCTTGCTTAGGATGTATCCTGATGGTCTTGCACTACCTACTTAGTGCACTACATGTCCATTACCATGCCATTTGAGATTCAACCAAAAAGGAAACCAACATTTGTATAAATTTACTTTGGACTATAAATAGAACACGGAATGGTTTTATTCTGGTTAAAGGCATTTAAACCAGTTGTAGATCCTGCGTTCCCCACCTACATCTACACAATAATTATTAAATGCCCCAAAATTACAACCACAATAATAACCACAGAATTAAATGAGAACCTTTTAATATAAATCAGATGTAAATGCCCCCAAGACACAATCAAAACTTTTAGTGACCAAGTCTTAGTCTGATCATTAGGGGTTGATATATCAGTCCATTCACTATGATTTGAAAACCTTTTGCATCAAAAGGTAGATGGGTGGTGATGAATAACGATGTAAGGACTGTTGTGGAACCAAGCTTAACGTACCGAACTATGGGCCAGAAGGTCCTGGGTTCTCCAGAAGGTCCATTTGCCACTCTAGGAGGCTTAAGGCCCATAACCCACAAATGCTTGGATTGTACATTGTAAGATTCTACCAGTTTAAGGATAAGATACCTTGGATAAGAGCACCTGCTAAATGGCTAAATGACTAAACCTGCACCTATGAAAGAATCTAATTATTATTATTAAACATCACAGCCACTATACAACACACCAGAGCCAGACTCGATTTCCATTCAGTGTTTTCAGAGGGTTTTCTTATGATGGACAGCATATCTCCATGATGAAATGCCCTGCTATTACCACACCCACACTCACCACCAAGTCTTTCTGTGTGTAGTGTAAATATACAGCGTGAGCATGTCCACAAGGGCAATAAGGATCCACTTCAGCAGTTCACAAGAGGCCTGGCATTACTCCTGAGATCAATCACCATCCCATTCTAACACACACACACACACACACCTCCATTATGCTACGGGACGGCTACTCTGTGGTTACAACCATGCACCCAACCCAAAATATGAGTGTGCTAAAAGGCTAAAAGCTTTTCCAGATCAATGACCTAAAGGCTGATGGTAATTCAACTGGCTTTTTGTCCAGCATATTCCTTTGTTTAAACAACAAGGCAACTCCAGTGTTAGGAAGTGGCAACTGAACTCTATGAAGTACAGTATACCCATGTGTGCCCATCAAGTCCTGTATGTGGGGTATTTTAGACATCATATGGTGTTTTTGGAGACTACATTTTTTTAATAAACACTATTGATTGTAAAAGACCTTTTCATGACATTTCTTACACACCTTAACAGAGACTATAATGAAGGCAAAGCTAAAGTTTTCACTGCATTACTGGCTGGCACCTCCATCAGCCAATAAGAAAAATAAACCCCGTCTGACCAAGCCTCCCTCAGACACAGGCAACTGGATTCTGTGGAGTGCCCGTCCAGGCAGCCGGCACCCCCTGAGACTAAACAGGGTGAGGGATTTGCACCATCTAAGCACTGATAAGTGATATGTTACCCTTTTCCAAAATTTTTCCAGGTATGGAAAACAATAGGTTTTGGGTTGTGCCACAAATGTTCATACACTCATACCGCTTACAAAACTATAACGATACACAGTATTACCAATGTTAGAAGCAAGTTGAACAAGAATTATGCTCATTGGAAAAGGAAGTGTGTAGGTGTGTCTTTCTCAATAACCCTCATCAATAAAACCATAAACTCGCAGGCTGCTTCCATTATTAAACTAAACAGTACTTCACCTCCCTGCTCTAACAAACACCAAGAACATGAATCTTTTATTTGGGCAGTGTGGCATTACCAACATTTGTGTTTCATCTGCACATTAATTCTCATGTTGTCTCAATCAGCAGGTTCACTGGCTGTGAGGAAATAACTGGTCTCTGGAGTAATTCGCTATTTTACTGCTCATGGTTATCAGTGCAGATGTGAGCAACCAGGAAAATGAAGAACATTTGAAAATATTGGGGGGGGGGGGGGGAATTAACTCATTCAAACTGAATAGCTTGTTTTTGGTACTTAATTTGCATTTTGTGTTATTTTCAATAATGTGTGAATAACGTAATAATAATATGTCACATGAACACAAAACTAATTACAGAATGCTTGTCCAGTGCCTCTAGAGAAGGAAATAATTTCACACAGTCGATATTGTCACTGTAATTCTGTACTAAACTTGTTTGCGCTAAGGCAAGGAATTTAAATTTTGTATTACCATTATCTCGCCAACCCGTTAGTCCAGGTTAAATTCTTCGCAGTCCCTTTCAGCCTGGTAAAGCATCATATGCAGGCAAGGAGACCACTGCCGCCCTATAATGGAGTGATGACTTATTCCTGCACCCTGTGCACTCTGAGGAAAGGGGCTGGACCCACTGCGAGTTTGATCAGGAAAAGGCGGGAAACTTAAAGTTTTCGATCATTATTCTTGAGTTTTAAATCTAAAATTGTGGCACATTCAGAACGTACTACACATCTACGTTTTAAACAGGGGGAGGAGATAGAACTCATGCCCTATGACATTCTTACAATTATCCTCTGGCATTCTTTTTCTCGGATTGTTTGTTTGCTTGGGTTACAAGTCGTCTCGGCACAATTTGGCTGTTAACGGCCTAGCAAGTTTATGTCTTAAATGGTTTGGAGTAGGTTTTATACTGGGATAGGATCAGAATTTTATCATCTTCCTGGTTAACAAGTCTTTGAGGTTGGTCTCGTTAAAGAAATTTATCAATGGATTATTAGGTTGCATGTAAACAAAGCCACATGGGGTGCTATTGTATGTACAGAAGTGGATTCTTGGAAAGCCACAGCCAAATGCGCTCGCTTCTCACAGCCTCCTTCAGCTTCAGATTCTGCACGCTTTTCAGTGGCCTGGTCTCTTCTGAAATACCTACTTGTGTCATAAACACAAAGGACAGTTTCTCATTCCATAACTATGTGAAAGAGAGGGAATCCATATAGGGCTGAGTGAACCAATGTTCTGCACGCAAGTCTACAGTGTAAAATGTAGCCATGTTAAATGTTAAACAAAACTAGAAAACCAACATGTGGATATTAAATAATGGATATTAAATACACTACAGTGTACCATCTAGGTACATACTGTGGTATTCAGACAGCATCCAGATCACAGGCCACATCACGGATATGAAGAGTTACATCAGATGAAAAAAACCTGCTGCCACATGCGTCCTGTTGTCCAGCGCTGACCTACCATCAAAGTGCTGTACTGTCAGACCTGTATCCTACATGGAATAACTGATGAAGAAATATCTTCATATTTACACTGCTGTTTGTTTGGTCAGGTTACACAGTGAGCATCAGTGCTTTATTTGAATATGCAGGTGCACTCAGGAGAAACCCAGTCATGCTGACTCACAGGTGCAAATATATTTGATTACAACTAAACTTAAATTTGAATTGACATATTTCAATCGTATAAACATAGAAGAAACGTTTCCATGTCTGAAATGAGCAGCAATTAGAGTGTTACACTAGTCCATACAACCGTTTGTATGAATATAACTGCATTTTTTATGTGTCTTCTACATCTTGGAACAAAATGTATGCACAGTTTGTAAGTAATTATTAACTCGGATTTAATAACTATAAACCTCGATAAACTCTTGAACGGAACACTATAAAATCACTCACCACAGGAGTCACTCGATAGCTCGGGACCTAGCAGGTGTCTCGAGACTTCTAACAGGTGTCTCGAGCTGCCCAAAAAACTGAATAACACAGTACAATTTGTCGACTTTCCTCACAAAAATAATTGGAAATGTCTACAAAGTGTAATTTAACGTGAAGGTCTGACAGAAACTAGACTTAAAACGGCAGTTTTTATAGTTAATCCTCTTCTCGTGACCGGCTCGCGCCGCCTTTAATCGCCTCAGGAGGTTCAACAGAGCTTCTTCAAGCAAGCAAGTGCTAAAACTGCACGCTTTTGTTGTCCGTGAAGTCGACGCGTGTTTAATAAAACCGTGACAACACTCGAAAGTTTTAAGTTTGAGACCCCACTCACCTCGGCTAGAATTACCGCACACATCACTGTCGTCCTGATCCGCCATTTCTCGTCACGTCATAACAGCCTAGTGGACAGGTAAAGCACAACTTCGATTCTTTACATAATAGAGTCGACTCTAAATCGATTCCTATACCAAGCTTTGTACCATCGGAATCGATTCGACACAATCATTTTCAATTTTAAAGTCACATAACACAGTTTGATATGTTATGTTTGATATTTTAGAGTACAGTTTTTATAGTTACCGAAAACCAAAACTAGGCAAAAAGTTATCAACTTCGACATACTCACCCTGAGTAACCTCGCTCTGGTGTCGACTCTCGAACTTGATTCCTTTGGGATCAGCTCCATAACATGCACTGTCCGATTCCTTTGAAACATGGAGTCGACTCCAATTTGTTTTCATTTCCAGGGGTTGGGAAACAGCATAAATGTTGGGATTCAAACTTTACTAAGTAGTTAGCACTAGATTATGCCATGTACCACGTTTATTACTTACACAATAGTTATTCGAACTTCATTTTGAGTAACTTCACTTAGGAGTCGACTCTCCATTTTCAATCCATAGAGACTGAGAATCGGTTCATTTTTAGGTCGACGCCTCACATATATCATCAGATAATGTGAGACTTTAGTAAGCTTTAATGTGCCTACATTGATTATATACATAATATATATTTATGTAAAAATACCACATGTGGTGTAAAATGGTAAGAATGGTATAAAATATTGATTCTTTGGATGTGTTAGCCTACATTATATATTGGAATAAGAGTTATTTTTAGTGTACAGTTCAAGGCCTTTTACTCTATTACATGTAATACTTATGAGGATGCCATAAATATACTTAATTGTGCATACATGCTAGTTTTGAGTCATCCTGTCTTTAAAGATGACTGGGGTAATCCTATACCGCCACCTAGTGGAATGTATACGTTTGTTGAGCAAAATGTGCAGTCAACCTGGAGAGCCTGGCTCAGAGGTCCTACGAAGTCAATGCCATTTGCAGTACCGAAGCCACCAGTGACATGGAGCCTAGATGTGGCAGATAAAGATGCCACAACGTTTGAACCAAATGTGGAAAACAAAACTGATCCTCAGCTGATAACACAGCCAGAATTTAATGAAATAGTCAGGGAGCAGGACCATGAACCATGGAATGATTGGTGTCTGACATTTGCTTCTATGGCTTGGTTCTGGAACTACGTGGAATGTGTTTAACAAGAAAAAGAAGCAGCTACTGTTTTAGCATTGCTTAAATGGTCTATTACAGGGGCGCGCTCTCCCTGTACTGTCAAGTGCTTCAGAATGTCCATAGAGGGGCGCTGTAGTACAGTACAGCACTTCTAAACAAGCCTCCTTGCTCAGAACACGACACAATGATAATTTTGACTCGGATTCTCCATCGGAGTTTTCAAATCATAACTGTATGGACTTTGTTTTAGGGATATAGAGCAGAAAGTTAAATAACTGACTTTAACTTTGCGCCTGTATTGTGGTTCAGGATTATCTTAACATATTCTTGGGCCTTATTATTGAGAAGTTATTCGGGGCCATTGAAGCTAGAAAACGCTGTCCCCAATGTTTTTTTTTGGCACAAACCATATAATCGACCTGTTTAATAATAATGATACAGATTACATTTCTAGGTTATGATTTTTTGTGTCAATTCAGAGTTCATTCTCTGCCACCAACAGATGAATATCACAGTACTCCAGGGTGCACCCACTTTGTGGCTGTAATGTTGAGATATTCATCAGCTAACCTGTAGTGACAGCCTATACCTGCCAATAAACTTCCTACACTTATAAGCTTTTCTATACCTGCCAATAACCTTTTTAAGCCATATCTTTTCATTGGTGCTGATGTCTCTGTTTAACATACAGACTGGCATGACAAAATTCTATCATTTTCCAGCTGATACTGATGCTCCTGTAATTTGCGCACCCACTATGTGTTCGCTGCCTCATGTTGCTTTGAACTCTCACAAAACTAGCACATGCTGTTAGTTGGCAATCAATCTAATAGAACTAACCTGTGCAGCTGTGATTGTAAGTCTAAGTTACTGACTTTAAAGTGCTTTCCTTTTCCCATTGTATTCATTTGGCAAAATATTTGATTGAAAATCAGGTTGATCACAATACAAATCCAGAGAGTTCTATCATTTGAACTTTTCAGTCACCAGAAAAGAACAATAACCAATGAGCTCATATTGCCTATATATGGAGATAAATATGTCCATTGTAAAGTTAAACTGATTTCCCCAGAACTGAGAAACTCAGAGACCAGAAATAAATTATGGCTGTCTTGTGAAATAGATGCAGTTAGAGCAATATGCCTCACAGTCAGAGTGGCAGTAATGGAGTGTGATGCATTAGTCATGACCATCTGCTACAATTTCTGTGGGTGTTTCAGTGTTTATGGAAGTTACCTTTCCTCAAATCCCAGACACATCTCAAGTCAGAAGCTCCCAAGTTTAATCCAGACTATGTCATCTCATTCTTAATTAGAGTCCAGTGACCCCAAACTATAACTCTAATCCAAGTCCTTACCGAGACTAACATTATCCAATAGTATTTAATGTTCAAGTATAAATGGAGATGCTTGATGGTGCGGTGCGTCCCAGGTTTACTCCTCATCTTCAGTTACTGTGCTTCCTTTGGCTTCTCCAGTTTCCTCCTACATCCCAAAAACGTTGGGTGGTTTGGTTTTCTAAATGCTCCTGTAGCGGGAATGAGTTGACATTTACATTTTTAGTGGAATTACATAATGACAGAGTCTTAAAACGTACATCCCAAGCAATTGTGGATAAAAATCCTTTTTCAAGAGTCCAAACAGTGGCAGCTTGGAAATTGCTGGGACTCAAACCTTGGACATTTCGATAAATATTTCAGTACCTTATCCACTGTGCCACCACAGTAACAATGTATAAATGAATTCATGAATTGATAGCTGATTCTGAGTATAAACCATTTAAGAACATGAGAAGCCATTCTGTCTAATAGTGTGTCCTGTGTCTGAAAGAGAGTGTGTGTTCATGTGTTTTAGACACTTATATAACTTAATGAAACTCCCACTAATGACATGGCGCAATCCCAAGGTAGAGATTGTGTTCTGCCCTCCACCTAGCACCTAGAGACAGACAGAGAGAGAGAGATGATGATGGTTAGTCAAGGATTCCAAACACATTCTGACAAAAATATTACACTTTTACATCCTCTCATACTCACACTGGTAAGGTTTCTCTTCTCTCATCTCAGCCATCTCAGAAGTCTAAGCGCTATATAATCTATCATTCATTATCATCAATATTCACATGACAAACAACCCAGCCCCCTGACCCGAGGAATGGCAGGAGCAGTGCCAGGACCTGAATGCAACTCAGTAGCCAACAGACAGTCAGGCGTCATAAAACTGGCACTCTACTCATAGCTGGCACTCTACTTAATGAGCTATCTTGGGTCGTATCCTACCAGTCAAGGTGAGGTCTATCTGTTGGTTATGACGCTGCATTCGGTTCTGGGCACCATAAAAGTCCAGGGATACAGGTTCCTGGAACCCAAAGTATGAACTGCTTCCTGGCACCAAGAGTCCAGAAGTCGTGTCAGTTCATGTTCCCTTCGGTAATGCGCAGACAGTCCCAACAGTTGTGAATGTACGCCAGAAGCTTCTCGGAACACGGAGCTGGATATGCGACCACGTGACACAGATCAGGGTTACTCCCGTGACAGATATCACATATGGATAGATTACATTTTAATTTCCATACTGACACTTTCAGTATGACACTTTGATAGGACAGGGTACAGGACTTCTTTTAGTTCCTAGAATTAAAAAAGTCACAGCAGGGGGAAAGGCTTTCTCATACATGGCCCCCCAACTATGGAATAAACTTCCCACTTTAGTTCGAGTCTCAGACACTCTCCAAAGTTTTAAGTCTAGGCTAAAGACATCTTTATTTGCGCAGGCTTGACTAGATTTTAGGACCAGGATGATGGGCTTGGGTCACTGGGCCGGAGTCTGGATCATGTCTGGCCTTGCCCGCCTTGTCCGTAGCCCTGGAGAGTGTCGATTGGGCGGTCTGGCTGGAAACTGGGCTTCGGTCCTGTGATTCTTGACTCATTGGCATCCTTGCCTTGAATAAGGGCAGAGCTGGGGGGGTTCATAGTCAAAGAGTCTTTGGTGATCAGAGACGTTGGGTTGCTGTCTTCTGCCTCCCGCTGGGGTAGCCCAATGTCTAATGTGTCCCTCGGGCTGTGTTTCCTACCGTTTCTCCTCTTTCTAGCTATGATGCTATTTAGCTAATGTGCGGGGTCTCATGCTACACATGGAATCAGTGATGGTTAATAGAACACTCGTGACTCTTAATCAATAACTAATTAATTTCTGTTTTATCATCCGAGCTGTGTTACGGCAGTTCCGGGCCCCACACATGATGTTCATCCACTACAGCTCCAGTCAAGCTGCTTCCGTCATCAGCTCCAGCCCCATCATACCCGGGCCACTTAATGCCGATGTGCATACTTCACATTTTATTTGAACTTTGACTCCATGACTTAGACGCTCTTAGATTTATCATCTACGCCGCCCAAGGAGGTTGGGTCCCTTTTTGAGTCTTGGTCCTCCCAAGGTTTCTTCCTATAACACTCAGGGAGTTTTTCCTTGCCACTGTCGCCCTAGGCTTGCTCAATTTGGGATTGGACGTAGTTATTAGGAGATAATCTAAACTTGTAAAGTTGCTTTGAGACATTGCTCCATTGTAAAAAGCGCTATATAAATAGATCTGACTTGACTTGACTTGACCTTCATACCTAGCAAAAGGAAATTTCTTGACTTGGCACCCATTATGTATCCTGCCATTAACACCCAGAGACTGTCACCTTTGTTTGCAGTGGTGTCGTAAACGAGAAACCTGGACTGCTGCTGACTGGTACCTTACGGTATTTACCCAGAAATCCAGGTTCTGTTTTGGATCTGATGATGGTCGGGTTTAAGTATGGAGGCCTCAAACCCTTGCTTCAATCCTGCCTTTGCTATGGAAGGACACACTACCCCAACTGCTGGTTTGATGATCTGGGAAACCATCGCAGACGACAGACAGTCAACCCCAGCAGTGATACGAAAAATGAATCATAGAGGCATTTCTAGCAGTGACTAGTCTCTCTTCCCAAAAGTTGCCTCTGAGATTATTTTTGTAGGGCAGCAGGGGAAGCACTTTTACGTCCTCTTGTGGCAAGATCAAGTGTCTAATCAGACCACATCTGTAATCATTTACATATCTGTCTGAGACATAACCACATGCTGAGTTTTGCAGCAATTTCTATCTGGGTGCTTTATTTTTTTTGTCAAATGTGTGTATTACCTGACCCGTGGTGGTCCTGTGGGGTCCTGACCATTATAGACTAGTATAGGAGACTATAAACGTACGTAGACAAACAGGCGGACTACAGTCTGTCATTGTAGAACTACAAATCGCTTCTACATGGTAAGTGGAACTGATAAAATGGACAATGAGCGTAGAAACAAGGAGGTGTATCAAATAAAGTGCCCGGTGAGCGTGTTTATATACAGTAATTGTTTTATTGTTCAGCTCTTTATGTCCATGCTGCATCGTCAACACTATATCAGCCAATCACCGCACAGACTGTTAGCTACTAGCCAATCACACACGCTTACAGGGTTCACTTGGCCGCGAATCCACACCCACCGGCTTTAAGAACTCGCGTGGAGCTTTAAATAGCAGGTGTGCGTTAGCGGTTCTCTGTCTCTCTGTTGTTGACCGGTCTGAAATGTCTGCTGCCAGTCCTGAACCGACCGCACCGATGCCCTCCTCCCCAGGCCGGGTCTTTTTCCAGACGGCGCCTGGTGTAGGATGCGCGGGCAGCGGTGCAGTGCCGCGGGACGACCCGGTGCAGAGGAAGCAGGGCAAAGTGACGGTGAAGTACGATCGGAAAGAGCTGCGGAAAAGACTGGTACTGGAGGAGTGGATCATCGAGCAGCTGAGCGAGCTGTACGACTGCGAGGTGTGTGTGTGTGTGTGTGTGTGTGTGGGTGTGTGTGTGTGGTGTGAGTGTGTGTGTGTTGTCCCCCCCCCCCCCCCACACATATGTTTGCATGTGTACATTTGTATTCCATTATCTGACCTACATTCTGTCTGCGCTTCTGCAGCGCTTTTACGCATGACTACATAAAATCCCCAGTGCTGACTTGCCTTTAATTTGCGTTAAAGGAATACTCCAGAGGGTTTCTCTCTCTAACCTCTTACAGCTCTGTCTGTAGTGCAGGTGTCATTAGTATCACATACAAGAATGGCAACTTATTCCTGTACGGAAAATGAAATGGAAAAAGGGTTTAGCTGCAATGAAAGCCAATGGACAATTGTTAAATTCTGTAAATAAACCTTTAAAATGTGTATAGCCTGTAACAGTAAAGGGGTTTGGATGGGACATGAGACATACAGTACCTGTAATGGAAATCAGTTGAGCTGTTAAATGTTGCCTTTTAAACGTGAATTGTGAATCCACAGCTTTCCATGACAATGTAACAAAGATGTCTGCATTGTAGCAGTGTAAGTGCACTTGTTAAATTCAGGTCCTAAAGGTTGCATAGTTCTTATGTAATATAAGGTCAGAGTATTTCTTGGAGTTTTTCTGTACGCTACCTGTAAGTGTGGTGAAACGGAAACTGAACCTATTGACCCAAACACTAAGACACAATTCCCCCCTCTAACAGCAAATGAAGTCAAACCAAGATATTGTTGTTAGCCAGTCTTTGTCTTTACTAGAGGGTACCTAGAGTAAGTTCACTGTGTTTTCTAAGATTTGCGAGTCCAAGTTGAGTCTTGAGTCTCAGGTGTGTGAGTGTGAGTCCGAGTTGAGTCTCGGGTCTCTGACTCTGAAGTCTGAATTGAGTCTCCTCCCTGCAAGTCCAGGCCAGCTCTTGTGTCTCTAGCCTGAAAGTCAGAATCAAGTCTTGAGTCTGTGGATGTCAGTTGGATATTGAGTTTGTAGAGTGTGAGACTGAGCCTCTAAGCATGAAAGTCTGTTTCGAGTCTGTGGCATGCGAGTCTGAGCCAAGTCTCAGCCCTCTGGCATGCCAGTCTGAGTTGAGTCCCTGCCATGGAAGTCAATTATTGAGTCACTGGCATGCAAGTCTGGGTTGAGTCTCTGTTATGTGAGTCTGAGTTGAATCTTTCATATGTGAGTCTTGTCGAGTCTCTATGTTGGATTGTGAGTCTGAGTTTCTAAGCATGCTAGTCTGTCTCGAGTCTGTAGCCTGTAAGTCTGAGTCGAGTCTCTGTTGTACGAGTCCGGGTCCAGTCTCCAGTCTATTTGGATATCTCTAGAGTGTGGGCTTGAGTCTCTAAACATTCAAGTCCGTCTTGAGTCTGTATTGTGTGAGTCGAAGTCTGCAAGTTTGAGTCGAGTATTGATTCTTGGGAATGCAAGTCTGATTTGAGTCTCAAGTAGCTTTGGATCAAATTTAATTTAGTAAGTGGATATTTTTGATCAAATTGAGTTTAGTGTGAATATAAACAGTTTAGTCAGAATGATTTCAGTTGAGTTTGTATGCAACAGACCACTAGACTGGGATTGTTGGACTATTCGTTTACTAATTTGGTGTGCATTCTGTGTAGCTGGACTTGTATGGTACATCTTGTGCTTGCTATTTTTTTGCTGTGTAGGGTCTTTCTTGTCGTATTGATTTAATGTTTTCAGAACACTGAGACATCTGAAGTGGAAGACCTTCTTCCTTAGACAGCACAACCATATACAGCAGTCCTGTTTTTCAGAGAAGTGGGAGTTGGAGAAATATCAGTGACACTGGTCTAGAGAGGATCATTCTGCCAAAATGAAATTTGCGCCATTAGCTTAAATGCAGACGATCAGTCTGGACATTGTTGGTGTCTGATGTTTTGCGCTGGAGGATAGTGTTGCTGATAAGTAATGGACATCTGACACCTAATATTCTGTTAATGGGCTTGTGTATTACTGGGAGCATGTTTTACACAAATAAGCCCACACTCGCTTCAACTAACCAGCTCAAGGCCATAAATGGATATATCAGAGCAGGAAAAGCCTAAAATGACCAGTCCAGGGAAGTTGTGAGTCAATAATAACGTTATTAGTTCTGATTGTGAATGCTGTTAATGTCATTTTCCGCTATAAAACTGTTTACTAGACTGTTTGTTGGAGTATTTATTAGACCCTAAAGTCAGTGTTTTACAGCCTTGTTTTCCTGTTGGTGTCTTTGACTCTCAAAGGCAATGCAAATGCTATCAATGCAGATGCCATTGTGCCTGATTAAGACTGAGCTTTAAGAGTGTTTTTTTTCAGTAAACGGATGTTGGCGTATTAGGGAACATGCGTACAGACAAATTTATAGTTTACAGTTTAACAATGGAGATTGTAGAAAAGCAGTTTGCGGATCCTGAACCTTAGAGTTAAGTGCTGAAAATCAGTCCTTGGGGACCTGGGTTCAAACTTCTGGCTGTGCGTTTCTAGAAAGTTGTGTTGGACTTGCATCCTATCTAGGATGCTCCTCTGACTGCACCCAGGCTTGTGGGATAGCTCCAGGGCATACACCATGCAACTCTGACCAGGATAAGCAAGGTCAAAAACAAAATGCTTTGGTTTGTCAAGAATCTACACCCAGCAGCCTGAGGCCAACCACAGTAACAAGGAAAAACTAACATAAGGTACACAAAAGTAAGAAGCCTTAAGCAGGGCGATGTTCAAATGGGGAGACCATCATCCTGATTAGTGAAAAATGTCAGTGGTGGTTTAGTCAGTCATTGGTTCTGCCACAAAGAGAAAACGAATGACTTCTAAATGACTTCTAAAAGAATAGCTCATAACTATGGAAATCCACCTGTAGAAGGAATAATAAACACAGGAAAGCACTATGTGATGCAAGAATAAGAAAATTGAGACTTTACAGACATATATTGGGTTTATTTTACTCTGGTGAAGATCGAACTGGTCTGCTTCTTTGTTTAGGTGTTCTGGGGATTTTTCCTTGTCAGTGTTGCCTCTGGCTGCCCATTCGGGAAGAATAGACTCCGCTTTCTTGTAAAGCTGCTCAGCAATAATGTCAATTAAAAGAAAAACGGTTATCAAAATAAATTAAATTAACCTGCTGGCAATCGGTGCCGCTCCTGTATCTTGGCGGTAACAGCAAACTGCTGAAATCAGCAGTTCCTGAGGACAAGCTTGGGCTTTCCTATGGCATTACAGAGGGGTCATGAGACTGAGAGATTAGGTACAGCTTTAGAAATGTAAAGTACGGTGGAAAAGTCTTAGGCCACCATTAGATTTGCTGTTTTAGCAATGGTTTGTTGACCATATATAACATACTGTTGATGATTGGACGAATTTCTAATTTGGATTCCTCACTCCATAATCCTCTTCTCCACTGACCTTTAGTCCAATCCTTGTGAGCTTTAGCCATGATCCCTATCTGAAAAAGTTTCTGGGCTGCTGTTCTTCCAAAAAGACTGTTCCTCATCAAGATTCTTCGTGCTATAGAAGGGTCAAATTGGCATCCCGATGAAGCTGCCAGATGCTACTAAATACTTGCCCCTGTAACCTATAGAAGCTGTTGTTTTTTCAGATTGTTTTCTGCTTATTCTGTTTATTACTATTGCGTACACATTTTCTGTATTTTCTGCTTGTGTTCTAACCAGGAGACTGAGAAATAATTATATATGGTTATTATACGATTGCTGAAAAAAATGGTATATCTAATCTAAGGTGGCCTAAGACTTTTGCACAATACTGTATTTGTTCACATCTTTAACTAGTTCTTTCTTATTGTTCATAATTTGTAAGCATAAGCTACAGAATCTCCATAGACAAACGGTGGTCCATAAAGAAATGGTTTCCCAACTTTAGTGGAGAATTTTGCTGGCTTGCACAAAGCCCTGACCTTAACTCCACCAGACATCATTGAGATGAAGTGGAACGCCATATGTTGAGCCAACATCAGTGCCCAACCTCACAGTCATGTGACAAACACACTCCGAAGAGTGAAGTCTGCAACAGCTCCATACTAATGCCCATGTTTTTGGATGTAATTTTGGGTGTCCATAAACTTTACACTCTAGTGCAGTAATATAGCAAAGATGCAGATGAGGTTTTAAGGCAAATCATTTAGGTTGAAGTTGTTCAGCTGATAACATTAGGAAGCTCCTGACTTAGATGGTTAAACTATAGGCAGCCGTAGCAAAATGCCTGAGGGAAATTCAGAGTTCTTTCCTTTATAGCCCACCGAGTCCGTGGGTACTGTTTGTTCAGGTACTGTCAAACTCACTTGGGAGCAGGATGTTGCACGTCTAGCACAGCTGAGATGAAAGCCTGATGGGTGTGCAGACAATTTGCGTTTGTCTGCGACATCAATAAATACAACAAGCGTGCTACTTTTGCTGGAGTGATCAGACCAGGCTGTGTGATGTCTGAAGTGGATGTGGGTGTATTACAGTGACTCAGTGGCTTTTGTTAAAGGAATATTCTGTACCTCTAAACTTGCTAATGGCTTCACTGGAGTAAAAACACAATATCTTACATACAATGACTGGACACAGTGTATTGGGTACACCTTGCTAGAGCCGTTTTGCCTTCAGAACTGCCTAAATTCTTCATGGCATAGATTCAACAAGGTGCAGGAAACATTCCTCAAAGATTTTTGTCCATCCTGACATGATAGGATCACGATTTGTCGGCTGTACACCCATGATCAATCTCCCGTTCCACCACATCCCAAAGGAGCTCTATTGGATTGAGATCTGGTGACTGTGGAGGCCATTTGAGTACAGTGAACTCCTTGTTATGTTCAAGAAAACAGTTTGAGAGATTAGAGATAATTTAAACTTTGTGACATGGTGCGTTATCCTGCTGGAAGTAGCCATCAGAAGACACTGTGGTTATAAAGGGATACACATGGTCAGCAGCCATACTGAGGTAGGTGGTGGGGTTTAAACCATGCTCAGTTGGTATTGAGACCTAAAATTTGTCAAGAAAATATCCCTCATACCATTACACCACCACCAGCACCCTGAACCCTTGATACAAGGCAGGAGGGATCCATGCTTTCAGGTTGTTTACCTGATCTGAATGTCGCAGCAGAAATCGAGACTCATCAGACCAGGCAAGGGTTTATTTTTTTCTATTCAGTTCCTGTTCTTGACTGCCAGGAGTGGTCTTCTACAGCTGTAGCCCATATGCTTCAAAATCAACATCTTCTGCATACCTCGGCCATATTTTCTACAGCTTGAACCTGTATGCCCACTCTCCTCTGGCATCACCAAGGCATTTTCATCCAGAGGACTGCCCTTGCTGGATATTTTCTCTTTCACACCATTTTCTATAAACCCTAGAGATTGCTGTGCATGAAAATCCCAGTAGATCAGCAGTTCCTGAAATACTGGCGCCAACAGCCATTCCACGTTCAAAGTCACTTAAATCACCTTTCTTCTCCATTCTGATGCTCGGTTTGAACTTCAGGAGGTCATCTCGACCATATCCATTTGCCTAAATGCAATAAGTTGCTGCCATGTGATTGGCTGATTAAATATTTGCATTAACAAGCAGTTGAACAGGTGTACCTAATAAAGTGACTGGTGAGTGCATAATGTATTCAGTCTTCACCTCTCTTTATTACAGACGTTCTTTGGTTAAAAGAATTACTAAACATGCGTTTGGTTAGAATGGTAATTGCGTACAAATAGTGCTTTAAATGAATGAAAGTCTGAGAGGGTCTCGAACTCCTCCAGAACCATCAATCGCACTAATGCTGGCTATAAACAGTCAATAATCACTTACAGTAATGAAGGCTTAACCTGATGAACCGCACAGCCTGAATCCACAGCAACAAAGCCCACAGTACCTCATGTTATCCCTGCTTGACCGTCTGCCCTGTATACTACACAACATGCTAACCAGATCAACCTGAAATAAATCCTCCCTCCAGTCCAGAGAACTCAGCCTGTCTGAGGCACGCCATACCTCTATACTGTAGGTACACCCTAAATGACCTGCGTGATTGACGCTAATTTCGGCTCTTACCGGATTCAGGCGCTCTTGTATAAATATACAGCAGTATCTTAACTCCTATTGAAGCCGTTCTCATATTACAAGGAAGCAAATGCCTGGGTTTTAGATCAATAATAGGGCTATTTAGCACATGGTCTGCTGTTAATCAGATTATGTTGTTTATCTGAGGCCGAACGTAGAAGGTCAAGTCTGCACGCATGATGCTTTAATGTAGAGTACGTTACTGTTTATAGTTAATGTTTTGACTGCTCAGTGAGTGTGTTTATGATTTAGTTCTTGGTGCAACTGTCGTAGTGATTTTTAGCCAAAACGTTCTACTTGCGTATCATCTTTTCTCAGATTGTGCCAGAAGTACTGTGGAACATTCAAGTTTGTCTTTCGAACTACCTACAGAACTGTGCAAAAATCTTAGGACGTCATTAGACTAGATATACCATTGTTTTAGCAATTGGTATAATGATCCTATATCATTTTCTCAGTCTATTTTATTAGAATAAAACCAGAAAATACAGGAGATTTGTGTACAGTATCAAAAACTGAAAAACAAAACTATAGGCTACCGGGGGAAGCATTTACTGTGACCTCCAATGCCAAATTGGTCCTTTTATAGTCCGAAGAAACTTGACCTGGAATAGAGACAAACCGAATGCAATTTTCCTGGCCGATTCTGATTTAAACATATGATCGGCCATTTCTGCTTTTCTTGCTGTCTAAGAATTATAAATGACAGACAGAAACATGTTTGTTCAACTTTTCTTTAAATGAAAACTTTAAATGAAAAGATAGCAGGGACTGCTTGCTTGTGCCTGGCTCTGCACTATCTTTAGTTGTAGCTTTAACCTTTTTACCTTTGTTAGCTTTAGCAAATTCCATGTATTCAGCGAGGTGTTTTAAATGTCTTATTAAATTCTTTTTTCCGAACGTTTTCTGAGTTGTTCCTCCATGGCTCATTTTCGTTATGCATGTATTGTAACCAGCAGACTCAAAATGGCTTCCACACTGAAAACACGGCTGTGTCTGAAATAGACCAATACTCCCTCATTCGTATCCCTGCTCCCCCATTAGTAATGCACTTTATATAGAGAGAGAGACTATGTAGTTGACCAAGTAGCACTCAAAACGCAACTGAAATCTAATGAATCTCATCATGAACGTGCTTCAGAAGTGGTCTCATGAACCGGTGAGTGGCTGAGCCATGTTTAAAGCTCTATACACACACGAACTGAATTCTGAATTCAAGAAAATAAAAGCACTGTGCTGTTTGTGTGGTTGTGTTTCTAATACTGTCGCCATCGTGCGCTGCAGGAGTGTAAATGGAACAGAATCAGTTATGAGACTAATTGGCTGATCTAACAAAAAAAAACTTAAGATTTCGGTCATCGGCTGATCGATTGGTGGCTTTCTAACCAGGAATGGTCTTTTTGGAAGGGTAGCAGGGTAGTAGGTGAAAAGGCTGAGATATGCTTGGTTCAGTCGTTAACATATGGTCATTATACCATTGCTAAAACAAGTCTAATGGTGGCCTAAGACTTTTACACAGTACTGCACGTGGAGCAGTGTTTTTAGGGAACGTTTTCTCTGTACTGTTTTTCCATTAGCACCTCTCATGCACAGGACACCCCTAGTCTGGCGCACTACAAACAAAGCCTTGTGACATGAAGCATTCTGAGACACAGAAAACCCCTGGTGAGGCAAAACAGAGAGATGAAACATGGGTGGAACTTTAATTTCTCCCAAATACTAGTTCATATCCCACCTCTGGTGAAGTGAGGATTGAGTTGTTTCAGTTTGTGTCCCCGTCTGTGGGCAGAAAGTCCCGGTTCTGTCCAATCCTTGTTGTTCCTGAGTTTCCACCTCGCCAGGTGTCACAGGGTTGGGTCTGTAGTGCCTGAAGTGATTTGAGCGCGACACCATGTTTGTTCAGACACTGTAGCAAGATCTACATAGTTCTGCAGGTTTTTGCTGTTACCCATAGGTTTCTATTTCATTTCCGTCAGCAAAGCACATTGTACTTTTTGTGTGACCTTTGCAGGACGTCACTGCAAAGTGGAGGAGGATCAGTACCATGTTTTCTATTTTGTAGACAGTTTGACTTCTTGCAGCTTGATGATCACTGTGGTCTTCAGAAGTGCTTTGTATTACTTTTTTTGTAAATGTATGTTCCTAGCTTGGCAGGGACCAAAAGAGAACCTTGGAACAAGGTTTTATGACACAACTGCGGTCTCGGCTCATTATTTAGAACACCTGTCTGTTGGAGAAGCTGTCAGCCTCAAGGTTTACATCCACAGAGGAGTCGGTGTGTTCAGTAAAGTAGATCTGGGTGTTAGCTTGGGCAGAATGTGTTTGGAATCATGTAGACTTCCACATTACTCATTCATAACATGGCTTGTTCTAATTATGACTAATTTTCTAGACTGAGCATTTCTAAAGAAATATTGCTTTATTTTTTGCTGTATGGCCTTAATTCTATCCATATGGCAACACAGTGTTCTCCGGCTGGACAGAATTCATCACTTTGTACGTACCGTTCCACAGTGTACTCGGCGTGCCATCTTTTCATGCCGGTTCTTATGCAAACTCTAATGATTATACCTCATTACCATGTCTGAGTGGGTCTCCAGTGATGCTGATTTCTCCCTCACTGACCTGACTCTCTGAAGCGGCGGCTGAAGATGCCGAACAGACTCCCCGTGCAGTGATGACGCTGTCTATTTTTGGAGACACTGCTTCGCCGGTGTGCAGATCCCGTGCTCGTCTGAGTTTTCACCCAAGGTAATGGGGTTTAGTATTTTGAAGGCTTGGCGGAAGGACTGTCTACGCGGTTCTGAGGGCGTAAGTGTGCCTTGTCATTTAAAAGGTCACCGGATTAAAGTGGCAGCAGCAGCTGACGCACTGATATTTCACGTATACACTCTGCCAGGGGGTTTTCAGTACCAAGGGTTCGTCAGTAAATCCCAGCACTCCTCTTACACTTACCCTCCCCACGTGGATCGATAGTTCATTTGAGGTCCTGCCTGGAGTTGAGTTTTCTCCATGGTCATGAGGGATTACGTTTCATAGCATGGTGTGTTAGAATCACTGTGTTTTATGTGTGTGTGTGTGTGTGTGTGTGTGTGTGTATATATATGCACATCTGTGTATATATACCGTACTATGCAAAAGTCTTGGGCCACCATTAGATTACATATGACAGTGGTTTAGCAGTGGTATAAGGACCATATATAATTGTTTTTGAGTCTGTTTATTCGAATACAGTCAGATACAGGAGATTTGTGTGCAGATTCAACAAACTGAAAAAAATCAGCTTCTATACAGCCTCTATAGGCTAAAGTGGCAAGTGGTGTGGCCTCACCTTGCACTTGAGCATTAACAGCATCTGGCAGCTTCATCAGGATGCCAAGCTTGGTCGTGGATGGTATTTTTGGAAGGGGAAGAGGGTGAAAAGTCCAATGACTGGAATGAAGATTGATTGGAAAAAAAGACTTAAGGAGTGGCAAATTCAAGTCTGAAGTCGACTGTACGTCTCACATGTTCATTATACCATTGCTAAAGCAACAAATCTAATGGTGGCCAAAGACTTTTGCACAGTACGTTATGTATGTGTGTATATATAAAACAGTAAAAGGACATAAGTATTTCCCCCGCTGCCCTATAAAAAGGCTCTAGGGCTACTTTTGGGTAGTGTACCTCTTGGTGAGAGACTGTTGACCCCTAGACATGCCTCTTTGTCTTAAGCCAAAGAAGTTGAGTTTGAGTATGGAGTTCTTGTGGTGAGCACATCAATCCTGGCTTTGCTGTGGAGTGACACGTTACCACAACTGCTGGTGTGATCGATGAGGATCTACAGGCCCGACTGCAACATCTGTGGGCAAATGTGCCACTGGATACCATGTGGAACCCGTTTGCCTCCAATGCCCAACCATATCTCATCTTGTATCCAATCTAGATGCGGCCTAAATAAATATTTGTTACTATTCTTACATATTACTTGTATATACCAGTAGACATGACATGAATACATGAACACCCACAAGAATGCCAGGACCCAGGTTTCCCAGCAGAACATTACCGAGAGTGTCACACTGCCGGCAATACTCCCTTCACCTATCACCTGTGGTTTTAATGCGATGGCTGGTCGGTGTATAAATTATGGTGATCAAATGTTACGCTGTAAGCCGTGTGTTAGAGTTAGTATTGTGCGAGATCACTTCCTTTACTTGTCCTTACCATGGAAGTGAAGTCCCATGCAAAACGGTCCATCTCCTGCCATGTATGAACCCTCTTCACGCTTATCTACCTGAGCGTACATTTTCATGCGCATTGGTATTCTCTGTGCGTGTGTGTATGTGGGGGATGTGGAGGTTGCTGCAGGCTCTCCGTCTAGCAGGGATTCTCCACTCCTCATAAGCTGTCTCAGTAGGTTTAAAGGCTGCTTGGTATTCTGATAAAATAAAAACCCCTCAACACATCGACCGTCTGCTCCGCTTTGTTCCCAGACAAAACACAGCTCGACTGGACAATGAGGGGGCAGGAGGAAAACAAAGTGTTCTGTAGTTGGCTTCCATCATAGCAATGTGTAGCAATGCAGAGTGTGGACAGGATAAAACGATGTTAAACTGAGATGTTGAATCCTGGATTCTGATTGGTCAGAAATGGTTTGATTTTCTGTAAAACCGCTCTGAAGGAGTGCGGCTGCAGGTAATCACAGGTTTATGTTAATGAAAACCATATGGTTTTGTTCTGTGTTCTTTTTTTCGTAAGCCTTTCAGATTTTATAAAGGTTACAAATAAGAATGACTATTGCACTGTTTTCATATTGTGTTTTAATTAATATTTTTGTTTTCAAATTTACACTATGTACAAAGTATCTAAACTACCATGTGACTAAGGCAATGTCCATTTTAGTCAGCGTCCTGTATCACAGAACGTAATGCAGACATTAATCGGCACATACATGTGAGTGTATGTTAGTTATTCATAAATGAGGCTGCTATTACACTATATGTACAAATGTACTTGTATATGTTTATTAGTGTGATTGCCCATAGGGGCAAAATTAAAAAGTCCAAAATTTTCCCATAGTAAACGATTGGCCCAATGTTAACGAATGGGGAAAAAATAACATTTGAAGCTAGAGAAACTAAATTTGGCAGGATAGTTAATCTCATAATGGAATAAGGTTTTTGTGATTTTGGCAATGATTGGCCCTTGGGTGGTGGCTCTGGGGCCCCTCAAATCATGATTTGGCCACTATGTTAATGAATCGGAAAATGGGTGCATTGACCGTAACTCGAATTTCGGCAGGCTTGGTCCCAGGTGCACTCTGAGGTGAGATGTGGTGCCCTTGGGGCCCCTAAGGTACGCTCAGCAGGGTCGACCATTGCTCTCTAGTCTATATTGTTCCCTACTTTTGTTTACTTTCTCATCACCAAACTCTGTCTCATGTTTTTGGAGGCTCTAGCACAGGTAATTCCAGACTGGTATCATTGCAGATGGTAAATTATGAAAGTTAACAGTATGATTGGATTGGGACTGTGGTAGCCTAGCAGTTACTGGACTATGGACTAGAAGGTCCAGGGTTCAAATCCTACCTCTGCCAAGCTGCGCTGTTGGGTCCTTGAGCAAGGCCCTTAACCCACAACTGCTTGGATTGTAAGACCGTATCAATTGTAAGTTGCTCTGGATAAGGGCGTCTGCTAAGTGCTGTAAATGTAAATGTAAAAATTGGATTCCATTCAGATTTGTCTGGCAGAAGTAGCCATTTGAAGCCTGATCTTTGGGTTCTATGATTTTCCATATTGGCTGGCATATATGAAATAATACTAGATTGTAATAAATCTAAATGGAAATTATACATTTCAACTGGAATTAGCAGTTGGGAATAAGGACTACATCTCCCATTCTGTTGTGTACCTTTCTTCTTAATTGGCCACTTAGGAGCTCGTTTACATCTCACTTATCTTGTGAGTAATGTCACGGAAAGCCCTGCATGCTACTTTCCGAGTCGTTCCGCTGACAGATTTTGATAGACCTCGCTCTGTGACTGTAGAAGTTGTCCATGGCTGCAGGCTGTGCTCCTTTATCTAATGAAGTGCTTTTCACATGGCTTCCTAAGTCCTCTGCGTCAGCTTATCGTGATGGATGGAGTGTAATCCGTGATTGATTAGATGGGACTGACACTTCTTTTCCGTCTCATCTGTTAATTGTTTGCACCGACCGTGGAGACAGATTATGTTCTGCTCTTTGTCAAGCGTCCTCATTGACACAATGGTGCCTATGGGTCCTTCATGTCTGACAGTTGGTGTGGACTTTAATAACAGTAGTCCGGAAACGCATTAAACTGTTTTTATCAGCTCTTGCATTTGTTTATTATAATATTTTACAGCGCTTTTGTTGTTTAGTGCAGAATTATTACTAGTTTTTCAAGCCAAGCATCTCTGGTCAGGGTTACGGTTCTGTGAACGCACCAATCGAACTTCTTTGAGGGCCCTCAGGCATTGCCATATCCAGTATCTGGCTCATAAAACCCAGACACCAAGGCTGCTACTACTACATTTTAGCACAGTGATATTACTAGCATTTAATAACAAGCATTTGTGTTATTAAATAGTAATTACAAAAAAAAAGAAACTTTTATTGGTTTTCTTTTTATTTATTTATGTATTTATGTATTTATTTTTACTACAAGGTTGAGTACATTTGGGAATTATTTGTATTTTTTAAAAAGCACAACTACACAATATAAACGTAATGCATGTACTTTTTTTAATAGTTTGATAAACTGAAGAGGCGTTCGGACAATACATTTATGCAAAATATTCATTTTATGTAGTTTTATTAGAAACACAGTGATCAGATTATTAAGTGTCCATAATGGTCAACTAATGAAAATGCCCTTAGTATAAATACACACAATTAGTGATATGGTTATGGTGCCTGTTAGGGGTGATTTGTTGACATTTGTAACTTCTGTGGTTTGACCAACCATACAAATGAATGGAATTAAAATAAAGTGCATGTTTTGTGATGATATCTAGGAAAGGGTGCGCGTAAAAGCTGTAATTCAACACTTACTGTGATCAAATATTGTAGAATGATTAATATGGTATGGGTTAATAGGGTAAGAGTCTTAAAAACTATTTTAAATTGAGATTTAATGAGGAGTGTCCAAATTTTTGCATTAGACTAGCAACGTGTGAGCGGATGGATGTTTAGTTTTGGTGTTAGCAGAAGCACAATATAGCGAGTAAAAGTGGTCTGCTTTTGTGTTTACGCATCTGTGTTTGTACAGCTGCTTTAGCTCCACAAGCGTGTGTGTGTGCTGTTAGTTTGAGGTGTGTTTCAGGTGTGTGTGTGGTTGTTTTTAGGAAGGTAAGAGAATGGCTTTAACATCAGACCATCATGTATGTCATTACTGGAGGTCTTATGAATAGAAGCTATAAAAATGACTTGCTTCACTCCTGCGATCATTCTGGCTTTGTTCACATCACTTCCTGCCCGCGACATAATGTTTCATTTTAATATAAATGCTCTCTTGGTTAGGGGAACAATTTGCTGAGCTCCTATGGTGACGACACTTGGTTTTCCCATAGTAATGTTTCTCATGATGTGTTTATCCTGAAATGATTTCTTGTTGTCTCAGTGTGGCGTCAAGCTGTTAAATTAGGTTTTAGGCTTTTATTTCATAAATATGTAGAACACTGCATTCTTTTATACTCGCATTGTTTCCGAGATGAATGATTTCCATATTTATACAGGTTTAGGTTGGTCTATAACTCAAAAAGCTACTATAAGTATGGTGTTATCATGGGAACTGTGACCTGAACCAGGAAAAGCAGAAAGAAACAGAGAAGTGAGTCATCATGGGAAAGTGATATTTGTCATGATAATGACATAAATCAATTGAAATGATGAGAAAATGAATGAAACTAAAGCATCTTATTGGGAAAACTGAGATGTAGATGTTTGAAATCATGGTCAGAATAATAATAATTTTTCTTTTAAATCCTATTATAAATGATGTTTATTATTGTTAATAATGTGGATTTATATTTTGGTACTATAATACATATTGTATTGTAATTTTTTTTTATTTAATTTGAACGCGAACCTAAACAGTTACAGATTTGTTGGTTTGAATATTTTGGGGGTGTGTGTGTGTGTGTGTGTGTGTGTGTGTGTGTGTGTGTGTGTACCTTGTCTTACTACACTTGTAAGGACCAAATGTCCTCACAATGATGGTAAAACCGAGTCAGTTTTGACTTGAGGACTGTTTAGCTGGACCTCGTTTCTTTAATTGCTTTTCTACAAACTGTGTTAGGTAACTTGTAGCTCAGCTGCATCATACACTATCGCCAATGTGTCGTGATGTAATTGTATCGTGACCCGTGTATTGTATCGTGAAGTCCTTTCCAGTACCCAACGCTAGTGTGTGTATTGAGTTATATTCATAATTCTTTATTATTTTATCCAATCTAATGTTAGGCCATTGTATGGAATTGTGACCTCCTCCTCCTTCCCACATTGCACCATTACCATTTCCAAAAGCTGTGCAATTTCCACTTAGCCACCCACTTCTTATATATACACACACACACACACACACACAGAACACAAATCCCTGATCAGTGCGGCGCTAATCACACACTAATACAGCCACTAATTACTGTCCCACTTCCTCACCTCTCTGCATCTGTGTGAGGATGCAGATGCTGATGCGATTCCTGTATGAAATCAGACCCCAGGATGGTGAGCAGTTTGTTTATCATCGAGCAAACAAGGCAGTGTTTTAGTAATGATGCGTGTAATGCACAGTGACAGGCCTCCTGGGTCCAGCTTCCATAATTTAATCTGAATCCGGTTCCTCGGTAAACCCAGTTTATGAAGGCACGCCTGCAGATGCAGCGTGTGTCTAAAACAAAAATTGCATATTTCCATAATAACTTGGTGTTAACTGTGTGTGTGTGTGTGTGTGTGTGTGTGTGTGTGTGTGTGTGTGTGTGTGTGTGTGTGCACTGTGTGTGTGTTTTGTGGGTGGGGTTTGGTGTTTGGCTGGATGTTCTCGGCCTTTCCTGATCACTCAAGCACATGACATGGCGCCACTGCCATAATCAGCTTATGCTGATGGGAATGAACGGTGGTGTGTGTGTGTGGTGTGTGTGTGTGTGTGTGTGTGTGTGTGTGTGTTGTGTGGTGTGTGTGTGTGTGTGTGTGTGTGTGTGGTGTTGGTGTGTGTTGGTGTTCTTAGTACACACAGATAGAGGTGTCCATGACATGCATCAAATTGGACAGCCAAGGTAGAATTCATTTGTGTACAACACACACACACACACACACACACACACACACTCTTTCAAAGCCCCAGTGGTTTAGGTTGGCCTATACCTTTCAGGATGTATCCTGAATAGGGAGCTGTTGCAGCACTGGGGGATGATCACCCACAACTGGCATCACCTCCCTCAGCGTTTGTGGTGCATCATTGGAACTCAACCTTGGGTCTAATTGCTACTGCGCCACTCGGGCGCTCGGCATTAGTCATGGCGATGACAAATAATTTGCTCTCCTGATTAAACTAATCGAATGAAGTCATTACCTCTGGAAGCTGACATTAGGAAAGTAAAACCCTGTCCTAATTCGTAACAAACTAATGAACAGGATGTAACCGATAAAACATTTTCATTATACAGTACATCATTTCTAACCATATGATAGTATAGCTGTTTTTAAAAGGTAGTCTTAAACCACCTCACTTGGCATGAATATGTTGCCCCCTTTTGATTTTGGGTCCCCCACCTCTGGCACTTTGACAACATACTTAGAACACGAGATAAAAGCCTGTACATGCTGCTTCTAATAATAGAAAAACCAAATACTTTGCATTAAAAAGGTATTATTGGGACTGTTGTGGCCTAGCGGTTAAGGTACTGGACTTTGGACCAGGAGGTCCAGGGTTCAAATCACACCTAGGCCAAGCTGCCACTGTTGGGTCATTAAGCAAGGTCCTTAACCCACAATTGCATGGATTGTAAGATCACATATTATCCTGGTAATTACTGTTGTGTTTTATTGGCTGATTGAATTATTACGAACAAATAAAGGTATTAATAAATGCATTTTTCTCAGCCACTTTTGGCCCACATCGTCCTGCATAGCCTTCGTCTGCTTTTGACCCTTTTACTCATCCATAGCCAGCTCCCTAATTGCAGCTGGCTTCCTCGTCCTATGTACCTGTGTGTTCATTTGTTTCTTGTTTGGTCTTTTGTTTGGAGCTTTTGGGTGCACTTGGATTTTGTCCATCAGCTTGTTCCGTGTTGTTCTTCCTGCACTGTGGCTCATCTTCCTCATGGGTTTGGGTCTGTTTTGTGTACTAGTTTTCTTGTTTGTGTTCAGCCACCATATGTACCCACTTTTTTTAGCTGCATTTATTTGCTTCTTGTGTTTACTGTTGGCTGTTTAGCTCGTCTAGTCTGTTTGCTTTGTTACCTTTAATTAGCCTTAGCCTTGCTTTCTTGTATTTGGGTTCATTAGTGTGTTTAGTCAGTGTGTTTCTTCACTGCTTTTACGTCAAGTTCCTGCATCTACATCCCATCCTGTGGCTGTGTAGCATATTTCAATTAAAAAAATATATTTAGTGTCAAACGTTAGCAAACAAAAATGCAATACATCCCGTATGATGAGGACGTTATTATTTATAAGGACCAAATTTGCTACATCAAAACAGTGGAAGTGATTCATTTTAGCGAGCTCCTCTGGGAGTTTCTTTTCTCTCCTTCACACCCAGTTGTCAGTCTTTCATTCCAAACAGCTTGTTAAATGGAAACTGGCCCCTCTTTGCCCATAGCTCACTTCAGCTATCAAGAGGTCTGTGTATTTATGTCTCCCTCATCGCGCCATGTGAGCGAGTGTGTGGGCGATGGTGTTTATCTGTCATCACGTTGGTGATTAATGGAGCTTCAGATTAATCTCAGGCCTTTGTGCTTTGGAAACCTCCAGAGCACCTCTTCAAATTCTCACCATACTGCCATATTCTGCCAGTCATCACCTCCGGACACAAGGCAGTTCAGTACACCGTGGAATGTCAACGGAAATTAAAAAAAGATGAACAATTTGTGTTGCAGGGGTTTTCAAAGGAGTCTTCAATGAATTTGTATTTTTTTCTAGGAAGAGGAGATGCCTGAAGTGGAGATCGACATCGACGATCTTCTGGAGGTGAACAGTGAAGACGAGAGAGCTGTGAAACTACAGGCAAGTACAAAAAAAAGTACAGATGTTGGAGCGTTGGATCTCCTAGAATGTGGTTTAGGTTACGCCTTGTGACATTTTGCCATTTTGTCAGTACAGTTAAAAGTTTGTGAACTCTTTGAACACTGGAATTCTCGTGGCCATTCCAAACACAACAATCCTGAGTGTTTTGGCTCATCTTGGTGCATCGTCTAATGTCTAATGCGCTTCGGGTGATGGAGCACTACTGAAATTCACCTTTAACATTAACATGTACAGCTTTGCTTTCGCTGGTCCCCGATTGAAAGTTGTCCATTTTTAGCTTTCGAGCGTCAGTGCTTGAAATCAGATGTGCGCAGCTGCAGGGTGCCAGCGAAGGGAACGCAGTAGTGGAGTGACATCTGGTAAACCGGAAGCCAGGTGTTGCTGCTGCATTTTGAATTACTGATTGTACACAAGGGAGGACCTGCCAGAAGTAGTTTAGTTGTGATATAGCAAGACGCTGGACAAGCACCTAGGTGGCTTACCTGATTTAGCTTGATCCTGTGTCAAATACTTTAGGTTCCTTCACTTGAGTGAAACCCAATGTGATGTTCTGCTACTGTAGTCCATCTGGCTCAAAGTTCAGTGTGTTGTGCACATACTGCTGTTGTAATGATTGGATATTTGGGTTAACGAGGTCTTCCTGTTTGCATAAATAAGTCTGACCATTATCTTCTGTCCTGTCTAAACAACAAGGGGTTTCCATTCGCTCATTTTTTCATTTTCACATCATTCTGAGTGTTGTGTGGGAAAATCCCACATCACTTCTCCATTCCAGGGTCAGAGCAGCATCTTCCCTCCTTCTGATGGTTGATGTGAGTGTTAACTTAAGCTCTTGACCCCTATTAGAATGACTTTACTGGCTTTGGCATAATTAACATGATTGGTTAATTGGGAAATTCCATGGCCGAGCAGGAGAATGGGTGTAATAGTGGTTCGGCTTTCTTAAGGTATCGAATTAATTCCGAGAATTGTCCAGTTTTCCACTGGTATTTCCCCGGACAACCAAGATTTTGTTATACTGACCTTTTCAGACTGAAATACATTGTCTATAACCCATAGCTCCCATTTCATCTGAGTTTGAAAAGACTGACCTTTTGGAAAAGTTGTTAGCCCAGAGTTGCAAATCCTGTTTAGCGTCTCCACCGAGAATGAGTAATCGGTGTGTTCAGTAAAGGCCAGACAATGATGGTCCGTTATGTCGTGGATGAGAATCCGATCGCATTTTGAATAATTAACGTCAAAATCCAGGTCATTGCAATGGGTTCACAAACTTTTTTTCCAGCTATACTGCGCAAATAAAGTTCTTTGCTTCATATTTGAGCTTAAACAATACTGAAATGAGCGTTTCCCGCCAATTTGCCGTGCCTCTCGAGGATAATTCCATGAGAAATTTGTACTGCAGGTGCTCGTGATCATACCTTAACGAAGGTGCTGAGATGTTTGTGTTTCTGTCTCACCAGGAATCCCTCACAGACTGCTATAAACCCACTGATGTAAGTCAAACGTGCACGGTATTGTGCGGATCTGTGTCAGTTCCTACGTTTGAATATTTTCCTTGAGCTACTAATGTAATAGCTTAACAGGGCATCGCAGTGTAAGTAATATTCACGGTAATGAACCCTCAGGTCTGAGTAACCCTTTATAGTGGATGGTACTATGGGCTTCTGCCTCAGTACACACACACAAACTCGTGGATAGATTTTGGCTTGGAACAGCCTGAACCTACTGACCGGAAACAACGAATCTGTCTAATGGACCCCCTGCAAACGTCAGCCTTTTTACGCATTGTAACCCACTGACCTTCATACAGCCATTCATGTCGTATTATGCAAGAGTACAGATTAAGCTAGTGCTTATTTTTTCATTATAAGGGTGTGAAAAGAAGCCTCGTTTGGGTGCAAACTACACAAATGGAACACCTTGGTGAGAATTGCCTTAGTACTGCTTAGCAAGCAGGTACCTTTAAATAGCATCTATTTGACTTTGCTCCGTGTCCATGGTGTTGTAATTCTCCCCAAGCGCTTCACCATGAACGTCACAGGATGACGTTTGATGCGACTCAGCGTCATGGTCGTTACCTCCAATTAAACAGACTGCTATTTTCTAACCAGCTGTTTTATCAACGTATTAATTGGTGCCATGTTTGACCCTTAAAGGTCTGGGAGTGTTTTGGTTGTTTCTGCTTTTGACTTTGCACATGACATTTGAAAGTGTTTAAGTGTCTTGAAGTTTAAGCAAGTGCGCCGAGTGCTGAACAAATGATGAATGCTGAGACAATTTTGTTTCTCATCAAAATGTGTTAAGAACTGAATTTAACAAGTTCTGAGGTGGTCAAGTGACAAGGTATAACATTCTGAACTCAAAAACAGATTTTGCCCCATGTAGGACTGGTAGCATAGTGGTTAAGGTACTGGACTATAAACCAGAAGGTCCAGGGTTCAAATCCCACCTCTGCCAAGCTGCCACTGTTTGGTCCTTGAGCAAGACCCTTAACCCACAATTACTTGGATTGTAAGATTGTGAACCCTGGACCTTCTGGTCCAGAGTCCAGTACCTCAACGACTAGGCTACCACAGTCCTACATGGGGCAAAATCTTTTTTGAGTTCAGAATGTTATACATACCTCGTCACTCGACCACCTCAGAACTTGTTAAATTAAACCCACAATTACTTGGATTGTAAGACTGTATAACTTGTAAGTCGCTCTGGGTAATGCTGTAAACGTAGGAGACAGTTAGATTGTAAAAGCAAATGGCTAGTAATGGCTCAAGGACAGAACACAATGAATTGGGTCACTGCTTAAACCAACAGCACTGATGACTGATTCTGTGACCTTCTCCCTCTACACACTCATTTTGCTCTCTGGCTCTCTATCGTAGACTTTCGTACAGGAGCTGCTCGGGAGGATAAGGGGGATGAGGAAACTTGGGGCGCCCCAAAAGAAAAGCCTTTAAAATGCTCGCCAAATGCCGACGACAATCCAAGCTGCGATGGCTGCGAGTCCCAGAATCTTCAGCCAGCCCATGCTCGGTTTCTTCCTCGTCATAGCCTGGACTACAAATCCCAGGCTGCGCCAGGTCAGCCGGGATTCACATGTTCTGCTAACAGATCGTAGCGTCCATTTAGCACAGCACACCACAACCTCAAGCCTACAACGTTGTTTAGACTGTATTTGAAAAACATTTTGTCCGTCGTCTGTTTTTTACGCTACAGTCTAGTTCCAGTCTGGTCCGAACATTTTGTGTCTGTAGTGTCTGGTTTTAGATGACTTTGTTTAAAGGTTGTTAGGTTTGGGTTTCTCGTTCGGCCATCGATGCACGCTGGGTAATGTAGTACGTCAAAAGGGTCCGATTGATTTGTCTTCCTGATGATCTTTTCATTACCTAAGTAACACATGTTAACAAGCTCGCTTCAGTGCTGCATCATAAACATGTCATAAACCTTTGATGACATAAGTCGTTTAGTGACGTAACCACGATATTACCAGTAATTGCCTTGACAACAGTCATGTTTGTTGCAATGGCAGCTCATCATTTTATGCTATTTGGAACAGATATAAGACACTATAAGACATGAACGTCTCTTGAGTGTTGGTCTCCCATGTTATTCATTCTGTCACATGTAATAAAGTTGAGGCAGCATTAATAAGGACCTATAACAAGAACTGCAGACCAGAGCACCAGTAGTGACTTCGTGTTATGTCAGTTGTCAGTAATAGAAGCTGGCCTAACCAACAGTAACATGATGCTGGTAAACTCATAACTCTTAGCAGCATACCTCGCCTCTTGTGACAGGTCTATGACATGTTTATGTCAGTATTTTGGCACAGGGTTCAAGTTAATTTCCCTGTTTGCACAAGGTCATTTCATACGGGTTATATCCTGATAAAGATTTTAGCAAGAGTTTTTACACTTCTGTCCCAGTATGTCTGGTCAAACATATGTGGGCGCCAATTCTAATTAGTGATCACTGTTCGCTCAGCCACACCCACTACTAACAGGTTCATAATACGAAGCATACAGGTATGGAATATCCAAAGGAACCGGTGGTAGTGGAATGGGTTGTACTGATAACCTCATTTGCTCCAAATATGACAGATTTATGGATATCCATGTTCAACAAAGCATTTCAACATTCTGCCCTCCTAAAACAAAGTCCACAAAGTAATGATTTACCAACTTTGATGGAGAACCACCTTTTGCTGGCGTGCACAGACGCCTTTGAGATGAACTAGAATGCCAGCTGTGATCCATGGCATGTTGCCTATTGGCCAGCCATGTTCCAAAATCTAGTGGGAAGTTTCCCAGAAGAGTAAAAGGGGGTCAACCATGCTGGTAGTCATGTTTGATGTAATTTGAGTGTCCAGAAACTTTTGGCTAGGTGGTGTGTGCACAACAGGTAATATTCAACCATTACTATCAACCTATTTTCAATTGTGTTACTTATGATTTGCTTCAAGTCTACACCAGACAACTAATTATGATATAATACATTTAAAGGGATTTCACTTGTTGGTAAGACTGCCTGATTTCAATTTGTTTTCAGTGCGGTTTGTGTCTACACCTTTAGGCAATCTCTATTTGGATATAATCCTGATTACTCAGTGACCTGGTGTAAACGAGGATTTATTTATTTGTTTATGTAACATTACATTCGACAGCAGCAAGACAATAGGAAGGTTACATCAAACAAACTGCACCAGTTTGGAGTGACCAGTTAACCTAATGCCTGTGTGGAATGTGGGAGAAACCCGGAGTCAATTTACATAGTCACGGGGAGGACATGCAAACTCCACACAGGCCGAGTAAGGTCGGAGTGTAAACAAAGTCCGAAGCTAAAGAGGCGTCATGGTAATGGTACTTATTTAAATTCATTTCTCTAGCACATTTTAAAAGCCAATTCAGATTGCCCAGACTCCTCCTACATGGAGTTTGCATGTACTCCCCATAAGCGTGTGGGTTTACTCCGGGTACTCTGGTTTCCTCCTACATTCCAGAGACGTGCATTAGGGTGATTGGTCACCTAAATTGGCCCATGACTAGTGTTTGATATAACCTTGTGCCCATATAGCCATTGGTGCTGATGCGATGTAAAACTAATACGCAGAAGCCAAAACGTAAAGCATTTGGAAAATATTAAGGCCTGTTTTATGGCTGTGACTGAGTTCTGTATAGTAAGTGTTCATGAGCTGTTGTAGATGTTAGTTGTTTTTTGGACTATAATCATTATTTATTATTTAAGTAGAGATTACACATCAATTTCCCCTTCAGAGCTGTACGTAGGTTGCCAAAGAACTCAAACTGGTGGACTTGATGATATTCTAAACAATTAGCTCTCTGATTAATTAAAGGGAAAGTGAAAAATCCAATGTAAACAGTTTTCTACTTACCAAAAAAGCACTGGATCAGCCAAAATGCTTCGAGTGTGGCGTCATGCTAATGTTGCTAACAAGTAATGTTATACACTGAAATTCTTAAAAGTAGACTGGCTTAAATGACAAACATGATGAAAAACTTCTGAGATATCATTTAACACTTAACTAAAAGCCTTATATTGAAGGGACAATGCATCCTGGGAACAGTAGTTGTTTTCTTTGGAAGTTAAAAACATGTGAAGTTTCAATTTATTTATTGGTTCTAAGTAATTGTTAAATATCAATGATTCATCTGTTAGCTTTGATGCTTATCTCTAAGCAAGTCAACTGAAATTAATTCTGTACAACAGAGCAGCTGAAAAACTAGAACTATATTAGACGTAGTAGACATATCGTCATGCTAACCAAAAATAGCCTACAGAAAAAGAACATCTAACTAAATAAGATTTTGTAGATGGAAAGCGACAGCATGCAGGTAGTTGAGAAAGATTTGGAAGAGGAAAAGTTGAAACAGTAAGTTTGGTTAAGTGCTGGATAAGTACAACGAGAGATCATCCACCACCAGGGTGCAGTGCAGAGAGTTTTGATGATCCTTCCTTTTTTGTCTTTAGAGATGGTTCTAATGATGCCATGTTGGAGCTCAGGTTTGATTAATGACTTCAGGTAAGGTAAGGTCCAGCTGTGGCCAGCTAAGAAGTGGATGGAGTTTGTATAAACTATATCCTGTATAGAAACAACGCTACGTTTTTAAGTAACTTGGTAGCAGCATTAGCCTGTGCTGAACATTAACACCAAACGTCAGAGCCTTAGGAGTACTGGTTGACCTGCGAAATTCAGGTTTGGTGGAAAATTGTGTTAAACTTTTTTGGGGTTTTCTTTCGCAAAATGAGACCAGACATTTGGTTTCATGCATATGGATGTGAGATTGTGCTGGGATGAAGCTACGGTGCTGTTACTGTTCTGTCTTCTTCGGTGCCAGTTCATTCAGGTTTTAGGTCAGACAGATTTTTAATGTTACTTTTATTAAGCGTCTCATTACTGCTTCTCATCTACAACCAGCCTGGATGAATATGTCAGTTTGAACTTGTACCACCCTCATTTCATTTCCTTTCTTGATAAGGTGCCCAGCAGATTGGACAGGTACCTTTTGTATGAATCTGTTTTATCGTGTATAAAAAAATCACTTTTCAGGGTTTTGGCTTCTTTTGTAGAATTATTTAAACATTTAGAGGTGTACTGAGTCTTCTTGCGTTTGCATGTGTTTCAGTGGCATCAAGGGAAATTTGTAGCCCAACAACTTATGTTGGTGTTTGTTTTATGTTATTGATATTATTATTTTTTTATTATTCTGAAGGTCTAGGGTTTTTATGAACTGTATATCTGCGTTATGGATGCTTCGTGTTTTTTGTTTTTTATTGTTATGTAAGGTGTGTTCTTTTGCATTGTTTTAAATACAATAAAGAAAGTAAGATTTAATAATTCTGCTTTCATTTGCTGTGTTGAATGAACAGGTCCAGCTGTAAAAGATCCAGAAATGTATAGGCCAGAAATGGAACGTGTATCAATATTTTATTCTTATAAAATGTTGATGTCCTGTGCAGACATGGCAAGTCGGATCTAAACCTCACTCTTTCCTCTACTTACATTTTTGTTGTTGTTTTTTCACAAAAAGGCAGTGAATTAACATTGATCTTACATCTTAGAAAGGTACATCTTATTTTCTGTTCCACAACTATCTGCTTCCCTCTGTCTTTGGTTTCTGAGCTTGAAAATGAGACCACTGACTTGTTATGCATGATTGAGTTATTTCAACCAGTGTTGAATTCAGCATAGTTGTATGCAAAATTGACCAGGACTGGGTATCTCTTAAAAATTTCGGAAATCTACTGGTCCAATACCTTGAATCTGATACCAATACCAAAATTATCTGAAGATTTTTTTTTTTATTGTATTAGTATCAAAAATAAGCACCTACTAAAATATTTTTCTGACTTTTTTGGTAACTCTGTGGTAACAAGACACTGTGGTCTGTGCCTTTTGGGTATGGATTTTCAGCACCCAACCCTACCACTCACACACAGGCTTTGTCTTTTTAAGACATCCAGCTGTCTTCACTGGAGCAAATGATTGAGATGGTCAGAACATGGCGTATTGATTAAAACACTGATTCAGATGTTTCAACCATGAGAAGTACAGCAAGAGGAATTTGATTTGACTCACCACATAAAGCAGACCTACAATTTATAAACAGTGCTTTCTAAGGATAAATAATTTGTCCATCCATGTAAAACCAAACATTGGTAATATTAGACCAGCGTAAACAAATTGTTTGTTTGTCTTCCCACAGAACTCCATTGAAGTTAAAATTGCAGTAGTGATTTCTGTGGTTAGATGAAATGTCTGATCTTCCAGACAGTTTATTGACAAACATTCCATTACATGGAATTTGATTGGAGATTTAAAAACTTGTTCTTGGATATCTACTTTTTCACTCACTGCATTCTTTCCTAGGCAGGTTCATTACATGACAAGTTTCCCTAACTGTGGATGTGGCCATTTTTAGTGAAAGTGTGTGATTTATGAACATCAACCAGATCTGGACCCCCACCAAGCCTCACCAGGAGAAGCTGGGTCAAAATCCGGGGGAAGAAAAATAAAAATAACGATATATTACATATTTTATTTCCACAGAACATAGTGTTGGTGTAGCACAGTTCTTGGGACATGTCTGTATGCAGTTTGACATGTTTTCACCATGTCCCCATGGGTTTGCTACAGGTTCTGGTTTCCATTCACCTCTCAAAAACATGGAAGTATGCTGACTGGCTTTACTAAAGTATCTTCAAGTGTCAATGTACCGAACTGCATTGATGTACTGGACTAATAACCAGAAGGACTCAAGTCCCAGAACTGCCAAAGCCCCTGCTGTTGGTCCCATGTTAAGACTGGAAGATTTAAGTCTCTGGATAAGAGGGTTTGCTAAATGTTGATGTAATTAATCTAACCCAAATATTCAGTTATATTTAATAATAAATCTAATTTCTTATAAATTGTGTTGCGTGACTTATCAGCTAATCGGGACTAATCATGCTAATAATCATGCTAACTCTGCACACATTTACCTCAGGAATTAACTCACACAGTGAATGAGCAAAAGGGTCCAAATTCACACATTATACCTTACATTACTATTGTTTCTCTGTCTATTTATTTGTAAATGCGTTTTGATAAGAACCGTTGTGCAACGTTTGTTGTTTGTTCTCGATTAATTCATTACAAAAAGACGCTGGCCCTTTAAATTTCCTGACCTACTTTCCCGTGCTCGCAGAGACGCGCGTTCCCGAGACGGGAGCTCTGTAACCGCGAGTGCATGTAAGGAGAATGGCTAACGACGGGAGCGCGCGTCCTTCTGCGCATGCACTCCTGTAATCGAACACGAAAAGCCATTTACTGGTGTAAATGTTAGCGTTTGGATTGTTTCTCTTGTGTTAAAGACGTTTTAGGGGTGTTATGGCTCATTATTCCTTTTATGGTTGCACTTTACTTCGCTGACTTCCCTTTATGTCTTTGTCTCATGTCTTGATTTTCTGCTTCCTGTCTTGACTGTCAGGCTCATATGTGTCATGCCTGCAAACATCTGTGAGCCTTCGGTCAAATCAGGATGTGAATCAGTCATAATCACTGAGGCATAAAAGCAGATCCCTAAAATAAACATGGTTAAGTCTTGTTAATTTTCCTATACAGAGTCTGATCAATAAACAATTTGGTCTGCCATTAATATCCCATCTAATATTTAATACATTCAAAGTATGCACTTCCGAACACTTAATCCTTTGTGTTACTCTTTCTTTGTGTTATTGTATTTAATGGATAGATTTATTAACTGGTTGATAATGGATCTTTTCTGTACTACTATGATGACATGGCTGTATGCTTAGCTTTATGCTTTTGTTTGCTTGTCTATTTGTTTATTACATTGATTGCTTACATCAATACTAGTCAGGCACATTCATACTGGGCCATTTTAGAGCAACCAATTAACCTAATGCATGCCTTTGGCTTATTGGAGAAAACCCAGAGTAAACCCACACGGACAAGCTAGCTGCTTGTGCCATCATGCCCTGGCTGCCTCTTTGTTTTATGCTATATTAGCACGTAATATAACTAAAATACATTTTATTGTTGCATTTTTAATTTTGATGATCCGCTCTACCTAGGATTCAGTCTCACATTTAATACGTTATGGAAATCTGATGTGTGGAAATTTGTTTTATGGCTTATGTAATGCTTATACAAGCATTACGATGAGCCATTATTGATATCATTTGTTTTCTCGCTGCGGTGATAACCTCATTACACAGTGTTTTTTTCGCATTCTGTAAGTCTCTGCTGCGTTTTTAGCTAAATGCCATTTCGTTTGTACCACACTGCAGATGCTCATTGTTCTCACTATGTGAAATGTGGAAAGATGGTACTAATAAATCGAAATACTCCCATCCTGAGGAGCAACGTTTCTCTCTCACGCACCAGTACACAGCCTCAGTATTTCCCTGCTGAGACTGGAGGGCGTGAAATTGCATGCTGGGGTGGGTTATGCGATGCTGAAATGTGTGCAGGCAGAAATTTGCGACCAGGATTATGTGATACAATAAATTCCTCAGTCGCTGATGTGTGGATTTAATTAGAGCTAATGAAGGGCCAACATCACCAGCAAGTTCAATAATGATTCAGAAGCTGCTCAGGACGACGGCTGAATGATGGAAGATCACTCTGACTGTCGGGTAGTATTTCATGCAAATGCAATTCGATGCATTCATATTGACTGTTTTCCTGCAGCCAGGCTGTGCAGTGATTCATAAGTACAGCATCATAAGACCTTCACTGATCCTCCTATTTGCTAACTATTAACTGGTATGAGTTAGATATTAAGTATAAGCATTTGCTCCTGCATGGTCATAGATCAGGTTAAGAGCATTGACACAAACACACACATACGCCTCCTAAACCCCCCCTCCCCCCGTCAGGGTCCTGGCATTCATATGTATGTTACTCCGATGCACCCCACCTACCTAAACAATGTGCAGACAAAGTGGACCCCTTCATAGCAATGGTATTCTGTAATGGTAATGGATTCTTTCCGCACAATAAAGCACCCTGCAAAAAATTGTTCAGGCATGATTTGAGGAACATGAGTTCAAGGTGTTGCCCAGGTCTCCAAATCCCCCAGCTTTCAGTCTGATCAAGCATCTGTAGAAGGTGTTCTGTGATATCTGGCAACTTATAATATCTTAAAGGTTCTGCTACTAACATCTTGGAGCCATATACCACAGAATACTTTCAGAGGTCTTGTGGAGACCTTGCTTTGACAGGTCAGAGTCACGAAGGGGATCTACACAATTAAGCAGGTGGTTTTGATGTTGTGGCTGAACTCTCATGAAAAGTAATTAGCATTGCAACTTAACAAATCAAGCAGGAAGAGTATAGAGCCCAAATACTTTTCAAAAGGTTTCATCTTAAGCTTTTAGATGGCTTCATCTGCCACTGTTTTCTCTATTGAATGGAAACTGTCAGGTTGCAATGCTTTCTGAGAGAGAGAGAGAGAGAGAGAGAGAGAGAGAGAGAGAGACACAACCAAAATATGATGAGTCTATCAGCAAATAGATTTAAAGTTCTCGATAAGAGCCAGTGAATGTTATGCTTTGAGCGTTCTCATCAGAACTGTTTGGCCTTTTTAAGAATGTTTGAGAAGATTTACTAGCTTCGTTAATAACTGTATTTTAGGTATCAGACTCTGTGTGTATAAACAAACATATTGTTGTGATTTCTCACTTGGAGTGGTTCACATCCAGGTCTTGTGAGTGGCATGGATTTTGTGGATGTTTCTCACCCGAGAAAGCTGTGGAGAAGTGTTTTTTTTCTTCCAAACACCAGTGGCATGTTTTCAACCCGGCTGCTAGAAGCATCCTGTCCATCAAAAGATGATTCCCAGCTCGGGTGTGAGAACAACCATAACTTCTCATCTGGGATGTGAGAATAACTAATGAATAATCAAAACAATTCAAGGACGTTGACCAAGCTAAGCTGGCTAATGTGTGTGTGTGCGCAGTACATTGTACGTGAAAGTGCCATGACCTCTAGTGACCTGGGTTGAACATGATGAAGAAATTCTACAAAAGAAAACCTATCGAATGGTAACCAATGTACTAATTACATGTGATGCATGGAAATGGATAGAATACAAATGCTTAGTCAAGAATACAATAAAACTCATTATATATATATATGTATATATGTGTGTGTGTGTACTTGTCCTTTATTGCTTGTACTCATGGGTTAATGCAATCAAATTGTCTGCTTCTCCATTGAAAACTTTCGCCCTGAGTGATTCTTGATTAAGTGACAAAAAATCCTGGCTTACACCGGAGCAGGGAGTGCATACACACTGCAGCAGTACCAGTGTAGAAACAGAGCTAACTGCAACTCTGTACGAGAGGAATACTTTAAAAAAATCACCCCCAGTTCTGCTCCATAAACAGCTCTGAAAAGCGTCATGGAGAGCAGAGCGGGAGTTGCAACCTTGCTGCACAGTACATATTAAAAAATTAAAAATTAAAAAAAGTCACAGCCAGGGGAAAGGCTTTCTCATACATGGCCCCCCAACTATGGAATAAACTTCCCACTTTCGTTCGAGAATCAGACACCCTCCAAAGTTTTAAGTCTAGGCTAAAGACATACTTATTTATGCAGGCTTTTGACTAGATTTAGACCAGGTTGCATGGCTTGGGTCGCTGGGGCCGGAGTCTGGAGTCATGTCTGGGCCTGCCTGCCTTGTCCGCTAGCCGGGAGTGTCGAGTGGGTGGTCTGGCTGGCTGAACTGGGCTTCGGTCCTCGTGATCTTGATTCATGCATCCTTGCCTTAGAATAAGGGCAGAGCTGGGGGTTCATAGTCAAAGAGTCTTATGGTGATCAGAGACGTTTGGGTTGCTGTCTTCTGCCTCCCGTCGAGTTGCCAATGTCTCATGTGATCCCTCTTGGCTGTGTTTCCTACCAGTTCTCTCCTCTTTTCTAGCTATGCTGCTATAGCTAATGCTGCCGGGGGTCTCATGCTACACACTTGGCATCAGTGATTTGACATGGCATCAGTGATTGTTTAATAGACACTGTGCTCTTAATCAAAAAATAATTACATTTTCTGTTTTCTCTCTGAGCTGTGTTCCGGCAGTTTCCAGCCCCACACCATGATGTTCATCTGCTGGAGCTCCACTCAAGCTGCTTCCGTCATCAGCTCCAGCCCCATCATACCCAGGCCACTTAATGCCGATGTGCATACTTCACATTTTTATTTGAACTTTGACTCCCATGACTTTAGTTTCGCTCTTAGATTTATCATCTACGCCGCCCAAGGAGGTTGGGTCCCCTTTTTGAGTCTTGGTCCTCCCAAGGTTTCCTCATAGAACTAGGGAGTTTTTTCCTTGCCACTGTCGCCCTAGGCTTGCTCAATTTGGGATTGGACGTAGTTATTAGGAGATAATCTAAACTTGTAAAGTTGCTTTGAGACAATGCTCCATTGTAAAAAGCACTATATAAATAAATCTGACTTGACTTGACTTGACATATCAGCCTGCCATAATCTGAGGGAGGGACAGTGACTTATGCACCCGAACACACGATAAGACAACTTGTTTACACTCTACATTCTTAAATTATTCTCAGTATTACATATATTACACACGATTACCTCATTTTTTCCTTTCTTCAAAGTCTGTTCTGCTTTACTGTATGTTTTTTCGTGTTTGTTTGTTATTTGTCATCTGTATAAAACACTGTACTTTCAATGCTTTGCCAATATTGTACCCACTGTGCCAGGCATGCCAATAAAGCTCATTGGTTTGAATTGAGAGAGAGAGAGAGAGAGAGAGAGAGAGAGAGAGAGATACGGGGTTGTTAGGAAGCGGGGGCGGTTGAAACGTTAACTTCCCTTCTTAAGAACTTTCTTTTCCAATCTTTCCTGTTTTGTGTCTCCGTCTTTCAGCCATGGCTCTTATTACTGCCCTCACTCCAGTCTTTGTTGCGATCTTGTGCCTGGTCGTCGCATTCCTCTTTAAATCTCAGCAGAGATCAGAGGCGTCTTCAGGTAAGAAGACCAGCAGAAGGGAAGAATCAGGGACCGAGGCTCGACCCTGGGTGGACGAGGACCTACAGGACGACACAGAGATCAGCAACAGCGGAGACAACGGTACAAACACACCCACCGAGAACGAAACCAAACGAGATCGCGACACCAGCACGCGTTTGAGAAACTTGAGCATTTGCTTTTGAGCCATTACACTGTACAAAGTAAGGTAATTGTTTTAGGTTTTATATCAGTAGGTCTGTAAGTTTAAGGTTGAACACTTCGATAAACATCACTCCTGACGGTAAGAGGCTGGAGTTTGAGACGTGAGACGTCATCTGGGCTGGATTTTGATCCCTTCAGCCTCTTGCCTGAGTGATCCTTCAGTGTTCATTCACATGTGACACGGAGGAGTTTCTGAGAAGTGAGGAACCTGATTGCTCACTACTTGTACTGATTGCTGGGTTTCATTTGGGACACGAGCAACATGTACGGAAAGCTCCGATAGTTTCTGAACAGTGTGGTGTGCGTGAACTTTGATGGTCCAGTTGCAGATATATGTTTCAGTCATATTTCAGTTTGTTCTCTGCAGAGGTTAATCAAAGGATTGTCATTTGAACAGATGGCTACAAACGTTTGCAAAAGACTGTATATCAGCACATACCTCCATACACCAAAAACTGAGTAATGACATCTGAGCATTGTGTTTGGTCTGATATCTTCATTCTAGAGGATGACGATGAAGTTGTAGAGACGGAGGATCTCCCTACTGTCCCATACAAGATTCCTCGGTACTCCAAGGAAGAGATGCTGGAGCGCTCCAAAAGCTTCTACAATTTGCTGAACGAGCGTCGGTCGGTGCGCCTCATCAGTCCGGAGCCGGTCCCTCGAGAGGTGATCGATAACGTGATCCGCACTGCAGGTACCCAGCTGGAATCGATTAATGCTGACTGTAGACCTGTCTAACTCACTTTGTAACAGTAGAAGAACTGGCTTATTTATATAGTGCTTTTAAAAACAGACAAAGATGTAGCAGCCTTACAAAAAGCTGAGTCTAGACCCACTCAGAATGCACTCAGAATGTAGATGTTCCCTGGACAGGACGGCACTACGTGGAAGCACCAGCAGAGGTCGCTCTTGCACTGCTGGTAGATAATGTTGCAACCAGTCTGCCCTCCCCCTTAACACAGCCAACTGTGTTAACATGGGATATCCAGCCATCCAAAAGGCACCGCCAGGATTCAAACCCAGGTCCTTGCAGTGATGGGCTGAGCATGTAGACCCAGTCCTTCTCCTGCATTTCATTACAACCTGTTGAACTTCATGAATGCAATCTGTAATGTAGAAAAACACACTGGTTTGTTTACTCTGTGTGGTTTTGTGCGCAAGGTACATCCCCCAGCGGTGCTCACACCGAACCCTGGACCTTCGTAGTGGTGGCTGACGCAGAGACCAAACACAAGATCAGGGAGATCGTGGAGGAGGAGGAAATGGTCAACTACAAACAGAGAATGGGAGATAAATGGGTGAATGACCTGCGCAGACTACGGTGTGTACGGAGTGTGTACCGAGTGTGTTTTATGGGTGGGTGTGAGTGTTAGGACACTGTCATGACCAAAGTCCTGAAAGTAAGTCCTGTAGCTAATATGAGACATTGTCTCCCTCTACTGGTTGCACGCTGTAATGTTTAGCACAGGGGTGCGTTTCCCGAAAGCATAGCTGCTAACGACGTTGGAACGATGTAGTTCTATGTTATGTTCTGTGTCTTTTGGGAAACGCACCCCAGCCTGTAATGGCTTAATGTTATCGTGCACCTTATAGGCAAAGTAAAACCGTCCAGGCTAAAGATGGTGGCAGGTTTAGTCTTTTCAAATCTCTGCTGGCAGATCTATTTGTTTCCCAACTTTTGCCCTTATCCAGCTGAACATATTAATCTGTAAATATGCACAGAAATTTACCTATACCCAGAATTTGCAAAACATGGTCATGGCTTGCTTATTCAAATTATGGAAATCAATTACAGTCTTAGACAAACCTTTGGGCACCCAGCCTTGCTTCGTTGTCAAACTCTTTTCAGTTTCATCAGTAACTGTGAGCCATTGGCTTGTTGAAATAACCCTGAACTCTATTATTCTGGGCATGTTGCAGGACTAACTGGGTGAAGGAGTATCTAGACACGGCACCATATCTCATCCTCATCTTTAAGCAGACGTACGGCATTCTGCCAAACGGAAAGAAAAAGACTCACTACTACAACGAAATTAGCGTGTCCATCTCATGCGGGATGCTACTGGCAGCTCTGCAGGTGTGGAAAATAGTCCCTTTACTTACAGCAGAGCTGAGCAGTTATAGTTTGCTCAGGGGCCTGACTGTGGCAGCTTGGCAAAGCCAAAACATGAACTCACAACCTTCTAATTGGTAGCCCTGATCCTATAACGTCACTTTCAAGATTGCAACACTGGCATTTGGCTCAGTGACTGTTCTGCCCTTCTGTAATTGGCAAACAATTACTGATTCTGTACAGAGGCTAATCGAACTTCTTTCTCATTCCTCTGCTAGAATGTGGGTCTAGTGACCGTGACCTCCACACCTCTGAACTGTGGGCCCCAGCTCAGGCTCCTTCTCCGCCGTCCTGTGAACGAAAAGCTGCTCGTGCTGCTTCCTGTGGGCTATCCGGCTGACGACGCCACCGTGCCTGATCTCACCCGCAAAGACCTCCAGGATACCATGGTGTTTGTGTGATCTCATAGAATGTCCCAAGGTTTATGAAATGATGACGAACCAAAACTTTCCATTTAGAAAATCTGTCAGTAATATCAGAGCAGACACACAATTAAAAAAAAACAAAAAAAACAAACTATATAACTGGAAAATGTGGTTTTAATTGTTATTTGGGTTGAAGAAGGCAGGTCACTCATATCACCATTGCTTCCAAATATGCACGTATAAACAGACAGTAGCTCGCTCTTGTATGATCATTGTAAACATGGCTTCTAATTAAACAGACTTAGTTTTTATAAGGACTATAATTACTATAAGGACTTGAGTGTCTGTTTCGAACTTTGACTCCATGACTTTAGTTCGCTCTTAGATTTATCATCATACCCGGGCCACTTAATGCCGATGTGCATACTTCACATTCTATTCGAACTTTGACTCCATGACTTTAGTTCGCTCTTAGATTTATCATCTACGCCGCCCAAGGAGGTTGGGTCCCTTTTTGAGTCTTGGTCCTCCCAAGGTTTCTTCCTAGGAACTAGGGAGTTTTTCCTTGCCACTGTCGCCCTAGGCTCGCTCAATTTGGGATTGGACGTAGTTATTAGGAGATAATCTAAACTTGTAAAGTTGCTTTGAGACAATGCTCCATTGTAAAAAGCGCTATATAAATAAATCTGACTTGACTTGACTTGTTTTATATTCTCCTCCATTACTGCAGTGTTAATGTTTGCTCTGTATAACTAAAGCATGCAACTACCCAATAAAACTAACCTGAACTCCAACCGGACTGTTCCCTGTACAGCAAGAGAACTATAGAAAAATATGAAAAGATATGAAGTTTAACTTTCTCTCTTGCACACCCTTTTTTTCTTAACCTTCCAAATATTTTAGGACTGTGAAAAGGAGCTGGATTAAGTAGTTACTTACATTTGCTGTTAATGTCCAAGACAGTCAGTATTAGCATGGCTAATTAATTGTAGCAGCATTAATGTTGTTGAAAAGCACAATTTACAATGAAAAAAAAACATAGAGCCTTTAAAAAGAGAGATTCTTTCCATTTAGGTTACGTAGAGTGGGGCAAAAAAGTATTTAGTCAGCCACTGATTGTGTAAGTTCTCCTTCTTAGAAAGATGAAAGAGGTCTGTAATTTTCATCATAGGTCAGTGTTTCTCAATCCTGGTCCTGGCGCCCCACCGCTCTGCACAATTTAATGCTTCACCTGTTTGAACACACCCACTTTAACTCAGTAATGGGTTCGTTAATGAGCTGAGTAGTTGGATCAGGTGTGTTGGGAGCAGGAAAACACCTAAACATGCAGAGCAGTGGGGCACCAGGACTGTCATAGGTACACTTCAACTATGAGAGACAAAATTAGAAGAAAAAATAAATCCAGGAAATCACACTGTAGGATGTTTAAAGAATTTAATTATAAATTATGGTGGAAAATAAGTATTTAGTCAATAACAAAAAGTTCAACTCAATACTTTGTAACAATGTTTTTGGCAATGACAGAGGTCAAACGTTTCCTGTAAGTCTTCAGCAGGTTTGCACACACTGTAGCTGGTATTTCGGCCCATTCCTCCATTCAGATCTCCTCTAGAGCAGTGATGTTTTGGGGCTGTCGCTGGGCAACATGGACTTTCAACTAACTCCACAAATTTTCTATGGGGTTGAGGTCTGGAGACTGATGGTAGCCTTTGTTACTTTGGTCCCAGCTCTCTGCGGGTCATTCATCAGGTCCCTCTGTGTAGTTCTGGGATTTTTGCTCATCGTTCTCATGATCATTTTGACCCCATGGGATGAGATCTTGCATGGGGCCCCAGATCGTGGGAGAATATCAATGGTCTTCTATGTCTTCCATTTTCTTACAATTGCTCCCACAGCTGATTTATTCACACCAACCTGCTTGCCTATTGTAGATTCACTCTTACCAGCCTGGTACAGGTCTACAATTTTCTTCCCGGTGTCCTTCGACAGCTCTTTGGTCTTGGCCATGGTTGAGTTTGGAGTCTGACTGTTTGAGGTTGTGGACAGGTGTCTTTTATACAGATAACGAGGTCAAACAGGTGCCATTAATACAGGTAAGGAGTGGAGGACAGAAGAGCTTCTTAAAGAAGAAGTTGCAGGTCTGTGAGAGCCAGAAATCGTGCTTGTATGTGGGTGACCAGATACTTATTTTCCACCAAGATTTACAATTAAATTCTTTACAAATCCTACAATGTGAGTTCCTGAATATTTTTTTCCTCATTTTGTCTCTCATAGTTGAAGTGTACCTATGATGTCTAAATACTTTTTTGCCCCACTGTACATGGCGTCTTTACCTACAAAAATAAACAAATCACGGAACAAAAGTAAAACATGAAAAATGAAGAATATGTAATACGTGACTGACAAAAGTGAATTTTAACCGTGTAATTTTGTGTCCACAAACTTTTGTACGTGTATTGTGTGCGTACATAAAACCTAAAAACCCTGCTTTTCGGTCTTTTATTTAAATCGTTCGGTTGCTAAACCTAGCCTGATGCACTGACACGCCTGAGGCGCACGGTGGTGACTTTGATTTTAAAATGTCAGCGTGCATGTCGTGACAGGAAGTGATGTAGATGGTGAGAGGACACCGGCTGATCCCGTAGCCGCTTATACTCGGTGCTGCAGTGCAGGATCAGTCTGTTCTCCCTGCTCTGGGTTCACCATGGCTCTGTATCAGTATGTCACACGGGAGCAGCTCTCTGGATTTGACAAATATAAGGTGAGACCTTATATTTAATATCCCTAATATGTAATAAAAGCGTCCGGAGGCTAACCATGCTAACATTGGGCGTGTGTGGGGCGGTAATGAGGCTAACGAACCTATCTAGTTTTGTTGAGACTGTGTGTGTGTGTGTGTGTGTGTGTGTGTGTGTGTGTGTGTGTGTGTGTGTGTGTGTGTGTGTGTGTGTTGTGTGTGTGTGTGTGTGTGTGTGTGTGTGTGTGTGTGTGTGTGTGTGTGTGTGTTGTTAATTATTAATTTGTACGTGGTACGGTTATTTCTAGTTTAAATACTCTGAAGCTTTTGGGTTGGGTCGAGCAGAGTCGGGTGTATCTCAAATAAGGAGACTTTCCTGATGTAGTCTACTAGCTCTGCTTTCATTCTACAGCATATGTAGGGTGCCTATACATAAGGTAGACTATTATTCGGGATACAGCCTCGGTTCGGCAGTGCAATACATTTAGATGCGCTTTATAAAAAGTTCGAGTTCTCTCTTTTAAACAAACAATATCTATTAAATCAGACACATTTTGTTAAATCGTTTTGGGCCATGGAACAGTCACTTAACCTTTTTGATTATTTGTTTAAATGCAGCCCAAGCCTTTTGTCTTAATTCACGGGTTGACATGTCAATATTTGTATTAGAATGAAAAATCAATGTAGACTTTTTTTATATTTAGAAGTAGCCCTTCACCTGGGTGGTTTATATCTGATACAGTCTTACAATCCAAGTAATTGTAGGTTAATTGTGGGTTAAGGCTCTTGCTCAAGGACCCAACAGTGGCAGCTTGGCAGAGGTGGGATTTGAACCCTGGACCTTCTGGTCCATAGTCCAGTACCTATTGGCCAGTAGGTTGAGGGTTCAGTTGACAGCTTTGCCACTGTTGCTCTTAAGCGAAGCCCTTAATGCTTGGTTGCTTGGGTCATACCTTGTAAGACCGTACCAGAAGTTGCTCCGGATAAGGGCGTGTACTGAAATTTAAATGTAACACTGCTCACACTGATCCTAGGGATCAAATGAGGTTTCTTGGAATCTGGGTAGTGATCTGATTTATGTGGATTTGTTCTGTTGTAGTTTAAGTCCTGTTAAAAATGGCTGTTTGGGAAGAGAAAGCCCTCAAAGTGAGTCAGACAATGGCCTATGGATCAGCTGACAACTTTACACTATAGACGTTGATCTAGTCGTTGTTACTTGAGGGTTTGCACAAGTTCATGTAAAAGCAGATTGTCTGGATAATGGAGTGTAATAATTAACTTAAGTCTGAACCTGTGCTATAACAAAAACTTTGGGGTGGAGTAAAGTGAAGTACAGGTTGATTTATATTCCAATAAGGATGGACTCTGGAGGGCTTTTGTCCATGGACACTATGCCCAACAAAAATAGACTGTAAAAGGTTAACAGGTTGCTATTTGGAGATAAAGGTTAGTTTTTACTTTCACTTTTGTCTTGACAGTAATGACAAGATTATACCTTCTTCTACTTAACCGAAACAGGAATGTAGTAGTAAAAGTGAAAGTTCCTGATAGTTTTGACCCTGATTATTATGTGTAGGGTGGGCCCAAACAAGCGGTTAGCACGGTCGCCTCACAGCTCCAGAGCTCCCAGGTTCAATCCCAAACTCGGGATGAAATGTCCTCCCATTTCTGTTTGGGTGTGTTCCGGTTTCCTCCCACATTCCAAATGAATGTACCCGGTATGAATGTGCCTGGCTTGTGTCGGTGTAAACTTGCTCCTGTCATGAACAGCCATTGATGCTGAAGCATCAAGTAAACAAACAAATTCTGGGAAGAAACAAACTAGGTGGATCCTATCCCAGAATTCACTGGTGAAACTTCCCTGGCTGGGATGTGCCAGCACAACAGTAGTAGTAGTAATTCAAGATTATATAATTATAATATTATTATTATTATTATTCTGTTCATTTCTTGTGTATTTATTACATTTACAGCTTGATGCTGTTTGCAGAAAAATATCTTGCTGTGCTCAGCAGTTAAAATGTGCTCGAGTTGTTTTGCCCAAGGAGGATGGGTTCTCATTTGAGTCTTGGTCCTCACAAGGTTTCTTCCTTAAAATGTTTAGGGAGTTTTTCCTAGCCACTGGCCTGGAGAATTTTACAGCTGCTTTGAGACACTGCTCTGTTGCCAAAAGGGAAGAAGAAAGAAAGGAAGAATTGAAAGATAGAACAAATTAATGAAGGATATAAGGAAAGACCTGAAGTATGAAAGACAGAAATGAAGAAAGGAAAACTTAAAGAAGTAAGGAAGAAGCAAAACTAATGGTTACAGTGGGTACAAAAAATAATTACTTTAAGACAGACAGAAGGTAAAGCAAAGAAAAAATAGCAAAAGGAGAAGCTAGAGGAGAAGGAGAAGAGAAAAGTGGATGAGACACAGAAAGAAGAAATGCTTGCTCAATTACACCAAACCTGTTCCACAATATGGGTTATGGTATAAAATGTGTAAATTGAATTTCCAGACACAGTCCATGTAATAAAAATTTCTTGACAGATCATATGATACACAAACATGGAGTCTGCCGTCCACTGAGGTGGTTTAACAGTCAATTATTAACTCGGGCGTGTTCGAGCTTAATTCAGTTTGTGCTGCGTATCATCGTTTTATGAGGACTGACAGAGCTTTGTTGTATTTGGGGCACACTGACCTTATGGAAATAAACCTTCAGTCTAGCTGGCAGGAGTGCAGGGTATTAGGGTCGCAATCAGTGTAGGAATGGCTTGACATTTTGGAGGCCGTTTCCAGTGCTAGAGACAACGTTTGAACTGTTTGCCTTTTCACCTAGTTTGCCTAATCGATTGGTCTATGTGATTTCTTTTCTCCCTTGATTTTATTGAGGTACATTTACAGCATTTGGCAGATGCCCATATCCAGAGCGACTTACAACTGATACAATTATTAGAAGAATTGTAAGGTATTAATAAAATACTAGTACTTAAAAAATTATCTGAATATGGACTGGACCTAAAGCACAAATGTTGAAAAAATTAAAACCTAAGGGAATTCATCAGCTCATATTGAGGATTTGTATAGTTCATATTTAACTATGTTAATTTAGTAACTAGAACTTTTTCCTACATTAATATTAATTGAGGAGTATAAACGTTTTTGGCTGGCAAAGCTGATAACTTTAGATGGAAAAGTTTCTGCACAGAGCTTTTATTCTGTCACACCACAGCTTGGAGAACCCAGTTCCAGGTTTCAGGCTTGCTAACGTAATTGCCTTAAAGAAAGAGAGGAGTTTACCTCTGTGGTCATTCGTAATTCCATGGATGAGCTTCTGTTCTGGTAATGGATACAGGTATGCACTGCTTAACATTGCTTTAATGGCCGAAGTCTTAAGAATTATGGTAGGAAATAAAAATCTGTCCCTGATAACATCCAGAATATAGCTTAACAAAGAAGATATGAGACGTACAAAAGTGGAAATAAGCTGTGCATCCATATTAATCATAAACTGGTATATGAACACCAACGTAACAGCAAGCCTCCGCGACAGGATCGATCCAACACCCAGGGCAAGATGCAGCATAGGAAATACAAAATTGACCCGCCACCAATGTGGGACTGTGGTAGCCTAGTGGTTAAAATACTGGACTATGGAGCAGAAGGTCCAGGGTTCAATTCCCACCTCTGTTGTGTCATTGAGCAAGGCCCTTAACCCACAACTGCTAGGATTGTAAGTCGCTCTGGATAAGGGCGTCTGCTAAAGGACATGAATGTAATTTGTGACGTCTGCTCCATGAAAATAACAATAAAACATCTCGGAATGTACGAAATACAGAGGCCAGACACGAACTAAAAATATCTGAAGACAATAACCATGCTAAGGTCTGAAAACGCCCATAAAACCCAGAAATTCTTGGAAGCGACAGGAATTAAACCCCAACCGAGACCCTGTTGTAGACATATGACTACTGTGCCCACCCTCCTGCCATGAGCAAGGCCGGAAGGTAATTCATGGTGCTAAAAACTAAACAAGTGTGGTGAGAGTGTAGTGGTGGTGAGACTGTAGTGTCTTCTCAGCATCCCTCTGTGTGCCTGGCAGGTTATTGCTCTAACAGTAATGGGGATGCTGGGTCTCTCTACTGAATCCTTAAATCTAATTATTGTCTGATTTCTGATTATTCTCTGCTTTCAGTACAGCGCGGTGGACACCAACCCGCTCTCCATCTACGTCATGCACCCCTTCTGGAACTCCATGGTGAAGGTGAGGATTGTGCTCAGCTGCATGACCTTACAGACCGATATGTGTATTGTATATGAGCTCAGTGGCCACTTTATCAGCTCCACCTTACTACGTCTGGGTTGGACACTGGACCTTTTGCCTTCAGAACTGCCTTAATTCTTTGTGGAACAGATTCAAAAAGGAACAGGAGTGCCACCTGGTGTGGTCTGCTGCTGCTTCAAGGCCTGACATGTCCTCCGTTCAGGAGGCGCTCTTCTGCATACCTTGGTTGCAACGTTTGGTTGAGTTGCTGCCTTTCTTCCCCATTCTGGTGCCCGGTTTGAACTTCAGCAGGTCGTCTTGACCATGTCTTCATGAGCAAATGCGTCGCGTTGCCTCCGTGTGATTGGTCCATGGGATATTTACGTTGACGTGTAGTTGAACGGCTGTACCTAACAAGGTGGGCGGTGCATATAGGTTTGTTTGCAGCAGGCTTAACACTTCTGAGAAGCCTTTCTGCTTGGTTTTGGAACGTAACTGAGGTCAGGCACTGATGTTGGACAATAACAAACAGCCTGTTTACACCTTGTACATTCGGATTTCCCTTGATGTCAGATCCCTCAGAGCCTAATTAGGAGGATGTCGGAGTCGAAACTTCAACCACATTTGATGCAAGTGTAAATGGAAAGCGTCTTCTGTGTCTTGTTTGTTGTTCTGATTAACCTTTTGGCAGTGGGAGTCACCGAAAGGAGAGATTACTAATTAGAAGGGGTGTCTACATACTTTTGGCTGTATAGTGTAGGTGGATGGCAGATGTTTTTATTACATCGACCACTGGCATTCAATTTGTGAGAATAAATCTAACAAGCTTGAAGTTTGACTTGATAGAGATGTCGATGCAACATTAATGGTTTTTCCATTAAGGTCTTATTACATTTATCTCTCTCTCTCTCTCTCTCTCTCTCTCTCTCTCAGGTCTTACCCACCTGGTTGGCACCGAACCTCATCACTTTCACTGGTTTCATGTTCCTGGTCCTCAACTTTGCTATTTTATCCTTCTATGACTATGAGTTCTACGCCTCAGGTAAGTGTCATTAACTTGCCTTATGTTACTGAGGTTAAAGTTAGGTTAGGTGTGTGTGTGTGTGTGTGTGTGTGGCTTGTCTTGCTATACTAGAGGACCAAATGTCCTTACAACGATAGGAAAACCTGGAATTTTGCCTTTTTTCCGGTTCTCACTTCTTTAATTGCTTTATTTTTGGAAACAGCAACCTTCCTTTGAAAAAGCAAGAGCCCAAAGTCCTGCTTCAGGTTACTAAGGTTAGGGTTATGTAGGGTTATGGGTAGGTGTAGCATTAGTTAGCTACAGTAATCCTTCATTGTCATTTGTGTCAGTGGGAGGAGATGAATTGAACGAGATTGAACTCAGCACTGATCCTCTGCTCAGTGTTAAATGTAAATAAGGGTAAAGTCCTTTGCTCTCTTGCACTTCCTTTTAGACACGCCTGTGACTTGCTTGTAGCAACCTCATCTGTTGCACTCTCTTGTCTGTAGTAACACTCTACATGTGCGAATTTCAAAACAAGTGGCACCTTATGCGCCTCGCTGTGAATCCACATTCCGATGAACCTAAACTCGTCGAGCCTAAAGCTGAACACAGACACGCCCTCATCAGTTATTTCTTAGGTAAACAGTAGATACTCCTGGCAGGTTATAACTCTGTGTGTGTTTGTGTGTTTTCCAGCACAAGGTCAAGTACACGTGCCAAGCTGGGTTTGGGTAGCTGCTGGCCTCTTCAACTTTCTGGCATACACATTAGGTAAGTTGGGCGGGTTTGTTGTAGGCTGGGCTCGGGTTGGAGGTGCCGGTTGGGATTGGGATTACAGGTGGCTGCCTAAGGAGGTTGGGTCCCTTTTTGAACCTTGGTCCTCCCAAGGTTTCTTTCTCATCACATACAAATAGGTTTTTTAGTCACTTTAGTCTTGCTCAGTTAAGGCCTACATAGTGTAAAGGGAAGAAGGAAGAAAGAAAGAGAAAGAATGGAAGGAAGAACGAGCATAGCAGGAAGGGAGAAATAAAAAGAAAGAATGAATGGAATGAAAGAAGAAAAAAGAATGGAAGGCAGAAAGAAAATGAAAGAATGGAGGGAAGAAAAAGAATGACGGGAAGAAGAAGAAAGCATGGAAGGAGGGAAGGAGGGAAGAAGAAGAAAGCAGGGAAGGAGGGAAGGAGGGAAGAAGAAGAAAGCAGGGAAGGAGGGAAGAAGAAGAAAGCAGGGAAGGAGGGAAGAAGAAGAAAGCAGGGAAGGAGGGAAGAAGAAGAAAGCAGGGAAGGAGGGAAGAAGAAGAAAGCATGGAAGGGAGCGAAGAAGAAGAAAGAAAGCATGGAAGCGAGCGAAGGAAGAAGAAGAAAGCATGGAAGGAGCGAAGGAAGAAGAAAAATCATGGAAGCAGGGAAGAAAGAAGAAGAAAAGCATGGAAGCAGGGAAGGAAGAAGAAGCAAGGAAGCAGGGGAAAAGAAGGAAGAAGAAGCATGGAAGCAGGGAAGGAAGAAGAAAGCATGGAAGCAGAGGGAGAAGAAAGCAGGGAAGGAAGAGAAAAGCAGGGAAAGAAGGGAAGGAGAAGAAAGCATGGAAGCAGGGAAGGAAGAAGAAAAGCATGGAAGCAGGGAAGGAAGAAGAAAGCATGGAAGCAGAAAGGAAAGAAGAAGAATGGAAGCATGGAAGGCAGGGGAAGGAAAGAAAGGAAGCCTTGGAAGCAGGGAAAGAAGAAGGAAAGCATGGAAGCAGGGGAAGGAAGAAGGAAGAATGGACGCAGGGGAAGGAGAAGAAAGCATGGGACAGGGAATGGGAAGCAGGGAAGGAAGAAGAAAGCATGGGAGCAGGGAAGGAAAGAAGAAAGCATGGAAGCAGGGAAGGAAGAAGGAAGCAGGGAAGGAAGAAAGAAAAGCATGGAAGGAGGGAAAGAAGAGGAGAAGAAGAAAAGCCATGGAGCAGGGAAGGAAGAAGAGAAAGAAAGATAGAAGCAGGGGAGGGACGAAGGAAAAGAAAGAAAGCATGGAAGCACGGAAGGAAGCAGGAAGCATGGAAGCACGGAAGGAGGAAGAGGAGCATGGAAAGTACGAAGGAGGAAAGAAGGGAAGCATGGAAAAGCAGGAAGAAGAAGAAGCGAGGGAAGAAGCAAGGCATGGAAGCAGGGAAGGAAGAAGAAAGCATGGAAGCAGGGAAGGAAGAAGAAAGCATGGGAGCAGGGAAGGAAGAAGAAAGCATGGAAGCAGGGAAGGAAGAAGGAAGCAGGGAAGGAAGAAGAAAGCATGGAAGGAGGGAAGAAGAAGAAAGCATGGAAGCAGGGAAGGAAGAAGAAAGCATAGAAGCAGGGAAGAAGAAGAAAGCATGGAAGCACGGAAGGAAGAAGGAAGCATGGAAGCACGGAAGGAAGCAGGAAGCATGGAAGCACGGAAGGAAGCATGGAAGCACGGAAGGAAGAAGGAAGCATGGAAGCAGGGAAGGAAGAAGGAAGCATGGAAGGAGAAGAAGGCAGGGAAGGAGGGAAGGAAGAAGAAAAAAGAAAGGAGGGAAGGAAGGAAGAATGCAAAACAGGACAGAAAAACAAAGAAAGAAAAATAAAATGGATGGTTACATGTACAAAACCAATTGGGTGAAAGAGAGAGAAAAGGAGGAAATGATAAATAAAAAGTAAGAGCAAAAGGACTGATAATGAATGAGACACAGAACTACAGAGGACTGGGGGAATAAATCAAAAGGGGTTAAAAGAAAGATCAGAAAGAAGAGGAGAGTAGATGAGATGATGATGTAAGCAGGCTCCGTTAGATTGAGATGTGTTTAGTCTTTACTCAGATCTGTTATAAATTAAAAGGCATTCTTTTTAGAGTTGTGTTCACTGGCTTGTCGCTGCTCTCACCAGTCTGCTGTGTGCTGCTGGTCTGATGTTCTCGCTGTGTGTGTGTAGACGGAGTGGACGGTAAGCAGGCGCGCAGGACCAACTCGAGCACCCCTCTGGGCGAGCTGTTCGACCACGGTTTGGACAGCTGGGCGTGCGTGTTCTTCGTGAGCTCCATGTACTCGGTGTTCGGGCGCGGCGAGAGCGGGGTCAATGTTTATACCCTCTATGGTCTGCTGTGGGTCGTCCTCTTCTCCTTCATCCTCTCACACTGGGAGAAGTACAACACCGGCATCCTCTTCCTGCCCTGGGGCTACGACCTGAGCCAAGTGGTGAGAAGTGCAAACACACACACACACACACACACACACACACACACACACACACACACACACACTATACAGTACGGCTGGGTGAGCCTGCAGTTTGCCAAGATGATTCACAAAGTTTTGGTGGAGCTAAAATGAGTCACTGGAAAGATTTGCAGATGTTTTATTGATTATCGGTGGACTCTAAGCTTTCACTCAGTGATCAGATTAACTGCTATTGGCTTGGATGAAGTGGGTACAGAAAATGAATGAATGCTGCTGATATACACCGGCCACTTTATTAGGTACACCTTGTTAGTACAGGGTTTGGACATCGTCTCCCCTGGCGGTTCTCCTCTGGCATCAACAAGGCTTGATTGACTCGATTCACAGCGATCGATTCATTTGATTCAGTCGTTTGATTCAGCGCACACATCACCGACCCATGGTGTACTGTTCATCATTATAACAAACCCTCTCTCCCTTTGTGTCTTCACTCAGACCATCTCTATCGTGTACATAGTGACGGCCGTGGTGGGTGTGGAGACGTGGTATAAGCCTATGATCTGGAACATTCACTACAGAGACCTCTTCATAGTCATGATCCTGGGTGAGAGCTGCACTCTCATTGGTTGCTTACAGGTCTCCTCATTAGGATGAAAAGTCGACTGTTATCTGAAGGTGCCATGTCACTGATTTTATGCTCCTCTTATCTCTTCTACCTAATGGCTGAGTTCTTTTATTTGAAATCGCTTGTAAAGTGAATTCAGTCGTTAGTAACTTTTCATAAACAACAGTAGTAAGCAGTGTGGGTGTAGTTCTGGCGCCCTGTTGTGTTTTTCACAGCTTGTATCTGTAGAAAAGTGTGATCTGTGACAGCCCATTAGAGCAGTTTTACAGGAGTGTGTGTCTCTTGCTTTGTAGGCTGTTTGTTTGCTGTAACGTTACCAATGAGCCTCTACAATGTCTTGAAGTAAGTCGAATTGTTTACAGTCTAATTATAGAGAGTTTTATTTATTTTGAAACTAAACTTGTTTGTTGGTCAGGAATAATGACTGTCCTGAGAATTGGGGTCATGTCCTTTTAAGTGTTTATCCCCCTTGCCCTGTAACAGCTTGTGGTGTACCTGTTCAGGTGAGCCTGGACTTTATCCCAGTGTGTACCCGGAACAGGGTGTCAGGGAACTCATGGGCCAGGAAACTCTTTCCTACTGGTGCAACTGTGCCCCCTGTCGGCTATTTATGTACTTATTTATTTTTTAACAAGAGTACACTTGGCAAAGGAGTGTGTTTTGCTTTGTGCAGGTCGTATCGCAGCAAAACCCTGAAGCACAGCTCTTTGTACGAGGCTTTCCTGCCCTTCTTCTCGCCCATTCTCCTCTTCGTCCTGTCTACGCTCTGGGCCTTTCTCTCACCCAGCAACATTTTGGAGCTGCAGCCACGGATTTTCTACATGATGGTGGGCACTGCCTTCTCCAACGTCACTGTAAGTGCGCATGCTGGTTTGGCTGATTTTGTTATAACCCGTCTCAATATATAAGGTCTCAATCCGATGCGACTGCTGCACGTGCAGAACATGCAGAATTACTGCACATGCGACACATTTGTAAAGCCGCTATACGTACAGTGGTGCTTAAGTTTGTGAACCCTTAAATATGAGCTAAAACATTGTCAGATTTTCACACAAGTCCTAAAAGTAGATAAAGAGAACCCAGTTAAACAAATGAGACAAAACTATTATACTTGGTCATTTATTTATTGAGGGAAATGATCCAATGTTGCATATTAGTGAGTGGCAAAAGTATGTGACCCTCTAGGATTAGCAGTTAATTTGAAGGTGAAGTTAGAGTCTGGTGTTTTCAGTCAGTGGGATGCCAATCAGGTGTGAGTGGGCACCCTGTTTTATTTAAAGAACAGGGATCTATCAAAGCCTGCTCTTCACAGCACACGTTTGTGGAAGTGTATCATGGGCCAAACAAAGGAGATTTCTGAGGACCTCAGAAAGAGTTGTTGAATCCTCGCATTTCTTGCTCTTGAGTCGCATTTTCTGAGAGTTTAGACCAAAAAACCACGTCGGACTTGGTGTGAAGGTACCGCTACATTAAAAATTGCCTTACGTGCAAAGCTGCTGTGGTTCCTCCTTATGACCTCGAACCCTCTGTGTGTCCAGTGTAAGCTGATTGTGTGCCAGATGAGTAACACGCGTTGCCAGGCTCTGAGCTGGCTGCTGCTGCTGCCGATGTCGCTGGTGGTGGTGCTGGTCTTCTCCGGCCTGGTGCGGCAGAGCGAGGAGTTGCTGCTGTACATCTGGACGGCCGTAGTCCTGCTCATACACATTCACTACGGAGTGTCAGTGGTGAGTAAACGCTTCTGGCTCATCACAGCTATGTTCTGGTAGGACGCCCTCCTCAGCTCCACCCTGACCAGGCTCACGTCGAGGCCGAAATGGCTTTCAGTGAGGGAGGAGAGAGAAACGATGCATTAATGGCGCATTAGCAGCAGTGATACCACTTGAAGCGTCCATACTTATGGACTGTGTCCAGAACAGTCCCACTTATCACGAACATTATAGCAGCAGTAACATATGGTGGTGGTAGTGTGATGGTCTGGGGCTGTTTTGCTGCTTCAGGACCTGGAAGACTTGCTGTGATAAATGGAACTATGAATTCTGCTGCCTACCAAAAAATCCTGAAGGAGAATGTCCGGCCATCTGTTGGTGACCTCAAGCTGAAACGAACTTGGGTTCTGCAGCAGGACAATGATCCAAAACACACTAGCAGGTCCAGCTCTGAATGGCTGAAGGAAAACAAAATGAAGACTTTGGAGTGGCCTAGTCAAAGTCCTGACCTGAATCCTATTGAGATGCTGTGGCATGACCTTACAAAGGCCGTTCTTGCTGGAAAACCCTCCAATGTGTCAGTTAGTCAGTTTTCTTGTGGACATACCCTTTATATTTACTTAACAGTAGCCAAAAAAGACTGAGACCACTTCGGCGTATCTGTATTGTAACAAATGCCGTCCCTTTTCATATAAAATGGCATTTCCCTATAGATCTATAGGCTATGGCTGTTTCTCCCGGACTTGGCTGTGTGAGATTATTTCGTCTTTCTCCTTTGTCCAGGTGAAGCAGATGAGCGGTCACTTTAAGATCAACGTGTTCTCGCTGAAGAAGCCCAGCTCGGACTGACAGGACGAGGAGAAGGTCGGCCTGACGGCGCCGGAGGTCTAAACTGTCCCAGCGTCCCGCGCCGACACCGAACCCGTCACCTCCGACACGCACCTCGAACCAGGAACCCGAACGCTGCTGACCAAACACGCCTTCTCTCGCCCGAGCCCCGGACCCTGGGATGTAGCGAGGCGGTAGACGGGACCTCCCTCCTCCGCGGAGCCGTTACAGGACCGGCTGGGGCTGCCGGGCTTCTTCGGTGTCTGACGCTGAACAGATTCGCTTGTTTCCTACGGAAACGCACTTTCAGCGATGGAGATACTCGCTCGCTTCCAACAAACCCCGATCGGGCACACGAGCCACGTAACACACGAATGAATGTCTGGTAGAGACTTTGGATAACGCCGGTTTAGGCTTTTTTTTATTTTGCAGAGGTTTTTATATCCTGTCTAATTAACAGCGTTACCGGAGCGGACTTACGGTGTAGATTAGTGGATTGTATTTATTTTTGAAGGAATCCCGGTTTGGTTTTTGTGTGTGGGTTTTTTTTTTTTTGGGTGTTTTTACCAGACTGTCGTCTGCTGTGCCTGCATCTGTAACCTCAATAGGAAAAACCTTGATGTACCTGACAGGCGTTTAGTGTAATAACCACTCTCGAACCACGCTCTGCCTTGCCCGTGCGGGTTTATAGGACGCATTTGTGTTTGCTTTCCTCGGGTCCTGCTTTCTTGATCTCTTTACGTTGGTGACGGTGTCAGCCTGTCCTCCTTTCGTTCTACTAGTATGCTTTTATTGAGTTTATTTGCGCTTGAATGAAGAGTGCGCTTAAAAGCCCGCCCGGGAACGAGCGCACTCGGAGTGAGCGAGTGGCACCTCGCTCCCGTTCTCTAAACGCGATAAAAGCGCTAGTCCGTGCCATGTGCGTCTCTCTCGGCCCTCGTTTCCCTGGCCTGTTTCACCCTTGCTTTTATTTACAGGTTTGAATGCTTTTAAAGGTTTTCGAAAAGTCCAAAGCTCGTGACGCGCCGAAGTTTTTCGTTTTTATTTGTTTACTGGAATGTTCAAATTTTTCCCGATACCTCGCGTTAATGTGAATACAGACTGCGGGAAATCTGTAGCCGCTCAAAGGGAGCACGTCTAGGCTGTGCAGCACTGCATAGCAACACAAACTGTGTACTTTTTAAAGTCATTTCATTTTAGTTTTAGTATCTTTCCTCAGCCGTCCCCCTTAGGCAGGAGTGAGATGCAGGCGGCGGCGAGCCAGGGAGAACGTAGCACCGACGCTCCTCTGCCGATCTGCAAATTTCTCGGTCAAAAATGGTCTCTCTATGTCTATTTTCGGTGCATCTCTAGGACGCGATAGCTCTGTTTAGCTCCGAGGAAGCTTCCTAAGTAGCTGAACTTGAAAAGGAAGCCAAGACTTTGCCGAAATCTTTGTTTTGCGGTACCTAATATTAGAGATCCATATTTAATTTAAGGTGTTTATCCTGGAGCCTGTTGCTCAGCATTTGTACCAGAAGCGGGACGTTTAGAACGACCTCAAGTCAGGATTAACATTAAACATTTCGAAAACAAATTTGGGATTTCGTAAATGAATTGATGTACGGATGCGGTGCCAACCGCACTAGTAACCATCTTCATCTTTTCTTCATCTTTTTCATTTTCTCCTTTTGGGGCTGTGGTGGCCTAGCATGGTAGTTAAGGTACTGGACTATGGGTTCAAATCCCACCTCTACCAAGCTGCCACTGTTGGGTCCTTGAGCAAGACCCTTAACCCACAATTTCTTGGATTGTAAGTCACTCTAGATGAGGGCGTCTGCTAAATGACATAAATGTAACGTCCAGTCCAAGCAGTTGTGCGACAAGGACACAACAGGAGGTGTTTTTTAGGGTTTGAATTCTGCTCAGCTACTTGGGAAGCTGCCTTTAGACTGACAGCGTGAAAAAGTTTGTGTCTGAAGGTACTTTTTGCATACTATTTATTTCGAGAGCCCTGCTGCCTCCTAGTGGTGGGTGGTGGCTATGGCGTGGGGCATCTGCTGCAATTTACGCCAGTTAGGCGAGGACGTGGAAATGCTCACCAACAGAGATGCCAGTGGACACGACACTCCTGCCCTTCTAATGCCAAACACTTCGATATTCAGCCAAACCTCTATAGGTTCCCAGCGCCCCGTGACCCTGTCCCGGGGTTTTTTTTTTTGTGTTCTTACAAAAATATAAATGAAATGTAAAAATGATCTTAATCAGTGCACTGTAGTGGTTCCAAATTTAGCAGGTAAGTTCCCTCCAGGGGTTCTCCACCAATCCCTGATGTTAATAGGGTACAGATGAGCGTGCCTCCTGAACGGCAGACTGATTAGGGATACGCCCAATGTGGTGGACTCGAACCCGGGTCATCACAGTGGTGGTCTGCGAGACCAGTTTTAAAATGGGTTAAATGTTGCGATGGGCATCATGAAGCATTCCAGTACTTTGCAGGCAGATCCGCGCATCTGAAGCGTCCTGCGTGTGCGAGTATCGCCATCTGCCAGTGGAGCAGTGTCTTTGACAATTCTGCGTCCGGTCGCGTTCTCCATGGTGGCTTCCTCAAAGAGTTGCGGAAACAAACCCTTGCATTTTGCCTTAGCAGGGCAGTCATCCTGTAGTGATGTATTCTCATGAAAGTTTGTCCAGTCGTTTTTATAAATGTGATGGAACTTCTCAGAGATCGTCCGGTGGTTACGATACCGACCTCATGAATACAGGCGTGCGCCGTCTAACGTCCGCATTGCGTTCTGTGAAACAGAGCGTTGACTGAAATGGACATGACCGCAGTCACACAGTAGTTTAGATACTTTGCACGGTATTTTTTTAAAACAATAATATTACTTGAAACGCTATATGAAATCATTTAATACAGTACCATACAATATGGTCATTCTTATCTTTGTATCTTTTATAAAATTTTAACCACATGAACGAAAGGAATGTTGTTTTCTGCCTTTCAAGACTGCGAGTCTTTTCTGTCACTCGCACTAGTTTTCTGTCATTCAGACGTGAATCGGACGTATGAGACTCGGATGGGCGTTAAGCGGCGCACGGCAGCACTGAAATATGCACGAGCAAACGGACTTGCATTTTGGGGCATTCCATGTCCGAGCGGTCGCTTCTTTTGTGTTGTGATGGTTATTTCAATGAACGTTTTGCATCGCCTCTGTACGAGGTCTGTACCTAGTATATATACAGGAATATCTTTGTTTTGCTCAGGTGCTCTAATGTCCGATTCCAGCTGTTTAAGGGTTCTGCTGCTCATTAGATGCGGTCGACGAAGCTAAATTATATGGTAGGACTCGAATCATTTGCCAGGTGTGATTACTGTGTCCGTCTGCACGGGACCAGAGCGTTCAGGATCCCTCATGAATGTGACCTTTGCACAACTGGAACAGGGCGCACTGGGAGTCATTTCCTTTGTCTTTAATTGTACAGTACTTAATATCTTTATTAATGTCTTTGTATAAATGCATACGTGGCTGATTGTGTGAACGACTTGGACTAGGAACCACTCATTAATCAGTGTGCTGAAATGCGACTGTACTGTATTGTACTCTCAATATTACAGGTCCCTATTAAAATATGAGGATGTGGAATTGTGGTTGGTATACTTGTTTTTCTTTTTTATATTTACATTTGGCGTAGGCCATTGTGTAGAGCGAGCTACACTTGATACTGTCTTATAATTGTGGGTTAAGGATCTTGCTCAAACACCCAGCAGTAGCAGCATCGTGGAGGTAGGATTTGAACCCTGGACCTTCTGGGCCACAATCACTACTCCTCTGAGAAAGCTTTCCACTAGAATTGGAAACATGGCTGTGTGGATTTACATCCATTCAGCATTTGGACTTCCAGGTCATCCTGATGATTATGGATGGGGTTAAAGACAGGGCTTTCTAGGTCAGTTCAAGTACCCCACCTCAGGTTTTGGTCTTACTGGGGCTCTAGAGCCTATTCTTGAATGACAGAAGCACTAAGGGATCAAGTCCAGTGTGCATCCGAGTCCATGAAATTGCACCAACAAGTAAAGCTGAAATGCTTTTAGTCATTAAGCAGACACCCTCATCCAGACCGACTTACAATCGATACATCCTTAGAATCTTAGGGTCAAGTGTATTGCTCAAGGATCCAACAGTGGCAGGTTGGCAAAGGTGGGATTTGAACCCTGGACGTTCTGGTCCATAGTCCAATATCTTAACCGCAAGACAGTGTTTCCCAACCTTTTTGAGCCACAGAACATATTTCTCATTAGAAAAATCACAAGGCACACCACCAAACAAAAATGTCACAAGAAGTATATTTATTGAAATATAATTCAAATCTAGTCTCAATTTACTTACTCAGTGTGAAACCTGGGCCTGCTTAGGTGAACACAAAACTGATATCTTATTGTTCTGTGGTAGCCCAGTGGTTAAGTTACTGGACTTTGGACCAGAAGGTCCAGTGTTCAAATCCCACCTCTCGGCCAAGTTGCTACTGTTGGGACCTTGAGCAAGACCCTTAACCCACAATTGCTTGGGTTGTAAGATTGTATTAATTGTAAGCCGCTCTGGATAAGGGCGTCTGCTAAGTGCTGTAAATTGTTCTGCCTTTCTCTACACGCTGCTGGCTTTGGGTAACAATCAGGTGAAATTGGATCATCTTCCACAGCATACCTGATGATTTCTCACAGCACACTTGTGTGCCACGGCATAGTGGTTGGGAAACACTGATCTAAGAGTTGGTTAAGGTTCATTTCACCAGCCCTCTGCCAATAGTTACTAATGCTCTTTAATTACACATAAAGATAAATACAGTATAGTGGTCTCCCCTGCTGTTTCAGACACTGGTATGTTGATCAACCCTTTGAGTTCACCAGCTAAATCAGCAGCATCCCAGCATAATACAACATTTACCAATATGCACCATGAAACTCTTATGGTTTTGCTAATCGACCATCATAACACCAAAACCCAACATATGCTGTTTTTTAAAAGTAGTCCTGCTTTATTGTGTCATTGTTATCAATACTTTTTGATCATAGATGCTCCTGTAGCAGTTAGTCAAATTATAGGTGCGCAAAGGACAAAGGTTCCTGTTTATTTAGCTAGAAACTGAGGTATGGACAACAGTTTGCAGCTGTATTTATTTGTTTCATTGTCCTGGACATAACTAATGCCAAACAAACCCAACTACGTGGAACACTGACATTCTGTTGCTAATAGCAAATGATTACAATGTACAGTACAACAATATTTTAATAGGTTTTTCTGATTTTCAATAAGTTTTATTAGTATTTATAGCACAGAAACTCATTTTTAGGTAGTTTATACTTTTATTTTGAAAATCTCCGCCGTCGATGCTTTCCATACTACTCTACTGAATAGCATGTATAAATAGTACGCAACCATATACAGAACCTAAGGTCGCATACTATTTAGGCATACTTATGAGTAGGTTAGTGTGCGATTCAGGACACAGCCTGGCGTTCTCTGCGTGTTAGCGGTGCTGTAGGGAGGATGATGTGAGGAGATGTTTTAGCAAGAAAACACGGCTTTCGCCCTACAAAGATTTGGCAGTTGGTTTGAAATGGACGGTTAATGCTGCCTTTTGGTCTGGTGCGTATTAAAAGAGATATTTATGCATTGTTTTGGGGTTTGTGCTTCTGTTTTTGGTAACTAACTTAACCTGAGAGGTGTTCAGTCAGATAGCCGCTTAGCTTGCGCGCAATAATCAAAGTAACGGTGCTTGTGTTTGTATTTGTCGATTTTTTGTTATACAGGCCACATTTGTAATTAACACGCAAATGAATGCAACAAGAAAATCCGAGTTTGTCGTTAATATTCCCTTCACATACGAGCTAAATGTGAAACAACCAACGGCTGACCAAGCGAATCTGTCACGACGGGCGCATCCCAATTCGCTGCCTCCATCTACGTAGGCGCCCTAAATACGCCACGGATTAAGGGCGCCCACAGATTATCTAGTGCCCTACGTGTCCAGCAGTGGTCTGTTTAGGATTCCGCCAGTCCCACACAAAGAAGTGTGCCATTTACAGCGGAGCGTGAATCACACAATTCAAGCTTGTGCTCTGGTGACCTTGATTAACCTGTTTGTGTTCTGTCTTCTTCCAGCCTGGGAATCATGGCTACAACCAAGATGCTGTGGTGGATCCTTCACTCAATGCTGATCCTCTGCGCTCTTCGGGCTGGAGCGGAGGAGGACGCAGCAGATTTTGATCCCTACAAGATCCTCGGAGTCACCAGAAGTGCAAGTCAGGCTGAAATCAAGAGGGTGTATAAACGCCTGGCCAAAGAATGGTAACGTTTAATAGAAGCCAAAGTTGTTAGGTGCATCGGGAGTCATTTTGTGACCTAAAGAAAGTAGATCCAGCCGTATAGGGAAAGCAGGGCAGGAGAAGAGGGAGTAAGAGAGAGGAATAAAGGAATTAAAATCCCACTGCACCACATCTTAGTCCTGAAACCTGAAACAGCGCGGCAGGCTTCACGTCGCCTGCAGGGTTTGACGATGTTGCTATAGCGTGGCGTAGGACGATTTTGAACTTATTTATGTGGTGCTTTTTAAAGTAGACCATCAAAAACCCGAGGCCGGACCATTCCTGGATCACTGTAGTAATGGAAAAAGCTCCTTTAAATCAGGTAGCCATCATGTAACTGTCCGGTTGTGTGTCTTTGCTGCCAGGCATCCAGACAAAAACAAGAGCCCAGAGGCAGAGGACATGTTCATTAAGATTACCAAGTCGTACGAGGTGAGAGATTTTTTTCTTCCAGTCTTCCGTGGCCCTCGCCGGAGGTGGTGACGTGTTCATGCCATGTTTCGCTCAGATCTTATCCAACGAGGAAAAGAGAGCCAACTTCGATCGCTACAGGCAGACCGACTCGCAGCCTTACGGGCCGCACGGCTTCCGCCACTTCCACGACAGCTTCTTCTTCGACGAGTCCTTCTTCAACTTCCCCTTCAGCAGCAGAGGTGGGCGGGACGGAGCCGACAGCAAGTACATGCTGCATTTCAACCAGTACGCGAACGAGGTGCTGCCCGACACGTTCAGGAAGCCCTACCTGATCAAGATCACCTCGGACTGGTGCTTCAGCTGCGTCCACATGGACCCTGTGTGGAAGGAGGCCGTGCAGGAGCTGGAACCTCTCGGTATGAGCGCTCGTTTGGTCAAGTTTGACCCGCACCCGTCGAAATCAGATCGATTTGTAGAGCACTCTTTCTTTATTTCTTTATTTTTTTTAACAATAGCATGTTGTGTCAAAGCAGCTTTATAAATATCTTGGCCCACAGCTGCAACTGTGCAAGGCTAGGGCCGCAGGGGCAAGGAAAATGGAGAATATTATAAAATGAAATATATTAGTAAATGTAATAAATAAAACAAATAATATAAAATAGAATAAATAAAGAATATAATAAAATGGAGAAAATAATGATGCAGTAAATATAATAAATGAATTGGGGAAGAATAAAATATGAAATATAATAAATCAAATAAAAATTATAGTAAAATAGAGAATATAGTAAATAAAATTGAGAAATAATAAATAAAATAAACAACAGAGATTATAATACAGTTTTAAATATACTAAATAAAATGGAGAATATAATAATGAAAATGGAGAATATATGAAAATAGTAAATATAATAATTAAAATGGAGATTATAATAAAATAGTAAAAACAATAATTAAAAAGGAGATTGTAGTAAAATAGTAAATATAATAATTAAAATGGAGATTATAATAAAATAGTAAATATAATAATTAAAAAGGAGATTGTAATAAAATAGTAAATATAATAATTAAAAAGGAGATTGTAATAAAATAGTAAATATAATAATTAAAAAGGAGATTTGTAATAAAATAGTAAAATATAATAATTAAAAATGGAGATTATAATAAAATAGTAAATATAATAATTAAAAAGGAGATTGTAGTAAAATAGTTAAATATAATAATTTAAAAATGGAGATTATAATAAAATAGTAAATATAATAATTAAAATGGAGATTATAATAAAATAGTAAAATATAATAATTAATATGGAGAATATAATATAGTAAAGACAATAATTAAAATGGAGATTATAATAAAATAGTAAATATAATAATTAAAAAGGAGATTGTAATAAAATAGTAAAATATAATAATTAAAATGGAGATTATAATAAAATAGTTCAATATAATAATTAAAAAGGAGAATATATAATATAGTAAAGACAATAATTAAAAAGGAGATTGTAGTAAAATAGTAAATATAATAATTTAAAATGGAGATTATAATAAAATAGTAAATATAATAATTAAAATGGAGATTATAATGAAATAGTAAATATAATAATTAAAATGGAGATTATAATAAAATAGTAAAATATAATAATTAAAATGGAGAATATAATATAGTAAAGACAATAATTAAAATGGAGATTATAATAAAATAGTAAATATAATAATTAAAATGGAGATTATAATGAAATAGTAAATATAATAATTAAAAAGGAGATTGTAATAAAATAGTAAAAAACAATAATTAAAAAGGAGATTGTAATAAAATAGTAAATATAATAATTAAAATGGAGATTGTAATAAAATAGTAAATATAATAATTAAAAATGGAGATTGTAATAAAATAGTAAATATAATAATTAAAATGGAGATTGTAATAAAATAGTAAATATAATAAAAAATGGAGATTATATAATAAAATAGTAAAAACACAATAATTAAAAAGGAGATTGTAATAAAATAGTAAATATAATAATTAAAATGGAGGATTGTAATAAAATAGTAAATATAATAATTAAAATGGAGATTATAATAAAATAGTAAAAACAATAATTAAAAAGGAGATTGTAATAAAATAGTAAATATAATAATTAAAATGGAGATTATAATAAAATAGTAAAAACAATAATTAAAAAGGAGATTATAAGCAAGGCTCTGGGCAGGTTCTGGCTCAGTATAAATGCAGTCAGTGAAGGTTCTCATAAAGAACACCTTGTTCTCCAACATCCTCAGTTAACACTCGGATCATGCTGCCTGGGTTAGTTGTATGAAGGCCCATTAAGCCTGCCACTCTGTCTCGTACCTATCCTGAGAACCGTGTTCTCTTACCCGCTGTTCTGTCTCGTCCCCGTGCCCGGTAGGTGTAGGAATAGGAGTCGTTGACGTCGGCTATGAGAGGCGCTTGGCAAATCAGCTTGGCGCGCACCGCACTCCGTCCATACTTGGGGTCGTCAATGGCAAAGTGACTTTCTTTAACTACGCTCTGGCCAAGGAGCACCTCATGCAGTTTGTGGAGGATCTGCTCCCACAGAGGCTGGTGGAGAAGGTACACACAACAGGGCTGTTCCTCTAAATGTAGCATTTCTATACTCACATTTATTTACATTTACAGCATTTAGCAGACGCCCTTATCCAGAGCGGCTTACAATTGGTACAGTCTTACAATCCAAGCAATTGTGGGTTAAGGATCATGCTCAAGGACCCAACAGTGGCAGCTTGCAAATATGGGATTTGAACCCTGGACCTTCTGGTCCATAGTCCAGATTGTCCGCAGCTGTCGGATTCTTAAGTGCATGCAAACCCGCTTGCTCTCAGCACTTTTGCTCAAACTGAAGTTCCTCAAACCCCTTAGTCGTTTCTATGGCTGGGTTTTGGTTTGCTTTCTCAGGTCACTGACCGGAATGACCGGGACTTCCTGAAGAGCTGGCACCAGGTTAACAAGCCTCACGTCCTGCTGTTTGACCAAGTGCCCACGGTTCCGCTCTTGTATAAGGTACACGTGATCTGTAATTGTATCTGGAACGCGCACGCACGCTTCTCTTATGGCGGCTGAACGTCTTGCTTGCGCTCGCCTGCTTACAGCTGACTGCGTTCGCCTATAAGGACTATGTGCAGTTCGGATATGTGGACGTGGGCCTGTCTGAGACCGCCAACCTGCTCAAGAGGTACAACGTCAACACCTACGCCCCGACCATGCTGGCCTTCAAGGAGAACACTGATAAGCCTGCAGATATCATACAGGTAGGACCATGTGGATGTTTTCCCCTGGTGTAGTCTAATAATAGTGATTTAAAGCTGATGAGGTCGTCATGGAAGTGTCCATATATGGGTATAGTGATGTACCGAGGGGGAAAAAAAAGTTATTGGCCAAAAGTTATTGGCTAGATCTCTGTAGTCATTCTTGGATAGTCGTTTATATTTGAGTAATGCTCATTTTTCTGTCTTGTTTTCCCCACATTCCTTCTCTTACAGGCTAAAAGCATGAAAAAACAGATCATTGATGAATTCATGTCCAACAACAAATTCCTCCTCGCCCCTCGTCTGGTGAACCAGAAGGTCTTCGACGAGCTTTGTCCCATCAAGCAGTTCCACCGGCGTAGGAAGTAAGCCAGTGCCTTAATTAGGAAGCGTCTCTGCCTGAATGCACTCAGAATAACTCTGTGCATGCCAAATCGCCTGTCTGAGCTTAAAACCGGCCGTACAGGCGTCCGCCCTGAGCTACGCTTGAGTTATTAGGCTGCTTCAGTATGGGGATGAAGCATCTGCTTGCTCTTCTCTGTAGGTACTGTGTCCTGCTCATCACTGGTGAGGAGGAAGCTTTCGTCCCCGGAAACAAAGCCTTCCTGTCTCTGGCCTCGGCCAACACCGAGGACGTGCTGCGCTTCGCCTACGTGTACCAGCGCCAGCAGCAGCCCCTGTGCGCCGTGCTGCTGAAGAACAGGGACAGCACCCCCCCGCAGGTACGCACTGTTTAGGGGCCGTCACACAAACCATAAGATGGGTGCGTTCTGTTTATTGTGCCACCTAATGCAAGGGCATCTTTCCAACACCAGGTGGCGCAAGATAGTTATTTAAATTTGGAGAAACTGTGACAATGTTTTGTTGCTTGAAGTCTTATTTCTTTTCATTGCAGGAAAGGTTCTTTTTGTTTTAAGTTGTATACAAGAAAAGTCGACGTTATTTTGAACTGGAATGTTTTCACTTGATTATGTAAGATATGGCGAAGCTACAAATAGAACATTTTGTTTATGATTTTCAATCTCTTTCTAGCCATTTTAAATGCCGCACATGAAAATGTGCGTCGTTTCCCATTGTTTACACTTCGGAAATCAAAAGGAATGTGTCTTATCGAATGTACAATGAATACCCCAAAGTAATACTTATGGAGCGTCAGTCAGAGTGCCATTATCGTCACTAGCATCATGGGGGAAAAACCTCTCAGCCAATCAGATTGTGGGGTCGGAACTAACTGTGGTATAATATGCATCATATCGCAATGTATTGTGATGTAATGGTATGTGTGATCAAGTCCTTTCCAATACCCAACCCTAGTACTGTGTGTGTGTCATGTGTAAATTGAGCACAGTAATGTGACTACGCAAGTGTGTGTGTGTGCGCAGGTGGTGATCCTGGAGCGGCGGAACAGTGCCGGTAAGGTGCACTACAAGCCCGTGTTGGGCGGCTGGAACGGCAGTGAAGAGGACAAACACCGGCTTCTGGAGGAGCTTCGGCGGCTGCAGAAAGACCCGTCCATCCTCGCCCACGATGCCACTCTGCCCGAGCTCAATAATGAGTTTGCTTCAGTCAGTCTCTCTGCAGTTTCCTCTTTTAATGGAGCTGTGTTAAATTGAGAATTAGTGCGTTACCCTCCCGGAGGGTTTGGGAGAACAGCAGAGCGTTTAGCTGCCTATTTTTAATTTTTGACAGCCATTATGGAAATGCAGTCTGTTGAAGCACTGCATTGATGGCATTTAAGACGCTCTTATCTGGCAATCGATACAGTTACAGTTGAAGCAGTTGTGGGTTAAGGGCTTGCTCAAGGACCCAACAGTGGTGGCTTGGCATCAGGTGGGATTTGAACCCTGAACCTTCTGGTCCATAGTCTAGTATCTTAACCACTAGACCACCACAGTCCATTATCATCAGTATTATCATGAGTCATGAATTATCATTATTATAAACTGTATTATCCTCGCGTTCCAGTCTTTCACTGATGTTCCTTCCCATTCCAGATGTTTCTGATCCGGTGGATTTACACAGCCTATGACTACCTGTCTGACATTATCGATGATCTGCTCCATAATAACTGGTAATGTCACACAGGCAGGAAGGTCCAAGTTTAAGGGGAGATCCCATGATTTAGGTCGTTCCTGTTCTCGTTTGCAGGAGGGAAATGATGCCGCTGCTGTCCCTGATCTTTTCCGCGCTCTTCATCCTGTTTGGGACGGTCATCATCCAGGCTTTTAGGTACGGCCCTGAGCATTTGGGTTCGTTTGAATGTGGCGTTTTTGCTTTAAAATGTTCTTTATTTGCTGTTAGTGATTCCGGTGACGAGAAACAAACAAAACCAAAGGCAAAGGATCCTGCGAAGGCAGCAAACGGGTCACCGGGCTCAGCCAACACCTCCAGGTGCTCCAGATGTTTGTGTTATTAGGAATTACACTGATCAGCCGAAACGTTAAAACAACGTACAGGCCGAATATCAAGTAACGTAATCACTCAATCAGCATGTGCGAGTCGTTTCAGACATGATTCACGAGTCACGATTCAGTACATGTTGATTCAGGTTCACAACAGCTCTCGGAGAAGATCTCCGCTATTTTTATTGTGTTTTTCGTTATTTTTTACATCAGTATAAAACATTTCCTTCCTGAATGCCCTAGATACCTAAATGAAAAGCCTCAGTGTCAAATATTCAACCTATTAAAGCGAGCCGAAATGAAAGTACTGACATAGCTAACCATCATGAAAATAGAACCCATATTTAAGGACTTGTTAATAGAACAACCCTCGTGAAACATGAGCCTTCCAGCCATGAAACTGACTCTGTCAATCAATCAATCCACATGTATTATCTAGTTACAGCATCGCATGTTAAGCTCTGGCTTGCATTAAATGGTACTGTAGGTTCTCATAGTTGACGTGTTGGATGTGAGAGAAGTGCTCAGGAGTGAAAAACCAGATGCCAGGTCGTCCAGTTTGTCACATGGTACATGTGCGCCATTTAGCTGGAGCAGTGTGAGAGGAGCCGGTGGAGGGAGCGTGGTGGTCACAGAATGAATGTTTCGGCTGGTCGGTGTAAATCTCCAGCATGTCCAAGTTATTCCTCGTGTTAAAACGTTTTCCTTAATGCTCATGTTAAGCAGCCGAGCACCCAAGAAGAACTTTGTGGAGGTCACCGAGTTAACCGACATTACCTACACCAGTAACCTGGTGAAGCTGAGACCGGGCCATATCAACGTGGTACTGGTGCTTACAGACGCCACCAAAAACATCCTGCTCAGCAAGTTCGCCAAAGAGGTTTACTCCTTCACTGGGTCAGTCCCCACACACACACACACACACACACACACACACACACACACACACACACACACACACACACACTCCAGTAATCTTATATAAATGACGTACATTTAGAGTACACACCCAGTCCTGTGTGCTCATCATGAAGCATTATACAGTTCAACCCTGTTATTCAAATGTGGACCGTCTCAAATGGTGCTCTACTCAATATCTGATCAGCCAATCACATACCAGAAGTGCATTTAGGGGTCTAGACATGGTCAAGATGACCTGCTGGAGTTCAGGCTGAGCACTAGAATGGGGAAGAACAGTGATTTAAGTGACTTTGAACGTAGCATGGTTGGTGGTGTTAGACGGGACACTTCCTTATACTGGTCGCCCTTTGTACTGTCCAGCAGATGTCACTGCGGGTGATAACATTCATATGGATGTGCAGCGCTTTTTTAAATGTTTTTATTGAGGAGTATCACAAGGGCATTAAATCAGCAGCGAAATTTTATAACCATAAAAATGACTGAAAACAGATCTTGTATTTTACAGACTTCCCAAATTTTGTATTTAAACCCCAACCAAATCTCACTCTCACACTGACACACCCAGAAAAAAAGAAGGAAAAAAGAAAACCACCACAGAAACAAACAAACAAAAAAAAAAAATAGGAAAAATAAAAACATAATAATATGAATAAATATAATAAATAATAAAGTATTAAATGAATGAATGAATTTGTTAAATGTAATAAATGAAATTAATCTTTAAAAAAATAAATAAAAAGAGAGAGGAGAGGGATCTTGTCAGACAGCATTTTTTGAAGAACATTTTCATTCAAACATTCATATGGATGTGCAGTGCTTTTTAAAAAATCTTTTTATTGAGGAGTATAACAAAGGCATTAAAACAACAGCGAAATTTTATAACCATAAGAAAAAAAGAAAACAACCCAAAAAACAAAGAAAAATAATCATAATAGAAAAAAGACAATAATAATAATCATAACAATAATAAAATATTAAATTAATGTAAATTGTTTAATTGAATATATTAAATAATAAAAAAAAAGAGAAAGGGGGAGGGGGATCAAGTCAGACGGCATTATTTGAAGCAAGTTACTCGGAATAAAACGCAGCAGTATTACCTTTCGAAGCGACTCTAATCTTCTCCAGTCTAAGAAAATGCAATACATCTTTGTAATTTTAAAGAAAAAGACAAACTTTCTTGAGCATCAAAAACAAGCCAGTAAAAAGGTGATTAGTCACGCATTAAAACGGGTTCCTGACTAACACGAGTAAACATTGTAATCACCAAACCTAACCACCAAAACTAATATAAATAACTGGAAACGTTTACTAATTCGGCGTTACCCCAACCACTGTGCCGCGAGAAATCTTCAGGTGTGTCGTGGAAGATCGTCCGATTTCACCTGATTGGTGCTCTAAGTGAGCGGCGTGTAGTGACAGGCAGAACAATTGCATTCTCTTCCACTAGAGGGCAGTAAGATAACAGCTTTGTGTTCAACTAAACAGGACCAGATTTTACACTGAGTAAATTGAGACTAGATTTTCATATTTCAATAAATCTACTTTTTGTGAGGTTTTTGTTTGGTGGTGTGCCTTGTGATTTTTCTGAAGTCAAATATGTGCCCTTGCTCAAAAAGGTTGGGGAAACACTGTCCTAAATGTTCCACTAGTAAACATTTAAAGGATTTTCCACTCATCCGTGTTCTCCTCGTCCTCCAGGAGCCAGACGCTGCATTTCTCCTTCCTGAACGTGGATAAGCACAGCGAGTGGATGTCCACTCTGCTGGACTACGCCCAGGACGCCATGCAGCTGGAGGCGGACGAAGAAGAGGAGGGTGGCAGGCGCAAACCGGACTACACGGGCTACGTGCTGGCGCTGAACGGCCACAAGAAGTACCTTTGCCTGTTTAAGCCGGTCTACACCGGCGAGGACGCCTACGGCAAGGAGGAGGAGCCGGGACGGTCCAGGTCGAGCTCCAGGGACGATCACCAGCACAGGAAAGGAGCGGCGCGCTCGCGATCCACCACGCTTCACATCCACCACAAACTGGACCGCCTGGGTCTGTGGATGGAGCGGCTGATGGAGGGCACGCTGCCTCGCTACTACATCCCGGCCTGGCCCGGCCTCGACAAGATCACCATCAATAAGTAGAGCTGGGAGGACGGGCGCCGAAGTTAAAGGCTCTTCCTGAGCCGTCTCCCGTCCCTGCTGATGCGGAATGAGGGGAGGGTTCGACGCGGATGCTGTAAATGACCTGAGCTAGTAGTAGCTTCACCAAACCATGATACTGTATCCATCTGCCGTGCGCTGCTCTGGCCGATCACATGACGCCATCCTTAAAGGTACAATAAGTAAGGTGGACCCGTAAGAACAAGGGTCGCTTGGTTAACCTGGGAGGGCCGATATGTACGGACGTGTCCAGATTAAACACCGAGTGCGTTTACGTGCACTTAGTCATCCGTTAAGTCCAGAAAATCAGGTTTTGTCAGTAAAAATCGTTACGTGCACTTGAGGGAGCAGACGACGGGAAAATAATCGGATTTCTACTTCGCACCCGGCCAATAATCTCGCAAAGATGTGACGCAAGGTTCAGTTTTTATACTAAATAATCAAACTCCTCATTTTCTTGAGTATGTATCGCGTTTCAGAGTCTCCGCAAACTGCTGCGTGTGCTTTTAATTCCAAGGTTGCCAGATCCCACGAGAGAGTCCCCCACCTCATCGCACGCAGTGTGGCTATTTAATATTTATAACGGGCTGTCAGAGAATTCAGCTATCTAATCGCAGTTAATCATGTTTTGCTTGTTCCTATTTGACCCTAAAGAATTTACCCTAAAAAGTGAACAATATAATCCTCAACAGAATTGTGAAACAGTTTGTCTTTTAGAAATTCACGGACTTTTTCACTGTGTTTTAACTTGTTCGTTGCGACCGATCTCTGTTTGCGTGTTTACGTTTGGTTACAGGAGGTGGTTTGTTCCCGGTAGGCTCACAGTGCTCTGCATGGTAGGTAGGATATAGGGATTAGTGAGTAGGGGAGCATTTGGGATACAAACTGAGTTTACAGCCTTAACTGCCTTTGCGGGCAGCAGTCAAGTAGGGTTCAAATGAACCCTACTTTATATTATGTATGTTTATTACCATGTAAATAGGGGAAATATTAAACAAATGGTCAGTTGAATATTTAAATCCAGTCGGTTTATCGGTACGTGAAATATGACCTTGGGCAGTAAAGAATTACAGACAGTAACCACGACAGTCTCAATCAGATTGTGACTCTGGATTTGTGGTAGGTAATGAATAGTTATGAAATTAAGATGATAAGGAACCGAACTCATGTCAACACGCAGCTTGTAGGGACAGATGTAGCCAGTCGTGTTTGCTCTCTCTTAAGCAAGTCCACCACATGTCCTGGTTCTTGTTGTCTATCGTGATCCGGTAAGTCTTGTCAAAAGCCGTCCTGCCTACCTGAGGGACAGGTGATGTGGAAATGCAGGTGTACGCCATTTAACGTCCGCATTACGTTCCGTGAAACAGGGCGTCGACCAAAACGGACCGGACATGAACATAGTCATATGGTAGTTTTGATCCTTTGCACCTAGTGTTTAATTTTAAACAGTAAATACAGTAATACTTTTAATCTTTTATAAAACGTGAAAGACCTACTGATAACGCAAATGAAACACTAGTTTTCTGCCTTTCAAGATTGGTTCTCTTTTCGTCAGCAGGTGTTGCAAGGTTTCGCTCTTATTAGTGTTCTGTCATTCAGGCGTGAATGAGATATATATGCGACAGAATTTTATTTCCTATCATAATTCTTAAGACTTCGGCTGTCAAAGCGGACGGATGTTAAAGGGCGCGGCCTGTACTGCAGTATGTTAGGGTAAATAAAAAAATGCTCATAAGATCCCTAGTAATTCACCTTTGTTTTTACATCCCAATAAACACACTACATATTCAGGATGCTGTTATGTAACAGACTGTGTGGCCTGTGCTGCCAAATTCCGGGCATTAAAGGGGTCAACTTTAGTGTATAGCCCTGATGCACTGAAATAACGTCTTGGCTGAAACTGAACCCAGAATTTTTTTAGACACAGCTGAATTTTTGAATGGCGTAATAAACAAAGGGCACTTCGGTGGTGCCGCAGTCTGAGCCGGTAGCTCACCACAGGGTGACCCTGGTGGCTACATGCTATGGAGTTTCCCAATACTTACTGTACCTTTAAGATCTCAGTCAGTTTCGCCTGATCACTGACCTCACACGTGACACTTCCATCCACTGGAACAGCTAACCTATGAAATGTAGCATGCACTGAAACACTGTGGGAGGCTCTCCTCCTAAATTTCATTTAAACACTATAATGGGCTCCCTGGACAAACATGAGTTGCATTCACCGATAGCAGCACTTTAACATTCAGCGTCCTGAACCAGACCGGTGTTTGGCCGAGGGAGGGAAGGTCGAACGCAGCAACAGACACTTCACTGGTCGAAACCAAGCGGTTGTATGGAGGCATAGCTCTCCTCCCTTGGCGGAGGGGTCGATACAGGGTGGGGAATGTCATTAAGGGGATCCAAATTGGGGAGGAAAAGGGGAAACAACAAAAAATAGAGTAGTAAAAAGGAGGTTACTGCATTTGGTATGGGAAAAAGTATTACTAGTAGACTGGACCAAAATCACTGGACTTCAGTTCCCTCTTTTTGTTCCGTTATGGTCCATTCTGAAATCCCCAGTCTATCAATATTTCTCTGCTGAGGGAGGCGTAGCGAAGCCTGGTGAGCACCTCTGTTCAGCTCATCGTTACTGGAGTGGAGACTTAGTTTTTACCAGTGGGTGATGAGTGTTATTGTAAGAGGAAGAGGATTGGGATACACTCGCTGTGTCCATCCTCCAGTCTTTGCAAGCACTTTGAACGACCCACAGCCATGAATCGTTTTTAGACTAATTGCTTTTGCTTTTCAGACTTCCTCTGCTCTCAGTTCAAGCCTTTGTTCCCTAAGCTCTGTTCGCGATGTGTGTTCGTCGCCGCTCCCTGGCCTAGCTTGACACGAGCCTATATTTGGTTTTAAAAAAGAGTTTTTTCCTCTTTTCTGCCAAAATTTCGTAATGATTACGATTGATTTCAGACTTGAATCGAGGAGGTATTGATAAGCGTATCGGGATGTGCCTCTGCCCGTAACCTATTAATTTGCATTGCTGTACATGGATCCAAGTTTGTGATCTCAGATTAAATAGAATAGAACCTCGTTGAGGTATTCCATGCATGGAGCTGAAATCTGTAGCCTAAAGCGGTACTAATTCTGATCTCACCCTTTAATATTCATCTGATTCTGTTTGGTCCTGAATTCATACATGCAGGATATACAATGAAATGCAAACATTTTTAATCAATCTGTAAAAAAGAATCTGTAAATTTTCTTCGGTTTATACTCTATGTATGATCGTAGCCAGAATTCGGTACATGTTCAGACTTTTAAGCATGAAGATGCGACAGTCTTCCGTTAGCCAACGTTTTTATTTCACGTGTTTATCCGTCTAGAGCAAACCCTGCAGTCCGATGTTTAGAGAACATCTTTAAAGCACGTGCAGTTATCATTATATTCTCTGGAGTCTTGTGATGTAAAGGCATTTCTGTTCAGTGTTTTGTTCCAAGCGGCGTGTTGGCACGGTTTAATAGCTTCACTCAGACGTCACCCGTCATGTACAGTCCATGTGTGTGGTAGATATTTCACACCATCGCCGAGTCCCTTGGCTTTGGCCTTAGAACATAAACTGGTTTATTTCTGTAAGCTTCATGTGCAGTGTGTCGTCTTTTGAAATCAGAAAACCATCTGAACACGGATTAAGGCAAACTAACTGCCAGTTCGGCCCCGGCTCCTGCGATCCTGAATTGGATTAAGTGGGTTTCAGAAGAAATGAATTACCAGAAATTCCAGCCAGACTCGCTATGGAACCCAAGGACGTGCCTGGGATAAAGAGGATGTATATTTATTCATTCATTCATTTTCTTAAGCGCTTAATCCTAGTCAGGATCTGGAGAGAGCCAGTGCCTAGCCGGCAACACAGGGCACAATTCAGGAACAACCCTAGACAGGCCAAAAGAGGACGTATATTCTTCGTACATGAACAACCACTCAGTGCTGTTACCTCGCTCTCAAAAGGTATTGTATGACATGGCTTGAGATAACGTTTAAGCACTATTAACTCTCAAACATGGGATCAATAGGGTCAAGGAATCACAAAAGGTGAACCAGAAAGCTGTATTAAAAAAGAAGAGACAACCTTTTCTTAAGCTGTAGCTACTGACTCCTCAAAAACAAGCCTGAAAATACTTCAAGGACTAGCTGGAGGACCATCATTTATACGACAGAGTAGTCTTCTGACCCCTTAAACAACTTCCATTTCTTGAGATGGTACTGCTGTTTTTCCAGCACCTGCTGAATATTTTCATGCTTAATCCTGAATCCTTTTCTAATGCTTTGGGATATCCCTGTCACTTTAACTGTACGATTCATTTGTAGATTTGGTTGGTGTACTGAAAGGTAAAGCATTTGGCTTATGAGAGCGGACGCTGAGCAGTGTTAGTTTTGACAGAAAATTTGAATTTAGTTTGTCATAGTCTTTTGACTAAAATGTCATTTAGTTTTAGTCATAATAAAGTCATTTACATTTACAGCATTTAGCAGACGCCCTTATCCAGAGCGACTTACAACTGATACAGTCTTACAGTCCAAGCAATTGTAGGATAAGGGTCTTGCTCAAGAATCCAACAGTGGCAACTTGGCAGAGGTGGGATTTGAACCCCTTCTGGTCCAGAGTCCAGTACCTTAACCGCTAGGCTACCACAGTCATCTGAATTGTTTCTAGTTTGATTTATTTGTTGAATGTTTAATTATTTAAAATGAAACATCTACATGCATGCATTGATAATAACATTATACATTGAAGTTGTTATAACTCAATTTCCCACAAAGATCTGCTTCAAACTCGGTGTGGACACTCATGAGAGATTGCAGAATTGAATCAAGTTGGAATAAATGATATATTATGAGCTTTATTAAACATAAGAAACGGAGTTATGTTATCCGAATACTCAAAGATAGTATGAACACTTTCTAGACAAAGTAAAATATGTCCACGTCGCGAACTTGTAACATATTTTAATCCCTAATGTATTCGCTGAAATATTGGCTTGAACATCATGAATTTACAACGTAATAGCGCTAACATAGGAGCTCGCGCCATTTAGGTGCGGGTTGCTTGACCAGTTTCAGGACGACGTGGCTGCAGATGATTAAACTTTGTTGTATTTTTCCGGAGATAGTCGCCATACACTGTCTAAATTCCCTGATATCAAATGACAAATGCGCCCTTATAGTGACTCCGCTTTCTCTCGGGTCTTCAGTTTGTCGAGTTGCTTTCCTGCGTCTCTTACCACAGTACTGATTAGGTCGCTACCCAACTAGTCCCGCCTTTCCACAGGACTAAATCAGATCTGATTGGATGTCGCCAAACATTTGTCTCGTTTTTATTCGTTGATAAGCGTGTCAATTCATTTCGTGCCCTGTCCACACGTACACGGGTATTTTTAAAAACGTAGCTTTTCTATGCCTTTCGTCCAAACGAAAGCGTCGTTTTAGGAGGTTTTGCAAAACTCCTTTTAGGGTGAAGATTGTCAGAAACTCCGTTTTCAGCGTTGTCGTGTAGACTGGGGAAAACGGAGTTTCTTGCATGTAACGTCACTTTGTGCGCCGTTATGTCCTTTGTTTACATGAGGCGATTTTGTGTAATGGCGGACGTAGCCAAAATAGTGCTGTAACACTGCTGACCGAAGTTGTTACAAATCTACAAATAAATTTACAATTATTATTAGACTGAAAAGCAGGCGTCAGAAAGCGCTACGGAAGTCACTACTATATCTATCACACCCCAGAAGCGTCGCCCGTTTTGGAAGAGACCCGGTTTTGTTTAAACAGTGCTTGTGTGGACGGGATGTATTTTATAAACGAATTTGAAACCCCCGTTTTAGAAAATACCTGTGTACACTAGTTTTTGTTGTTTTTCGTCTCGTTAGAAAAGTGGGACTGTGGTAGCCTAGCGGTTAAGGTACTGGACTCTAGTCCAGAAGGTCCAGGGTTCAAATCCCACATCTGCCAAGCTGCCACCGTTGAGTCCTTGAGCAACACACTTAACCCACGATTGTAAGGCTGTATCAATTGTAAGTCGCTCTGGATAAGGGCGTCATCTAAATGATGTAAATGTAAAAAAAAAAAAAAAGGGTCGTGGACAAACTATGACAAATCGTTCAACGAAATGAGCACTGACGCTGAGAAAGTTGTCCCAACTGGAAATGAATTAGTAGTATTTTATCTTTGGAAGGACACACAGCATTTCAAAAAGGAGGTTCGCTGCAGTCAGAGCAGTGTTTCCTGTAAAAGACACAAACATCCAATGAACTCCGGACTAGGAACGTTTAACCAAATGTAGGAGATTAGCCGTGTACTACCTGTAGTGTCGTAGGGAGGGGAGACTTCAACCAAGTCACAGCCCACAAGATTCAGGCCTCGGCAGCCACGGATGATCTCTAATCCCTGAAAACACACACCCCTATTGGTTGTAACACAGACAAGCGGTGTTGTGTACAGAATGTGGGACTAAGTGGATATGTTCTAACAAATCCATCATAAATTGAAACATATCATGAACTGAGGAGTTTAATATAGTTCATCCTGTGTCATAGGAGCCACATATTAACACTTATGACCCTACAGTCGCCCAAAATCACTAACACAAAGCTTTTATAATAAAGTGTTAAAATCTCATTATTGAGTCATGGATTGGAAGTGAAAAGTAAAAGTAAAACACTTACTCTATTGGTGAACTCAGCCCGAGCATGGCTGCTAAGCTAACTGTGGTCCGTGTTTCCTTTCGGTTTCCTTTCGGTTGGCTCTTATAATTAACCTTTTTGGATCCATGGTGACTTAATGGCACTAAGACTAAAATAAAGAGGAAAGCAATAAATACAGCGGAGATCTTCACTGAGCAAGGGCTCCTGTGAAACTGAATCACTGTGCACCGACTCATGAATCATTTTTCATCTGAAACGAATCGCACGGCTCGATGCGTACAAGTTTAAGCAAGGGCGCCGAGTACCGAGCAAATTTTTCTACTCAAAATGCGTCGAGAATCGAATTCGACGAGTTCCGAGGTAGTATTTTCCATGATCTAACCCTGATGTCCATTGGTCAGGGTCACGGAGTTTTGCGCCTATCCGTATATATTATTCTTTGTACTGTTTCTAATCTCTGCATCAGATCTTGGATATAAATCCATGCGATATAAATGTTCCATGAGCTTTCAGCTCGGCTTTCACTGAGCAAACTCTACCTGAACAGGTGTGAGACCTGCGATCTCAGGTGTTCCAGTTCCAGGAGCAAACGCAGGATCCAGAGCGTCGATGTCGAAGCTGAGGTAGACGGGCCCTGTGCCCATTTGCTCTCGAACCTCAGCCATGAGGGGCACCAGAGATTTGTGCCAGCACTCCTCTACCTGCACCACACGGAAGCCCTGAAAAAAAAAGATTCTCATTTAAGTACATCATATTATATACATACATACAACTTCCAAATATATAGTTCAAACCAAAACATTTAGATCAACAACAACCCAGTGTGATCTCTGGGTTTGTGTAACACTGCATAAGTTACATTCTGTGCCTAAGGCCAGACCTGATCTCTGCTCCACACGTAGGCATCGGGCGAGTAGGCGGTTCCACGCAGTCCGATCTGCACCACGCGCCTACAGTCGAGCAGCCCTTCCTCCACGCAGCGTCTGAAGGGCGTTCCGTGACCGATCTTCTCCCCCAGCATCAAGTCCGAGGTGTCGGCGTGAGCGTCCACGTGGATCAGACCCACCGGCCCGTGCCTGTTCCATTTATCATCAGTTAGAAAAAGATCTGCCCGTTCAGTTTTTAATATAAAGCTGCATAGACACAGCAGGTGAAGGTGAGTCAAAGCTTTTTCCTCTGTGTGAACAGACCTAGTTAAGCCTTACAGGCCATGCATACATATAATAAATGACTACACAGCCTTTTTAGAGGTTTGATTATATAAAAACAAAAATGGCTCAAACCCTAAGGGTGCAAATGGTAACGCTTATAAGTATGGGGCTGTTATGAGCATTTCTGCTTTTTAATTTTGCTTAAATATGAATTCATTTCGCTTTTCCCTGAACAGAAATGAGCGGGCCATTGGCTCGCATCCCTAGAGAACATAGGGAGTGTCCACTTTATTAGAGACAGTCACCTTACTGCTCCACCTTGTAGATGTAAAGTCAGAGACAGTAGCTCATTCTTGCTGCATAACTGGTGTTAAGCCATCCTGCCTACAGGATGCTGGTGGCTTGACATTTTCGGCTAGTGGGCTATTTTCAGTCCGGCAGTGACTAGAATAATTATAGAACTACAAAGTGCAGGGACCACTCAAACTGAAATAAAGCATAAACAGAACATAACTGGAAAATAGAGAGTGTCTAAGACTTTTGCACAGGACTGTAGATCTACATATAAAAAATATAGCGGAACCGACATGAAAGACGTGTTGATCCCACCTACCTTTCTGCCACCGCCTGCAGGATCGGGTATGCAATGGTGTGATCTCCACCTTTTAATATAAACCGAGAGGAAAAGAGGTCAACACTATAAACATGAATGAATTACTAAATGACCTGCTGATGAACAGATAAAAAGGGTTAATCATTAAGAGAAAGCTTTCAGAGCTGAATAAGATGACAGTTCAGACCCAGACGCCCCATACCTGAGAAACCCTGAGACTTGGGAGCCCAGACGAGGTGGAAGCGCAAGTACAAGTGTATGACCGAAGGGTGGAAGAGCTCTGTTTCATGGTTCATGGTTCTGGTTCATGGTGCTCTACAGAGTCTGAGTCACTCTGTTTGTATCTCTACAGTTAAACTAAGTATTCAGCCCCCACGAGGCTGCTCTAACTTTGATTGTGTGTAATGTAAACAGAACAAACGTTCATTTACTATATATGACATGCCCTGTGAAAGAAGCAGCTTCCACGCATTTAATCTTCCATAATCTGAGTGAAATCCTGAACTCACCCATGGTGAGGGGGATGCAGCCGGTCGCTAGGACCTTGCGATAAGCCTCTCGGATCCGCTTGCAGGTATCTTTCAGGTCGTACAGGTTGACGTTAACGTCGCCGATATCCGCCACGTTCAGGGACTCGTACGGTGCCGCTCTCGTGCCACTGCAGGACCTCAGCAAAGCCGATTCAGCCCTGATCTGCCGAGGCCCAAACCTGAAAAAGGACCTTTGCTAGTACATCCAGTTCTCTGAAGAGCTTACTTTCTACTAGTGCTGTCAAATACACTCCTGATCAAAATCTTAAGACCAGTTAAAAAATTGCAAGAATTTGCATTATTGAATCCTAAGAAGGTTCTAAGTAGAGCTTCACAATGCTAAAAGAAGAAATCAGTGCAAGAGACAAAAACGTTTGAGCAGGGAATCGTTTGAAAACTGCATTTGCACCCAAACATGATTTTTTCAGCTGATCAAAAGTTTAAAGACCATAGCCTTTAAAAGCCAAAAGCTGTGCAAAAATTTGGATTACATGTCATTTTCTGTCAAATATTTACAATGTCAAGACCTCCTGATGGCAAAAGCAAAAAACCTCACTGACTTTGAACGTGGTAGGATTATTGAGCTGCATAAGCAAGGCCTCTCACAACGTGCCATCGCTGCTGAGGTTGGACGCAGTAAGTCATTTTGCAAATGATCCTGAGGGTTATGGAACAAAAAAGTCAAGTGGTAGACCCAAAAAAATTTCACCAGCGCTAAGCCACAGGATCTGATTGATTGTCTGTCAAGACACGGGACGATCCTCTACCCAAATTATGGCCATTACTGGTACTAGTATCTGCGAGGGAAGGGCTTCAGAAACAAAAAACGTCTTCAAAGGCCACGTCTTCTTCAACGCCACAAAATTGCCCGTTTGGACTTTGCAAGGGTGCACCAAACATGGGACATTGATAGGTGGAAGAAAGTTGTCTTCTCTGATGAGAAAAAAATTAACCTTGATGGTCCTGATGGGCTCCAACGTTACTGGCATGACAAGGAGATCCCACCTGAGATGTTTTCTATACGGCACAGTGGCAGGGGGATACAGCTTCAGGTTGTGCAGGGGCGTCAAACAGAAGCTGGCTATGTGGAGATGTTGCAGCGTGCATCCCTCATGACTGAGGGCCCTCGTCTGTGTGGTAATGACTGGGTTTTTCAACAGGACAGTGCTGCAGTTCACAATGCCCGTCTGACAAAGAACTTCTTTCAGGAGAATGACATCGCTCTTTTGGACCAGCCTGTTTGTTCTCCTGATCTAAATCCGATTGAGAACATTTGGGGATGGATGGCGAGGGAAGTTTACAAAAATGGTCATCAGTTCCAGACAGTGGATGCCCTTCGTGAAGCCATCTTCAACACTTGGAGAAACGTTCTCGCTAGCGTTCTGAAAACACTGGCATCGAGCATGCCTAAACGATTGTTTGAAGTGATCAACAAGAATGGTGGAGCTACTCATTACTGAGTCCTTTTTTTGACACTTTGATTTGTTTTGAGAGGGTTTTCAGGTTTTTTTGAGCTATGGTCTTAAACTTTTGATCAGCTGAATCTGAATGCAGTTTTCAAACAATTCCCTGCTCAAAAAGTTTTTGTCTCTTGCACCGATTTCTTCTTTTAGCATTGTGAAGCTCTAATTAGAACCTTCTTAAGATCCAGAAGTGCAAAATGCAAATTCTTGCAATTTTTTAACCGGTCTTAAGATTTTGATCAGGAGTGCACGCTGAGTGTCATATTAGTGACATATTCACACTCTAAATCAACATCTTTCTCATGCACACTCTCTCACACACACAACCAAAGACTCGCTCTCAAAGGGTAGGAGCTTGACGCCGTGTTTGAGACAGTATGCGATAGTGACAGAGGTTTGATAGTGTGTGAGTATGATACTGTAAGATGCATGTGCATCCATACCTTGCACCGGGTCGGTTAGAGGTACCGGTATCTATTGGCACTCCAATGAAGGCAGCGTCCAGACCCTCTGCTGTGTCCTGATATGGTAACTTGGCCATGGTGGCGATTCCTGACACCCGAGCCACAAACTCTGCGCTCACGGGGACGTTGTAGCGCGACATGTTCCTGATCCGCTGACCGCTGACATTCTGCTGCACTGCTGCAACTTCGGTAACGAGCACCGAGCCGCACTGAGCCGCGCGCGCTCTGAAACGGTGAGCCCCTCTGCTCACGACCTTTAAGAAGTTAAGCATGGCTGTCTCGTGCACTAAACAGATCGATATGCCTAAACGTTTCCGTATTCTCTGTGTACTGTCCAGCCAGTTCTTTGAAACCTTTGATCCTGTTACTCCGACTGAACTTCAGCACTTCGGGAGCACACTCAGCACAGCGCTTGTGTCATGGGAAATGTAGTTCATTCGCTGCTGCTGACCCGATACTGACGGCCACAACGCACATAAAATATTTAAGACAGTATGAGAAAAGCAACACAGACCACCATTAGCTGGTCGAAGCCTGTTCAAACCGGTTAAACCTGGTTCTGGAATGGACGCCGTTCGTGTGTTTGAGCTCACGCAAGTCTAACAAATGTTTAGTCATTTATAATTTGTTTATAATTGTTTAATTAGTAAAAGTGCGTTTAGATAAAAAAAAATGTGAATAAAATAAGGGTATATAGTCAAAAGCTACTTTAGTACGACTTTACCTTGCTACAAACGAATTGCCATTAGCTTAATGCTAAACCAGTTATGAGTCATTCGCCAAATGGGTGCCATTTGCTTGTTGTAACTCCATAACGTCATTTTTCTATGTTTTTTGACACTGAATCTAACAACAGACATATTTAGCTATTCATAATCAGCATTAGTCAATCTCAGGCAACTTTATTTTAGTTTTTACAAGGATTCCCCTGATTCAGATATCTAACGTGGCATCCATACCAATAGCATTGGAGCACATTCTAATGATTTACCAAAAATATTTATTTTTACAACAAACAAAGCTTAATGAAGATCTGAAAATCATTTAGGTAACAGGATAGATTGAGATTGACCCTCTCAGTCATAGTTACAATATCATCAAATATACTCCCAGTGGTCTTCAGGAGATCCTGGTCTCTTTAATTCCCCCAAGATAAAAGGAAAGTGCCAACTTGGGGTTAATGATTACAGAACTTTATTAATCCAAAGGGAAATTATATACAACCAGGGTAAACAGAGTCTTAATGTGCTTGTAACTAGACGGAAATAGGTACGTTGATACAACTTTAACATGTCACAAACACCCTGAAACTGAGAATCATCTGGCCAACTCAGAACCATGCCTATTTCCGCACTGATTTGTCACTTCGTACCTCGGGACTAGATCAGATAGGTCACACATGGAGAGAAAGTGCGCAAGTACATAAAGTGCCGCTACGTTAACGCGATCAGAAACCAAGCTCAGACTGCGTTGCACCCAAAAGTTTCAGCAGAATAGCAAACTACTACTTTTCAGTTTGTATCTAGGGAATCACTCCACTCCTCCAAAAGCTCTTCGCTGTGAAATCCCTGCTTAAACAGCAACGCTCGACCCGAGCCGCTGTCCGTACATGAAATATCCAACCGCCGTGCGAAGCTCCTCGAGATCCAGATTGGCGAGGAATCCTCTCTGGAGCTCGGCTTCCACTGAACTGGAACTGCACCCGCAGCCCTTTAGAAGAACCACAGCTGATTGGCACAGCAGCCAGTCCGCCATCTTTCCCATGCTGCCTGGGGTTAGGCTCGTGAGAGCCTTTTTGCCCCATAGGCTGAGGTGCAGGATGTTGGCAGCCACCCGGGCACTGGGACGCTACAGGGACAAACAAGTGTGGATTCGTTAATGAGCAGAACTCAGAGCAGATGTTAAGGGAGTGTGTTTGTTGTTATTGCTACTGAAACACAGAGTTTAATCAGGGGGGTTTCTTGCTATTAGCGAGCCAATAACAGATTACCGCGTGCTCATTATGAAAATGAAACGTTAGAATGGTTTTTGTGGTTAATCGAGTGAAAAAAGTCTTCAGTTCATTTATAAACCACACTATATAGCTAAATGAGCTGGCTATAGTCTATAACGGGAGAAAATGACCTCAAATCATAAGTGGCATAAAGAATCCAGTTAAGCCAAGGTGAATAAGTGTTTTATATCTGCATTTAAAACACTTATTATTTATATAACACTTGGAGTGAACAGAACCAAGAGGACTGCATAGTCTAAGTAAGGAGAGTAAAAAGGCTGGGGGAGGAACGCGCACCTTGTGGGGGTTCCTGCGCAGAAGAAGCCTCGCCACCAGCTGGACATGCGTGGGCACGCCGGCACACAGCGGAGGAAGCTGCTTCTCCTGGTAGCTGCGGCTCTCCAGACCCGATGCGCTGTAGAACGGGTTAGGCTGACCAAAGATCTCATAAGCAATGGCCCCTACTGCCCAGGCGTCGGCCTTACTGTAGTCAATCACAACATCTGGTCCTGGCACAGCTGTGGCTACCTACAGAGGAACAGTGATGCGTTGGCTTTTTATTTACAAAATGGAGAGCAGTCCAATAGAAAACAACTGGATAGATACCGGAACAAGATATCGTGACTGAAAACAAGGCAGTAAACAAGCAATTTTACAACTTGATAGATGCCAAAGCTGGACCATTTCAGAGTTTTACAAAGGTTGCTGTACCTCAGGCGCCATGAGGCAGGAGTTCCCCCCGATGTTCACCCATCGGCTGGTGTAGGGCAGTTTCAGGCCTAAATCCTCCTCTGCTAGACAGCAGCCAAAGTCGGAGATGACCAGTCTGGGGCATCCAGCTTTAGCACAGTAAGATCAGATAAAAGAGGGGGAAAAAAGATTAATAAATTACCAATAAGCTTAAACTCAGAGTGCGTTTACATACACTTAATAATCCAATAACCAAAGAAAATCAGGTTTTGTCAGTGTTTTGCAACCAGCCAATAATCTCACAGAAGGATGGGGCATAAATTAAAAAATGTCTCAAATGTTTCGATGTTTCCTGTCATCTAGAAGGTGATGAATATTTAAATTCTGAATTTTCTCCAGCATATACTGTGTTTCAGAGTCTCACAAAAAGTGCTTGGTAGCCATTTCGTGGGTGTTGTCTTTAATTCCAGGGTTGCCAGATCCCTCAACGGAAACAAGCAACCAGATCTACAGAAAAAAACCCTAAAGAAGCGAATTGGCTCAAAATAAAGAAAAGAAAAGAAATGACAAAAACAGACTACCTACTAAATTCTGAGAGTGACCACTTGATCAGTTGAAAAAGTAACGTGTATTTGCCTTCTAATTTTAGAGGTTTAAAAAAAAAAACATCTTGCAGTATTACTGGAAAGAGAGACAGGGTCAGGGAGCAAGCCCATATAAGCAAATACACTTTAGAAACAAGCCCCAAATACCCACAACCCACCACTGCCAACATTTGTAAACTACTTCATAAAAAGTCGTTATATGCGGTCCTGGCAACCGTGACCTTAAGCTGACCTCAGAAATCAGAGAATGCTGTTTACAGGACTATGTGAATAATCAGATAACTGGAGATTACTATCAGAATATAAGCACTGACTTGAGTCGAACTCCAGCAGGACGTTGTCTGATTTCAGGTCCCTGTGGGCGATGCCCTGCTTGCACAGATGATCCACACCTTCTAGCAACTGCAGCAGCATCATCGTGGCACGTCTGCGGGTCGGTACGCACACCTCCAGGTACTGGCGCAGGGTGCACTGGTAGCTGCAGTATTACAACGTGACAGACATAAACACATACGTAATGATAAAGTGTTCGGAATGGATTGTCCTCATGTTAATTCTGGTATTCCGTCCCATGTATTTATTCTATTGTGCTGCAGTCATTGGTAGATCTTTGTTTTTGCTTAAACTACTTGACAATTGTGGAATATCTGACTCCGTAAGTCTGGCCCCTTACTTCTTCATGACAAGGAAGAGTGTGCGGTTGTTGCCCAGGCCATCAGGGTGGAGTCTGGAGGGCAGTGCAGCGGGGTATTCTTCCAGAGCGCCGGGCAGCAGTGGAAACTCGGCTGTAAATGCCCGGTACACTCGGATGACATTAGGGTGAGCCGTCACTCTTTTGGGTGTTCTCCCAAAATGGCTGTGAACGCAACAGATCGTGTTTAATCCAATGGAAAAAGCCAGGCTGGTACTCTCTTGCTGGTACTGTGCTAAGCCTAAACAGACTCACCCCCTCAGTACGATCTCTCCATTTTCTTTCTTCAAAGCCCGAGGGCTTGCAGGGACCAGCTCGTGGGACATAGAGCTGAGGATCGCCTGACTCGAAGAACCTGCCTGGAATTAGATGATACAATCCGTACTGATTTGCTCCCAAACAACAACACAAAAGCCAAACTCGCCTTTTCACTGATGCGACCTACCCCCATATTCCACATCAGTTTCACAGCCAGCGGGTAGTGGGTTGTGCTGGGGATTTTTACCGCTGCGGTGAGGTTGCTTTCTTCTCCATTTTGTTTCAGCTCCACCAGGGAACACTCGGTGCTCTTTCCAAGGGGTGCAAATGGCGCGGCGGCCTCATACACAGCAGCGTTACAGCCTTTTCCTATCTGCTTCCCGAGTACGTAATCATCCAGCTTGTAACCGGAGGTGAACGGTTTTAGAGGGCTCTGGAACTTCTTCTTCCTGAACAGAGCCTTTTTCAAGAGTAAAAGTAAAAACAAATTATATAAATGCCTTTGCTGGTTATACCACATTTCCATCATTTAGAAGACACCCTTATTGATACAATCTAACAATCCAAGCAATTGTGGGTTAAGGGTCTTGCTCAAAGACCCAACAGTGGCAGCTTGGCAGAGGTGGGATTTGAACCCTGGACCTTTTGGTCCATAGTCCAATACCTTAACCACTAGGCTACCACAGTCACATAAAGCAATATATTATTACTTGGAATGGTTTGTTTTCTTTTTAACATATATTATGTTTAATGACTATTGTTAGGATTGTAAGCAGCTCTGGTGTCTCAGTATTTTTGGTTCATCCACAGATCTTCTATTTATAAGGCACTAATAAGGCTTCATTCAGGACAGCTAGTACTTTCTGACTCTGAGCTTCTTAGTTCTTACGGGAAATACAGCTTACATCTGCAGTATTACTATCTGAACATGCTAAAACCTATAGCCTGTATATACATTTAATACAACAGTACTTTCGACATCATATTTGGCTTCCCCCTGTGGAATTTCTGTGGAACTCAGGCGTAAGAAAACCTCATGTTTACCTGAATTTCCTGACATGTCGCTGCGCTTCTTCTGTCGTCTTCCTGCTGCTCGATCAAACCCAAACCGACCCCGAAAGCCAGAAACACCGCTCTGTTTCTGGGAGAACCTCCACCGATCAGCCTTCTGAAACCGGCGGTCTGGAGCTGAGCCGCGAGCCCGCTGAGGGAGGTCCGGTAATACCGGTAGCGCGCAGGCAGGAAAGTCCGAGGCTGAACGGTGCGAGCAGGCTGTGTGATCCGGACTCTCTCACCGCGGAACTTCGCTGCTACTCGGCCTACTGGTTTTAAGATCCCGAGCTGGAGAAGCGACCTGCTCAGCTCCAGACCGCGACTGATGGCGTGTTTCACCGACATGTTTATAAATCAGTACAGCTATTTACAGTCAATCGAGACTCCCGTCCTCAGTGTGTCCTGACGGTACAGATCAAGGACGGTGTTTACTCGACTGCTATTGGCCGAAATCGAGCACGTTCCCTGCAGACGTCATTGTTTTTGGGGGCCTGTCAGAGCAACGGTCCTGAGCAGTGAAAGACAAACTGAAGTACGTTTTGGTTTGTGAGGTAGACGTTTAAAATACAGGTGTATTTTAGGGGTTATGGCTGTAGCCCCTATGTTGTTCATACACAATTCGCCCCGGTAACTTCTCATATTATGAGGGTGTTTTACGCTAAGCTAATCAGAAGATTGTGAGTTCAAACCACAGCATTTGTAAATCGCTCTGGATTTGGGTTTTGTGTTCAGGAAAGGCGCCACTGTAAGACTAAACATTGGCATTAGTATACAAACAAAAGCCTTCTCTTTCATTTGACAACAAACTTTTAACTACCTGGAGTTTACTAGACATTACAAGCTCTCGTTAATAGGGCTGTAACGATACACTCTGCTCACGATTCGATTTTCTCACGATTATCGATTTTACATTCGATAAAAGACATTCCTTTTTTACTTCTGAAGTGCAAACAATGCACGTTTTTGTGGAGGTTTTTAAACCAAAAAGTTATTCCCCTGCAATGAAAGAAATCACTAGAAGCAGAGGTTTAAAATTGTAATCAACACGCTCTATTGTAGCTTCACCATAAATAACTGATTGAAAACATTCCTTCCAAACATTCTTTTTCTGAAGAATAGCAATTCAAACAGTTTGTACTTTTCTTGTAAGATGTAAACACAGAATATTTAGTTCGCTGCAACAGAAAAGCTTGGCAGACGCATTACCTCCTGATTATAGCCTTAGTCACTGAGTTAAGCAGGAGGTTGTATCAATAAACCCTCAATACACTTACTATAATACACACAGTTTTGTCTCCAGTGACATTCAGGTTTGCATCTTTTATTTGACCATATAAAACATAATCCAGCAAACCTTAGTATTTTATATATATCTAAACACTTGAGTTGACGTCATCTCAGATCTCAGCATACTATCTATTGGCTTTTCTCAGTGGAAATCTCTTTTCTTCTGCAGGTCATCAGGTCCAAAGGACAAAGGAAGGAGCTCATCGACGGTCATCTTTCTGAACGAGCCGTCCAGTTTTGACAGGAAAACGTCCCATCTCAGGCCAAACTGCAATACAGTTATTACTGATTATAGTCATATGCTACAGCCAGATGGGAGTTTATTACTGGGGATGCAAGGCTGCCATGTGCAAGCAGTAATGTGGTATGATTAAGACAGTTCATAAGTTACACAACCAGAGTGAAATGTTTTGAAAATAATCGAAATTAACCTCTCTCATGAACTGCCTGCAGCCACCACATGGTGAGATGAAGTGATCCACCATGTCACTGTGAGGAGTCCAAACCACATTAACATCGAATTCACAGATCATCTATTCACAGTGTTTAATATGCATAAGAACATCTAGTCAAAGGATGAATACCTGGCTATGGCGATGGCTTTGAATTCCTTGTGCCCCTCTGACACGGCTTTGGCGATTACAACCCTCTCAGCACATATACCAAGATTGTGGCAGGCGTTTTCTACATTACCTCCTGCATAAAGAGCACATCAAAGAAGCTAGCTTTTAAGATTTACAAACATGTACAGTTTTACGAAAAATATATTGAAATTGCTTTTAAATATACTTTATTTGAAAAACGAATTTTTATTGAGAAAAGATTCTGTATGAACTTCTAAATTTAAAATATCATGATAGGTTTTATATTCTGTCCATGGGATTAATTTCATTTGTGGTTCAATTCATTTAGAAAATTTGTAATTTATGTATATATTTATTAATATTTATTATTATCTTATTAAATCTCCCTTTGATATATTATTGAGTGAATTAAGTTCAGCTTTTTAAATACAGAATGTAAAAAGTACTTTAATTTAAAAAAAAAAAAAAAAACACAAAAAAATACAGAAAAATGCAGACTCTGATCTTATTCCACACAGAACACACATATTATTGGCACCCTTTAGAAAATATAAGAGATCACTGTTTTTCTTGTAGGGAAGCTCCTTTAAGTTGCAATTAAACACACATGTGGCAGTTAAAGGCGTGGGCAATATAGAAGTCATATTTTTATAACCAGTAACCAGTTTGAAGAGTCGTTGTCAACACTGAGTTTGGAGAAGCAGAAGATGAATTGTCTGAGGGCTTGAAAAACAAAATTGTAGAAAACCTTGGGTAATACAAAGGCAGCAAGTCCATCTCTGCAGATCTTAATGCTCCTGTATGCAGGCTTATCAAAAAGACTGCAAAGAATGCGTTATTTAACAGATACATTCTTAATGGTGACTTACTTTTTTCTTTTGTGCATTGTTCCAAGTTTAAACCTTTATCTTCTCTGTCCATAGAACAGTCCCGGAAATCTTTTTATTAATCTTTGATTGTTGGTCTTTTGGAATGGAAATGACTTCATGTACAAATGCTATGAACTAACATGAACTGTTAAGATACTGATTGTTATCAGTATAATTTTTTTTATGATTACGCCAAAATAATATCTCTTCTTCCACAAACATTTTCCCTTTTTCTGTTTTTGGTTTCTGACATGGGGACATCTGTTTTAAACATTAACTGTACTTTTGTCTTCTGCTATGTTTATGTCTAACACATTCCCAAGTTTACTGTCATTGTTTCGACCAAAATCACATACATGACATTAGATCTCAAATGATTTCCAAACCTTTCCTAATCCCACAATATATTGGCTTGCTTTGGATTGTTGAGTGTGTGTTGTCAAACAAACAGCTTTGTTTGACATTGATGACCCATCTGTGAAAAAGCTGTTGTTCAGGAACACTGTTAAAATGTGTTTTCATACAAGATGTGCTTAGATTGACATTTTCAGCTTGTTCATGCAATCGACTCTGTGAGCATCATACTGAGGTGGATTTCCCAAAAGCAACCCAGCAAAAATAAAAATCAATAATAAATGGTAGAGGAAGGATCACATTAAATACTCTCTCTCCCAGCTCAGATTATCTTAACAGTGCTTTTGTGAAACTGGGTGCCGACTGGTATCAGCATTTAGAAGACAAAGTCACAGTCAGAGTCACAGCTTTGTTATTTATTACCCACCAGCACAGATGGGGGGATATTGTTTAACTTTAACTTTTAGGAGATAACAAGAGGTCCAAGGCCAGACATTAAGTTACGGATTAATTATGAATAAGTGGCATGATAAAGTGTCCTTTAATGTTTCTCTAGAGAAGTGTTGTTTGATTTCTGTGCTCTATATACATCTATATATCCATATTTCCACATGTCAATCAAACATTAAAGCAATACAACAGACCACTGGGTGTCTACTAAATTAAAAAGATGCAAGTAGTTGTTTTAGATGGAAAGGCATCTGTAAGTAATAATAACAATAATGGTTTACACAAAGTTAAAAACTGAAATATAAAGCTCAATTAAAAATCCATGCTGTTGATCTCCCCTGATTTAAAGCATCCTCACCTGTAAAGATGGTTCCATCACGTGTAAGCAGCGCCGCTCCCACTCTAAACTTGCTGTATGGAGAGTAGGCAAGTTCTTTGGCTTGATGAGATCTGGAAATAAGATCTTTTGGGGACCAGTTGGGTTCAGCCATAGCGATGATGTTCCAGCTCCGTCACGCTGCAGGCAGAGCTCGTGAGCCAGACTGATCAGACTGAGTGAGTGATGGGGAGGAAGGGAGGTGTGACTGATGTGATGTAATGAAAGAAGTTCAAGGATTAAGCAAAACCTGCTATCTGTCTTCAGTGAAAGGATACGAATTCATTACAATTAAATCTTAAGATCGGTGACACAGAAGAGGAGTCACACAGAAAGCACAATGAAGCAAGTTCTTCCTGCGGGGGTTTAAGCAATTCAGGCTGTCACACCGAATCACAATCAAATCAGTCATCCGGATTGAGCTTAGCAAAGCACATTACACCACATTGTACATTGTTCTGAGGAAAACACTGGCTAATGAGTGAGAAATCCAGCAGGCAAAATCATGGTTGATTGCTCAAGCGCTTCCAGTGCCATCGACACCGAGACTGAAACATTCACCTGAATCTTCAGATACAAATGGAGTCCCCTTGTCACATATATAGATCATTATCATAGTGCTGTTTAGCCACACCCATAACCAAGAATATATTGTTTCTAAGCAAATTTCCATAGAAACTGCTAATTCAGCCTTTATTGTAACCTTGCCCATATGACTCACAGAGAGTGCGTAGTTTGTTGGTTTTTGTTGGTCCACTATTCACCATGGTCTTAGCACGTCGCTGTGTCTCAGCTTTGACAGCATGTGAGTGACATGTCCCATTTTAGGTTTTGACTTTTTTTTTGGTACTAGGGCAGTCCTTTGTATAGGCAGTTTTTTTAAACTGTCCAAACTGATTCCCAGTGGAAAGTGGACAACCTCATATAAAGCACCCAAAAGCCTACAAAAAAAGTTCAGACCTTTCCACTGCCAAGCTGAATTAAACCAGTTTTCTGCCACATGTGGAAATATAAGAGGAAAGACTTATTGTCGGGTCCGGCATCAGGGGTTTGTTTAGTGGGGCAGTGTCCCACCCACCAATCTTCATACCCCAGTAGACCCTGTTTTTGATGTAACCTAAATGATGTATGTTTTATTATTGCTTTAAAGTACAGGTAGGTAATTTGTACTGTCAATGTAAAACGACCTTGAGTGTTGTGAAAGGCGCAATGTAAATGTAATATATTATTATTATTATTATTTAATGTCCGCATTACGTTCCTTGAAACAGGACATTGACCAAAATGGATGTTATCTGGACTCTGGACCACACTTACAGTGTAGTTTAGATATTTTGCACATAGTGTTTTATTTGAAACAATAATATTAATTGCAACACAATATGAAAACATTTAGTATATTACTGTACTCCACACACTTTTTATCTTTTATGAAACTTAAAACACTAGCATTTAAATGTTTTCACTCAAACATCACCTTGTTGATGTTGCAGAATCAGCATTTGGAAGATGAATTGGTTACTGATGTGTTGATTATTTACACCCAACACTGGACGTGTTCAGAGTTTCCTTTCAGGAAACACAGAACCTTCGCTCTTGCATTGTTGTAAGTGAATAATATACAGCATACTGATGGTTTACTAGATACATTGGCTTACGACTAACTACGCTAACGTATGCAAGTCATGTGCTATACTATGAAGAACAGAGGTGTGTAGGTTGCAGCTGGATTTGCAAGATAAATCCATTTTAAAGAAATAAATCGAACTATTCATTCTTTCATTCAAAACCTGGGTCTAACCAGCAGGACAGGGCATAATGGAGGAACCAAACCTAGACTGTCCCCATGACATTTTCCTGCATCACAACAACTTCTTTCTAAACCTTTATTTCTGGTACTCATAACCAACAATTGTTATCAACAATTTTACTCACTAATTTGGAAAGAAATGTGAAACTACAATGTACAAAACCAGGCAATACTTCATAAAGTCATTATGCTCGGCGATGCCCAGTCAGCAGACCTGACAAGCCTCTAATTACAGAATGAATTATGCATGAGGATATACAAAATGTTTCTATAATAACCTGGCAGTTTCCCATTTAAAAACTAATCAAACTATACTCAATCTTCGGATTCATCTTCTTAGAGCAGAAAGTCACTTGAGCTGCCACTGATGATCCCAAAGATCCACTTTTGGTAGTTTCTCACTTTAGTGTAGACACCTGGGTAATAAGGGTTAGCGCAGCCAACTCCCCAGGACACGATGCCTTCCAGAAAGCCATTACACGTAAGAGGTCCACCTGAGTCACCCTGTGAAAATACAGCAAAATTCATCATGTATATTGTCTGCACTATAAAGATTCTGTTGCTATGCAGAATAGAAGGCACAACCAGGACTTGAACCCATTCACTGTGTTAAGTAAGGACTCCGGTTACCTGGCAGGAGTCTTTGCCGCCGAAGCGAGAGCCAGCACAGATCATGTTGTCGTTGACCCTAGTGGAGTAGTAGTACTGGCAGTTGGGGATAAAGTCCACATCCACGGCTCGCAGCACGGGTGACAGGTAAAAGCTGTAGATGCGGGTGACTCCCCAGCCACTCACCGTACACGTGGTGCTGGTGTCCAAAGGAGCCGTGCTCTCGTCAGGTAGAGGAGCTGCCTGAACGTAGGCGTTTAGCGAGGCTGGTCGGCTCAACTGAGAAATGTAACACAGTTACGCTATCGTTGATGTCACTGCAACTAGACTGTCCAATCAGGACTCCAAACCAGAGGGCAGTGGAAGTGAGGAAACGTTTCTAAAGAATATTCATTATTATTAATGTAATATGAAGATTGAGGATCCAAATCACACTGTTGGGCCCATGAGTAAGTCCCTTTGTCCTTTGTCAATTGCAATGATCAGATTAGAAAGGTTCAAGACTAGAAGGTCAAGGGTTCAAGTTCAGACTACTGCCCCATCACCCATGACTGAAGGAGCTCCAGAGACTTAAAGGAAGTGACATGGTAAACACAACAAAGACCCAGAATGAAACCTGGAGCAAGCCTGTAGCCAGCCCAAAGGCCACCATGAGGGATGCCTTGCTACACCACTCAACGACAAACCTTCTCTGCCAAAGGTGGAATATGAGGGTGGCTCCACATTGGCAACCAGTGCTCTACCGACTGAGCCACTCTGGTTCGTATGCCTTGTCTTTTGAGCAGTTTCATACTTCCTCAAGTTGTGCAAGCTAGGACAGTAGGACCCACCTGACCAGGGTTGTCCCCATTGGACAATCCAATCAGGCTAAAAAGAGATTTACTGTTTTCATGCTCACCTTGAGCAGCATGATGTCGCCATTGTAGGTTTTCATGTTGTAGGTTGGGTTGTATATGATCTTGGATACGTTAAACACTTGCTCAGATCCGTCCTGAGCGGCCAGACTGTGCGCACTCAGAACCACCTGAATGATGTTACTCCTGTCCAACAAATGAAATTTTTAGTTACTCTCTAAAACCCATTTGGCAACAGTTTTTCCTTCCGTTAAACATGTAACGTTGGAATGGATGCAATACTCACGGCCTCCAGCAGTGGGCAGCAGAGACCACCCATTGCTGATGAATCAGGGTCCCTCCACAGTAGTGCATTCTGTCGTACTGAAGGGACGCTTGGTACTTTATGGAGTGAGGCACGACCTCTTGCCCTCCAATAATCCTTTGTGCCAGTGAGTCTAATCATTAAAGAGCGGCAGAGAGGAAATGATGTGACTACTGTTTGTAGATCTACTGGAGCATACAAATTTAGAGCAACTTTTCTTGTCACAATGATGATTAAATTAAGCTATATTTTTCAAGTTTAGCAAGGCCTGAACAGACAGTATAATGTAGATGATGGTACAAATTGCACACATTAATGAGCCAACGTAGCATGTGAGCCTCAAGACTATCGTCCCTATCGTGCATAAAACCTGGATTGAAAAGTTGCGAGGCTAAAGTAGATTAGTTTCAGTTACACAACAAAAGCACTTTCTAAACAAAGCACTTACCTGTCGTTGTAAATGTCAGGACAAGAGTCACTAAGCCCCACGTGTGAGCCATTGCTCGTAGCTGTAGCTTAAGACAAGAGTTTGGCAAGCAGTCAAAAAGGCTCAAACAAAAAAAAACCTCTGAATGTCCAGTTATTCACAAAAGTAATCTTCACCAACAAACAGCTTTTCACTCGAAGGAATCATAAGTGGAATAAAGGAATCCAAACATTATTAAACTTTCCAAAAGTGTGACTTTCTTGTGTTGATATTCAGCTCAAATAAAACGTTTCTAAAATTATGAAAGATACCATGAGGAGACAAAACTCACCACGCTCAAAGGTTTCGATCAGTGGTTTTGTAGATGTGCTGCCAGAGTTTCTCGTACGGCTTTTATAATGGCGCCATGTCTTTTGTGTTTAGCTTTTGTTACCTTGTTGTGTTGTTGGAATGAAGCACAGGGATTGACCTAGTACATGACAATGCTCAGGGGTCCCTCGGTGTCCTCGGACTGCTTTGGCGCTTTCTTGTCTCTCACGCTGGTCGTTATGGGTGTGGTTAGAAAAGATGCCTCTATGTGGCGGGTCAAAAGTGGTGAAAGTAAAAGAGCTGAGAGTTATTGTTCGGGATCCAGTTATGGGAGTAAAACAATGTTTTGGTGAACAGGGGGTTGAGGTGATTGGTGTGAAATGGCTCTGGCTGCTTTCCATGTCTAATGTTTGAGTTCAATGATATTTAAATGAACGTGATGTACAGGAAGTGCCCTGGATGCGAATCTTCAACTAACAAACTTTCAAAGACGTGAATGTGCATGTGCCATGAACGTATAATTATTTAAATAAGTGTGTGGTAACATTAATACCACGTGCTGAACGTTGTGCAGGTCCCCCTCATGCTGACAATGATCTGACCTATCATGACGTGGACTCCACAAGACCTCTGAAGATGCTCTGTTGTATCTTGCACCTTGCACAGAGTTTAGCACTAGATCGGATCAGATTGAGATCTGGGGAAATTGGAGGCCAGGGTGACACCTTGAACTCTCTGCGATGTCCCTCAATCCATTCCTGATCAATTTTTCCAGCGTGGCAGGTCATGTTGTCCTGCTGACAGAGGCCTCTGGCATTAGGGAACACCATTGGCGTGACTCTTTTTAGATATCCAATGCTTCTTACTATACTTGCTTCAGTCACCATCACGAGGCTACCTAGTCTAATCTATAATCTAATAAAATAGCAAAGCTGAGAAAGGATGGGTACAAAATAACTGGATGTGGTTTGAAGTGGGTGTTAATAGAAAAAAAGATTGGAGGTAAAATAGACTTTCATTACCTTGAAAGCCATTATATTAGCCATGTAGGTCTTGTGAAAGATAATGAAGGCAGATGTGTAAAGTCTCTTGGCTCATGAGTACAAAATGTTCATGGTGATGTTAAAGAGTTCAGGGTCTGTAATTGCCCTGTAAGAATGCATCATGTTCCTGACTCATGCAGTGAGTCCAGGTTTCTGCAGGCCATCATACACAAGTGCTTGCTATAACCAAGCTTCGGAATGAAGTAATGCTGTTGGACAAGCTCTTATGGTTATGATATGGTAATTTCATTTAGGATAGACTTAATTCAGTGGTTTTTGAGAAGGACATCTCAACGCTCATAGAAATGCTACTCCTGAAGTCTTCACTAATGTCATCCAGTCCAGTCAACCAATAAATCTGCCTCATACGAGCTAATAAAGCACCAGAACAGCTTTTCGAATTGCTACTGGGATTCCCCAAACTGATAGAGTGAAGCACAAAGACGTGTTCTAATAGAACCGAACCTTTCCAGCAATCAGTCTGATAATGGAACCGGACCATATAGTGTGTTTGTGGTGTGTAGGAGCTCATTACAGAGCGACGGCACAGCCATAAAAAAAAGCGCGTGGTCAGCACCCGAGAGAATGGAGCATGGAAATAAGAGCAGGATGTGCAGAGACTGTAACTGTAATGACAGAAAATGAATAGAAGCTTCTGTATGAGCTTTCAAAGGAGGCTATTAGCAACCCCTCACTGGAAGATGTGTTCACTGGAGGGTCTCGGATGACCACCACCGGAGACCTCTTGAAACTTCAAATGAGGTGCCAACTCTACCACCAAATTATTTTTGCAACAGGGTGTATGAGCGTATTTACATGATTTATCCAAAACAACGTATCACTGACACAGTCTTACAAGGCACGAATCTGGGTTACTGACCTTGTCTGAGGGTTCAACAGGGGCAGACTGGCAGTATTGGGACTCTTGACCTTATGGTCATTAGTTCAGTATCTTAACCACTGCACCACCACATTTCCAACGTGATTGCAAATTAGTACAAAAGTTGTAGAAAGAGATACAAAGGTTTAGGTGTGATGTGGGGATCTCAGTTATTGTTTTTGTCACACGCCTATTGTGTTGAATCCAATAAAATTGCTGTTCTTTGTTATTATTCCAATGAATTATAAAGTTGAGTTGGTTTTGTGAACCAAAAGGTTTGGATTTTCAAAGATGGGTCTGTATTAATGTAGATGAAGGACATGGGGGAAACTTGTTTCATATGCAAACAAGAAAGCTCTCAAGTCCATTGGGGACAATTTGGCGAAACAACCATCCAGCTTCTCTCAGTCCAATGATGTGCCCCCTCTTAAAGTCGTAGAGTGTCGTAGCGCCATGTCTAGCATGTCAATGGTCTCTTACGAAGAGGTATACTCCCCAAAAGTAGTCTGAGAGTCTTTTTATAGGGCAGCAGTGTCTGATCAGACCTCACCTGTAGTCATTTCTATCTGGGTGCTCAATTTTGTTTGTTAGTGAATATGCTTTAAAAGCCAGGAGTATGACAGAGGACCGGCTGTGGCTGCACTTTGGACATTTCTTAATGGAGACAAATAAAATTAACCTTGAGCAGCAAGGTGCTGCAAATATAAATATATAATAATGGAGGCTGACAAAGAGACAGGAAGCAGAGCTGGAGGTGGCAGAACTTAAGATGTTGAGGTTCTCTTTAGGAGTGTCTAGGGTGGACAGGATTAGGAATGAGATCATCAGAGGGACAGCACAGGTTGGAAAATTGGGAGACAAAATTCGAGAGGGAAGACTGAGATGGTTTGGACATGTGCAGAGGAGGGATAGTGGATATATTGGTAGGAGGAGTGATGTTGGAGATGGAGCTGCCAGGGCAAGAGATGGAGGAGAGGAAGACCAAAGAGGAGTTATTTGGTTGTGGTAAATGAAGATATGCAGGGAGTTTGGGGGGAGAGTAGAGGGAGAGTAGAGGACGTGGAGGACAGGGTGAGGTGGAAACGTTTAACTCGCTGTGGTGACCCCTGATAAAGGGAGAAGCCGAAAGAAGAAGAAGAAGAAGATATAATAATGGAGGCTATACATCCACCCGTACTTATATTACTGTTCTGACATGTTTGCCAGCACCTCTAATTCCTAACGCTGTTGGGAGTACAACCTCAAAACTTTCAAATTATATGCATTTTAAACAGCTTCCATTAGGGTTCCAAGCGAGATTTGAGCCGGTGAGATTACCGTTCTTTCATCCGTGCATTTTGAAGTGACTGCTTGTGATGATGACATATTTGCTACAGAATATTCACTTACTGTACTGTTTGGCTGATGGTTGCACATCTTGAGAAGGTGTATATGTACTGATTGCAGTGACTTGCAAATCATTTGCCTTTAATTCCAGTTCCAGTTCTATGAGAAAGAGGTTATAATGACAGAGATGAATCAGAAGGTCACAGCTGGGGTTAAGAAAGCAGTTTCAATTATATATTGTTCGTGTCCCCGGTCTTCGCGGTGGCCATGGAAACAGAAATCGGAACTGGGAAACCCGAGAGCACCAAAATGATCCTTCCTTCACAGAGCAATCAGAGTATGGGGGCAGCAAGTTCCTCTCAGTACAACCTGCCACCTGTAGCTCCTCACTGTCGTCTTCCAGCATGAACCTGTTCCTTTTTTTTCTGTGTGTCCTCCAGGAAATCCTCTCCGTCACCTGTAAGTACCATTCGGACCTTATTCAATATGGAACCAATCGTAAAATAAATTAGGGAATGTGGGATTGGCTTGGGTAAAAACGAGGTATCGGATGAGACTGTACAATAAAGTTTGTTACTCCTGAAGTTTTTTGGTAATCCTGACCAATCTCAGGTGTTTCTTTGGTGTTTCTTAAAAGACCAAAGCAGACTAACTTTGTACTATTACAGCATTTCTAATATATTACTATACATAATTAAACTACAAAGCACGGCACAGGCACAGTTTGTGCCCACATTTCCTCTACAATATACAGTACAGTCATAAAAGCAGACTTTTATATTGGACAATTTATAATCATTCCTCACTCCCACAACTACGTACACCTTCATTATTTTTTACTGTAGTTACTGAATAATTCATTATAATACCTGCATAAGAAGTTCCTACATGAATTACTAAATAATAGCTAGGAGCATCAAGTGGCCAAAGCACCATTTTATTAAGAGCACACACTCTGATAGGTAGTAGAACCTCATTAAAGCAGAAGGACTTTTATACGTCGGAAATTTCATGAGGAACTTATTTAAGAGTGTATCATTCGCGAGCATAAAATCACGAGGAACAGTTAGCAGATGTAGAGTTTTTATGGTACAAGGATCCTCAGGTAATATTTTCATTAATATTTGATATTGTTAATCAGCCAAAGAACCCATTAAGAAGCGTTCCTTAAGAGCGCATCATTTATGGACGTGAAATCAGCCGGGTAACAATTAACAGACACAGAGTTGTATACAATATAATGATTTAATTAATATTTAGAGATTGTGCCAGATGCCTTCTGCTGAGTGAGATTAATTTATGTATGTAAATAGCTATTAACCGCAAGCCTTTCATCCATTTATACTGAAGTGGATCCAAGGAAGAAGAACAGATGCCAATATCTTAGAAGTTAATGGATGTTTCTGAGACTTCTACAGGCTTAATGGGACTAGGATGTATTATTCAAAGTTAGTCATCATTTCTGGGCTGAAACTGAAGCAAACAGGACCATGACCTAAAAAGTGAAACGCCAAAAGACATATAATCCTAATCTCTATCGTTATTGACCACTGTTATCAAAAGCAAAAGAAGAACTTGTATATCTTAGAGCCTTCAATAGTCACTGCATTGTGAAGGGTTCGGTGCATGCATCATAATGCATCATTCATGTAATTATTAAAGCCGCAAGTTAACTCCATTATTAATAACGTGCTGCCTTAACCAATCATCTATCCTGACGTGTTTGTTAAGCCGTGCCTGTGGCTGTGTTCGAACCAGCAGCAGCCAGAGGGCAACAGTTTGGGACCACATCCAAATTGCAAGCACATGTGCAGCGTTTTTTGGACAGAAAAAATCGCACTTAGGGAAAAATAATAATAAAATGCAGCAGTGTTGCCATTTAACGTAAATTTTATCCGATTTAAGAAAATACAAAACATCCCGAAGCCATTGTGAAACTGATGGGGGTTTCCAAGACTTCCCCAATAGCGGAATACTTGTCTCACCAGTAAAGATGTTTCTGTCTTCACAACGAGCCTGCCACAGAGCCAAATGTTCTTTCATAACCCAGCTCCCTGTCTTTTGTGTGAGAGACCTTTAGTGTATGAAGCCTTTCAGTGTATGATCTTTCAAATACGGCTACCTGATAGGATTCTCCATCAGCAGCTCCATTCACACGAGATTGCTGCAGGTCTTTGATGTTTAATCCCATATCGAGTTTCAGCCTAGCCTTTGTGCGTGTTGCATCCAAACATTGTGCGAACAGCGTCTTTGGGCTGAGAGAAGACACGATTCATGAGCCACGTTATGACACGTATAACGCATTTATCAGTCTATCTAGAGTTCCTGGAAAGGAAGTAGGTGTGAAAATTGCACCTGACACTGATTGTTTGGCACTGAGCATTGTTTGGCGTTGACTTACTGCAAGCCACTGAAGTTTAGCGCCCAGAATAGAACATGAACCTGTAGGTTGGGTTACAGAGCTCCTCCTTTTCATGCTCGCTTAGATAGAAATATAGCAGGCCATACGAATGCAATCAAGGTTTTTCTGTGTGCAGTTATCTAGCTAGCATGTGCTCTGATTATTTATGACATTTATCCCTTAAAATCATCTCAAATGGTTTCTTCAAACACCATATGACACAATGGTGACAAGAACCTACATATCTTATATAGACAAAAGTGTCTGGACACCAAAACATGCATCCAAAACATGGCTATTAGGATGGAGTTCAATTTTACTGCTACAACAGCCTTGTTCTTCTTGCCATTAGATTTTGGAACATGACTGTGAGGTCAGCTTCTGATGTTGGACAATGAGCCCTGGCTCACTTATCAATCCAGTGCATTTTCACTGAGGATTGTTAAATCTCAGAAGAGACATTTGAACTTTTAAGGCAATGTTTCAAGTCTCAGAACTTGGCTTACTTTTACAGCATTTAGCAGAAACTCTTAGAAAGCCTTTATACAATTGTTGGTTAAGTGTCCAGTCAAATTGGCAGTGCTGAACCTGGAACACTGGACCTTCTGATCACCACCTCCACAGTCCCTGCCTTGTTAATAGTTCAATAAATCTGCCAAAAAAGCCATTTGAAAAAGTAATTGCACATTAAGCTTTCCAAAACAACAACAAAAAATCCTGCCATAGGCATCTGAAGAGTAGAAAGCAGAAAGTGTACCATGTTATTCAACCTTCTTTGTTTTCCAGGCCAGCAGACGATGCAGGGTCGGATAATAGGTGGCTATGCTCCAGCACCCTACTCCATCAAGTACATGGTGTCCATTCAGACCATTGTTGGACAGCACTTTTGTGGAGGCACTTTAATTAACAAGTACTGGGTGCTGACCGCAGCACACTGCAATGTAGGGTAAGTGCTCTTCTCAGGCCTCATTCAACTGTGTTATTAAAAAGGCCGAACTCCTGCAAACCTTCTGTATTTTGTACCAGTAGATCTGACAGTCCTAATACTTTTACTCCTTCTTTATTCAAGTTGTGGCATCAATTTAGTGTAAACGATGTGCTCTGAGCCTACACACACCCATGGTCATGTTAGATAATAAGCAGGAAAGAAGCAGGTCCAATAGGTAGGATTTGTAGATTTGAATAGTGGGGTTGATGGTGTGTGACATTGGTGACATGCTCTAATGAATGCATTAAATCTTATTCCTGCCAGAGAATAAGAAATAGTAAAGAGAACAAAATGGACTGATTTGAATCAGACTCACCAGAACCTGAACATGTGTAATTTGATGTTATAGAAACATTTCACTGTTGCACAGACCTGCCAGATGTTTCAAATATTTAACCACACTAATTGTACGATTATGCTTTCTCATGTTTGATCATAGAGAAACATTCTTTATTAAAATAACACTACGAAACAGGTTTGTACAGAAACTTATAAACCTGTACTGCCACAGACTGGAACCATACTGTCTTTAGCCACAAATCCAGGTTCTGTTTGGGATCCGACGATGGTCGGCTTCGAGTATGGAGGCCTCGTGGTGAGCGCTTCAGTCCTGCCTTTGCTGTGGAGAGACACACTGCCCCATCTGCTGGTGTGATGTTGTGAGACTGTGGTAGCCTAGCGGTTAAGGTACTGGACTTTGGACCAGAAGGTCCAGGGTTCAAGTCCCACCTCTGCCAAGCTGCCACTGTTGGGTCCTTGAGCAAGGCCCTTAACCTACAATTGCTTGGATTGTAAGTCTGTACCAATTGTAAGTCGCTCTGGATAAGGGCGTCTGCTAAATGCTGTAAATAAATAAATTGTAAATAATGTTCTGGGGAGCCATCACATACGACAGCCTTTCACCCCTAGCAGTGATACGAGGGGCACTAACAGATCAGCAATCAGTTTGTAACCCATCTCTGGTGAAGTGAGGTGAGGTTTGAGGTACATCACTAGTGGCCCTGGGAGTTTTCCTTTGGGCCAACTTGGGTTATGGTGACTGGGTCTGTGGTTAGGGGTGCCCCCATTACATTTGACCATTTTATAGATTTCCAGCTTAAGTTCTAGCTTAAAGGTTATGTGTACAAAGCATACTAAGAAAACGAATCCTTAAAGAACCCATGGATCAGCTTGCTAACAGTTAGTCTTGTGGGATATATAGGCTATATCTGACCATGGCCTCATTAATACATGAGGTTGATAACCAGCCCATCATTTCAGGGCTTATCATACATGGGTTGGAAAGCAGCTGGATAACATTGATCAGAGTTTATGGTATTAAGATCTTCAAATCATTGTTTCGTTAATATTGGAATATGGGCCAAGCTTAATTTACTTTATGTAAATACCTGGTAACGAAAGGCTTTTCATCCATTTGTACTGCAGAGGTTCCAAGAAAACAGATGAACAGAGAACAGATGCCAAATTCTAGTGGAGAGCTTTCCAAGAAAAGTGAATGGGGTTACATACTGTTTTTTTTACATATTGTTATATGTGAATTCATTCGCACTGTGTGTGTGTGTGTGTGTGTGTGTGTGTGTGTGTGTGTGTGTGTGTGTGTGTGTGTGTGTGTGCGCCCGTGCAGTGCAGCGAACATGAGGATCGTGACTGGAGACTACTCTGTAAGTGTATATGAAGGAACAGAGCAGTACCGCATGCCACATCTCTTAATCCCTCACCCAGAGTACAACAGAACCAGCAACAACGCAGACCTCATGCTCATTAAGGTAGGACACTGCTGGGTTCGTTAAGGTAAATGACAGTCGTGTTAATGCGAGTGACATTCCACACTGGCTAGTGTGAGTTCCTGAAATAAATACTGCACTGAGGTGTTATTAAATCTGGCAGTATTTATCTGTCACTGATCCTCATCGCGCGTACAAAGCGAGCAGAGCGATTCTGCTGGCAAACTGTTTATGTCTCATTTACATGAAATTATAGATGATGATGATGATTATTATTATTATATGTTAGTAGTAGTAGACAAAAATGTGTCACCTTTGTTTAAATCGTACCTTAGTTTAATAATTTGGCCACAATTCTGGTGAGAATTTCCTGTAGACTGGGATTTCTGCCACTGCTGTTGGACCCGTATAACTGTACGCTTCAATACACCTGCAAATTCAGTTACTTCCTTCAGACTACGGCCTTTGGAACGCCCAGATCATTAACTTCTGCTTTGCGACCCATTTTCCACACATTGAATGAGACATTCACTGCACTGTACCACCTCTTCTCAATCTATGAATCCAGTCGCACACCCCACAGGTATTTATAGCCCGATCACCCACGTACAGCGCCATCTGCAGGAGCCTGGAGAAGTGCGTCCTGGTCTGGCTAGGGGTCGTTCCCTGCAGCATCCTCTCCCTCAGACATGGAGGGGAGGCATCACTGAGACTGAGAAGAAGGAAGTCTGGGAAATGTAGTACTAATACATTGTAATGTCTGTAATAAAAGAGTGCAGGATCTCTAACTCTACCTATAAAATGTCTGTTTTTTTCCCTCTGAACTTTTATTTAGTGTGATGGACATGTAGTTCCAGTTCGTTAACCTTTACGTCACGCCACCTCACTTTGCATTAGCAGTTTCCTTTTCTCTATTTTGAATGCCACTTATATAACTTAACACAGTTAAATCGGTGGCAACCTCCAAAACAGAAGGCTGATCCATTAGTGGAGGCTGAATACAATTTGCTTGTTTGTGCAGCAGGTGTTTGGCATTTAAAATGAAGTAGAGGCATGTGGTGATTATGGCAACAAGACGTCCTTTTTTAGGGCTTAAAATGTCAATCATCCAGGACTGATAAAATGTATGAAAATGTATAAAACATGGCTCCTTAAAGCTGCTGTGGGTGGTAATTGGTAAACATGGGTATGGAGACTTATCCACAAACACATGGTATGGATGCAGGTTTTCTTTCCAACCAAAGTCAAGATTAAAAAAGCTCTGGATGGTTGGAACACAAACTTAATAAAAAGTAGTGCAAACACGTCCAGTGGTAACATCATACACATAAATGATCAGGGTATCCCGACAGGCTCAGTATGCAGGAGAATCTCTATAGGTTTTGCTGCTCATGGTGCTTCCACTTCTTCCATCCACACAGTTACAGACCCCGGTGATTGTGAATAACTACGTGTCCCCTGCACCGCTGCCCCGCCAGGGGTCCGGCATCGCAGAGGGGCGCGTCTGTCGAGTGTCTGGCTGGGGCTTCACCACGCCCACTGGCAGAATCCCAGCATCTCTGCACACAGCCACAGTGCCCATCGTCTCCAGCACCAAGTGCAACAACACGGACTCGTACAACGGCAACATCACGGAAAACATGATCTGCGCCGGCTTTGCTGAAGGAGGAACGGACGCGTGCAGTGTGAGCTCTACTGAACCATTTACCAAATTATTCTGGGATTACAAACAAAGTGGTTGCTGCAAGCACAAACTCATTGATCTTTTTGAAACCCAAGATCTATTAAAGTATGTCTGGAGCACATTCTGGGATTCAAGGAGCTCAAAGTAGAGTTTTACAACTATAGAGCCCATGAAGGAAGTTTTTCCTATTTAATTGTCCTATATACCCTTCTAAAAGGAAATGTTTTGTAGAAATGTTCTACAAGGAACCAGGGGCCGGATTCACGAAAGCTCTGTTAAGAAAAAACTTGCAAACACTAAGAAGTTCATAAGAATGTTCTTAAATGCAATTCTCAAAAAACTTAAGAAGTTCTCACATATTATCCTAAGAAAATCTTAATTATTTCCTTATTTATTTCCTTAATTACTTTCTTATATAGGCTACGTTGCATTTTACAGCTTATAATATTCTCAGTGATGCACATTTTGAATTTGAATTTACCATTATTTCTGTTATTTAGTTTAATCCACTCAGAGGACAGAAAAACAGAGGAAAAATCAAGGAATAGAGGTGATAGTGAAAGAAATTGTCAACAAGAAATAAAAACTTGCAAAATATAATAATTGTGGGGCGACGATGGAAAGTTTGGTGAATTTCGATCCTCAACTCTTATTGCCTAAGACAAGTGTGAGGCTATCGTAAGGTTTAGAAAACATTTAAGTATAGAATGTTTTCAGGAATATGACTTTGATCTTAGATAAGATCTTAAGAAAATAGTTAAGATAAAAAAGATCATTCTTAAGGAGTTATTTTAAGAATGGTATTTTTTTTAGCTAAAAACACACATTTAAGAAGATTTTCTTGCTTAAGACACTTTTGTGAATCCGGTCCCAATTCTGGTGTGGGACTCCACACTTAAGGGTGCCCCCATTAGTTCTAATTTTTGGGGGAACCTTGAAGATGGAATCCCACAGTTCTCAGAGTGTACCTGTACTTATTGTTTCGAACAGATCTTTAACACTTTTTCCCACTATTCAGGGCGACTCTGGTGGGCCGCTGGTATGTGAGGGCCGAGTCTATGGGATCGTGTCTTGGGGCAACAGTTGTGCGGACCCTCAGTATCCCGGAGTTTACACCGCTGTTGCCAAGTTCCGCAAGTGGATAGACAGCACCATACTCGGCTTTTATGGAAACTGTGGCAAGAACTGAACTGCACTGTTTGTTTTTAGTTTTGATTATTCGTATTGTTTTTTCATTGCTTAATTACTAGCGATTGAGCTGGTAAGCCAGTCACATGTCACAAGTCACTGATGAGCCACATTTGGTGCGAAGGTTATCTTAACAACGAAGATTTCTGAACAATAACCCCATACCTAACATCAATGGAAAATATGAAAGGACCTGGTGAAGCCACTGAAGTCTTGGTTAATAGTACTAAGTACAGTGGAACCTCAGAATTCGAACTTTGTTGGTTCCAGAAGGCCGTTCAAACTCCGATTTGTTCGAAGTTGGAATCCAATTTTCCCGTACGAAGTAATGTAAAAAGGATTAATCCGTTCCCGACCCCAAATTATTGTTTTTATGCCTATATTCATATGTAATTAATGATTAAAAGCATGAATAAAGCAAAGGAATGCAATAAAATAATAATAGTCAATAAAGACATGAAATTAGGGAAATACAAAGACAGGAAATAAGAGAAATATAAAGATAGGAAATACGTGAAAATAAAGTGAAACTTCATAGCCATTGAGGCGAACGCAGTTTCGGTACGTCTTATCTCTGAGACAGCGGCGTACAGACTGAGAGGGTGTCTGAAATCGTTGAGTGATACATGTACATACTACAATAATATAAAAAATAAAATAATATAATGGTTGGGTATTATGGTGATTGACATACATATTGGTGCATTATCGCCACCAACTGGACTGGATTACGTGCACCGTGTTTGGATGTTGCATCATTGAATGTTTTATTTAGGGTGCCCATGTTTAAAGTCATCATTTTTGTTCGAATTTGGGGGCAAAAAAATTCAAACAAACCATTGTACATATTGTTCAGTTGAAGAGACTTTCGAACTCCGAGGTTCCACTATAATAAGAAATTTGATGCAACTATTTACAAGAGAATCTGAGAGGACTTTCATGAAAAACCAGCAGTGCTTTGGTGGAAAAGTGATTAAATACCAAATCCTTTGCTGTTTTACTTCCGTGTATGTTTTTGCATACAATTCACAGTTCAATGGAAAATGGTCCTGTGTGTATTTGCTCGGGTAAATCACAAACCACAAGTTCAAATAACCCACTGTCATCCAGACTTGTCCGCTGTCTCAATATTTCTGCTGACTTGCGTCATTTAAGGGGAATTCAGGTGCCATTAGAATAATTGGCGAACACTTTTAATGCCTTAGCGTTTAAAATGCCTCCTCGTCCTTGTGCTTACAGAGCGATTGCCTTACTATAACTTTTCTCCGCAGGCAGAACTCTGAAGGTTGACTTTATTTGTCAAGGTATGCCACATCACTTTAGGAGGGTGCCATGGCGAGCTTTCTGCCAAGGAGCTCTTGGCTTGGGGGGATAAAACCAACAGCATGTCAGCTGTTTTCAAGTGTTTTCCCTCTGTATTTGCACTGGGGAGAGAAAAGGTTTCATACAGTTATTTCATGATTAATGAATAATGCCTGATTGGTTTTAAACACTGCACTTTTTACAATGATTCCAATTACATTCATCGTGAAGCCGTGAGCCCTCGTCCAGCACGCGGAAACACTGCAGACTCAGCAGTCAGACCAAATGAGTTGTGCTGCCTCCCCTTTGTTTTGCAGCAGGACCTGGACAATACCACAAGCCTCATTTAAAGTCAGTGTACTAATCGTTGAGGACGTATAGGTGCTTCTCACAGCTAAGCTGCCTCAGAAGGTCAGACAATGCAGTGCGCTTTAAATACTCTGTTCAAAGATGTCCGGTTTGTTTGTATGTTTATTTCATATTTCAGTGACAGGAGCCAGTCATACACACTCTCACATACTGGAGTCCAATAATAAGTGTCTTTGGAATGTAGGAGGACACCGCAGTAGAGCCACACAGACACAGGGAGAACATGCAAACTCCACACAGGCAGAGTCCGAGTTTAAAGGTGGGTAGAAAAGGCAAAATCGAACTCAAGGAAAAGTATTATCATTTAATAAAAATGAGCACGTAAACGTAGGCATCCAAATGACCAAAAGTATGAGGACACCCCTTTCAATTCTGATCTCTCACTGCTAATAGATTCATAATACTCTGTATAGACAAACGTTTGTGGATGCCCTAGAAATTACATCCAAAACATGGTTATTAGAATGGAGTTTGCCCTCCACCTTTGCTGCTACACCAGCCTTTGTTCTTCTTGGTACTCCGGTTCCCTCCCACATTGCAAAGACATGCATGTTAGGTTAATTGGTGTTTCTAAAGTGCCCTACGATGGAATCTACATGCATTTTCTTTACAAGTCCATGAGGCTTTGAATCCAGTCATGCCCAAACACTGTGGCACTCCCCAGTTCAGAAACACTGCATGTCCTAGTTTGTTGGCTATCATCTTTCCTAACCAGATCCTTCAAGTCTTTCTACTTGACAATGGACGTCATGGGCTCACAGCTGCTGCTGAAGGGGTTACAGTGGAATACAAATGCATATAAAATTCCACGGCTAAGCTATACTGAACTCTCAAAGGAACTATACGGTGTATTGGGGTGTGTTGAATCAATTGTAGCGAATTGATTCCGCACAGATAAAGATGTTCTCTGCACTAACAGGTCCCCTGAGATCTGGCTTCAGTGTTTAATAGACATAGACTGTCTGATTTTACGCCCAATAAAAATGGTATCAGCTGAATCTAGGTCATGTCTCTCTAACAAGTCTATTTTGGAAGAATATTTACATAGAAGATGCAGAAACAGGAGAAGATTAAAAGGCAAAGTGATGAGAAGTACTTATGAAGGTGTTTATAAGCTAAAATATGAGCTAAATTATAAGGATTTGCAAATTGACTCAATACTTTGAAGCTAAATTGCTACCTGCATCAGAACGGAGGAGTTTTTTCATCGTTGAGTCCTACTACAGACCTAAACTGTTGATTTTGTGTCGGGATAATGTGAAAACTGGTGCAGATGTGATCAGAAATCACAAATCAGAAAAAGCTGAGACGATGTGGAAATTTTTTTTTGAACATTTCAAGAACTTTCTCATACATCTGTTGACAAACTGGAGATCCTCTGCCCATATTTGCTCTTCAAAGACTCTCCTGGATATTGCTTTTGATTACAATCACCTGTTGTCATTATTTATTTTTTACCTCATTACTAGCCCTAAATTGGCCCCATCCCACCTTTTTTTTTGGAATGTGTTGCAGGCCTGATATGCAGGAATGAAATATCTTATATGTGGTAGGCCAGCGATTAAGGTACTGGACTATGGACCAAAAGGTCCAGGGTTCAAATCCCACCTCTACCAAGCTGCCACTGTTGGGTCCTTGAGCAAGACACTTAACCCACAATTGCTTGGATTGTAAGATTGTACCAATTGTAAGTCGCTCTGGATAAGGGCGTCTGCTAAATGCTGTAAATGTAAATGTAAATATAAAGAAATAGCTTGGGTTCATGCTGTCTGCAATGAAATAAAAGTAGAGGAATTTTTTTTATTTGCATTTTCCATACCATCCCAACGTCCTCTGATTTGGGGTTGTAAAATGAAGGCACATTTATTATGTCAAAATCTTGCTTCAAGCACTGACCTGTGGGTAGCTCTGTGGGGAACGCCGTGTATCTGAGACTATTGATTTTTTTTTCTCAGATGCAGAGCTTTCATGAAGAATATTAGTTCTTGGTTTCAAAGTAGGACAGATCAAAAACACATATGCTGTATTAGTCAGTGATGTCTACATAATGTAAATGTGTCCCAAAAAAATCAGTAAAGACCTATCTCTTTGCATAGGTGTAGTTTTAGGGGGGGTGGGGGGATGGGTGTCCCCCTCAAAGGAGGGGGGTAAAGTGTCCCGCCCAATAACTGCTGGTGATAATAATTGCAGCAACCTTGTGATTTCGTTTTTTAACAGTGTAACGTGTTTTAACTGGCCATTATTATCATCATTATTGTTACGGAGTTGCCTCCCCAAATGACGACGCAATGACGTCACAAACATGCAAATTAGTGCATTCATTCATTAGTGCATCATGAAGCAACAAAGTGCCCGCCAAAGTTGAGAAACCTACGCTACTGTGTCTTTGTCTTTATTTGACTGCTGCATTGTACATTTATTTACCACTACCGTATTAAATCTGAGGGTCAAGAGACACTAGCAAACCCACTGAGCTACCACTGTTCCCAGTAAAGAAACATTCTCACAGTACATTACACATAACATTTAGCACGTGTCCTTATCCAGAACAGCTTCCTCAAGGGTCCACCAGTGGGCGCTGTTCAAAGTTGGGGTTTGCTCATGCTGGTCTCTATAATGTTTTGTAAACTGCTTTGAAAAGCGTTATTGTATGGTGGTCCAGAGTGTCACATCACAACCGCATTTACAGTGCAAACAAAAATCAAGAACGCAACAGCATCAAGTCAGAACACAAATACATGAAGGAAAAACACAACAACATAAAGGCAGAACACAACATTTCTAAAAATGCTGCATTTGGTGAAAACACAACAACATTTATGAGGCAAACAAAAGTCGTGAACACAAATACATTTAAGGGGAACACAACAGCATGAACCGAAACGAAAGACATTTACAAAAACGCTGCACTTAGTTATCACACCAGAAGTGCTCCTGGCCACTAGAGGGCATCGTTTTGCATCTGAAAAATATGCGACGAGTAGTGATGGCTGGTGTTTCTCAATACAACAACACAAAGTTCAGACTTAGTGCACTTGGAAGTATTGATTGCTTTTCTACTGAGCAGCAACAGAATAACAGGACAATTAGAGCTTTATTCCAGATTCCTTATATATTGCCATACTGGGATGGTATTGTAAAGAATGTACCTTGGTGGAAGGTCCTTGCTACTTATCCACTTTCTAACATAGCAAGAGAAGTTGTGCTTAAATTAATCCATAGATTCTAACCAGCAAAAAGATATTCTTAAGCCTGACACTGGACTGATTGTTCTTTCTGTAAGAATGCAACCGAATATGTTATCCGTCTTTTGTGGCAATGTATACACACAGGCATGGTTTGGTCTTTTGATGTTATTATTACATATATTATTGCTGACGTTTCTTTTCGGTTTAAATATGTCTTCTTTGGTATATGTCATTATGAGAAGGTTAATGAATGGAAACATTTTGTAATACATCTTTTATTAGCTAAATATATTCATCCCGTGAGCCTTATCAGGATGAAAACGATGCCCTCTAGTGGCCCGGAGCACTTCCGGTGTAAGAACCAAATACAGCGTTTCTGTAAATGTCTTTCGGTGGGGTTAATGCTATTCTGTTCCGCTTAAATGTATTTGTGTTCTCAACTTTTGTTTGCCTCCTAAATGTCGCTGTGTTTTCAACAAATGCAGCATTTTTGGAAATGTTGTTGTGTTCTGCCTTTATGTATGTTTTTATGTATGTCCTTCATGTATTTGTGTTCTGACCTAATGCTGTTGCGTTCTCGACTTTTGTTACCTTTGTATATGCGGTTGTGATGTGACTCTCTGGACTTATAGCGATATATAAATTGAACATATTATTATTATTATTCTTACCAACTGCTATCCTTGTTTGACTTGCTCTGTTATCAAACTTTCTGCAATCCTCTCTGCATTCATAGGAAGACAGTTAGAAAATGTTATAATACAATTTCTCTTTGTAGTGTCACAACAGTTATTGGCATGTGGGATGATGGACTGCCTCCGTTATCCATGAAGTCAAGGTTAATCAGATCTGGATAATCGGTGCAGTGTGGTGACCCAGGCGACACTTGGAGCATCTGCTCGTACCCTTCTTGACACACATCGCTTCAGACAAACGTGACCGCAGACTAGCTGTGCTGCTGTTTCAAATCTAGTGCGATATCGACTCCAGGACACGTGACGATGGCATAAAGGTATTCCGGGCTCGGCCTCAAGAGCATATCCAGATTTTCCTATTGACTTCTCTGCGTCTTTAATTATAACCTACTTTTAGTTCAGATGCATTTTTGCCTCATTGACAGCGTGCCAGCATTTTGATACGACCAAAGGGCCAGGCAGAATATTTTATTGCTTTGTACGAGCAGAGCTTCCGAAGAGATTGCTGAATAGGCGCAACAAAAAGAAACAGTAAATTAGAAGCCTATAGCCATATAGTGATTTACTCTGTAGCCTAGGGAGCTTATTCCAAAGAAGATGTAGTGGCCCTTGGTGTTCCACAAGGTCACTGGAATGACAGGAGCCATACAGCAGGTGGGATTTATGTTCAACCTGCTAGACCTCCACACTAATATGATTACTATAAGGGTTTTATGTGCACCCCGGCTTTTCCATCTACACCATAACACACAGACTGTTGGAAGCTATACCGTCTATACGTAACATGCCTAAGTTACGTGAGTGACTGAAGCTGAGGGTCCTGCCTGAGAGGACGATTGCAAAAACGGCTAAGCTAGATGGCAAAACACATACTGCTGAATCTGTGTCATGTCAGTGCACAGTGGTGTTGCTGTTATTCATACATGCATTCATACATAAGTTGTGGATTGCAATGCAATGTGTTTTTAACTCTACGGTTGCCAAATCTAAGAAAACACAACAACCACGAGGACGACATGTTCCACAATGTGAGATTGCTCTTAAGGTTCACAGGGACTGCCTCGGGGAGTTTTTCCTTTACTTTTTTGCATCTGGCAGCTTATTTGGGGTCCAGCCTCAGCTCTTTGTATCAGTGTTAATATGTATATCAGCATATAAATGAATTTAATTTTACAAATTTGCCAAGCGGGCTGCATGGTGGGGCAGCAGTTAGAAAATCCACATTGTATAAGGCATTATATGCATTAATGATGTATTGTATACTTATATACAGTGAGGCAAAAAAATATTTAGTCAGACACTGATTGTGCAAGTTCTCCTACTTAGAAAGATGAGAGAGGTCTGTAATTTTCATCATAGCTACACTTCAACTATGAGAGACAAAATGAGAAAAAACTCTACTCTACTCTTAGTAGAATGGAATGCCGATGTTAAATGGCGCGTACATGTACTGAACTTCTGACTGTCGAGTCCAAGAGAGCTGCACACTTCATTTAAGAGCTTACATCAATCCAAATATTGGGTGAAAAATGAAGACGCTCAGATCCCTGGTTATAAGGAATGCCATAAATTCAGGGACTGACCCAAATCCATACCCTCATTTTGAAGTTTAGAGCATTAGCTTTGAGACTGGGCATCTATTCTTCTTCCTGATTGAGATAAGCAATGAGTGGAACTAAATTGAGATGAATCGGGCTCGGGCACAGGCCTGGCGGTTGAAACCTTTTACCTGTAAGTGCACAGACCTGCATTAAACCTGCACTGACGCTTATAAGGTTCGTAAAACACTGAAGGATAAGCAAAGCATTCATTATGGCGAGTGCACTGAGGATGATCGAAGGCCTTGTTCTTTTCTGTAATTGCATCGGCGAACAGGAGAGTTGTGGAAACTTCGGTTCTGTTGTTTGCATATGGAATATCAATGGCATGGGACGGAGCTGCCCGAGAGGGTATTGTAGAATTAACAGTGTGTATAAGAGCTGGCTACTATTAAGTAAATCAATAAAATATACACTGTGACCCTCAACATGAAAAGCAGATGCAAAGTGAGACTGAATAAAAATGTCTGATGCTGATCAAGACTAATGCTCAGGCATCACTCTCGTATCTGTCTGTGATCAACAGAAGCTATTGATTGGATTTCTGCTTTGGTGACTGCTTGGAGACTTCATGCAGAAAATATCACTCTATATTCCTTCACTAAACTCAAACTCCTTCCCGTTAAAAGATCTAAATCTCCTTTGAAGTCCCCGGCACAGAGCTAACAGACACTCACTGAAGCATGTGTGTCTCTGGGTGTCTATTGGTGTCAATCTAGGACCGTCAGTGTCAATAGAATGTTGAAGTATGAACACTCATTGGACAAATGGCACCACTATAGTAATAAATAGTAAGTAATAGTAAATAGTAATGTGCAAATGTATTTGGACAAACTCAGAGCACCTCAGAGCAGACAAAGCCTTCTTTTTGATGTTTGGACCCTAGGTTGAGAACCATGGCTTTGCTGTGCTAACATGTCCAGGAGGCCTATTATAGTTTTTCTGGCTTTAAAAATAACAAGCGGTTTAATATTCTACATAGATTTTTATGTATTTTTTTTAAATAACCTGTTCGACATTTGTATCTGAACATCATGTAGCCATAAAAGCTTACATAACATCCATGTGACCTGCAGGTTATGTAAAGGCACACCGAGGCCTGTAATTATCAGACCTGCTCATTATTCACCCCCTCTTAAGACTCAGCTGGGCTTTACTTTCCTGCTTTTTTCTGTTTTGAAAGAAATGTCAGACACTAGAAAAAGCCTCGACAGTTCCAGAGCTGTTAGATGGAACACTTTAAAGTTGTGTAGAAGATAAATCAGAGACTGTTTCAGCTGTTAAATATGTTGAATAGACAGACTGTGGTGTGAAGACAAACCATAATAAGGCATTATTTATTCCAAACTTGCATCCTATTTTCTCTCCTCCGGCCTCTGTTTTGCTTGCAGCTCAGATGATTCATCAAGTTTATTCTCGGAGGAGCTTCAGAAACTCGAGCACTGTAATGTTTCTTAACAAGGGACTGGCAGATGGGAGACAGACCTGAGTTTTCTCTCCGTCTGCTGATAACTGACCTCGTTATCTAGAGCTCAGATCGCAGCTCCAAAGTACAGAGACATTTGTGTTGATATCGTTTCCTTTTTTAAAATGCACTATTCCGGATTTCAGTTTAAAGTCCTTTGTAGTTTGCAGATCGTTTTGATAGGTTGATAGTGAAATCATTGATGTGGTTTAATTGCACTTTGTTCATTTTAATTCTGAAAATTGTGAAGCATTGTGTGAGAAGTACAGACTACACAAACACGCCTTGTGTAACATCTTAGGAAAGTCAAAAGGATGGATTATTAAGTGCATGTAAACACACTCAGTGATGATACTGTTTAAGGTCCACAGCCTTGAGCCAATCTCATGTAATGTTAAGAAACTGGGAGAAAACATTTTGACAGATGACAGTGGAGTGACGTACAGCAGAGTTACTGAAAGTGTAAAATTCAAAAAATACACTCTGGAGTATTTCCAGTACTATCTAAATGCAGATGATGCCAAATCTTTAACAGTGTTTTACCTTATCTACGATGAACTGACGAGTCCTTAGTGACCTGAGAGTTCTGCTCAGCTTATAGTCTTTGATATCAGACATAAATGAAAACAAGCAGTCTAAATGAAGTGTTATGAATCGTCCTGATGCACAATATAACACAATCACACATGAGACGACACTAAATGGCGAATGGCGTTGGCTTGAAAGGAACTTGTGACGATGTTTGAATCCGCTGTGTGGGTGTGTTGTGTCTCTCGCTTTCTCTACTGATGAGTCAGTCTGAACCTCAACCAGACATGGCGTGCACTTTAAACACACCTCCAGGAGGAACATTACCCTCGCACGCATCGTTAAAGCTGGAGAGTCTGAAGCCTCCGGCAGCAAAGAGTAAAATCTGCCTTTAATGGGATGAACTGTAGAGGGTGATGGAGGATGAAAGGAGCGTACTGCATGAGTCACCACACTAATGCGGCGCAATGCATAGTCGGAATAACAGGTGGAGGAATTATTCCCATATTTAAATCCTGGATTGTGAGTCAAACACAATTAAAGCTGTCCCCTGTGGCCAGCCGTTTTACATGACAAACATTCTTGTTTTCTCCATGATTTAACCCTGCTTTACCCTGGTGAGAAAGAGGAAGGCACGAGCTTGCCCTGGATGCAACACCAGTCCATCACAGGCTGGGTAAGAGTTGCTGATGCACTTAGCGTTGATAGCTTTGGTTTACTTTATAAGACTGTAAGGGCTGGCTCTTTATTTTATTTAACGTCGCTTTTGGCATCAATGGCTATTCGCGACAGGAACAACATTACATTGGTACAAGTCAGTCACCAGGTCAGTTTAGAGTGGCCAGGTAACCTAACGCACTTCTTTGGGATGCGGAAGGAAACCGGAGCACCTGGAGTAAACCCACAAGGACTTGGGGAGGACACGCAAACTCCACACAGGCAGAGTCCAAGGTCTGGATCGAACTGGGGATCTGCAGAGCTGTGAGGCTCCATAACTGCACCGTGTGCACTTGCAACTGGAGTTTCACAAGGCTCAGTTCTAGGGCCTCTCCTCTTTTGTCTCTACACCCATTCTCTTGGTGAAGTCATAACCTCTCAAGGCTTCACAAGGCTATCACTGTTATGCTGATGACACTCAGCTCATCCTCTCCTTCCCTCCAACAGATGTCCATGTCTCCACACGTATCTCAGCACGTCTGGAGAGCATCTCATCATGGATGTCAGCTCCTCTTCAGAACAGAGCTGCTTTACATTCCCCTTTTCATGATCTTGTCATCTACCGGGTAAACTCTTCAATCACACCCTCGGAGAATGCAATAAACCTCTGAGTAACCCAGGACAAAATGTACTGTGAATTTTCATAGTTAAACTGTGAATTGCTTGACAGTTTTAATATGAACTTTCACAGTTTGACCATGAAGTTCCCAGTTCTACTATGAATTTTTTATGGTAATTTGTCCACTTCATGGTTCTACTGTGAAATTTCATAGTACAACTGTAAACTTGGTGGACGATGAACGGACCATGAATTATTTCACAGTTGTACTATGAATTTTGGTGGTGATTTGGCCACTTCATGGTTCGACTGTCAAATTTCACAGTACATTTTTCCTGGGAATCTTTGATAACTCTTCACTCAACACTTAAGTGAAGACTGGAACTGCACTTGCATATTTAATACAAAATAAAAGTTGTTTTTGCGGATTCACCTACATCAGACCCTAGCAGGATCTAGTTGGATTGTGTTCTTGGGCTATTGCTTATTTGTACTAACATGAGGTAACGTCTGCTAAGAAGAATACAAAGCACTTCTGGAGTCGCTCTGGATAAGGTCGTTTGCTATTTTCTGTAAATGTAAATGTAACCCCATGCGAAACCATGCCGCCCTTGTAAGCCTGTGTAAAGAAGCTGCTAAGTAACACGTAGAGATTTGAGCAGGTTGTCCAATAAGACCTATATGATTTAAAGTTACATCTACCCCGATTACATTCACCAAATAAATGTTTGTGTATTGTACAAAAGATTATAGTTTACAGAGACCTGCAGGCTGGTCTATCCTGTGTTGTTCACGCACTATCAATTATGCCCAATAATCTGGTAAATCTGCCAGTAGCCATGTTTTCATGTTCAGTTTCCATTGGCTTCTTCTGGTGAGGTTTTTGGTCACATTCATTATTTACGAAATGAACTGTAGTGATAACATGGTTCAGGGGTCTGCCCCACGTATATTTTTAGTCAGGAGCTTCTACTGTTTACAGTCGTGCTCTTAGCAACTCACATTCATTGGGATGTAACGCGAGGACAGAACACGACACAACGCACGAGCACGCGCACGACGGACAAACGCGCGCACACGCGTTCAGCGTTTAGGTTAGTGAATTGTGAACGTTACTTTCTGTATGCGCGACACACACACACACACACACACACACACACACACACACACACACACACACACACACACACACGAGTGATAGAATGCGCGCGCTCTAACGTCTCCTGAGACATTGTATTATGCTAATAGTTTGAAAGGCTATGCAGATGTCAGATGTCAGGGGTTTTAATTAAAAAACAATGGATATAATGAATATAGAGCTCCCATTGACCAAATATTTATTATCCAAGTAACGTGGTACATTCAGATAACAATGTCTGACGTTTTTGTGTGCTAGTCACCCCTGGTTATATAGAGTTTTACACTAGCTGAAGTGAAAACCAAAAATGATTGTTGTCGCATCCATGGCTTTTCCTTACTACCTTTCCCAGAGCCCATCACTCCCGCCATACCACTCCCTAAATCACACACTGCTTGAAATGAGTCTCTCATTTCTTCCAAATTCAGAATTCTGAATGTGTATTTATGTTTATTATCGAATTCACAATGTAAAGCCGATATATCATAAGTCAGACCCAACAGGGAGTACCTGTAACCCTGCAGATTTCCTTCCTTCAGACATTTTAACATGGACCAGATTTAATTGAGACTTGCACTTGGGTCTTGACATAGGCATCGTGTTTATTTGCACTTGGACTTGACTCGGCCTTGGCCGTTTGTGTCTTAGTCCTGGACTAGACGAAGGTTTTGACTACGGCCCTAAAATTTACATATCCTTCAAATTAACCTTCAGGCTTAAGAAGTTATCTCTGAATATTGTCTCAAGACCCATATGTTCAGTTTTCTCTACTCAAGAAATCTGTTCAATACTTTGGACATAAAATGCTACCCAGAAACACTTTCATCCACACAGATTGAACATTACATCGAGCTCTTTGTATGCAGGGCCCATCCCCTGCCATTGACTATGGTCTCCACATCCACACTGATTCTGCTTCAGCATTAGTGTCTGCCGTCAGGGCTTGGGGAGGTTGCAGGAGGTTGAAGGGTGCAGGTCGAATCCTCACAAACGGCTGCAAAGGTGCTGATTAGCTCCAGAGAGGAGACTCAACGAGCTGAATTAAATCAATAAATAAGAAGCGTGAAGCAGCATGATAGTGCACAGGGCAAATGGGAACGGGAGACCTTCTCCCAGCCTTTGCAGGTCAAGACTGAAATGAGCTGCGGACCCGCTGGGAATAACATGTAGTACAGCTTGGCTCTGATTGCTGTGATGGCTGGAACAGAGAGGGTGGGGGAAAAGACGTCCCCAGGAAAGGCAGACAATAGCATGGGTGTGCTAAATAAATGCAAAGCATTAAAATCAGGTGTAGGAGACGATTATAGGCGAATCGTTAAAGATTAGCTCAAGTGGTTAGCTCTGTCGCCTAACAGCTCTGAAGATCCCTGGTTTGATTTCTGGTCTGGACTGTATCTGTATGGAATTTGCATGTTCTCCGTGTGGGTTTTCTCCATTCACTCCAGTTCCCTCTCACTTTCCGTAGACATGCCTTAGGACTCTTAAAAGTGCCCCACTGTGAGTGTGTGTGTGTGTGTGTGTGTGTGTGCCCTGCAATGGACTGGAACCCTGTCTAGGGTTAGTTCCTGCCCTGCACCCTGTGCTACCACCTACACTTGGATTAAGCGGGTATGACAAAGAATTGATGAATTATTTAGCTGTATTTGGTATGTTTACTTCATAAATGTGTCTTTTTATATGAGTCACTAAGGTTAATGAATCAGTTTCATGCCGTCACCCTTCATCGCTGAGTCACCAAGTTTAAACATTTGATGCTTCAAAATTGCTTATAAGGACTGTACCATTAGCAAACATCCGTTAGATGTGTGCTGTATTTATAAATGAGTCCATCAGTGCCTGAGATTTCAGCATTTCAGATTTGAATCAATGAATCGCTTGGTCACAGTTGAGAGTCTCTAAATGGTGGATCAGTCTGTGACTCTGCAATGCAGAATATTCAGTAGTTCAATCAGTCTATTAAAATATTAAACATAGTTTAGCAATAATTATAATCAAGCTGCTTGTTATCTGCCTCAGTTGGTGACATGATCAGGGCGGCACATTTGGGTAAAGCGGGAACGTGCTAAGAATGCACAAAGACTTGAGGCTCTGTCTGGGACGAGATGTTGTTCTGTGAAATGTTCACGAAATCAGAACCAGAATACAATCAGACCAAAGCAAAACTCCTAAATAGTGAGCTAAAAATGCCCTTAATCCAACAGTTTCTGTGTCTGGATTTGTCTCGGTATGATTTTTACAAGGGATCATTTTAGGAATTGTTTTTTCCACTGAATGTAAATTGGTTTTATAGTACAGGTTTTTCGAGGCACAGGTGAGACATAAAGTTATATAACTTTTCTTGAATTTCAGTCAATGTAGAAATAATGCCAGGAAATCATGCTAACCTAGATAATGGCCCATCGATGGGAAGTTTTAGAAGACAAAGTAATGCCGAGTTAAGAGAGCTTACGGTCATACGGGTCTACCAGCAGTAGCAACAATCCCAGTTTACAGGAAATTCTCGTTATAATTGAGGCCAAAAGACGAAAATAGACACCAAATCGAATCGCAGCTGTTATTCATGCTCGTGGTGATATTACATGGTATTAGGTATCTTAGTCTCAGGTGAATCATTTTTTGTTTGGTGATCTATTGTTTCCCCAACACGGAAATTCAGAGACTCAAAGGCTTAAAATCAAGACTTTGTCTTTGTAGACATAACAAATCAGCTTCCCAGTCTGATGTCCATCACACCCACCACATCAGCTCCACCAAACCCGCTTCCCATGCTGATGACCATCCTGCACACTATACCATCAGCTCATTCATCTTGGCTGTGTCCAAAACGCAGGCTGGCCTTTTCTGTTATAATCCAGTATCTATTCTTACACCCTGTCCTGATGGTCCACCTCATACTGATATATTGTTGGAGTGTAGGTTTTGTGGAACCGAGCCTCCCCGATGACTTGGTTTAAAATACTGGCAGTAACACTAATTAGCACTAACGAGCTCCCTTGTGAGATTTTTTTGCAGCACTAAAAAGAACAGCAGAGCTGAAGCCTCTGGGCATTGTTCAATATGCTCCGTTAAAAACAGGGGTGTTAAAACGCTACTGAAGGGCAATTAAGTCGAGATAATTTTGGTGAAACTCCTCGCTGCTTAATCGCCCACTCTCGCTCGGTCCTTTAGCATTAGCTCGAAAATAAGAGCCTAGTTAAAGTCAGAAATCACAGTGTAGCTTCTGAACTGCACCACTTCTTAATTACATCCAGCACTCGGTCCCAGCTGTGCCATGTGCCAACCAGTTCCTGAGACTGAGGGGGTGATTTTTTATTTCTCAACACCCCAAAAACTAAAATTTGGGTTCAGTATCAGAGCTCCAAGTACATGGTCTCTTTTTTAGGGATTTATTTCAAATAAGCCAATCCTAGATTTACATATATGGCAATTAGTAGACTGTCTTGTTTTTATGCACTACATAGTGTGTGGTTTGGCTTGCAGACTTTTGTTCAAGGCTTTGCCAGACTTGAAGACCAGATAGCTGTTGTTAAACTAGCTCAAACTGTTCCCAGACTTTATCAGGCTCTAAATGTATCTTTTTATTCTCAGTCGTGTTGAATATTTAACCACAGCCAAACCTACACATGATTAAAAAAAGAAAAACGTTAAAAGCCATCAAAAATCACCATTAGCACTTTTCCCTCACAAACCTTCACAAAGGTAAATGTCAGAATTGGTTCTAACTGCTTCTCTAAACTTTAAACAGGCTTTTAAAATGGAGTTGTAGTTTCAGCAGGTCTGTCTGCTGGAAAATACAACGTTTGCATCAAACAAAAATTTATCGCCTGTCTCAGCCAATGGCAGGTTGATTTATCTAACCTGGCAACCCAACAAAAACTTGTGTCGTTCAATATAATCTGGAGAATTGTGGAGAAGTCTGCAGATGGCTGTATTAGGGCTACTGTCTGTGGACCAAGACTGTTCTGGGTCAGAGTTTCAGTATAGGACATGCTACACAATGTGATTAAATAAACTAAAAGCCAGAGGAACGCTCCAGCATTTCCAGCCTCCGATCACTGCATTTAAGTGAGATGGGCAATTACCACATAAAACAATTTCAACACTGTAGCTAAATGAATAGCTCTTTGGACAGAAACCTCAGCAGTTGCAAGCAGTGCTGAATGTCCTTTTTGGCTGTAGCCTTAGGTGGGCAAAAGTGATAATCAGTGTCAGAATGGGCAGGGGTCATGGCACCAGATTCACATGTATTGAATACTACAGCAAACTAGCAAAACAAGTTAAAAAAGCAAGTGTCCAAAGCAAGGATTAATGTGAGTATCAACACATGCAAGGTCATTTCAGCGCTCAGAACAAGAAGTTTAAAATCCAGTATCAGACGATTCTCAAAGTGAGCTTCAGACGATTCTCAAAGCGAGCTTCAGACGATTCTCAAAGCGAGCTTCAGACGATTCTCAAAGCGAGCTTCAGACGATTCTCAAAGCGAGCTTCAGACGATTCTCAAAGTGAGTTTTGCGTGGGAACGAATCATTATCAGGTTGGAAAAGCAGTCAGAAACAAAGTGAAACAAGTACAGGTTTTTGCTGGCTGTAGCTGGACATGACGATAAAAAATAAACCACTCAGCTTTTCAATCCTCTGAAGCTGGTGGCCAATGGTGCGATTTGTGCTCGTCTGTGCAGGCAACGACAGAGCATTTCTCATGCTTAGTTCTTAGTGTCATACTCTTGGCAAGGAAGGACTAAGGAGGCGGATGTACACGCAAGTGATCGGGGTTTATTTACAGTGCACATGTTCAACAATACCAACAAACCACACAGACAAACTATGCAAGATGACAAAGAACACAAAAATCTAACACAGGAGACAGGCTAACAAGGCTACAGCTAATGCAAGCAATAGGCTAACAATGCTAACACAAAATGACCAGGCTGAACACAAAACACAGCTTAAACCTAAGACAAGTAACCAAATGCAAAGGACACATAGAGGCAAGACAAGGCAAAGGAGACAAACCAGCATGGAATACAGAAGCAGATGGGAGCCAAGGCAAACCATGGTGTGATGAAGCCAGACAAAGGAAGTGCACTATGTATGTATGTATGTATGTGTGTGTGTGTGTGTGTATATATATATATATATATATATATATATATAAATAGGAAAGACCACACTAAACAAGATTGCATCATCGTTACATGACCCCCCTCAAAAAGCGCGACTCTGAAGCGCAAAGGACAGGAAAAAGAGAAAGCGAGGAAACAGGACAGACCCAGATTACCCAAAGGAAGCAGAACAAAACATGGATGTGAACAGGGCAGGGGGCCAGAAAAGAGGAGGCATGGACAGGAGACTAAGGAGTACAGGGGACAAGAAGGGGAAGGAAACTGGCCTAACTGGCCACACAGGCACAGTTCTGGTCCACATGGCCATACTCTTAACACGAGTTTGAAGAGGCCCCGTATACCCATAATTAATGGACCCATTAGTCCCGAGCCAGAAAGTCCTGGTGGTTGCAGGAACCACCTGAGGTGCTGGATGCAACCCCGAGGAGGGAGACGGCTTCGTCCACCGTCAGGGGGGTGCGGTCCATGACCTGGAGTCTTTGGGAGCCCCTGGGGCAGCGTTGACCTGGGCAGGGGTCGCCGTCGGGTTGCTGGCGAGCGTATCACCGTCGGACTCTGACTAATGCAAACAATAAGCTAACAATGCTAACACACAATGACCAGGCTAAACACAAAACACAGCTTAAACCTAAGACAAGTAACCAAATGCAAAGGACACAAAGGGGCAAGACGAGGTGAAGGAGACAAACCAGCATGGAATACAGAAGCAGATGGGAGCCAAGGCAAACCATGGTGTGATGAAGGCAGACAAAGGAAGTGCACAGGAAGAGGGGTATATATAGGAAAGACCAGCAGGTGGCTACAGCCACACCTGCTGTGTAGAAAGAAGAAGGCAGGGGGAGCTAAACAAGATGGATTCAAGCTGGAGGGCTTGTTACACTTAGCTTCAACTTAATGGTATTGAGCCTAGTGCTTGTGAGAAAAAATTGGGTCAGGTATTTCTGGAGGTACTCAGAAGCAGGGTGTTATAATTGTCATGAGCCTGCACATGATGTAGGAAGGGGAGCCAAATCTGAATGACTTGTTGAATCCCAGGTTTCCTGACCTAGGCAGCTCACAGAGAATGACCGGGTTGGCTGATTTCACAGTTTGTGGGTTGGTAGGCAATCAAGACACCCAGATGTACAAGCACTGCAAAAAGTTTTATGTAAGTGTCATGTCCCCTTTAAGGATGCAGGTAGTCTTGAAGGTGGTGCAGATGGTCCAGATGAAGCTGGGAAGTGTATCAACGATCTTGCACCAATGTCCGGTGAGGCGGGTCCAGCTGGTGATCCAAAGTATCCAATACAGCTGCAAACCTTGTATAGTTTGAAAAGTAGCTCAATTTGGATACAGCATATGCCCGTCTAAGTATAAATTAATTAAATGACCTTCCTGAGCTAATTTGCATAGAAAAACAACTGACGAGGAAACGCAGATAAATTTATGGCTGTGCTATGAGCAGGCTGGAGCGTTTGGAATGTACGATTAAATCCAGCAGTAGTAAATTTCACAGCTGCACTGCAGGTGAAACACATAAATGGTTCCATGTGGTCTGGCAGATGACGTTAGTAGACGATTTACTGCATATCAGAATCGTATATTTGTCATAACACGTTATCCGTTTGTTAAATATCCGAAACTGAGTTGTCACACACAAAAGAAGAAACACAGTTGCTCATATTCAGCATGACTTAATGTTTGGAATCTTATAAACTCTGCTTGGTTTCTACTATGTTTTTGCCACCATGTTGTTGCAGCTTGTGCAGTACATAGATCCTACATCATCATCATCATCATGTTGTAATTCATGTAGTGACCTTATGTGCTGGCTTCATATATTATTCTGTAGACATACTGAAGATTTTTTTTCTGAAGCGCCCCCTTGTGTGGATAATATTTGCAAGTTCGCATCTTTTCTTGTTAAAAAAATCGAAAATGTCTGCTGTTTTATTCACACTTTTATTAACGTATAAAATGAGCACACATAAGCTACTACATATTTAGGTTATTTTTTCTTAAAATACGTGTATATTGCTTTGGAAACTGAGACTAAGAGTGAGCTGGATGAGATGGGAGCTGTTAAGGTTTTAAATGTGTTGTATTATGGGATGCAGTACACCACTACGCCTGTAGTTGGATATTCAGCCGGTTTCTTTCACGTAGTTAGACGTAGTTAGTGGAACAGACTGTGCGTTAAACGCAGAGTACTGGACCTTCACAGTAATGCACTAATGTGAATTTAATTGTCATTTGCTGTCAAACTCTAGTTCCTTTTATTTGAAGACCTATTTTTCACACTCCTTGTGTATTGTTTCATCCACACTCCAGCTCAAAAGTGAAGGCCATTACATATAAAGGAAATCTGGAGTTTTGAGTTGAATGGCCTTGCTGAATATAAAGCGGTGATGCTGTTCTGGTCCTGCGCCAGTTCTCCATTATAATTGCCGTTTATCATCAGGTCCTGAAAGAACATGAATCGACCCGCAACCGGAAAGTCATCTCACAAGGTGACTCGATAGCCAAAGCTTTCCTCTAGCATCCACCTTTGTGGCATAAAGAGTAGCTAGCATCGCGTGACTGGAATGTAAAGGTGACGGCACAACTTGAGCCTTATGCTAGTGTTATGTTTATACATGTGTTGGGCACCACAGTGGCGCAATGATTAGTGGTGCTACCCTACAGTTTCAGAGATCCCAGGTTCAGTTCCCAGCCCACCAGTGTGGAGTTTGCATGTTCTTTTCCTCTGTGTGGGCTTCCTAGGGTACTCTGGCTTATTACCACATTCAATAGGCATGTGTCAGGTCAGCATTGTGTAATTCCAACCTGAGACAGAAATGAAAAGTACAGTGAAAGAAATTATTACTTCCAATAAATGCAAATTCAAATAGCTTCCTGCCGCCATCACATATCACACCACGTATCTCACAGCGCTGTCACAATGGTAATGATTACAGTCATTTACAATAAAAACAGAGTGTGTAGGTTATAGTGAAAGTACATTTTGCTGAATTAAACCTACATTTTTAATGTCGTGCCTGGGTGCTGCATTCAGATAGCTCATTTTCCGCATGCTGGTTTCCAATATGCTTTCTTGAGAAAGCTCAGCTGGTGAAGTATAATAAGTGCCACAAGGATTTAAATTTGGAGTTGCTGGGTCGTAAATGCGCTCTAATAGGAGGGACCCAGCAAAGGATTCTTATAGATTCCGTTTTATCTTTTATTAGGTCAGGCATTCCCAAACAGGTGGTCTAGGTTTTATTGTTCTCCATCTCCCAAACCATCTGAATCATACCCCCATACCTACCTGGGGCTCTTGGAATTGTCCCATTCCTAATCCTCTAAACAGATGTGTTGGGAGCTGAAAGAGCCCAAAAGTGGAGGTGAAAATCCAGCTTCGAAACCTGTTCTAGTTTCTTGGATAAAACTATTAATTTAAAACTATTTCAGATCAGAAAATACTGTATAAAAGGTCTTAAAGCTGATTTAAACTGCAGCTTGCACGTGATCCTAACAGCTTCTAGAGCTCAGCAGTTCACAGAGTGTCAGATGCTTAGGAATGCTTGTCTTGGCATAAGCTTGATTATTTTACAAAACATCGTTACGCACAATTACAGAGTGAAACACCATTCAGAGTCGTGGCTGTCTCCATGGGAATCAACAAAAATTTACCCTGAATCATCTGAACGGCAAACCAGGCTCTGTAAGAGAATTAGACAGGCTACAACAATAAAAAGACAAAGTGACTTGCTGAAAGAACCCCTCAAATGCCATGCTTTCTAAAAATGGTAGATAGTACTATCTCTTTATAGATCCACAGCATGGCAATACAGTCAAATCTGATATCTGAATCTGATAACTACTGCTCATGGGGGATTGTATCCGAATCACTAACCCACTGTAACGAATAATGATCGATAAAATAATGGAAGTAGACGTCTTTCTAAATGGCTTCTTATCCCTGCCTATTCACTCCCATCCCTTCACTTTTGTTTTCCATCAGTGTTTAATGACGAATTATGGGTTGTATATTATATAATGTAACGTTTAACACTGAACGTAGCATCTGTGAGACTTTATATGCGTGTGTACATGATGAATCTCATTAAAGTCAAAGTTCCCTTGGCTACTATATGGCCCTAACGTAATTACAAATAGATGGGGTGTTCCCAAGGGAAATAATGGAAATATGCTACCCAAATGTTCTCTGTCTGATGCATTTCGCTGAAGGAGGTACATTTGGATAATAGGGTTTAACTGAGTGAATACGTAGCTATTTATAATGTAAGGAGGACACAGGTTAGCGTTTTTGTGCTGGGCAGCTCTTTGAAGTCTTTGTGTTGATCTATAATTAACTTCAGCCTAGTGAAAAGAGAATATGCAAACTGGGCCTAATTTGTTCTCTCTCTCCCTCTCGGACAGATTTGCGCAACTTCAGAACACATCTCTTTACGTAAACCTCTGGAGAGTTGATAAAGACAGTTGATCTAAATGAGATTTTACTTTTTGTGAACTCGGGACAGAGGTTTGAGCTGGAAAGCTAACAGATTTATTGTCATGAAGTAATGAAGAAGAATTTTTTTATTTGCGACAACAGTGTCGTTGTTTATTTTATTATATTTACTGTATTACTTAAAATGATTCTCAAAGTGGTCATCCATTCAGTCTGTCATTCTGCCTCCATAATTATCAGGTTTCATTTTTAATCTGCACAATAGAGACAAAAGTTTATGGGCATCCAAACATTACATTCAAAACCTGGGTGTTAGTACAGAGTTTGCCCGCCACATTTGCTGTCTTTGTTCTTCTAAAAGGGCTTTCCACTAGATTTTGGAACATGACTGTGAGGTTGGCTAATGTTAGACAGCACTGGCTCACTTTTAGCATTCCAATGTATTTTCAAGGTGTCTGATGGAGTTGAGGTCAAGGTTCTGTGCAAGTTCTCAATCAAAGTTGGGAAATCAATTCTCTTTGGACTTTGAGAACAGCAGGGCAGAAAGTTGATGAACTGACTTGTTTGAAGTGGAAACCTATAAATGTGTCGTATTGAGAGTCACTGCTGCCGCTGTTTTGTCTATAAATTGAGTGTTGCTGAAATAGCATAGCTCAGTAATTAAAGGGGTGTCCACAAACTTCTGTCTATATAGTGTATATGTGAATTTTCAGTCAGTGTTGCCCATGTGGGTTAGGAATTACCTCTCTCTAAAGCTGTTTTCTTGTCAGTCTAATGGTTCCTTTCCTGTTGACAATGTGGTGTGGTTTAAATCAGTATTTGTACAAATTGAATCCTTTTGCAGCGTTTACAGCTTTGCAGATGTTTGGCACTCCAGCTGTCATATTCCCTGAAAAAAAAACATTTAGGAAACTATGTAGCGCACTATAAATGCTATTTGATATTCAGCCACAGAAAACATATGACCCGGATAATTATAGTACCATAGCATACCACAGCAGCCAGTGGAAAGGCAGAGGTGTCAGGGGTCTGGGCTGGAGAGTATTTGGGCTCTCTTACAAGTGCGTCTGCCATGGACATTAATAGAGATGGGTCCCACTTTGCTGCTATAACAGCCACCACGCTTCTGGAAGATTTTCCATTAGATATTGGAACATGGCTGCTTCCATTCTGCCACACATTCTGCAGTTCCACTGTAATGCCAAATTGAAATGTATGGAAATTGTATGATTGCAAGCTTGATTTCATACACCACTTAGGAATGGATGAAGCTGCAATGGCAAACCCTCTAATTAGACATCTTACTGTTAGAGCTTTGGCTATGTAGAGTAAGCATACAGAAATATATCCAGTGTATTTTATCCTGCCACAAAGTAGGATATGTAAATTGCAATTGTTGCTCAATAGTTAAGTATCGATACTACTAATCAAACGGTTCAAATGTGTGAATTGAGTTCCTGCCTTCACCAGCTTGCTCCTTGGTTCTCCCTTAACCCTCAGCTGCTCAGTTCAGTATTAAGTCACTTAGGATATAATTGTCTGCCAGAATGTGAAAGGATTGCTGTAAAGTGCTGATGTAAAGGCTTACTGGTCAGACCCTTGAATTGATACAGGACATTGTTTCTTGGCCTTCCTTAGGTCTTTCATTTTATCTGGCCTGCTTTTCTTCTGAGAAAAATACACATTGCTTGCTTTCTCAGAAACATGGATCAGCAGAAAAGAACTAATATTCAGTATATCAGCAACAGGAGCTCCAGATGTTCTTTCTTTTCCCAGAAAAGAGCTCTTGTCTAAATTTCACAGAAGTAAGAATATCACTCGAAGTTCAGTTTATATGAGATTCCTTGGATAATCAGGAAAACAGTCAGACATCAGCACAAATAAAACAATCTTTCATTCAAATACCTCCTACAGCGTCGAATCATTATTCCACATCCGTGACTTGCTTGGACAGATTACATTCTTTATGGCGTCCAGCCTGAGATGGCTTTATAAACACATAACGTGCACTACTACCCCCTCATTCTTTGGACAGTGGGTAAGTTTTAGCCAATATCAATGGAGATGAGTCACAGCTGCATCCTGTAGGTCGTCATGATTCATGATGGCTATACAGTCTTGTGAACCTCGTTGGGATTTCACTTACGTTCAGGTACTTTTCACTGAAATACAGCGAGAGAGTTTGTGGCAGTGGCTGTGTTGTTGGCTGCTGACAGAACGACAGGCAGCATGTGGCAGATGGCTGTGGATGCGAGAGCTTTTCTGCAAAGATGAGCTTTTGCTTAGAAAAACACTGTACTTCTGTTCGCTCTCGTATGTATGGTGACTGAGCAGATGTTTAAAATGCATTAAATGCCATTCTCCATTCATTTGCTTTTTTCTGAGTTACGCAGTCCAAACTGCAGCTCTAACCCCAATTCTTGGGGGAGCACGGCAACATAACCGAGCGCGCTCAGTTGGGGTGCACAATAGGATTACTCTGAAAGCCAGACTTAAGCAAATTTTAAATGTAGCCCTTTAAGCTAAAGGCACATTAATGGTGCACAGTAATGGAAGCCTGGTGAAACTTTATAATATGAAACCAGGGCTCTTCAGGAAAGTGTTTTGTTCTAATATCAAGTAATCAGGAGATTAGCAGAGCTGCATCTGTGTGAGGGTGATAACACACCTGAGGTGTTCAGAGTGAACTCAGATGAAGTGTCCTCACCCTGATCGCCTCTCTCTGACTGACAGGAGAGTTTATGCTTCCAGAGAATATGAATCCCTGAGGCATGGAAATAGGCTCCATCTATCTAGCTAGCTTCCTTTCCAAACCTTTTATATGCAAATGATGGGTTTCCTAGTGGTCACAACCCCAACCCAGGAAATCCAACATATAGATATCCTGTATTATTATTTATGGCAACTTAAGCCAAAATTTTTCTGATGATGTCAAAAATGAGCATTTAATCACATTTCCAAAAGGTTTTCCGTCTGCTAGCTGACATGATCAAGTATGTCACTCACTTTGCAAAAAACTCCCAAAACCACGCCTTAAGACTTCACATATTCACTGCTTTATGTATGGACAGACTCCTGCACATGTGCACTGAGTGTAGGCAGTGCGCTAGTGCCACAGATTAATCTAGCGCTTTACCTGAAAGCGCATGACTGAAGTTAAAAATGAGGGAACAAACTGTGCCAGGAGACAAAGTACAGACATCACCAGCATCGCACTCCACGTGGTTAAAATTAACTGCTAGACGTGGCTGATGTTCGCTCTCATGGAGGTGGTTTGGCTTTGAAAAAATGGATGTTGCAACGATGGCAAGCTGCAAATTATGTCAGAAGACAGTTGCTATTAAAGAGAGCTAACCTGTTAAAACAACTAATGTGCAAACATCTGCAAACTAACCACCGTGCAGAATATTAAGATTATGACAAACTTAGTAGATCAAATGGACTTTAAGCAGTATGCTGGGTACAGCATAGCCTAGCCTAGCATAACAGTGAACAGAAAACAGAGATGGAGGACAAAGAAAGTGAGAGTTTTTTTGGTTTTAAAAACTCTGATGCAGATCAAAAGGCTATAGACTGCTAAAGTTTTCATGTTGCTGTTGGTAACTCCATCACCTCAGCAGAAGAGATGTATCGGAATAACAAGTGTGTATGCAATTATAGTCGTCGGATTCAGTTCCGTAAATCAGTAGTGCCAGTGAAACAGTGAAGCCAAAGGCTCAGCTATCACCTGAAGAGGCATTTTTCTCGAGTCACTGCATACGAGGAAAATCAAGCAGTGAAGCGACATTATGCCTAGTCATGCACCACCTCACCCAGAAAACAAATAAGAAAAAAACATGATATACCATGACACCGGTATAATCTTCTTAAAAATCTGTGATACAGTTGTTTTGGTCATACCACCCAGCACTAACAAGCTTATAAATCCCAATAGTTATGGAAAGTATCTTTTCATGCTCAAGACAAGATGGGACTGTAACCAGAAATGGGATGCCACTAAACCTTTGTGTAAGAAGTGAATCAAAGTGTAGGTGAGCTTGCAGTAAGCAGCTCTAGCTGGCGCTATGAATGTAAATCAGCTGGTCTGTTAGGCGAACACAGCCCCCTGTCCCTCCTGCTGTACAAAGCGAGTGGGTGTAATGAAGGCATAATTCTTCCTCTCTCTCTCCCTCTCTTTGTAGAGCCTCGTTATTTTTTCTCACGTTGCTGCCTTGTTAGTGCCATGCATCTCTTATCGCTCTCCATCCACGTAGTCGCTTCCATATCACCCGAACTGACTTACTGCCATACAGCTGAATGTAATATACAAATGGAAAACAGCTTCATATTTTATTTCGGGAGCCTATTACGTACAAATGGATTCAGTCCTGCCTGCCATCAAATCTCTGCAGTCAGGATTGCCACTGCTTTAATTATGCAGCGAGAACAGTCAGACTAATCAGAGCGTCGTGGAACTCTTTATATATTCAATTATTTCTGCATGCAACAGTGAAGTGATGAACCTGACTTCACATGAATGACACACTCATTTACCTTAATGATAAATGTGCTGTTGAGACAACTCGAGCGTGTTAAAACAGAAAAGCACTAGATGATGAAGAGAGTATGTGGTAAGTTTGGAGGGTGGTGTTTTTTACAGACTTTTAAATTTGCGTATTAGGACATTTTTAATGAAGCTTCTACAAATAGATTGCACTTTAACTTGTACCATGTGATTAGGTACGTGTTCCCTGTTCATTTGCTCCTTAATGCAAATATCTACTTAGCCAATCACATGGTAGAAACTCAATAAGACCTGCTGAAGTTCAAACCAAGCATCAGGGAAGAAAGATGATTTAAGTGACTTTGAACATGGCTTGGTTGTTGGTCTGCGAATTTCATAAAATGTTGATCTACTGGGATTTTCACACACAGCGCCATCTCTAGGGTTAACAGAGGGCAGTTTACTGGGCGAAAATGCCTTGTTGATGCCGGAGGTCAGAGGAGAATCGAGCTCATAGAAAGGCAACAGTAACTCAAGTAACCACTCGCTACAACCGAGGTATGCAGAAGCGCATCTCTGAATGCAAAACACACCAAATCTTGAAGCAGATGGGCTACAGCAGCAGAAGACCACACCGGGTGCTGCTACTGTCAGCTAAGAACAGGCCACCGAGGCTACAATTCAAATGGGCTCAAAATTAGACAGTAGAAGATTGGATAAACGCTGCCTGGTCTGAGTCTCGCTTTCTGCTGCGAGATTCGGATGGTAGGATCAGAATTTGGCATAAACAAGATGAAAGAAAGGATCCATCCTGCCTTTCACTGACAGAAAAAGGACTCCTTGTGCTTTTTGAAGGCTGTAGGCTTACTGCTTTGCAAGAGCAATACAAAAGTTATGGGCTTCATGACTCACAGCAAGCATTTCAGTGTACAACAGTCGACTTTTGTACACATGACAAATAAACTTGAACCTGATCAGCTTTTTGAACAAATCCTTTAGTGGAAAGACAAGGAACATAGCATATTACATAAATCCCACAATGCATTAAAGTGGCACATCCACAACAGTTTCACATGGATTTAAAGAAACATTTTGATAGGACTACAAGTCCCTCATGCCATCCCACATAATACCAGTGCCCTATCTGATCTGGAATATCCCCCTCCACCCCCATGTCACCTTCATAAGCACTACTGCATTTATACTGCGCCTGTAGAAAAGGAGAGCAAATTGTGAAAACGTTGGCTTACACAAAATCAAATTATCAGTTAAACCAGCAAAGTGCACTTTCGCCATAATAAGGCCATTTATCTTTTAGATTTGGTTTTTACAGTGAAGTCCTCAGCAAAGGCAGAGTGTGTTAAAGTCTGTCGGTGTCCAGCACTAAAATGAAATTGCACAGTAGTTCCTTGTAAAATCACCACATTTTATCCTGAGACTAATTTCACACCACGTCTTTGAACTCCTTTTTATTAGTACAAAAGCCTCCTCTAAGATACTTCAGTGTGTCAGAATGTGTATATGTGTGTGTGTGTGTGCTAAAGGAAATGCCAGGCTTAACTCAGTGCAGACAGAATGTTCTGGAACGTTGCATAACGCTGCATCATCACAGTTCTAAAGTGCAGAAACGGACGTTAAACAATGGAACGGCGAAACATGGGCAGACACATAATCGTTGCATGTCTGAAATAAAACAACCCCGCACATCTGACCTCGAGAATCGTCTGATATAAATATTGCAGCACCATAAAATATCTCCCGGTTTCTCCGTCAAAAAATGACAAGCCTCATCACTGTGTGAGAATAATTGAGACTTACATTTGCATTTGCACAGCCAGGGCAAGAAGCAGAAACTCATCAGTGCTGTGTCTACAACCCCAGATCCCCTGCACTCCCTCTTTCCCGCCTCCTTTATGTAACGAGAGCAGATTTTCGGAGGCTTATTAAGGGAGCGTCCAGCTTCTCAAGAGTTATGCAGATAGACATGAAAAGGATTTTGATCACATTCCTTAGCAACCTTCCTTCCTCGTTCTGTTCTTCCACTCTACGTATAGTGTGGCTCCATTTCTAGGCCATAGAGACTGTCCGCCAGCAACTGGGTTAAACAGCTGCCACTGGCTACGCAGCCAAGAATTTCAGAGACTCTGGCGTGGAATACTGCAAGACTTTTGGCAGTGAGTTCAAATCCCAGTTCTGAGCCCTTAAGCAAGGCCTTTAACCGTCAACTGTTCAGCACTGTCCTAAGTCGATATGGATAAAGGTGTGTGCTGATTGCTGTACATGTACATTTCTCTTTCTTTCCATCTGACATGCGTCATCTCTTGAAATATTTTTCTAGCTCGGCATTTGTGAAATGAACTTTATGAAGCGCCATAAATTGCACCTGGCTGTCTGCGGCATAAATAGACGAAGACACAAATAGAGAAGAGAGTACACTGACCATCGGAAATAAAAGTTTGCATGTCCGCTAAATGGACTTGTTCTGAATGCTTGCAATCAAGAAACCTCTGATTTCTAATAAGTATCCAATTTTTATGGTCTTGTAAGAAGGTATTGATTTTTGCAATGTGTTCAGTTACAGTATGTTTAAAGGACAGAAAGTTCACAACAGTATTCCTTAAATCATCCATTTACATTTTAACCATTTAGCACAGTGGTTCTCCTTTTTCCTTGGAACCCCCTCTATGAGTATCCAAGAAAAGCTGTGTTCCCAGCCCGCACACACACAGACCAAAGCAACTGCAAATCCTTATTGGCAAATAACTTAAATTATAGCTTTTCTCCTTTTTTCTTTTCATTTTGGCTACTTTTTTTTTCAAGACAGTTAAACATTTAGCTAGAAATCAAACATGTGCTGGGCATTTTTCTTTTAACATCCCGTCAGAGTAGATGCGTAAGATTATGTATAATAAGTGGCTACTCTTTTTGAGTGAAAGTATCTTAAGTAATTTTATATACAGATTTTTCCCAGTAAGTGTGTTATTTGAATTTTATTTAACATGAGCAAATAGTATTTCGAAGCAGACAAACCCCAAGTTGGGAACCACGGATTTAGCAGATGCCCTTATCCAGCGCAATTTCCAACTGGTACATTTGAGTTAAGGGCCTTGCACAGACTCAACAGGGGCATTTTGGCAGTGGTTCTTCTGGTCCATAGTCCAGTACGTTAACCGTTGGGCAACCACAGTCCCAAGGTATCCAGCCATGGTAGAGCAATATCACAGAGACTACATTCCAACCTTCTCAAAACTTACATTTTATGAGACTGAGTAACTTGCAGCTGAACTGAAGAAGGTTTACATTTACAAATGAGAAATGAGAAAAAAAAATCTAGGAAATCACATATTAGGATTTTTAAAGAATTTAATTGTAAATTATGGTGGAAAATAAGTATTTGGTCACTAACAAAAGTTACATTTACATTTACAGCATTTAGCAGACGCCTTTATCCAGAGCGACTTACAATTGATACAGTCTTACAATCCAAGCAATTGTGGGTTAAGGGCCTTGCTCAAGGACCCAACAGTGGCAGCTTGGCAGAGGTGGGATTTGAACCCTGGACCTTGTGGTCCATAGTCCAGTACCTTATCCACTAGGCTACCACAGTCCACAGGTTTACGGCTCAACAGTAGCAGTTTGGTGGAAACAGGATGATGAGCAGATTTATAATCTTCCAGTGCTTTTAAGACATGTCCACCAATGTCCCCATGTCAACCAGTTGTAATTGACAATGATGAACTGAACAACAATCTTGATCCAAACACCGGATCCAACCACTTGATCCAATATCAGCTATACTGAACAGAAATAATAAAGCTTGCACCATATCTGACCTCAAAACACGTCATTGTCTAATGGTCTGGATTCTTCTATTTGCAAAATAGCTCAAGGACAATCTACAGACTTATTTTCCTTCTTTCATTCCAGGCTAAAATCTTCTGGGACACCAAACAGTCTGGAAATCTTTCTGGATATCTATTAAAAAACTGCCTTTTTGCCAACACTGACAGGCTTCATAAAGCCATAGAAATCTTCATGTCATCAGTCTTCATTAATCTGGAACTTGCCAGCTAAATTCGATACTGTGAATTAACAGATCTGTATCTCTTGCTGACTTAAGCACAGACCTGTGTTTCTTAAAAACACATGGCCTATAAGGTTTCCTTTTATCGCCTTACAGTCTCACCGCAGACGTTACAGTATGTCAGTGTTCTCCTTGGACACTAAATTACCAGGCTCCGTGATTAGATTACACAACTAATATCACTGCTCCCTGAATGACACAGTTTTTGTAGTCTTACAGAGGATATCAGATGGTTTGTCTCACAACTTTTCTTGGCTGGCTGCCCATCTCGGAATTGAATCTAGCAATCTTTCCTAGACTGGACTTTCTAATAATCATACGCCCTCACAGTCCTTCCGGCCTGCACAGATAAGAATCTTGGTGTGACTCTGGATGGCTTATTTCTTCAGCCACAATTATTAAAACACCAGCCACAATATCGGCTATTTCACATTTGTTGGGTTCATTAGAACTTCTTTCATGTTAATCATCTGCTGGGATCTCTCCACTGGCAGCAAATCCAGATTATCCATGCACCAGCTACGCAACGGTGCCCTTGCTCTTCACTGGTGAAATGAGGTTTCACCATATTCACAGTGTAAATGTAGTGTTTGAGTTTCTTCTGTAAAAGGTCTAAACACCTGCCTTTTTATAGAAATTTCCAAACAGAACTGAATTGTAAACCCCAAAACAAAGCAAGAGAAAAGAGAGGGGCATGGAATTGAGGGAAAAAATGGTCAATCCAGTTCAGAACCTCATATTATCTCAAGGAAAAACCATCAGAATAGGTAGAATCAGCATATACAGGTAAGTTGACCTCTCTCTCTGATGATAACTATACTTCTGAGGTACTGACTGCAACGTCTATTGGCTCTTTCTTTACCAGGCCTTGTCAGACCATAACAGTTCAGAATGCTGTGTTTGCCACATTGTATGCAAGCAAATTGTTTATTATATGACTTATTTAGAATATTACAGGAACATTTACATTTGTGTTACAGTCCTGGCAATTGTGGTTTAAGGGCCTTTCCCAGGGACCCATCTGTGGAAGAGTAGCAGAGGTGGGATTTGAACCCTGGAGCTTCTGGGCCATAGTCCAGTAGTTTAACTACTAGGCCACCACAGTCTCCGTGGTACAGGGCCAGAACAATACAGTACTTTTGCAACATTATATTGTCATTTTTAGAACTCGTCATTGCTGAAAGTTCAGATAAATCTGTCTCTGGTGTCTCTTAAATGTCTATAACCTTTAGCTGCAGAAGCTGTCATCAGATTCATAATCAATTAAGCTTGTTATCTGGGCTGCAGTCATTTCAAAATGGAGGAGAATTCAGAATGCCGTGCATGCTGCCATCAGCTTGTTAGGACCTGACATGTCACCCTGTGGAAGAGAGCGAAAAGAACGAATGGCCACTTGAAAGATGATCATAGATGTTCAGGATGACAGCATGGCAGAGAGTGAGCGATAATGAATGTGTTAGAGCTGGAGATGATGAAAAGCACTAGAGCACATTTAAGGCTGCCTTGTTTACACGCCGTGGCTCAAATGGCTTCTGTTATTTAATGGTTTTATCAATATAGCAAAGCTGATCATTCTGATGTATGGTACGTCCATGTAATCTGAGGTTTAATTAGTGTTCATCTTGTGTACATTTTCTGAAACGTTTATTTCCAGGATTTTGACTGAATGGTAGTATTTGAATATGATTAGCTGTTGATGCTTATTCTATTTACTGTGTCATATTAGTAGAACAGAGTCATCTGTTATTCTTCTGTTATTTACAAACACGTCTGAGAAAAATGGTGATATTCTAGACAGTTTTGTCTCATTTTCATGAGGACAAGGCAACAAAATAAGCAGATCTGTCTTTATGGTTTCTGATTACACTACGTAAAAGTTAGTACTGTGTAGGAAAGCGCTACTGGTCTAAATTAAACCCACAGACAAATGTAAGCCACGTGGCATAGTTCATCGATTAGGTTTTGGCTCCTCGCTAGGCCTTGTAAGACCTTAATGGTTAGTTAGAACTGCGAGTAACAGGCTACAGTTATTTGCCTTATTAATCTGCATTCATATCATTGTTATTATAAAAGCCATCCGAGTTGACTCACCTCCAAGTTTTGTTGGAGAAACTAAGGCTGAGTCAGTGAACTTCCAAAATATGTGAAATCCTGCTCATAGATTGTATCGTTATTAACGTTTACATTATTGGAACAGAGAGCAGATGATTCACCATGATAGAGTTCGTTCTGACTCAGTGATGCCGAAAAGCTTCGTGTATGGCGTTCCCTAAAGACGCTTCCTCAAATGAAGACTGTCGGGTTTGATTATGATCCAGAAGAATCACAGTTCTCATGAGTAAAATTGAAGAATTCTGACATTTATCTGAGATGCAAATCATTAAGGTTGGCACCCACAAGGACTAAGAGAATTGAAATTCAGTAAACAAACAGAAATATGCCAAGCCTATTGGTATATGAAGTTTTAGTCACTTGTTATTCCTGGTAGACTTCAGATGAACTTGGAGGCTGCTTGGGATTTATGCAGAGGGGAAATGTCTGAAAAATGAATATAAAACAGCCAGCAAACTTCTCAAAACTTGGATGTTGACCCAGAATGTGGATTAGTGAGGGAAACGTGGGGTGAGCAGATACCCCATGTGTTTCTATGCTCACACGTAGGCCAGGTGAGTTCACACGCCATACTGAGTCTGACATACACGGGCCGTTGGATAATCCTGCCTAAAAGCCACTTAGCTTTTTTACACACATACACATGAGCACTTCAGGAACAGTGAGGCAAAAAGAGGTAAGGGAGATGGATTAAAGCAAAGCACCTGTATTCTTCTAAAAAAGCACCTTTCACATGTACTGGTGAGCTTAGGATCCAAGCACTAGAGCCACACTGGGTTCAACCACTAGGGGGCACAGGGGGAGTGAATCCAGTAGCTGGGAGGGGTCCCAAAGAGGAAGTCAAAAAAAACATTGTGCTTACTTTATTAGTTTTCTGTCTTAGGCTTTTTTTTTAAATTATTATTAATTTTATTCATGAATTCCCTTTCTTTCCCAGTTTTCTACCTGAAGGTCTTTTTCAGTTTTACTCTCATTGTTAGCCCTCTGTGCTGAAACGTTCTGGGAAGGTTAGTTTTGGTTCCGGAAACATTCTGGGATTTTTAGTTTCTGGTTCTGAGAACATTAGTTTTTGTTTCTGGGAATATTAGCTTTTGGTTCCTGAAATGTTCTGGAAATATTAGTTTTTGGTTCTGGAGATGTTCTGCGAATGTTAGTTTTTGGTTCATGAAACGTTCTGGGAATGTTAGTTTTTGGTTCTCAGAAGGTTAGTTTGTGGTTTCTGAAACATTCTGGGATTGTTAGTTTCTGGTTCTGGGAATGTTAGTGTTTGTTGCTGGGAATATTAGCTTTTGGTTCCTGAAATGTTCTGGAAATGTTAGTTTTTGGTTCTGGAGATGTTCTGCGAACGTTAGTTTTTGGTTGCTGAAACATTCTGTGAATGTTAGTTTTTGGTTCCTGAAACGTTCTGGGAATGTTAGTTTTTGGTTCTCGGAAGGTTAGTTTTTGGTTGCTGAAATGGAACGTTAGTTTTTACTTCTGAGGAAATTATGGGAATGTTAGTTTTGATTCTGGAAATGTTTTTTTATTCTGGGAAGGGTAGTTTGTGGTTCCTGAAACATTCTGGGATTGTTAGTTTCTGGTTCTGGAAAATTAGCTTTTGGTTCTTTAAATGTTCTGCGAATGTTAGTTTTTGGTTCCTGAAACATTCTGGGAATGTTAGTTTTTGGTTCTCAGAAGGGTAGTTTGTGGTTCCTGAAACATTCTGGGATTGTTAGTTTCTGGTTCTGGGAACGTTAGTGTTTGTTGCTGGGAATATTAGCTTTTGGTTCCTGAAATGTTCTGGAAATGTTAGTTTTTGGTTCTGGAGATGTTCTGCGAACATTAGTTTTTGGTTCCTGAAACGTTCTGGGAATGTTAGTTTTTGGTTCTCGGAAGGTTAGTTTGTGGTTCCTGAAACATTCTGGTATTATTAGTTTCTGGTTCTGGGAAAGTTAGCTTTTGGTTCTTTAAATGTTCTGCGAATGTTAATTTTTGGTTCCTGAAACGTTCTGGGAATGTTAGTTTTTGGTTATCGGAAGGTTAGTTTTTGGTTGCTGAAACGTTTTGGTAACGTTAGTTTTTACTTCTGGGGAAATTATGGGCATGTTAGATTTGTTTCTGGAAATGTTAGTTTTTTTATTCTGGGAAGGGTAGTTTTTGGTTCCTGAAACATTCTGGAAATGTTAGTTTTTGGTTCTGGAAACATTAGGTCTGGTTCTGTGAACGATTTGGGAAGGATAGTGTTTGGTTCATTAAAAAATGCTTAACACCAGTATCTTAATTACATCTTTGGTAGTGAAAAGTGGATGCAGGAAATGACAAGAACATGCTAATCACTATTTATATTCGTCACCGTGAGAGAAGCTGTTGAATGTAAGAGTCACAAAATTCTTAAGTGTCCAATGATGTGCTGGTTGATTGATCAGATTGGCTGTAATAGATGGTCCTCTGTTGGCCATGTTTCACCTCTCATAAACACAGCGATGTCACAGGAATTGAAGACTGGGAATGTGTTGTAAATAGAGGTTGCTCTCTGTGATCTCACTAGTCCTGAAATGTAATAGGGACCAGCAGGTGAACAAATTCATGCCTGATTGCTGCTGCTGGCTCACAAACAGGTTGTGTTGCTGAACTCCAAAATGCAGTTTGCACTCTGAAATCCCTCCTGTAGAAACCGCTCCAGACGTGACATCGTGGAAGACAGATATTACAGCAGCGGGGTAATCATCAAACTGGCAGCTGTTAGCATGGAGGGAAAGAGCGGTCTGAGGAGACTGAAGAAGAATTATTGGAGTCTCATCTGTTATTACCTACTCTAAGTGCCAACAGTGCCCAGAGGAGAAGAGGGGCGTTATGAGCTTTAATCTAATATATCAGAGGGTAAGAACGAAATAAGCGGAGGAAGCACATGCTGCGTTTGACCATCTTTTTAGCTGAAAAGAGTTTTTTTTAAAGGTCAGCGTTCATTGGCTTTCTTTGCACATCTTCCTCTGGTGTTTATCAATTGATTGAACCACATCATTTCCTCTTCATTAACGGTGTAGCCTCTTCATCATAACAGCATTACTGGTGCTACCAGTGCTACTCTAATTGGTTGTAAATCATAATCGATTTTTTAAATAATGGCTTACAGAAAGTCTACGTGAAGGACTGATTATCATCATGTAGAGTTACATTTACATTTGGTCATGTACAGGGGTGTTTCTAGACTACGTGCCATACTGGGGCACAGCTGTACCCCTCTGCTTGGCAATCAGTCGTAGGAGTACAACTTTGCATAAAAATTAAGCCTGTTAAACACTAAATAGATTAAGCTAAAGTGGGCGTTACTCTGTCATGAATAAATAAAGAACAAATTGGCACTAAAGGTTTGTTATTAATTGCATTAATTTTGCTTACGTGTCCATAACTCGTGCCTTTTCTAGTTTAATGAATGCCTTTGCTTAAGTGGTCTAATTTCTACTTTTGGTAGGCTATCATCATCATGGCTGATGTCCAATACTCTATGCGAAAACCCAAACGAAACTGGCTCTGACCAAAAGCTTTAGCTGCTCAAGCTTTTGGAAAGATGTTGGGGCATTATGGGAAATCTAATGCCAGTAGTAAATTTGCTTGCCGTGTCCTGTAGTTCTGCTCAGCAATCCAGGATAAAATTAACTCCGTGATTTTAGTGGGGAACAACATCTGTTTAGTAAGGCACATGTCTGATGGCGCCCATGGTCACAATCCAAGCCAACGTGCCAACAGTGGCAGCTTGGCAGTGCAGGGATTTGATACCCAGCCCTTCTTCCACAGTCCATAATCTAGTACATTAACTAGTACGCCACCGCCTCCCCTCAGTCTCCACACTAAAGATGATCCTGTACCCAGTAGATTAGACATTTAGCGTTTCTGAAAATCTGAAATTTAGCAGTCATTAGGTCTGTGGTCTCTAAGTCATAATAGCATCGCCATTATGCGGTTCCAATAAGCAGCGTTCTCCTTCAGCACTTACAAAACATGCCTCTAGACCATTCTAAACTAAGCAGCTCCCCTAATTGCTTGTAAATAACCTCATTTCATGATAATGACTTGCAAAAAGTATCCCTGTCAAGGACTGCTTCCCTTCATCATCCAACATGACTTGAAAGAGAACACACTTGAAAACGGTAATAGAAAGGACTGCCTGGCTAATGTTAGACAGATATGGACTCCTTTTAAATTCTAAAATGGATTGGTCTTGCTCTGGTCTTTTTCGAGTGGATGGAACCTCATCATTTATTCAATGTAGCAGCCTTTAATAGACTCTCAAACGTCAATGTAATGTTTTTCTCCAATGCATATTAACCCTACAACTTTCTGAAGTACCCAACCTCTTTAATTGAGAGTACATAATGATACTAACTTAAACTAAGATCAACTGGAAATAAATGTGCTGATATGCATAGCAGCCTGCACAATACTCTGAAATGCCTGGCTGTCCCTGTACATGTTGTCCTGGTATTCACCAGTTGATTGAACCTTAATATTTCTGTTACTTTTCCATTTAAATGTGCGGACTTAACTGTGGAAACACAGCGTTTCCACCATGTGACTGTTCTTCAGGACTTCTTCGAACTTCTATAATTGCTTGTAAATAACCTACTTTTTAATGATAATGGCTTACAAAGAATCTGAAATGAATGCATAAGAAACAGCTACTCAGCTGGCACAGCTGGAAGTTTTATTATTTAGACACTTTCATTGCTAGCATGTCATTCAGGACCTCTTCAGAATCGAGAAAACTCTTCCTAGCAGTCCATTTTTCCTTCACTGAAGTATGTTATTGCTTTGTAAGCCCAGGGCACCTGGTGATCTTGGCGTCTCAAGTTCTTAGTGTCGACTTTTCTTGGCTTGGTTTCCTGTCTGTAGTTCTTTGTCCCTGTAGGTCTAATTTAGATATTTGCCTCTTTCTGCTTAAAAAAAATCCTAATTACCGATTTCCCTCTTCTACCCAGACTCTCACGGCACTTCAGGCTTAACTTTGGATCACATTTCTCAGATGTGCACCATCAGAGACTTCTTGTTATCCTGCTGCACTTTGAAATCAAAGCATCTGCTAAACGATAAAATGGAAATATGAATATAAACATGTACTGTCATTTTTTAGAAACAATATATTTGATGGTGAAACGCACATGGTGCTCCATAATACATTTCCCAGAGTATGTGGTGACATTTCGAACATTACATCAGTATTGACGTTGTGTTAATACAAAGCAGTGAATGTCACCAGTTAGAGTTTGTTCACTTTGTCGGTTACATAATCGTTCTTCTAATGAGGAGAATGAAGTCAGCAGCGTGACAGGCCAGCTGGACACTGTAGAAGGTGTCTGATGCAAAGTCTACATGACCAGTGAAATGATCAGGCTTCCTCTGAAGCAGAGTGAAATGCCTGAGGTCTCTCCAGGGTTATGACTATAGTGACTGCTAGTGTTGCTCATCGAAGTTCCCTGAGGTACTAGATAAAATGCAAACAAAATATTGTATCATTTATCACTGGTAACACAAGTGGAACGCTACCATCTACAAAGTATACAGATTATAGACAGATGCATTAAAAGACAGATTTCCTAATATAATTTGTGATAATTGTTAAGACTTTGGTCAATAAAGCGAATGGATGTTGATTGGATGGTCATTCAAAGGCGCTTAGCTGTATTCCAAAAAGCATCTTGTGAAGTTCATGAAAGCTTGGCTTTCTCAGTCTTCAAGTGGCTCGACTTGCCTTGCAGATTATGGCTGGAAACCTCCGTATGATAGTATTGTGTTTGCAGCAGTGATGACTGGTGTGTCAACTTTATAAAGCATTTCACCCAGAGTGTATTGAAGGTGAAAGCAGGCAGGAGTTGGGCTTCTGATGCTGTACAAGTGATGCTGGTTCTTTTGATGAAACAGATCTACTGCTTATACAGCTCTCGACTTCAAACTAAAGAGAGTTTTAAGACTTAATGAACAAAGTGTTGTCAAGCAAGGACTTGAAGTCTAGGACTTCAGATAACAGAAATAACTGGGACGTTAATTATACTGAATGTAACTACTTCTACATTGACACTAATGATGAGACCCACGCATGAACTCACATGAACTTGCTAAGGTTTCCTAAGGAAATTGTTCTGAGGGAATGTAACATGTTCAACCGTGGGATTTCTTTCTCTCGGCCAGGTCATGCAATATTCAACAGCTCGGACCATGTAGGCTACAAGTCAGCCGGTGGGCTGCCAGATTTCACTCTGTAGTGTTAATCATGGTGTAAGATCTCTGAGCTGAGAATTGCGGGCTCCTCAGAGGGATGTGTTGACTGCCTTTATGAGATGTTGCATAACAACCAAAAGAGCATGCCTTCTGCTTAGCAACTCGGCCAGGTGCACAGCACAATGAACAAACACAGTGTCCAGGTATTTTTAACGCTGTTCCTTCAAATTGTTCTGCGATGATTTAGTTGTGTGCTGGGAATACAGGTTTATTCAGGGATTCATTGTGCGTTTGGTTGAACGATACTCAGACTTTGGGGTTTGATCATGGTTAACTGTCTAAGATTAAGCTACATTTAGACTCTATAGACCCTTATTCGTCTGTATAAATATGGGCCTGCAAGCTGCATTCGAAAAGCTTAACAACCACAAGTAATCTTGATACTTGATCTTTCTTATATTTGTATTCTAGATACAGAGAAAATCCTTAGAAAATCCTTGGTCCAGTCAGTCTTCAAATCATGTGGAACTCTTCTATTTATTTGACATGAGGAAATACAGAACAACACAGTACCATGCATTTAGCCAGACAAAATCACCCAGGCTTTTAGGAACCAAGGATCGATTCTTGCCCCTAATTTCTGCCTGAGTGCGGATTGGCATGTCCTCATTGGTTTCTTCCAGGTACATACCCATAAACCCATTGGCTCTAAGGATGGTGTTCCTCTCTCCATTATTGATCAGGGTGTCAGTCGCAGCAACTGTGGTGGCAATCAGAAATTGGATTGTTAGCACCCTCCTACAAGCATGTCGAGCTGCTCGATGACGCCGCCTGATCAAAACTTCAAAAATAGCCGTCCGTTTGCGTCACTTGTCTCAGTGGAAGCTTCTGTTAGCTCTCACTTTGGTTCTCAGATTGGTCACTGTGGCATGATAGGAAGACTCCTCCAGTTTGATAGGAAAATAGAATACATTTCAGAATAAATTACCCTATGGAAGCATTTATGACGTTTTACGTAGTACATTCTGTGGAACTGGGCGTTGACCAAAATGGCTTTTGACTAGACTTTACCATAGTAGATTAGATACTTTGCACATGGTGTTTTATTTTAAACAACAATATTAATTAAAACACAATATGGAAACAGTTACTACAGTATGTACAGTAATAGAGTGTACCTAAAAATGACTGTACGCTTCGATACACCTGGAAATTCAGCTACTTCTTTCACACTATGGCCTTTGGCATGCACAAATGCAAGCACTGAAATCATTAACTTATGTTTTGTGGCCCATTATCCACACATCGAATGAGACATTTGCTGCACTGTACCACCTCTACTCAATCTATGAATCCCATCGCACACCCTGCAGGTATTTATAGCCCGATCATTCTCATTTTACCACCTTAAACATGCATAGTGACTCATTTTTTGTACATTTTATATATATATATATATATATATATATATATATATATATATATATATATATATATATACAGATTTTTATTTGCTATTATAATACTTAAGGCATTGGACGTTAAAGCGAACGGACATTGATCAGATAGTCGTTAGATGGTGCATACCTGTAATGTGATTACAGGCTACCTAAAATTAAAGTGATTTTCGATTAAAATAGTATATATTTCTTTTAAAAACAACTCTAAAACTGTATCATTTGATTCTTGTGTGCCTAAATAGGTTGACCAAAGAATAGTCACGATTCAAACCATGTTTCCGTCTGACCTTTTACAGTTACACATTCAGTTGTAGTATCTCTGATAAGTAAAATGCTTTTAAGCTTTTAGCGGATGAAGTGGAAAATCACTTTGTTGTGGATTACAAAGACCATACAAGTAGTGATAGTGCTGTACCCAGGATTAGTGCATGACACCATTCGTTCTATCATGGCATGCAAATGAAACGCACATACACACGCTCCTAAAACACTTTTAAAAAACAGACAAGCTTTCGAGGTGTAGCCGAGTAAGTGATTTGAGTGCTTTCAGTCTCCAGCACACCTCGTTCTTCATTCTGCTTCCAGGAGAGCTCGTTAGCGCCTTCTCCAAAATCTTTCCCGAGAGCCGTCTCACCTCTTTGCCTCCAGTTTATTCTGTTCCTTTCTGTCTGGTTGACAGGAACTTGCTCACACACTCTGTTCTCTGAGCCGGGGCCAATCGCACACTTGCAGCCCCCATTCCTTCAATCTGGCGCCCGATAGGTCTGGGCCAGCCACAGTAACGCAAATCAGCCTGATCTACCCCACAGCAAATGTCACAGCTCACACTGGGTGCTGCGATGCCATTCTGTCCCCCGAGGCCCCTCCTGTACAACATGTGCTGTGTGATTTAATGCAGATGCCGCCTGGATTCCCCACAGGCCCCAGCATCAAACACTCGTCTGCTTGCCACATGGCCGAGAGTGATGAGCGACGCCTTTTCTTCCTCCGGCGTACCTTAGCACAACCATCTGGATCCCCTGATTGCTCGGTGGTGTGTACGATGTGGTGCACTTGTTATTGTCTGATGTGGTTACTCCGATAAGTGCTCATGAATGGGACAGCAGGCTCCACATGTGAAGAGTGAATCCTCTTTCTTAGAAAGAACTTTGGTTTTAATCATGGGAGCATTGTATTTATTTTGTTAAACCAAGCAGCATTAAGTCATTAGATTTAAAAATACCGTAACAGTGTTCAAATAAAATCTGGCAAGATATTTTGGGCTTGTGCGTCGATGAACGTTACATCATCAGACACCAGCCTTATGTGTGGAAGGAGATCTGGCATCCTGGTTCATGTTAGAGAGCTAGTTGACTAATAGTGTTTGGTACACTCATTCTTTGGTCCTGCAGCCAACACAGACATGTGAAAGCTTTTAAAACAGCTACCATTATTTCTGTGATTTGGTTTAATCCGCTCAGAGAAATTGAAGGAGAAACATCAAACCAAGCGTAAAAAAATTTAAAAACAAGAAATAGAGGTGATGGTGGAAGAAATAACCAACAAGGAAAAACCTTAGAAAATACAATAATTGTGGGGTGACGGTGGAAAGCAAAAGACGAGGATGGGGAATAAATTTAGTCGCTTACCTTGTCAACTCTTACAGCTTAAGACAGGTATGAGGCTATCGTTAGATTAAGGAAACATTTAAGAACAAAAAGAATACTACTTTTTCTTAACAAAATAACTAAGAAATAAGAATGACCTTATTTTTGAAGAATAAGAATGTTTTATTATTTTTTTTCTTAAGAATGAAATTTAAGAAGATATTCTTTCTTAAGACACTACTGTGAATCCAGCACCCAGTGGTGCAGTGGCTAGTGACCTAGGTTTGAGTTTTGGCCCGTCCACTGTCTGCCTGGAGTGCATGTTCTTCTGAGTTTCCTCATATGCCCTGATGGACTGGTGCCCTGTTCAGGCTTGGTTCCCAGGTTGTGCCTTATGCTGTCAAAAAAGCTGAATCGGTTTAAGCAATGGAAAGTGGGTGAGTGAACAAAAACCTCCATGCAGTTATAAATTTTAACCTTCATCTTGCAACTTTTAAAAACTGTTGAAGGTTTAAATGTTTTTTGCATTAATTGATTCTCAGCTCCTAACTTGTGAATATGTTGTACCTAATCCTGCCAACAGTAACATTTCTGACAGCGGTATTCCCAGGGGAATTGATTTGTGTCTGTACAAAGGTATACTGTTGTGTAAACACAACAGGGCAGTAAAGAATATCCAGGTCACGGTTGCCGGTCCAGAGCCTTTTCTGGAATGCACTGGGTGCAGGCAGAGTTGTATCCTGGACAGGGCACCAATCTATCACAGAGTTACGTAAGCAAACCACCCGACCTTCACGTTGCAAGTCCATCCAGGTCGTCAGAACCTGCTGTTTCCAGCAGCAGGCTCTTACCTCTGAGGCACAGGGGCTGCTCAGGAACCAGAAACAGTCTGGAACTCAAACTCAAACGTTATGTCTGTTCTTGGGTTCTTGCATATAAAACTCAATACTGCTGAAAATCTGTTTGGTTCAATTCTCTTAAAGGTGTAGCTGGGAAGTTTGCCCAGTATTGGTTTGACCACTTGTGATGTCTGTGCAGTTTCTGTGGGCATTTACACTGACAGGTACTTAAGTGCTCTCCAGAGACTAGGTCATATAAATATAAATCTACCTACAGTTCTTCCTTCTATAGCCTTGCGTATAAAATGTAAACAAATCAATGAGATGTTTTTAAAGCCTTCAGCACGTAAGGATGATCCTGTTTCTGCAAAATGAAACATCTTCGCTCTTTTAGGGCAAATGGAACTCGTTTTTTACAGGGTTTGTTCTTTTGTGATCGAGCTGCTCAGCTGTGCTGGTGGTTGTGAGATGTGTGCAGGAGCAGGTGATTTCGCCTCCAGTTGAACGGTTCATCGAGGTTCCTTTACGTTCATGTCCGGGAGACTTCGATTTTGTGACGAATGGCCAGCCGATGAGAGGAGTCGGGTGTGTAAGGAGAGGTTTCTGATTTCCTGTCCAGTGCCCACTCACAGTCTGTGCCAATCTGCATAGCCATTTGTGCAGCGATTGTTCATCTCTTCAGCTGGTGATGCATCGTTGAGAATCACGGGTTTAAATGCCCCAATTTGTCTAGATCCTTCCTTAGACTGTGGAGACAACACACTCAACTTTCCACTGACGTAGCGATTACCGGAGCTAATTAATGCCACACCTACACTTAACCCTAACCTTAACTTCACTAACCTTAAAGCACTGATTTTGGATTCTTTGGGCTTTTTGATAATAGGTGCAAAACAGTCCTCACAAGTCAAAATTGGCAGGTTTTACTATCATTGTGAGGACATCTGGTCCTCACAAGTATAGGAAGACACACACACACACACACGGCTAGATAATCCTTATCCAGAAATGACAGTCTTATTTAAAACGATTTCATAGCATTTATTTATTCATGTAATAATGTTATTTAGTGCAATCATCATGACAGTTTGTGAACATCACAAAGCAACTATTAGATTCGTATAAACACTGAGACATAACACTTTAAATGACCATAGAATACGTGATCTCTTAAATCAGTAAAGCTTATTTACCTTTTATCTCATAGACCAAGCCCATATAGAAATGGATATATTGTAGAAATGTAGGCCTATAATATTTCATACATTGGTCCCAGATATTTCACAGTGCAAACCAGTGACTGTAACAAAATGCTGTGAAAACGTCCCTCATCAAACGCCACGGCTGATGTTCCGCTGCTCGTACGGTAAACAGGGAGGAGGGCTGTACAGAGCTGCAGCTGTAAACCTGTCAAGTCGATGGCTGATATCCTAAACTGTGGATTAATTCATTAGTGCTGCTGCTCTAGTCTTGGTAATTTGGCCAGGACGTTAGTAAGATCGGCAGAAGGAACTGCTTCGTAGAAAAATGTACATCATATACAAAGAATATCTTTCCAAATTGTCCAGATCAGTCTCAGAAAATTGTGTTTATAGGAAAAATACAAAGGAGCAAAAGTCTCTGGTTCTTCCTCGGTTCGTGAGCCATCAGAAAAACTCCCTGGGTTTGTTCTCGTGTCTGATGGGTTTTCAGCTAGGGATGCACTGATCTGATTACTGTACCAGGATTAATATTTGGTGCTGATGCTCTGGATCTGAATTCCATCAGATATACCAGGTTTGGATCAAATCCACTGATGCATTTGTGTGATCACAGACAGTAAATCCCTTCATACCAGTGACCTTTCTCCTTAACTTGTCCATTTACTCTGGGGATGTCCCGTTTGATTCCAGATTCCAGCTTTCTCTCAGAAGTCAGTGCATCCCCGGTTGCAGTCCAGGGACCTTCTCTCATTGTGCTTTTGTTTATTTGCACCATGGAGGGTCCACTTTATTAAACACCCATAGCGACCCAGAATTAACACTTGCCGATCACACTCCTGAACCCGTAACAGGAATGGGAGAGCTGGGAACAAGTGGCGGGGAGGGTGGAAAAGGCAAAAAGTGATCTGCACTCCGTATAGTCCGTATCAGCTCACACCAGAGTGCTGAGCGTCATGTGCACCTCGTCTTTGATAGTGATCGAGAACTCGTCGAGATCGTGAACTATGTGTCCCAGGTCTTGCTCAGGCTCCTGCTCAGGCTCAAGGTTTGGTGGATCAGGACTTGAGTTTGCTTCTTGGTTATTCTCCTGCTCTTCCTCATCCTCCTCTTCCTCTTCCTCAATAATAGAAAAGAGGTGGTTGGAATTGCCAGGCCTGTCAAACGGCGGCTGATAGTGACACTGGCCGTTCAGCAGCTTCCTCAAGGGCATGAGAGGCATTATGTCCTCTCCCAGCAACTCTTGCTTGCAGTGCCGGAAGTCACTTTGACGTTTTAGCCTCTTAAACTCACTGAAGGCTGAAATAGAGTTCTGATAGAGGCTGAGGGCAATCGCCCGTGCCTTGTCCGCCTTGGCCAGGAGCACTGCGTGGCATCGCAGCACGACAGCCTTGTGCTTGACTTGGTGCCTGTAAATCCAGGTGAAGATCTTGGGTCGGTAAGGGTCGGCTGTGCAGTAAGTGATGCGGTTGAAAGTGTAAAGGTGCACGGGCTTCCTTCTAGCGCTCATGCGAATGCCGTACGGCCCCACGGTCAGACTCATCTTGACGCTCTGCTCGCCGAAGTTGCTGGATGTCCATATCTTGGAGACGGCATCATGCGTGCAGCCTTCACCTTTGGCCAGGACGGTCACTACGCTTCCCAGGTAGCGCACGCTGTACGTCGGCTCTTCTTTGTTCAGCTCCACTTTCTGACGCTTGCTGTGGAATACTCCGGCGAGCCAGTGGAAAGGGCAGTCTGGCACCAGGTCAGGGCAGGAGCGCAGCAGCGAAGACAGCAGGGACTGGTATGCAAGTCCTGTGCTCAGACTCTTGGCTTTACTCTTGGAATCCTCCTCCACCAGGACAAACTTGCTTCTCTTCCAGGGCAGCATGTTCCTGGCTTGTACCAGGGGCCCCGTGCCCCTCTTCCAATGGCAAACAAGCGAGTGGGGTGTTGGTTTTGTCAGAGTGAGAGTGAGGAGAAGCCGTTCTGTCACAAGCTGAAAAGAGACTGAGAGCAATGAGGCTCAGCTGGTCTGTTCCGAAGCTCGCCCCTCCTTCCTTTGCTCCCCCCTCCTCTTCGGCGCGAGAGGAACAGAGCAAAAGAGAGGGCGATGATCAGAGCTGGGCTTTCAGCCTGATCTCTCCACCTCGCTTCTCTTAAGTACAGAGAGAGAGAAAGAGATCCAGACCTGCATCATACTTGTAAACTTGGACAAAAAGTGAATGCATGCATTCATAGACAATTTTTATGCACACACAAAAAAAAAATAGCCTCGCCCATCCAACTGAACAATGTACACGCTCAGGGTAGATACCTCGGAGCCATTCCCTAACGACAAGTCCTTTATAACTTTTATAACATAAATGCAAAAGTTTAAGACCATCCTTAGATTAGATATTTATTTCTCAGGCACTTTATTAGAATACAACAACCCAGCAAAAACAGTACCAAGCATTTAGTGCGACCTCCTCTTACGCCTGTGCAATGGCAGCATCTGGCAGCTTCTTCGAAATGCCAAGTTGACCCTTTTACACTTCAAAGAAGCGTGATCAGGAATGCTCTTTTTGGACGGCTAACAGCCAAGAAACCAATTTTTAGGAAGGGAGAAGCTCACAAAGAATGGAATGAAGATCAGAGGAAGAGGGTATTATGGAGTGACAAATCCAAGATTGAACTTTTTGGGTCCAGTCCTCAACATTAAGTTGACATGTGGTCATTATATCTTTGCAAATGGTGGCCTAAGAGTTTTGCACAGCACTGGGTATGATACATATTTAATATATCAGTATGTGGTTTGAGATGCAGCCGGACTGTCTTTAGGACATGAAGCCAAACAGCAGTACACTTCAACTGATGAAATTCAACGAGGAAATTTGAATTTGTTGGAGCTCGGTATATAATCTGGCCACAAAAATTTGTTTTGTGAGAACTGAAGGTCAGAATGTAAGGAAAACAAGTTTGTAAACATACCCACTTTAATGTGAAGAAAGCCTAAAGATCGAATAATTATGGATTAACTTCAGTTTTATTCAGCATAGTCTGGCTGAAGCTCTGTCTAAATGAATAACCGATTTCAAGGTTGGAATGTTGCTTCTAAAATATCGCCCACACGCTCATTATCCGGACGTCTTAGACTGCCATAATGTCATCTGAATTATTCCCCAGCCATTCTTCCTTCAGTCATTTTCTCTGAAGTATGAAGTATATAATAGCAGATGGGGGAAGCTGTTCGGAGGGCCGGGTCAGCGGCGATGAATCACCCAGCAGTGTCTCTCAAAGGGAGACGGAGGAGTGTGGGCTGCTCTCATCCAGCTTAGGCGAGATCTCAGTGTGACTGATTGAATCCCATCTGGGTTTCGAGCTGGTGATAACACAGCGTAAACACTACGCAATAGGGACGCTCTCAGGGGTTCTGATATTGTCATTACTGCCACTTAGCCGTGCACGTGTGTGAGTGGAGAGACTAATATTACATATCATATACAGTACATGGAGTCGGTCCTCGCTTCCTGTTTCTTTTTATGGTCTTTTATGGATTATTTGGCATCGTTTGCCATGTGGGCACTGAATATTAAGCCCTAAGATTGAAAATGCATAGGATGTTAAACTGTAAATGACTTGTTAATGTAGGTTACCAAAGCAGATTATTAATTTTTACCATCTTTGACTGCAGTGTTGCTTGTTTGTTTGCTTTCCAGTGCCTCATTCTGTTCATTGGTGACTGGTCCTCATTCATCCATTCATTTTAAATACCTGCTTCATCCAGTCAAGGTGCAAGATGGGTGCCAGTCGATCGCAGGGCACATGCACATACATGCCCACTCACTCACTTTCTCACACTGGGACACTTTAGAGACACTAATTTACCTAAGGCATGTCTGCAATGTGGGAGGAACCCACACAGACACTGCGTCACCATGCCTCCCTTATTTCATAAGTCTTGAGTCTGAATTGTGTATATATATTTTTAACCAGATGTATTTATACTTGTACGCTTCTTTTTGCAGTGGAACCCTTGGAATGAAAACTTAATTGATTCTGGAAGGCCGTTCAAATTCGGATTTGTTCGAAGTTGGAATCCAGTTCATTTCAGACATACTGTACAGGTTTTAAGGATGGTTGAAGGCAAAATATTTGTTCTAATTTGGGGGCAAAACATTTTTGAACAGACCATTTGATGTCCGAATAAATCAGCGTAATCCTCTTTTTGACTGATCTTCATTTCCGATCTTTGTTCTCTTTAGCATATCTGGGCCTTTCCACCCTGTTCTGCTTCTGAAAAAAGTGGTTTCTTGGTTGCTACCCTTCCAAAAAGACCATTCCTGATCAAGCTTTTTTGGACTGTAGAAGGATCAACTTGGCGTCCCGATGAAGTGTAAGGGGAGATCACACTAAATACTTTTTTCTGACTAAAGCTTTTTTCTGAATTCTTGTCAGTTTTTAAATACTGAATACCAATCTCTAGCTTTTTAGGGTTGTATTCTAATAAAGAGACTGAGAAATAATGATATATGTTCATTCTACCATTGCTAAAACAATGATTTATCTAATCTAATGGTGGCCTAAGACTTTTGCTGATGACTTCTGCTTCATGATTGTGCTTGCTTCCCAATCCTACTGTACTAAATATGTCAAATGGATGCACCACTAAGGGTGTTGAAGCTTATGTGTGGTGTTTTTGTGAGGATTTGGGACGCATCCTTCTGGCACCAGGCCGGTTGGATAATAACTGTTCAGTTAATGACAATTTTATGATTTTCAACGTTGCTGACCTTCCTGTGTTTACATTTCCGTCACGTTATGAAGGACAGTTTGAGAGACTACTACAAAATGCTTTTAGGATTGTGAAAACTTCCATCTGGCTTCATCCATATTAAAATATCATACTATATCTATTCATATTCTTTTTAATTCATCCACTCTAAATCTGTTCTTGCCCCTGGGACGAATGCGAAGCTGTTACGACGTGGTCTGAAAGGACCTGTAAGTTTTGTACTGCCTTGCTGTCAGGTCGGGTCACTCTGGGTTGGTTCTGAGAACAGCACTGGTTATAAACATCCATCGCCCCGAGCAATGGAAAGCATTTCTGTGTTCTTGTTCATTCTCTGAGATATGAAAGCACTTGCCATCCACAGAGCATGTTACCTGGAGGGAGGGAGCGCTCACTTAGGGGGACTGGTTTTTAAGAAGAGAATCAAGGGAAAGCTATTTGTTTGAGTGGAAGGACATCAGGGTGCACAAGCTGGCTGAGGGGTTTTGGACTTGTGCCGACTCTGTGAGAAAACAAAGCAGTGCTGTAATTCATAGCTGCAGGAGATTAACGTTCAGGGCAGAACTCGAGCAAGACTGGCTGGCCTTTCCGGAGATTGATGAACGGAGCAGATATTGACTTTGCTGCCATTAGAGTTAACGCTGCAGAGCGGGAAAGGGAATATATGAGTGAAATAAGGCCATGCCTGAAGAAAGATTAATCCAGCACCATGTTACTTTTCCATTTTTGACTATACTGGTTGTCATTTTGCTGCACTCCTTAGTCTGTCAATGTCCTTAAAGTAGTCGTGAACATGTCGTATTAAACCAATGAAAATAATCTGTACGGAGATGTAGTTCTTCATCTTTTTTATGAACTGAGCCACTGTGGAGGCACAGGATACGCTCATGGATTAATGTTTAGTATTAATAGGTCTTAAATACAGAAGTGCACAATCCTGGACCTTGGACTAAAGATTAAAAGCATAATTCTTTAAATGACTGACCAACCGTGCACCTCTACCCTCAATACAAAATAAAGGCGGTATGAACGTTAAACTTGAGATGCACCCATGCCCTTCTGCCACCCTGTAATGCCAGATTGAGCAGCTAAATATTAATCTTACATTTGTTGGCTTGATTTGCACATATTTACAATTATTTCTTCAGTGGTATTCAAACGTTTAAATATACAGTACTCTGCAAAAGTCTTAGGCCACCATTAGACTTGTTGTTTTAGCAATGACCATATACATAATGTTGAGGATTGGACCCAAAAATTTCAAACTTGGATTTGTCATTCCGTAATCCTCTTTTCCATTGATCTTCATTCCAATCTTTGTGAGCGTTAGCTTATCTTAACCTTTTCACCTTGTTCCACTTCTGAAAAAAGGTTCTTTCCTGATCAAGCTTCTTCATACTATAAGGGTCAACTTGGCACCCTGATGAAGCTTCCAGATGGGGGAGGTCACACTAAATAGCTTTTTTAATAGAGCATAAAAATGACCTGTATTTTTTGGTTGCATTCTAATAAAAAATACTGAGAAATAATTATATAGTGTCATTATACCATTGCTAAGACAATGACTCTGTGTTTTGGACTACATAATGCTGACATGCATATTTTTACATTATTTTATTTGAACTATCACGATAAGACTTATTTGTTTAGATAAATTAGCTTCGTTCTTACATTTATCATCAACGCCACCCAAGGAGGTCGGGTTCCTTTTTGAGTCTTGGTCCTCTTAAGGGTTCTTGCTCAATTGGGGATTGGCCATAGATATTAGAAGATAATCTAAAATTCTAAAGCTGCTTTGAGACAATGCTCCATTGTAAAAAGCGCTATACAAATAAATCTGACTTGACTTGGCTTGGGTATATCTAATCTAATGGTGGCCTAAGACTTTTGCACAGTACTGTATTCACAACTATAGTATCTAGCAGAGTGACGACAGTGCTCAAAATAAATCAGTACAGCCATGATCGTGCGAACATCCCAGTCCTCAAGCTACTGTAAGGGCATGGAAACTTTTGTGAGGCACTTTGTAGTACGCGGTCCTGCATATGATTTGGGACGCAGCACTCTGACACCAATCCAGTTGGATAATACATTAGTTTGAACTTTTCCCAGTGGGATTTGGAAACAAGTCATGACTTGTATTGTTATATTCTCTTTATTGAATATCCAAACACGTCAAAATAAGACTTGGGTAGGAAACGTATCAAACAGAGATTGTAAACTCCTCATTTACAATAACAGTTTTGCTTTTAATTAGGGAACGTTATTGGTGACTCTTGAGTTGGTCCTATTAAAACGGAAATATCACTCCGCCTGAATTGTTTTTTCCCCACTTGTGAAGGCTCTGATTAAAATATAAATGACAGCACGCCAACACAGCTGACCTCAATTCCAGTGTACAAAATCTGATACCTCCATCAAATTAAAAATCATGTTTTTAATCATGGTGTCTAGTCAGTCAAATGCCTGCCATGTTTTTCCTCAGATTTGAGGCTGCTTTATCAGCCTGAGTAGTCACTGAATGTACAGTCCTTATGATTAGGCAGAAAAATGGGGCAGCACATGCATTATTAAAGACGGTTGCCTTGTAGCGGTTCTTAATCTGCATGTGGAAGAAAAGAGGGAGATTGAATTAATTAAGGGTGTGACTTTTACTAACGATGGGTTAAGGCAGCAAGCTATACAGGAAAGGTCTGCGCAGTGAATTATTTCCTGGGAGCATGGACTAGCGTGTAAATAACGTCCTTCTTATTAAGTAAGGCGGATAATCTGATGCAGATTGGTTTTAGAGGCCAGAAACTTTCAGAGGACAACTAACCGGGTGATCGAATTGTGCGGTGAAGTATCCATACTGCTTATAAGATTAAACACAGTTTCAGCATTTTATCGCATTTAATTTCTTCGGAGAATTGGGACTGTTTGTGCCCTCCTAAATAATTAACGCTGCCCCCGTGGTAGGATAGAAGCAGGCATTATACAGCGCTACGTAGCGGAATACTTGTTTCTCTCGCTCATTAGACTAGTTCAGCAGAACCGGTGTCAGGACAAGGGAATCGCACCAACACGTTATTGCTCTTGGAGCCGAACGCAGCGGTGTCAGCTCTGCTGATGTTGTTTTTTGTCTCATTTAAAGCCTGCGAGGTTGCCAGCAGACTTTTTTTCAGTCTCGACCCAGTCTTGCATGAGCAGCCCGTGATCTGGAACAGCACCGAATCAAGCCAATTATTCCTCTTGTGTTTGCTTCGGAGCCCCCGTTTCGTCCTACACTGTTACTTTGCATGTTCTCCTGATTTGCTTAATTAAATCATGCCCTTGACTAAGCTGGCCCAATCTTCTCTAATGAAAGATGGAAACAAAGGCTCGAGATTTATTGCTGAAACTCTGCACTCTCTCTCTCAGTGGAAGCGCCTGGCTTGATGACAGTAAACATCCTCGCCCGGCTAGAGTACCTGCGACCTGCAGCTAAACAAGCATATGCAGTGAATACCAAGCAGGCCTTCAACAAAGCTAGTGTCATCTAGCTAGTACAATGGAAATAATATCTACATACAGTGGCGCAAAAAAGTATTTAGTCAGCCACTGATTTTCACTGAAGTTCTCCTACTTGGAAAGATGAGAGAGGGCTGTAATTTTCATCATGGGTACACTTCCTAGAGGAGATCTGCATGGAGGAATGGGCTGAAATACCAGCTACAGTGTGTGCCAACCTGGTGAAGACTTACAGGAAATGTTTGGCCTCTGTCATTGCCAACAAAGGTTATGCTACAAAGTATTGAGTTGAACTGGGGACTGTGGTAGCCTAGCGGGTAAGGTACTGGACTATGGACCAGAAGGTCCAGGGTCAAATCCCACCTCGGCCAAGCTGCCCACTGTTGGGTCCTTGAGCAAGGCCCTTAACCCACAATGCTTGGATTGTAAGACGGTATCAATTGTAAATGATCGATTGGATAAGGGTGTGCTGCACCTAAATGCTGTAAATGTCAATGTAACTTTTAGTTATTGTACGACCAAATTACTTATTTTCCACCATGATTTTACAATTACTATCTTTAAAAATCCTACAATGTGGTTTCCTGGATTTTTTTTTCTCATTTTGTCTCTCATAGTTGAAGTGTACCTATGATGAAAATTACAGACCTCTGTCATCGTTCTAAGTAGGAGAACTTGCACAGTCAGTGGCTGACTAAATACTTTTTTGCCCCACTGTACTTTTAAAATGGTTTTTGTTTTTGTTTAGCCCCCATTTGAGCATTTCATTAAGCTTAATCCGGACTCGACCTTCTGTAGTTATCAAGCACTTTCTGCACTCTGAACACTTTATCGCTCTTCCAGCCTCATCTACTTATAAAACGCTTCATCTTTTGCAACTTTTGCCCAAGACTCACTCTTATTTGCATACTCAATTAGGATCCCTTTGCAAATCCGTCTCGCTGCCCAAATTCACAAAGAGCGGAAAAGAAAACCAGCATGATGCAAGCCCGTGCCAATCGGCCTCATTTTTCACTGGGTGCTTTTGTTTTGTAAAGCTTATAGCAAGCACTCCGGATGCATCGTGACATGGCTCGATGTTAATGTATTTAACTACCAGAGGGTGTTCAGCGCAACTTCAGTGAGCTCGTTTCTGTGTGAGCTTACATTCATTTCACAGAGTTTTTCACATAAAAAGGGATTACATAAGACTCAAAACAACAGAACTGGTGGCTGGTCAAAGCTGGTTTCAACTGGTCTGGTGTCAACTGGGCAGTACTTGTTATATGCTGGATTAGATAATAAGTTAGCAACCATTATGGTGGGGGCCATCTGGACCAGCTTGAGTGTAGTGGAAGGCAGGAAGCAAAACAGAACAGCACAGCAGACGCCAGTCACCACCATGCCATCTGGTCTGCTCTGGTATATCTGATGCCTCAGCAGAGTTTTTAGCTCCACACGGAGCAGTTTTATTGCTCTGGTTACCGGAGGCACATGACCTCTATATTGTAATGCGAAGTTTATCTGTGTTTCTAACTCAGTTTGACTTCTCATTTCTTCTTCCCAGTTGAAGACAGGAGCTCCACTGATCTTTTTAATTCATTAATTAATTATTCAATGACTTCACTATACACATAACGGACTGGTGTTATATCCCAACCAAGCAAATTCTTCACATAAGATCTTCTAACCATTATTACAGTGTCGTGTATCTGGCCCACATGGAAGGGAAAGAAGAGCTATACACCATTGCATTTTTATTATGTATTTATTCAGGGAATCCTGAAGCTTGTTGCAAATCCCCATCTGAGTTCATCAATATTGATGAGGCAGGATTTATCCGGTCTGCTATTTGATTAAGGGGAATGAACAACGCAAAACAGAGATGGCGGTGAAGCCATCATGCTAAGAGAGGTTGAAATTCACCTCACAGTCTGTCAGTAAATGGAAGTCCAAAGATGTAGTACGCTCACTGGTATTCGAGGATTCACCGTATCACCAATTGTTTCAATTTATTCACAATGTCAGGGAAGAATTGTTGACACACAATCAAACCCAAGACATCTTTCCTGGACCATTATCTACAGTCTCCAGTCAAGCTGTGGATTGATTTGTTAGTGCATTAATGGTGGTGTAGAACCTTAACCTGGAAGTTACTGGAAAAATCCATACATGGTGATGCTTTCCAAGCTTCGATCTGGCAGGGTTTCCTCTTGATCCTGCAGATGAAAGACTACATTTTAAATTTTTGCCTGGTTTATTTTAGAAATCCTCCATCCTAGATGAGGCTCCTATCATTTGGTGGCTACATATTTTTGTAGGCAATTTAAATTATTCTGAGCAGTCAGGAAAATGTCTTTCTGTAAACTAACTTTCTTCTCAGATTAACTTGTAGTATTGTAGCATCTAATAGTGCCACCTTCTTTTTGAGTCTCTCTACTGATCGCTATTGATCAAGATACAAGTATGAAACGGTTTCCTAAATCATATTATTCCAGCCAACACATCTTTTCAAACTGCAGCTCATTCAGCATCACTGAGAAGCTGAACATGCTCAGAGGAGAGAACTAATTGCTACATGATCTATCATTTTCCCACAGTTTGATCAATAAGGAAGAGGGAAATATTGTCATATTCACAGAAAAACAATGGCAGTTTTGTTCTCTTAGATTTGGACTTCCAACACTGGCACAAATGCAGGTAGGTTCTTGGATCCAAGCAAGTAAAATGGCTTTCTGCTGATCAGTGAGGTAGAATGTCAGCAGTTAATCTGCTAGACTATGGACCATTAGGTAGGTTGTTGTTTCAAATTCCAGACATCTACTGTACTGTTTTGACCTTCCAAAAGGCCCTTACCATTCAAATGCTTTGGCGTGTGCTTGAATAACAGCCTTTTGTAAATTATGTTTGGACTAATAATCAAAATGTTGTGAGTTCAAAACAATAAGTTTTTGCTGTTGGGCCTTTGAGCAAGACCATTTAACTGCTCAGCTTAATTGTAAATTGCTCTGCATAAGGATACTTGCTTAATGTACATATACCATGAATGATGTTGCACTGTTCTGATTAATAATGCCAATTCCCCTAAGATACACAGCCTGGCCGAAAAAAGGTCTCACACTAATATTTTGTTGGATGACCCCAAGGTTTTCCCCAAGATCTTGTATGGATGATGGGAGATTTGTTCCACTGCGCAAAGTTTTCTCCAGCACATCCCAAAGATTCCCAATGGGGTTCAGGTCAGGACTCTGTGGTGGCCAATCCATGTGTGAAAATGATGGCTCATGAACCACTCTTTCACAATCTGACCCTTCTGAAACAGATGAACATCTTTTCCACGACCACAGGATTTCAACATGGCTGTTTAACAAATGAGAAGCTACTCACTGCATCAGGTAGGGTTAAATAAATCATAATCACCAATGCAGTAATTATGCAATGGGAGGCTCTTTTTTAACTATTGAACTTTTTGCTTAGTTAAATCCAGGTGGTGATCTTTTTTTGGCCAGGCAGTTCATATCACTATCAACTCAGATATTTCCTTCCTGCTCTGTTTAGTGCTTGACCACATGCCCAGTGATTCATCTAAAACAGTTGGCCTGGCACATGCATTCAGAGAAACAGAAAAACAAACCTGACGTGTTGTCAAGAAAAGCTGAAAATTAATAATTAAAACCAGTGCATTATGCTTTGCATTAGAAGAGTCATGTCAGGATGGATGGGAATATGAAAACTGTGCCATACAGGTTATTTGAAAGCAAAACAAACAAACGCTGTGCACGGTGATAAAACACGTTTGGTTACAAATGGATATCACCTAACATGATGAATGATAATGTGGTTACTCACCATAGTACTTTATTTTAGAAAGTGCTCTGACAAAGAAGTGAGCCTGTGGGCAAAAACTCTGGTAAATGTAAATGGCTGTCACACAGACTGACATAATCCAGAGCTATTAACAACCATCTGAGCCCGTGCTAATGCCCTGTTTACTTATTAACGCAGATAAACGCACTGGGTGTAGAAAATACTAAGTGTGCTCACATGTAAACATATCTGTATGTGATCCTAATAAAACAAATTATATTAAGACTACTAGTTGGAAAACTAGAAGTAATGCATCTGAAACAGCAACAGTAGGTATAAATGAATTAACATTAATTAATCCAGTTACTATTAAACCTGACAAATGGATTTGCATTAGATTACATTAGATGATCTGTTAATGAACTTGCCTAACATTTAAAGGCAAGTATTAACATGATGTAGGTCTGTAAGTAGCCTAACATTAGCTAGCTTGCTTGTGAAGTTGCTACTGACAAGTAGCACTTAGCATAACAATTGTTAGCTTGTTATTGAACCTGACACCCCGTTTTGCATAATATAATAGACTAAAGTTAGCTAGCTTGATATTAAAGCTAACTATTCATTTTTGTAACAGTATAATGGCTAGCGATGTGTACTTGCTAGCAGCCTTTCTTGCTCGTTACTGGTTTTGATGACACCTAGCCAAACACTGAGCTTGCTATTAAACATGACACTCCAGTTTTAATTATATATGGTTTAGACTTATGTGAGCTTTTAAAATTGTCACCTAGTTTTATTACATAATATAATATCTAGCCTACAGATACAGTGTGAATCTTGCTAGTAACTGTGGCTACTGGTTTGAATCAAACAATATAATGACTAGCCTAACATTAGCTGGTTTGACATTGACATCTGGTTTTAATTACATAATAGTTAGACTAATGCTTGCTATCTTGATAGTGAATGGGCTACTGATTTTAATAACACAATATAATGCCTAGAGTAATATCAGCTAAAACTCAATTATTTAATGACACAAGTTTGGCACCACCATGACCCCTGGTTTTGTAATAGTAACACCAAAATTAGCTAACTTGCTAGTAAAAGTGGCTGCTGCTTTTAATGACAGTATAGCTAGCCTAACATGGGACTTGTTTTAGTTCAAACAATTTCTTCCGCGTCATGTTATTTCGAGCTGTGTTTGCTGTTGACTCTGTGCCAGATCTTTTCACCCAGCATATGCTAATTTCACCAGTATACCCGTGGCTTAATTAAGCCCTCCGAAATGTAATGGAACCCCCTCCAGAAGCATGGATTCTCTCATGGTAGCAAAGGTGGAACCAATACCTCCGTATTAATAGCACTGATTTTGAAATGAGATTCATATGAGGTTCATATGGATGTGATGTTTAGGTGTCCGTGTACTTTTGGCCAGTGTTCTGCTGTTAAATATTTCCAGCCATTTGGTGGGTTCTGGGAATACATATTCATCTCTTCGTTTCTAAGATGGAATAAGATTTATATATGTATGTACATATTCATATACTGAAAGCCTCCATTTGCAGTCTGGCTCAGTGCATTTATGTTCCTGAAATTAGTGTATCACTGCAGCATGCATTAATGCATGAATCATTTCAGGCTTATCTGAAAAACCTTCTGTGCAGCTTGTGCGCTTACATGAGAGTGTTTATCTTCCGAACAGGACTCACAGTCTGTACCTGCACTATAGCCTGCTGCTGACAGACAGTTTGTTAGTCCGATAATGTGTTCATCCAGGTGCATCAATCTCCAGCTCATCGAGTTCTGTTCCCGAGACGGTCTCTGCCCATTAGCTTTACTGCAGCAACGTGACTCAACACTACCATCTACAGTACGAAGTTTTTCCAAGCGCCTTTCTTCATGGATTTGTAATTCTAGATACTGAATCGGATAACAAATATAACGGGAACCTATTATCCTATATCCAGATGTAGTTCCTATCTATATAGTGGTGCACCCTGTTATCTGTGGACTGACTTTTATTTCATGTTTTCTGCTTTCTTACAGGTTTCCTCACTGAACTGCGTAATATAGAATAATAACAGTTCCTGAATAATCACTTTTTTAAAAAGGCTAAGTGTTCAGATAGCGGGTTAAAACATCATTGGTTATAATTGGAATTTAGATAACGGGTTTTCCAAGTATTATTACAACAGTGCAGTACAACATATAGTTTTAATTACAGTGAAACAACGTCTCCTTTTTTGGAAGAGCCGAGATAAAGAGAAGCAGTTCTAAAAGTGTGTAGCATGTCAGTGAGCGTCCTGTTACTTTTGGTCATACTTTTTGTTTCTGTTTGTCATACACTGCCACGGCTTTTTACGGGAATTTCCCAGTTTTTGCGAGTGATGCACCTGCATTTGTAGGCTTTTGACCTCTAAGAAGCTCATAAATTGGCTCATGTTGTTTTAAAATGGTCAGACATCTTATATAGCTAATACATCCTGTTAATAAATATGTTCATAGAACTGCCCAACACAAGTGGTTGTAATTTAGAATAAATGCCGATGCATTTTGTGCATACATTATTAGGGTAGCATTTGTGCACTGGGTTATTATTTATTTGGGTAAAAATCCAGCAAAGACTAGCATGTGTTTTGTTTTGGACACCGCTGGTTATTAGCATAAGATAATGACACAAGCTGGTTTACTGGTTAACCCACAAATTGCTGGTTATGCTGGTAAACCAGCGCAGGTCTGCTGGTTGAGCTAGTCATGCTAGTGTCAAAAACACAGCTACACTTTAGCAGAGCTCTGTTTCGTAGGGAGTGTGAAAGAAATGTTTTGTTTAGTCAGGACATTATTTTGCTTTTTACTGGTGAGCATGTTAGCGTTATATGTTACATCCGATACGTGGCGGTGTGTGGACGTTGACGATAGCTCACACCCTAGTGAAGAAGAACGGTAAAAATCAAATAGCTCCGTGTACCCTAGTTAGGCCCCATTTTAAGTACGCGAGTTTAATGAAATATGCAGCCTATGTAGTGCACTACAGCCAGGCAAGTATCTGAATTTGGTGCGCACACAAGGAAGAGGGTCAGTGGAAGAGGTGTTTACTTGGTGTAGACTCGCTGTATTTGTTTAAACTAGACATGTCTATACTAGAAATGTCGGTTCATTTAGTGATAGGTAACATATTTCTGTAGCCATGCAGCTGTATTTTATGTTAAAGACAACAAGGGTGAACGAATTGCAGGTTTAGTATTCAGCTAATCTTAAAGGTGACAGAAAAGTCTAAGGGTGAAAAGGTGAGGTTACGTGTTGAATTTATTTATGTTTCTATAGCTAGTTATATTAATGTCGGTCGAATATATTAAATAAGAAACAAGACTTGTTCTCTGTTTAGCTATGTTATGTGTTGAACCTAAATAGCTAGTTACTAAGGTAGTAACCTAAGAATATCAGTGTTTACATATAGGTTAAAGTCTGTAACGTTACCTCAAAATATTTATTATTAACAAAATAAACGAAACTCATAGGTCGTGTTATGTAAGTAGTAATAATACAACGGGGAAGTATCCAAGGACTGACGTGTACGGAGTACGGTTACGTTTTCTTTCGCTTAAGACCGTCATTTAGCGTTGTTGTTAATGAGTGTACGGACTGCTGAGAAAGCATTTTCGGTTCTGTACTGTGCAGTGCCTTAAAGTCATCCACGTTGAAGCAGTCCCTTTCTTTACAGCCTGAAGTCTAAACCCATTAATGAAATATAACATTTTTATGACACATTTGGGTAAAGACAAAAAAAACCGTATTACAAATGGCAAACTAGTATTACAGGGTTGTAGAAGTGATGAGTGATGAGTCACCTGATTTAGTTCTTCATTCCACCTTATGCGGATATGCCTTTACCATGGCACACCTGGTTCATTTTTGCCCATTCTTCCTTGTAAAATGATTCATGTTCAGTAAAATACAGAAGTCCATCTATCAGGTTTAGATCAGGGCTCTGATTGGGCCCATTGAGGACATGAGCTTCACCAAATGTAGTGTTGGAATTTCAGTCGAAAAATGCAGTCAGGTCTGACCATAAAGTCTTTTACTACTAGGTATCAGAAGCGCAAACCAGACCCAGTGTTGTACCTTTTCAAACATGCCAGTTTTGTGGAAAACTTGTGAGATTGAGACTTGTGAGATTGACCAGTCTCAGCCATGAAGTCGTGTAAGTCACTTTCCCTGCTCGTCTTTCCAAAACTATCCCAGCACCCTGCTAAAAGCACGTTCACAACCCTGAACTCTGTGTTAATATACACTATTAGTAGTAGAATCCACAAACAACTGTCAGCTTTACTAAAAAAGAGAAATTCTGTGTTTTATTATCGATATATCCCAGTTGAAAGATGGAATCGAATGGAAAACCGTCCACAGCCCAGATTGTGCTGCTGGCGACCAGCTCTGCTCTCACTGCCCTGTTTTACTCTGTATACAAGAGGAAGTCCATCCATGCTGCTCGGTTAAGAGTAAGTACACATCTCGTGATTTATTGGAGCGCACTAGTAACTGCTGAGTTTCACTGACTCAGTAAACCGAACTCTAATTCACAGGAAGCCAAGAAAATGTCCTTAGGTCAGGATCTGCAAAGCATCCTTGCTGAAGCTCCAGGCAAATGTATTCCATATGCTGTTATTGAAGGTATGGTTGTGTTTGAGGCCAATCTTGTGAGACAAAATGTCACCTTTTCACACCGAGTCCGACTTTTATGCAAGAAAAAAACGGATGTGATTTCTAACGTAGTGGGACCTTCACACCGAGTCCGACACGTTTTTTTGTCTAAACACTCTGAAAACTCCCTGTTCGCTTTCGCTTTCTTTAATTTCCCTTCTCTTACTGTGTCTTGCCGTGTCTTTTTCCCATCGTCAACTTAACAAAACTTGAGCAAAGCAGTTCCATCCAGTCCCTGTGAGCTTTATCTCCATCTTCTCCAGCCTTTCAGTTCCATTCCACCAGATCTTTTCTTTAATATCCACGTTTTTAGAGGCAGCCTGTTGCCTGTCCAATAAGCTCTTGATGAGTTGTTCTGCCCGGCAACCGAGCTCTGATTGGTCGGCCTGATTTTAATGCAGAAATTGGAAGTGGCTTCGATTAAAAATGTTACGCAACGTCGCAGTCCATCAGTTTCGGACTTGGCATGAAGGACAGCCTTGATATTTGTAAGAATTGGTGTGAAAAGGCCCTAATTCTGGAGTTGACTATATAATGTCTGTGCTGTTTAATGGTAGAGTTCCATTTTTTCTCTTTCTGGTTGACCTGCAGCCTGTATTGTGGCTTAAATATGTATGTATTTAGCATGAAAATCACACTTGCTACATTTTATGTCCAGTCGTGTTACTCTAAAGAGTAATATCAATGATTCTGTTCTCTGTACTGTCTGTATGTTGCCTTTAGGGGTCGTCCAGTCTGTGAAAGAAACACTGAACAGCCAGTTTGTGGATAACTGCCAAGGAGTCATTGCAAGGCTGACTCTTAAAGAAAAGAAGATGGTATGGAACAGGACTACTCATCTCTGGTACGAGTGAGAAGTTTTTTCTGTCTTTAATTTTTATTTTATTTTTAATATACATTAGAGTAACGTGGTCCAGGGTCAAAAGAAACAAGATCCCTAGTTGTTTGTTTTTTATGCTTAAATTCCATACCTGTGTATATACTATGGATATATGCAGTAATTTCGGATCTCTTCCCTGATGTTTCTGGAAATGATTCCACACAGCTCTCACTTTCACATAGAACAGAGCCGGGTACGAGCCAACAGCTCCTGCTATAATACTTTAGCAAGTCTTTGTGCTGTCATTCATGATCCTTAGATCAGCGTTTCCCAACCTCTGTTTGGCCGGGCAGTGAGTGTTATATATTGGCCATTGGATCAGCCTTAATAGAACCCTCTGTGGTTCATGGATTGAATACATGACTGATATTTTCCTCCGTACCAGGAACGACTGTGAGAAGGTCATCCACCAGCGCACCAACACCGTCCCCTTTGATCTCGCCTCTCACGACGCCTCCGTACGAGCCACGGTGCGCGTGATCCGCCCACTGGACGCCGAGCTGGACCTGGAGGCGACGTACGAGAACTTCCATCCGGCCACCAGCTCTTTCTCCAGCATCGTGGGTCACTTCCTGAGCGGCGAGCGGCCGCAGGGCTTAACCGAGACCGAGGAGATGCTGCGGCTGGGAACTCAAATCACGGGCGTGGGCGAGCTGGTGCTGGACGGCGGCGTGGTTCGCCTGCAGCCGCCCAAGCAGGGACTGCGCTACTTCCTGAGCCGACTGGATCACGATGGGCTGCTGGAGGAGCTTCGCAGCAGCGCGAGGTTCTGGCGGGTCCTGACGGCGCTCATGGGTCTGGCGGCCTGCGCCACGCTGATCTACGTGCTGTGGAGGCGCTACACCTGGCACAGGGTGAAGAAGAAGGAGCGGGAGACGATGGAGGAGTTCGAAGAGCGGAGGAGGAGGAGGACCGAGGGCGATGAAGAGCCGGTGCAGGCGGGAGGTTGTGTCGTCTGCCTGAACAGCCAGCGCTCGTGCGTTTTCCTCGAGTGCGGCCACGTGTGCGCCTGTTGGCAGTGTTACCGCGCCCTGCCCTCGCCAAAGAAGTGCCCCATCTGCAGGGCTACCATAGACCGCGTGGTACCTCTGTACAACAGCTAATGGCTCCGTCTGTTATAATAATGATAGCAGGAACCGTATCTCCTAATATGGCTACACCAATATGAGTCTGCAAAGTCCAGAGTCCGCTCATCGGAAAAACAAGTCGTGGCTCACAGATTCAGAAATGCATTATGGGATTTGTAGTTAATCACCTGGTAAATGCTCTCGACGAGGGGAATTTGTTTCTTGCCGGATCATACCTGAGCTTATATTCTACAAAATGTTAGACGCGGGTGTCGCCGGGTTGTTGATTTCTGTTCTATGTTTTTTGGGAATTAAATGAACCCGTTGCATTCTGGGATGCAGTGTGCTATGTAGGTACAATACGCTCTCCCGTGCTGGATGAGGAACTCGGCCTGCACTTGAATTCTTATTATTTAGTCAGTACTTTAATTATTATTATTATTATTCTATAATACATAAAAAATAAAAGTAACCCTGCAAAATAAAAGCACCCTGTTTAATAATACAGCTTGTTATTCAGAGAAATTCCAATCAGCCGAAACGCTCAGCTCTCGCCGGCACGGGAGGAGGAAGCACTAATGTGAGACACTGCTGGCTTAAGTATTATTTCATCTTCAAAGGTCCCGAAATGTATAAACAACTCTGCTTATAGTTCAACACCTAATGCGGTAGCCTTCAAAATATCTATATATATATATATATATATATATATATATATATATATATAACATCTATATAACTGAAAAAGACTTGTGTGTCTTAACTTTCAGATGTTTTTTGTGTGTTTTTTTGCCATTTCCAAACTCTCCTGAAGCGTGGGCGCATGTGCCTGATGATCAAAGAAGATGACCCGTTTGGGGTTTTGGAAAGGAGGTCACACACACAAGTGCCATTTTATTAAAATCCATTTATTAATGTTGTCCATTTTCATTTTATTTGATATATGAATAAGCAGAGGTGGTTAATCAAGACAAACAAGAACACCGGAACGCATTCGCTCCGAATAGGAGAGGTAGCGGATATTGGTCCGTCGATTAGAAGACTGTAGATTTATTCCTACAGCCAACATGGGATTTGGTGTGAAGCCGCTTTGTTTGTTACCTGGAACACCACTATGGACTCTCAAAAAAATGTTGATTTGAATGCACTTTGTTCAATAAAACGTTGCCCATCAAAAATGTTTTTCTTTTCTTTTTCTGAGACATTTTGGAGAAATCTTGGTGTGTTCCTCAATCCAAAGCCTTTATTATAGGATGGCTGTTTGCTATTCATGGGCGTGGATTATGGTAATTGTATGCTAATTACAAAGGAACGTGCACGTGCGACTCTCTACTTTTGAATCTCGCGTTTATGCGGCGTTCGTGTGTCTGGCGGAGAGTCGTCGGAAATGTCCATTTACGTGCATTTTACTGGCAGTTTGCTCTCTTTTTTATGAAAGTTTCATGAATGAGGCCCACTGATTCTAAATCAGCCTGTTAAGGGAATGTACAATACATTTGTCACTTCTATTTTGGTTCAAGGGCTTAAAACTGATTCTTGAATTATTTTCTTTTTTAAAAATGGAACTACTTTTGAATAAAGAGGGTTCATCTTATACATTGTGCAGCATTCTTTACCTAATAATACAGTATTCTAATCCAAATGTATGATTTTAGGATTGGTCTCATAAAGCAATATGAAAATACACTATATAGCCAAAAGTTTGTGGCCGCCCTAACCTTAAATCCAAAAACATTTGTATAAGTATGGAGTTTGTCCTTCTGCGCTGCTACATCAGCCTTTGCTCTTCTAAGAAGCATTCCACTTGTTTTTATAATGTGACTGTGAGGTTGGGCACTGAGGTTGGACAAGAAGCCCAGGCTCACAATTGGCATTTGAGTTTAACTCAAAGATGTCTGGATTTAAGGTCAGGGTTTTGTGCAAGCTAGACAAATCTGGTAAACCATTTATTTATGGACTCTCGTTTTAGGAGGGCACAAAATTGATCCAGTGAGTCGTTGGATCTGTAGAAAGTGACACTGAAGTCACTGAAGTGTTCAGTACAAAATGTTCTACTCTCACCGTTTGTAGAGTCTTTGCTTCAAATTGTAAGCGTATTAGTAATGAGAGTGGCTCAAATGATTAATTAGAATGGGAGTGTCTACATATCGGGGCCGGATTCACGAAAGCGTTCTTACGAAAACCCTTGCGAAAGTTCTTCAGACAAACACTAAGAAGTTCTCAGATATTATCTTAAGAAAATCATAATTACTTTCTTAAGAAACTCTTCATTGTATTATGTAGACTACGTTGCATTTTGCAGCTTACAATATGTGCACGAGACACATTTTGAATTTATATTGTCCGTTATTTCCGTTATTAGTTGAATCCTCCCTGAGGACGGCAAAATGGAGGAAATTCAAACCAAGCGTTCAAACAGCTTTAGCAAACAAGAAATAGAGGTGATGGTGGAAGAAATGGCCGGCTTTACCATAAACTTTCCTTATGTAGACTTTTTGTAATTTAAGGATGACCTTCACTCGAAAGGCTTTAAAGCATTTAAGTTGAAATGTTATTTCCAGTAACTAAATTGTTTAAAGGTAGTAAACCGGAGAGAAATGTTCGTTTTGTCCAGAAGAGGGCGCTTTCTGCATAGGTTATGCCAGCGTAATTGATGTGTTTATTGCATATCGATGTTAATATGGAGCGAAATATGCCCTGTGGATGTTGTTTGAAAGACTTTACTTGACTAATCCTGGCGCCAATGGACAGGCATCCCATACAGAGAGCATTTTCACCTTCGCCCCAAAAATTACTGATAAGCCCTGGACCTCCCACAGCCCTGACCAGATAAACGGAGTCAAAACGAACTTTCTTGGCTCTCGGGTGGAGCAGTGGCCCACCACTTTAGTAACCGGTAGGCACCCGGCGGTGCCTTTTAGCCGTGTAGGGCGTCACTTATAAGCACAATTTGCTATCTTGAGCGAAGGGAGGCCAGAATCATTCAATTAACAATTAACAGGGATAGGTGCAGAACCCTCCTCTGACCACTAGGGGGCTCTACACACACAATTTCTGTCCGTTATTATAGGAATGAAACGTGGAAAAATCGTGGTGTTACTGCATATTGTTATTATTCCACACGAAGCGAAATCTGCACTGTTTCTGACGTTTGAAGGACTTCGTTTAAAAGTGTGGGCCATGTACTATAAAAATAATCAGTTTCAATCCAGATTAATCCAGAGCAGCATTTTATGGGCTATTCCAACTTCAGTGTGCTTCATTGCAAACACATCAACTCATGTCACCTGTTTGTGTGTCATTATGTATAAATAAATGAGCTTATGAGAGTGCAAACCCCTCTGATCAACATACAGTACGATAATCTAGTTGTGATATTGAATAAATAGGAAAGATATGATCGTTTTGACCACGCGAGGGCGCGCTGCACACATGCATTTCACGTTAAAGTAATAGGTGTAAATTGTAATTAGTGATATTATTCGTTATGGGACCAGACCTCTCTGTTTACGCTGTTTATTTAGAGATTAACCAGAAGAGCTGTGTGAGGATAAAACAAGTCGTAAACAAATCAGTTTACTCCTGTAATTGAACTTAATTCCTACGAGAATGTGATCAATTTCAATCTCACATGCTTAAGGCAAGTCTAAACACAATCTAAACATGAGCTTATAAGAGATAAACAGCGTAAAGAGGGATTTAAAATCAGTATATCGATTAAACGATTGATACGCTTCACGGTTTTCAAGCACAATCCAACATTTTACTTTCATAAGTGACACGTATCACGACCAGTTTAAAGAGTGCTTATTTTTATTTCGCATTTTGCAGCAACGAATTAACTCATTTAGATTTTATGTTCTGTCGTTCCTGTTTTCTCTCTGGCGATGAAGGGATGCTGTAAGAAATTCCTACTCCCAACAAAACCGGTTTTTACCGGCCCTGATTGGATATCGAATCTTAGCCCCGTCTCTGATTGGCCGAAATTCTGACCAACGCGATAAGGTTTAACCAATCAGCGAGAGGGCGTACCATTTTAGGTAGGATTCAGGATTTGATAGCGCACCTGGTCTCCCACTACAGGACCTCCTCTGGTTGAAGACTCGGGACAGCTTTTAGAAGAGTGTAGAGTAAAAATAAATCTTGCTCTAGTTTGTACTTCGCTTTTAAGGATTTTAAAAGCTCTTTGCTGTACATTAGGCGGACAGAGATAATGTCGCAGGTGCTGCCCTACGAGGAAAACATAAGTCGTTATGGTAACGATGGAGACGAGGAGCAAATGTCGCTCACCTGCCGCCTGCAGAACACAAACAACTTCTACGGGACTGCACAGAATAAAAGACCTCCAAAGCTTGGGCAGATTGGAAGGAGCAAACGAGGTGAGGGAGTTTACACGAGTTGCACTATGTATTGTTTGTATTATAATATTCCATGTTGAGTCAAACAGCATGTTCCTTAAAAACTGAAACGGTTCCTCATGGTTCCTTAAGCTCCCTCTTGGTTCCTCGTTGTTCCTTCAAGCTTCACCCTGCAGCGCTGAAATGGTTAATCTTGGTTCCTTCTTTTTATGTCCTCATTGTTTCTCTTGGTCTCACCTGTGCGTCTTCCCAAGTAACTTGGGATCAGATTTTAAAAATAGTCTAGGCTTAAGAACTGTTCCAAAACTCTTAATTGCCAGTTAGTTTTTAAATCACAAATGAACTTGACCATGCCTTTCTGCTTTGGTCTCCCAGTCCAGGTGTTTATTTACTACCCCATGATTGTGCACCTATTGTGTAATATCTGCAAAGATTACAGGTCCAGGCATGGATTTGGATGGATTACATAATGCATGCGCACATTGAGATTACAGCTGGTTATGTGAGATGGTGGGTTTGCATAAGCTTGCAGTAAGGTGCCTGCAACCCACTCCCATGTTGTTTTTGCTATGATATAGAGTTTCATATCTAGTGTTCTTATACATATTTGAATGCATACTTTATAAAGTAAGAACGATGCATAAATAACCTCCGGCATACTATCACACGTCATAAAACAAGTCAATAAACTGTAATGATGCAATGTTGTGCAATTTTTGTCCATCTTTAAGGGCACATAACCACAATGGCTCCTACCTACAGAGTGCTCCAGAATGATTGGAACTCTTGGTAAAGATGGATAACATGGGCATGAAAATGTCTCTGTGGTTCATTTGTTTAATCTCACCTCTAATAAAGTAATTTATTCCATTTCATAAGATTTGTAACCTTCCTTTGCTAACTTAACAGCACTGGGTGTTCTCCAGTAGGGCTGGAGGAGATGCAGAGTAAGGAATCTGAGTTGGTCCTCAATCCAAAATCTCTCCAGATCCTTCCTTGTGGACCCTTCATCTCAGTCCTAAAGGTTTTCAATAGCGTTTATTTTAACAGACTGGGATGGCTCTTCTGAAATGGATTGTTTCCAGTAAAGCATTTTGAGAGGATTTGGATGTAATCTTGTGCTGGAAAATCTAACCATGACCCAGTTGGAGCTTTTTGGCAGCCATGGTTTAAAATCTCGTGATGGTTCATTACGTCCACCATGAGATGCATTGTAACAAATTTCCCAGGCTGTTTGGGGAGAAACAATCTGCCACATCACCACAGATTGTCCACATAAACTAATCACCAATGTAAAGTACGTTTGTTTTGTTTTAGGTTTCTTTAACAGAATGCTAATAACAATGGTTGCCCTCTGTGCAGTAGTCTTCGGCAAATTTCCAACAGTGGTCCTAATCCCTTTTTTGATGCCCTTTCCATTTGTTCTGCCCTAATGGACATTTTCTTTGCCTTAATGTAATGAAGGTTGACATGCACACGTTGTTGAATGTGAAACATGAAATCATGGTTGGCCAGTTAAAGGCAAGTGTCCGTTATGACTTTCTAAATCTTATAGTGTGTCCATTACATGACTCGATCTCATTGTGACCAGCCTTTGTAAATGTAGAACTTAATGTGTGTGGAAATTAAGCTTGGGCCGATAAGGAAATTTAGACCAATGATTTGCGTGAACGTTCGGTCTGACCTGCTGATTGTGCACTGCTTCCTGCTTTTAGTTCTCTGCTGTAATGCACATTAATTTCCCCTCGTTCATCTTTCACTCTTGGAGTACAGAGCGAAGTCCCTCAGCACAGACGCCATAGAGAATCCTAATCGTCTAGTACTTCTCTGCATCCCTTTGGTTTGGAAAACAAAATATTACCACACTGGCGCACATCTTTCTTTTGAACAATCACGTCTGTTTTAATTTCTGCAAGAATGTGACGTTCGTGTATGAGTGACCTTCATTTGCATACATCTCAGCAGTCTTTGTCAGACTGAAAACATGCTTTCAACATCTTCCAACTGTTGTTTTTTGTATGTGTAGTTCATAAGTTGTTCAGTTTGTATAGTGTGCAATCTTTCTTGTTACATAAAATATATAATGTATACACAGAAAAATAATATAGTCATGTTGTAAAATAACCATTCATAAACTAGAAGGACTGCAGAAAAGCAACAGATAAATAAAGCAGAAGCTCAAATAATAGCGCTGTAAAACTGTTTGTGACATAATTGCACATGCAATGTCATGTGTTCCTTTGTAAAAGCAGTAAACAGTCTGGTACATTCCTTTTTCTGTGCTTAAATAGAAGTATGATGTCATGATTCAACTTGGGGCTGCTTAGTTTGGTCCGTATGGGAGTTACATCAACGCTGCTGAAAAGTATGCCCTCGCGTTTCAGCTGTTATTAAGGAGCACTAGTATCTACCTGATGTTTGTCCTGTCGGTCCTTAAATGCTGCTCATCATTCACATTTGCAGCAGTGACCCCTGCCAGCCCTATGCTGGACTGGCACCTATACATGGCATGCCTATACCCTACTTTCTCTGCAATAGGCACTGGACCATCTTGTGACCCTGACCAGAAAAAATAAGTAAAACATTCTAGTGAGACATGAGACAGTTAGCTTTCCATTTCCCATACCACACGTGGTGGATTAGTGATTAAGGATGTAGACTACTAAATGGAGTGTTATGAGTTTTATCCCAGCTCTGCCAAGCTGTGACTGTTCAGCCCTTGAGCAAGGAATCTAACCTTCAGCTGATTAGCTGAATTGTAAGTGGCTCTGGAAAAGGACGTCTGTTAATGGATGCAATGTAACTTTCCTAAACGAGCTAGCGATTAAAGTGACTTTGAAAAGGAGGGAGACCTGTTTTAGGGAAACTGGAAGCCAGTAGAGCTATCAAATAAATCATCTAAAGCTGTGTGTTCTAAAGCAGACTTCCTATGGGTTTTTCCCCCTTCTGTCTCTCTACTTTTAACTGTTTTGTCCTGTCCATGGTATTGGGGATGAGGGGTTCAGGTTCTCCTGGAATCACTGAGCATAGACTGTTGTCCCATCCAGGGTACGCAATAGCCTAAGTGACCCAGGAGGGTCACTGCCTCAGAACTGGGGGGTTACCCTCCTACTTGCTGTACCTCCCCTCCATCAAGAACAGCCAGTTTCGTGGAAATTTGAAGCATTTTTGCAAATGGTCTCAGACTTTGGGCTCCCACTGTATGTTGATGAAACTGATCAGATTTGAGTCAGTAGAACTTCAGTCTGATAGTCTGAATCTGACGCATTGTCTTGTCTTCTCTGTTTTTCTCTAGTCGATCTAGAAGATGACAGAATTGACGAGGTTCTTCAGAACACGACAGAAAAGTCGACGGCGAAAGTGTAAAAAAACAAAACAAAAAAAAATCCCTAACGTATTGTCGGAGCTTCTGCGTTAAAGCACTTTGCGGTGCCTCTTTCTGCAGTATGGGTTGAATTTCAGAGCACAGCACATGGAGCACACCAGTGCAGGCTTCCAACTGGGGAAAGCTGGGGTCTGATCGACTTTTTCCTCCTGAGGGCATGTTTTCTTAACTTTGTTTTTTCTCTTAAACTAAGATCAGTCCAATATTGTTCAGTCCTTGTAGGTAAAGGTACTGTTGTATTGTGAGAATGCATTCGTATTAATAAGCACAATCACAGCCTGCTGGTAACTTGTACTTCATCTTGCAACACTTTGTGCACAATTGAACTGTGAACGTCAGTGATGTGTTTTCACAAGGAAAATCTATTATGTAAGAAAAACAAAAAAGAAAAAAAAACACTTTTGGTGCATTTTTTGCAGCGCTGAACGACTCGGCAAACGTTTTTATAGACAGACGATCAGAAACCTTTTTTTAAAAACTCTTTTTGATGTCGCTAATTGTAACCTTCGCCGTTGCTCTGAACTGCCTGCTCAGCCTATGGTGCATAGCTTATTTTTGTATGGAGAAGCAGTTTCTGTAGCTGATAGTCCTAGCACTTGTCACTCTTGCTGTACAGGATCACATTTCGTGCCAAATCTTGCAAAAGTAAGCCAGTCGAGCTGTGTCGCCGTGCTGTGAGTAACTGTGAAATCTTGCGAGCCTGGCTGTCCTGTCTGGTTCAGGGCTATTCATTGCATGAGACAGGCTGAAGTGCCTCGCTGTGTCGCAGTGGAACTGGTGTAACTGCAGTCATCCTGATGTTTTTGCAACTTTGGAATGACAGACCTCAAACAGACCCTTGAATATTTCACATAGTATATGTTGCACTTAACTGTTGAACAGGGCTACATTGATTTTATGGAACGTATGACCAATAAAATGTGAATATATAACAAAGATGGGTGTGGCATTAATTTTTTATGCTGTGAATGCGACCATGAAGTCAGTCAATTTTATTTCTATAGCACTTTTTACAATGGAGCATTATCTCAAAGCAGTTTTGCAACTTTATATTAGTGGTATATTGTGGTAGCCTATTGGGTAAGGTACTGGACTATAGACCACAAGGTCCATTGTTCAAATCCCACCTGTGCCAAGCTGCCAGTGTTGGGTCCTTGAGCAAGGCCCTTAACCCACAATTGCTTGAATTGTAAGACTTTGTCAATTGTAAGTCGCTCTGGATAAGGGTGTCTGCTAAATGCTGTAAATGTAGGGTGACAGCGGCAAGGAAAAACTCCCTAAATGTTTATAAGGAAAAAACTTTGGGAGGGTGAAGACTCAAAAAGGGACCTGACCTCCTTTGGTGGCTTATAGGATATATGTAAGGATTAAACTATGTTGTTTAATTAATAAGTTTATAGTAATAGTTTAAATAAACAGAACATAAAGAAAATGGAAAAATTGAAATAAAGTACAATAATATGTAGACTAACATATAAGAGTATAACAAAGCAGAGAACATAAAGTTGTAGCATATAAGATGAGGGGAAATGGTATATGGACCATATGTACAAACTTAGATTTCATTCTAATCGTTGTGAGTTTTGGCAATTCTTAGCCGTTTCACCCCGTTCCCCTTCTGAAGAAGTGATTTCTTGGCTGCTCCCCTTCCAAAAACGCCATTCCTGATCAAGCCTCTTCAAGTGTAAGGTGAGGTCACCCTACATCTTTACCACTGTAGTCTATAGAAACTGTTTTTCTTGTATTTTCTGACTGTATTATAATAAAAATACTGAGAAATAATTCTATACATGTTCATTACACCGTTGCTAAAACGACAACTCTACTGGTGGCCTAAAACATTTGCTCAGTAGCTTGTAAAGCAATAACAGTATATTCCACTGGCATGTACTTGGCATTTATGGCGGGGAGAAATCTTGCACGTGACACAAATCCATTTCCCGCTTTTTTTCCACGAGCGTACACCAGAGATTGCTGCCATAGCAACTAATAAGAGGCACAAATTAGCTTGTTAGCTTCCTCCTAGCCCCCCAAACCAGCATATGGACCGTAGCATCAAAGCCAGGCACTCAATTATTCAGCACTCTTGCTCAATTAATCAGCAGCCTTTCGTTCGGCAGTACAAGCGCATGCTCTCAAGAGCCTCTCCAATTTTGCACCTCTAAAACGCGGTGCCGAAGTTATTTTTACACCTTGTGCCTCCAACAGCAAAGGAGCTCCTTTCGAAAGCTTCTTTGAAGATTAAACTTAAGATTTAAAATGAAAGTTTCACTGCCGGAGTGGTGACTTGTTTGTTGCGCCTATAGATTAAAAAGTAGGCTAAGGAACACAGCTCGGACTTCACCCTGTGCCTACACAACACGCCGTGTGTGAAAAAAGCAGATACATAACACTTGTTTGTCCTATCTGTAACCGAAGTCTGATGGTGGTTACCATGGAAACACCTGTACGGTGAAGAGAGGCACGCTCCTCTCGTTTTCCACAATCAGTTCGTCGTGATTTGTTTAAAACGGTGGTATCACTTCGGGGGTGAAGCGGGTGAAGCGCTCTTGTGTCATCGTTTGAGGTATAACGCGAGTGTGCTGTGCTGTGTTCAACACGCATTCAGATGAGGCGTTCCGGTCACTTCCCTTTGAAAGTGCTACCGGTAAAACAGATTGTACGGTCCTGCCAAGAAATACTGATGAAGTGGAATTGTATTATAATGAAATCCGTGTAAGAGTTCGTGTGAAACGATGGGTGTTACAGTTCTGGCATAAGCTACAACGATCACTTAATTATTTACATTTTATTTTTACACTCATTGTCCATTTCAATAGTTCCACTTACAGTGGTGCTTGAAAGTTTGTGAATCCTTTATAATTTTCTATGTTTCTGCATAAATATGATCTAAAGATCATCGTCAGATTTTCACTCAAGTCCTAAAAGTAGATAAAGAGAACCCAGTTAAACAAATGAGACAAAAATATTATACTTGGTCATTTATTTATTGAGGAAAATAAACGTTTCCTGTAACTGTTGATCAGCTTGGAGGAATTTTAGCCCATTCCTCTGTACAGAACAGATTCAGCTCTGGGATGTTGGCGGGTTTCCTCACATTAGCTGCTCACTTCAGGTCCTTCCACAACATTTCGATTGGATTAAGGTCAGGACTTTGACTTGGCCATTCCAAAACATGAACTTTTTTCTTCTTTAACCATTCTTTGGTAGAACGGCTTGTGTGCTTAGGGTTGCTGTCTTGCTGCATGACCCACCTTCTCTTGAGATTCAGTTCATGGACAGATGTTCTGACATTTTCCTTTAGAACTCTCTAATATAATTCAGAATTCAATGTTCCATCAATGATGGCAAGCCGTCCTGGCCCAGATGCAGCAAAGCAGCCCCAAACCATGATACTACTACTACCACCATCATGTTTCACAGATGGGATAAGGTTCTTATGCTGGAATGCAGTGTTTTCCTTTCTCCAAACATAACGCTTTTCTTTTAAACCAAAAAGTTCTATTTTGGTCTCATCCGTTGACAAAACGTTCTTCCAATAGCCTTCTGGCTCGTCCATGTGATCTTTAGCAAACTGCAGAAGAGCAGCAATGTTCTTTTTGGAGAGCAGTGGCTTTCTCCTTCACCTCGCCAACTAATACACACCTTGCTCTTGAAGTGATCTTTGTTGGTCGGCCACTCCTGGGAAGGGTAACAATGGTCTTGAATTTCCTCCATTTGTACACAATCTGTCTGACTGTGGATTGGTGGAGTTCAAACTCTTGAGAGATGGTTTTGTAACCTTTTCCAGCCTGATGAGCATCAACAACTCTTTTTCCGAGGTCCTCCGAGATCTTCTTTGTTCGTGCCATGATACACATCCACAAACATGGGTTGTGAAGAGCAGATTTTGATAGAACAGTGTTCTTTAAATAAAACAGGGTGCCCACTCACACCTGATTGTCACCCCTTTGATTGAAAACACCTGACTCTAATTTCACCTTTAAATTCACTGCTAATCCTAGAGGATCACATACCTTTGCCACTCACTAATGTGTAATATTGGATCATTTTCCTCAATAAATAAATGACTGAATAAATTAACTGGGTTCTCTTTATCTACTTTTAGGACTTGTGTGAAACTCTGATGATGTTTTAGGTCATATTTATGTAGAAATATAGAAAATTCTAAAGGGTTCACAAACTTTCAAGCACCACTGTACCATATAGAAGCACGTTGTAGTTCTATATTTACAGACTGTAGCCCATATGTTTCTCTACATACTGTGTTCGTCCACTATACTCTGTTCTCTAAGGGTCAGGACCCCCACAGGACCAGCACAGATCAGGTACTATTTGGGTTGTGGATCAGTCTCAGCACTGTAGTCACACTAACCAAAAAAACCTTCACATAAGGTTTTGTTTGCTCTGAGGTGCACTGAGTTTGTCAAAATACAATTTGCACATGTAAAATCAAATTAAAATAACACATTCACACAGTGTGTGTGGGATGTCAAAAGAAAAATGTCCAGCTTATGTTTGACTTTTAGCTACATGTTTAGATGTCTTGAAAAGAGAAAAGGAGCCAAAATTAAGCAACAAAAAAACCACTTCAAAACCAGTAAACATATAAAACCCAAGAGAAAAGGATAATCTAGGAAACTATAATTTAAGTTAAATTTTAAAACATTTGCAATGAATCACGTATTTTGGTCTGTGAGTGGGCATGCTGGGGGGCTCCAAGGAAAAAAAGTTGGGAACCGCTGGATTAGAGGATGACTTATCCAGCCTCTAATGACTAATACTGTCTCTGACTTTACATCTACAATGTGGGGCAATATGGTGGATGTGTCTAATGAAGCGGCAGTCAGTGGACACGGTGTTTAAAAACTCCAGCAGCACTGCTGTATCTGATCCACTCATACCAGTACAACTCACACTAACACACCACCAAAGCATCAGTGTCACTGCAGTGCTGAGAATGATCCACCACCCAAATAGGACCTGATCTGTGCTGGTCCCATGGAGGTCTTGACCATTAGAGAACAGAGTAAAGGGGAGGAACAAAGTATGTAGAAAAACAGATGGACTACAGAACCTCCATCCATTAGAGTATCTCCCAGTGGAGCTTTGATGTGTCTTTGTTGAGCTTTAATTTTACTGTGAATATAAAGCACTTCAAGTTCACCAGTCACTTAAAAGGCAACTCGGTCTCTCAAAAGTAATTGTGAAATCATTCTTGCTGTTCCCGAACAGTGAGGTCAAAATCAAGGCATCGACAACTCGATATACTGTAGAAATCCAATGAAACCCCTTCGCTTATTAGAACTCCTATGAATGATGCATGAGATCTGGGGACGAAAAAGCAGTACAGAAAATAAAGAGGCTGCCAGTTCTCATACATATGCATCAGCGTTTACCATAACAGCTCGAGCGTAAGCATCGGCACTCTAGGTCAAAGTTAAGCGTTATTATGCGGCTGATGGAAACTTCAGTTCTGGTGGATCATTCAAAGCCATAAAAAAGGTCTTTGAAGAGCTCTTGTAAATAATTAGACACTCCGTTATCACTCAGCCTACAATTCTCTCTGTTTCATCCAGAACACCATGTCATTTAGCACTGATCAGCACATTTTCAAGAGTACTCTGGAGAGAGTAAGACTGCTCGATGTGATTCGTTCCTCCAGGACATATCTGCCTTTGGTTTCCTTAAATAGGAATCTCCCTTCAATTATTCATTAATCCTAATAAATCTCATTAATGAGGCTGTTGGATTATTCAGATTTCATCACGGAACGCTGTTTTCCTGAATACAGGTGGAAACGGGTCATTAAACCTCAGTCTAGGTATGAATGCATGTATTGTAGGATAACTCGGGCAGGTGCTGTGAACAAATGTAAGGAATCTGAATGCACTTGTATGAACTGTATATTTGAGTCTTAATACTGTGATCTTATTGGTGATTGTTTTATTACTAATAGACCACATGGTATGAATAAATTTGTTGCTTCAAGTGGTTCCATTCCATTTCAGGAACACTTGAGTTTACCCAGAACGGATTTCTCTCCAACCTCCTAGGCTCTCGTCCTCACCATTCCTGAAATGTGACAAATGGCTTGCCAGCAATTAAATTCTACCACACTAAGCCACCAAGTTTCAGACCAAGATCACAGAAACAATCCTCAATCAAGGATTATTTCTCAAGATTGCATAATGAGCGAAAGTGTACATGTTTCTGTACATTGTGTGATTGTACGATACTGAGGGCCGATCAGTGAAACACATTACGTCAGCATCAGTTACGAATGTCACTTTGTCTATTTTTTGTAACTTCATTAAGTCGCCAAACACTCCTCTCGCCAAAAGTAGACATGAAACAGACGTGGGTGAGATAACGAGTTTAGACTCTACTTACACAGTTTTGCTTTGTTACATTTGGTCGATGGAATGCAAAAATCGAAGCCCTCATTTCTCTGTGCTTTATTTAGTGACCTCGGAGAATTGTGGTGTTTAGTCGCAGCAGATATTAAGGTCACCATTGGAGCCCATGTAACAGCATGTAGGATATATCAGTCATCTACCAGCTCTGAAAGTTTAGTTGCAGTTACAGACTACAGACCAAGAAAATAAAGTGAAGCTGAACTCATTTCGTCTCTCGGTTGCCTATTCAAAAGCACCCACGTATAGCAAATGGATCCTCCGCCTACACCTGCTCGTGGTGCTTTGAGATTACAAACTTTATCTGCAGCTAGAAACCAGTATGCTTTGTTGGTACAGATATAATTGATAATGTAACAATACTTAATACGGTACTAAGTAATACTGTAGAATTCGAGACCATAAGGTCTTGAGACCATAAGTGGTCTCGGTATCATCACAGTTTCAACCATACTTGGATCATATTACTAAGTTTTCAAATTTAATAAGAAACATGGATAGAATGGATGTTGCTTACATTCAGGTGACTTTATGTGGTGATTCTGATCAAGTTTGAGAGAAGAAAGGAAATAAAATCATCACCATCATTTGCTTCCAAAAGTTACATCACCTTAGTATGACTAAGACTATAGAATAATTTCAATTTCTTGGATGATGATTAAAAAAAAATTGTCTCGGTCTTCACTCGGACTCCTGATCTTGGTTTGACTCTGGCTTTTATAACATTACATGACATTTTGTATATTTAAATAATCAAGTTTGTATGTATTTCTTTTTATTGTAAGAACGACTGAGAAAATGTTTGTGCTCGTAGACTTTCTATGTGCTCCTGTTCATTTCAAATCAGTTTGCTCCTTGGTTTTGATCTTACCATAGAGCCCTGCACAGTATGTCATGGCTTGCTGAGGTAACGTATTTCTAAGTTAAATTCAAGTCTTGGGGAAGTGTAGGAAAGGAACAGATCACTGCTGATTTCACTTCGAACAACGTAAACGTCTTTATTGTGGGGTGTTTCGATTTCAAGCTCCTACTGGTATAAAACAGCCGTGAAAGGCTGACCGATCGGAGATTGACCGTCTCAGTGAGATACCTGTCACTGTTAGAACAAGCTGACAGACTCGAGCGCAGGAGGGTTTGTTGTGTGAACCGACCGTCCCGTAGGAAGCCGGGATAGCACATGGTGACACTCTTGGCGAGGAGACGGTGTGCCGAGAAAACCGCAGCGTGCTGCCAGAACTGTTACCATGGAAACCTTCTCTTGCCCGTGCAGAATATGCTACAAAGTTGAAGTCGAGTTTATTTTAGTAGAGGAGGACGGCAGGTCCGAGCTTCCTACACACGATCAGTCAGAGTGCATGTGCTTTACTGATCTGCTCAACATCTCTGGTTTCTTATATCTCAGTTTCATCTTTTAGGGAAACAGATTTTCTACAAAACTGCTGTCTTGTTTACTTCTAATGGAGAAGATGGTCATGAGGAGATCGTTTAATTATGTGGTTATTATGCAGCTTTGGAAGCAACTGTACTGTAGTGTTTGCTTTATCCCAATGAGCTTCCACGTCAACCACTGATTAGTTCGGTGTTGCCAACGGTCAGTGTTTGGCACCACCTACACTATGACATCTGAGACTGTCCACCCTGGGAGATTGGATAAGTATGTTAATTACAGACCTCTGTGACCAGTGATTGGTCAGTGCTGAAGGTTGGGGACTAATCAGAAGGCACATCAGAGTTCAAATCTTGGCTCTGGAGTTTGGCTCAACTGTAAGTTGCTCTGGATATGAGCATCTGCTAAATACATTAGGAAATGGTTTGCCCTTGCCATTCCAAAATCTAGTGGAAAGTTTCTCAGAAGAGTGAAGAGCAAAGAAGGGACAAAGTCAAAACTAATACCCTTTCTTTTGAATGTGATTTTGGCTGTCCACAAACTTTTCCCCAAATTGCGTAGGCTTATATCTTGGTTTCAACAGCAAATGCCTTCAAAACGTGTAACACTTTAATATACCTTCTTTTCCTGAGAATCCATTACCAGGTCATTAAAACCCATCATCCTGTTATGGAATGACCCTGTGCTGGAGCCTCATTAAATAATTACAGCTAGGCCATTTGTGATGAGAAGCTAACGACAGATGCAAATATTGGTCCATGTGCTTGTTCAGTAAAAATGTGCCATATTTCATATTGTTTGCATTTCTTGTCTAATCAGTAGCCTGATGCCAGGCAAACTGTTACTTTCATTGTACGGGAGCTTTCATCATTCACGTCTCTGCAATAATACAATTGTGCCGTTGAATTAGTAATGGTCTATCAAATGACACAGCGCTTGTGCTTTCCTCAATAGCAGCAGCGGCGTCAGGCAGAGTCAGAACCATCCGGCTGTCACCAAGCAGTGCCGACACTCAATCCCCCATCTCTGCAGCAGCAAAGCCCAGAATCATCTGCGTGTAGCTCTTGATTAATTTAGAGCTCCCACCAAGCTCCTGCCAACCTTGACTGAGCAAAGCAATGCCCTCGAGAGAAGAGACATGATCACGGTTCTACCTTGAGACTGCAGCTAATAAATCTGCTTCAACCTACGTGATTATGCTGCACTTTGCGATCCCCTGAGAAAAGTGTCAGCACATCATGTAAACAACAAAAAACACTCCAACAGAGACACTGACGCCAACCTAAAACGCGTTTTAAAAGAGGTATCTAAGCAAGTCTTGCGGATAATAACAATAACAAAGCCTTTGGTGGATTTAGGACAGGGATACGTACCGACAAATCCATTCTTACATTTACAGCATTTAGCAGACGCCCTTATCCAGAGCGAAATACAGTTGATACAGTCTTACAATCCAAGCAGTTGTGGGTTAAGGGTCTTGCTCAAGGCGCCCAACAGTGGCAGCTTGGCAGAGGTGGAATTTGAACCCTCGACCTTCTGGGCCAGAGTCCAGTACTTTAACCGCTAGGCTACCACAGTCCCATAATCCATTGTATGTTGATCGAGTTTATCATAAACCCAGGAGTTTAATATTTACTGTATATCTCATAGCACAGGCTACATTAAACGTGCTTGAAACACGATCGCAACTGGCTTTTCACCACAACTACATTTCCCAGCACTCATCACTTCCGCCACGTGAGCATCATAGTGCATAACGTCAATTAAACATGCTTAAAACACTTACATTAAACTACAGCTGGGCAAGGTCATTAACATAAAGCTTATTTTTTAATACAGTATTGAAAATCTCATGTAATTTAATGAATAATCTATTGAAACTGAAAAACAAAACACTTGTTGCGACCACGACCTTCCCTCACTGTTTCCCTACCTCCTAAGTTCCTCATTCAGTATGAGGGAGGATCATACTGCGTATCATTTGATTGGGGGAAAAATAAAAATTCAAACTACGGTTTCTACTGAGTGTATTTGTGTATTATTAATGTGTATTATTAGTGTAATAATGGTACTTTTAATTCTCCTGCCACTGCAACAGCGACCCCTCTGACTGCGTATAGCGCTGGCAAAGATGGCGAGCAGACGAAGCAAACTTGATCCGTTGCCCCTTCGATTTACATCGCAGTCGAAGTCAGAGTCGTCCATTAGCCTGCAGACCTCCATCATTGGCTGGGGGGGTCACGCAATGCAGCAAAAGATGCTGAGAAACTAGGTAATAGGATGTGGGGATTTCAAATCTGAACCATCCATGGCTCCTCATTGCAGGCCTCACGTCCTTCGTGTTGCTATGGTAATATGTACATGTGACGCTGGCTGAGATTACATATAGAGCACATATAAATGGAGACTTTGAACAGGTTGTTGAGTTCAATATGCATAGGAACAGTTCAGTTGGAATCCAATCGGATAACTGCAGAAAATCATATTCGGTCAATAATCTGATCAATGAGTATACGTTCAGATAATGGGAAACCTTCAGGTTTACATGACTCAAGCAGTAGTCAGTAATCTCATAGACATATGTGACATAAACATCAAACTTTAATATTAAATAATCAAATGATTCATTTTCTCAAGTTTATACTGCGTTTCAGAGTCTCCACAAATTGTTCGATAGTCGTTTCGCTGCCTTTAATTCCGTGGCACGTTTAGTTCTGGGGTTGTCAGATCCAAAGAGAAAAATGCTAAAGTCAATGGAAGCAGATGCCAAATAAAGGCAAGTCTTTAGATCATATGGACCTGGCAACCGTATTGAAGGCTCGCAGAGACTTAAAACACTGATTATAATCAGGTAACTGGTATACATGCTATGAGTAATAAGTAATTACCGGGGTAAAATCCATCTCTCTTTATCGGATTTCTTAATCTGATTTCTATATCGGAGTATGCTGAACACATGGCCACTTGAACAATCAGGTAACTGCAGAAATCCAACTATGATCAGATAATGAAGTGCATGTAAACACTCGTTTCAATTAGACTAACAAAAATATCAGCATGATAACAAAGCCAATATAGTGCGCCACCAAAGCTGTCATTACTCATTTATAGTTAGTATATTTAGCTTGGTTGGAAAGTACGGACAAAGTCCACTTTCGGTTTTGGTGTCAAAGGCTCGGGCAGTTAATGCAGCTCATAAAGGCTGTAGATATTTTTTTCGAAAATGAACTAATTCGATCAGAGAGGCCTCTGTTTGTAAAGGTTATCATGACTGATGATTAATGAGTCACTGTGGGTCGTTATGTGAGAATGCAAGTAATGGCAAGATGTTAGATTAAAATGCAAATTCATGTAATCCAAGGTCTAGCATAATTGATTTTCGGGTGGTCAGTGACAGCCAGGGTCATATGAAGTGACCTCTCCTAGAAAGGTGAGGCAGAATAAGGGTGCTTATGGGACCGAAGGACTCTGGAGGTGTTATTCTTAATTGGTCATGCATATTAGTCTTTAACATTGGCAAAGAAGGGCCAGAAGATCAAGACCAGAAGCTCATAGTGAAGCGTTACTTGAACAGGCCAACACGTACTTTAAACAGCTCTTAAAAGAACTAGTAGTGCTAAAGAATAACCTGAAACTGATCAAATAAACGGGGGTAAGCTAAGCACACTATATTGCTGGCTGACAGTAAATGATGGACAACACACAAAACATGCATTAAATCAACTAACCATTCAATGTAGACACTAAAACATATATAAGACAAAATGTAATAATAACTCATTAACTATCAATTGAAGCACAAACCGGACCCCAACAGGATGCAGGCAGTCCCAGAATATGCCAGAGGTTTTTTTTTATTATTATTATCTTCTCTATAATGTTGTCTTCTCTCTTTTATTTATTGCATTCTATATTTTATTATATTTTCTTCATCTTATTTTATTTGAATCATTCTATTTAGCTTCTGTGTATTTAAACCATTGTTATAAACAATTTATTTAGGTAATGTGATTTAATTCTCACAGATAACATCTAGGCTGCCCAAGGAGATTTGAGTCTCTTTGAGTCTTGGTCCAACCAAGGTTTCTTCTTCATCACTTTTAGGGAGCTTTTCCTGACCACTGTCACCCTAGGCTTTCTCCATTAGGTCTGTGGGACTAGATATTTAAAAAGCTGTTTTGTGTAATAATGGGCTTTTTTCAAATTCTTTTGTAACATCATTTGCATTACTGCTGTTCTCCAAACTTTGTTCCCCTAAATTCCCAACTGTGACAGGGAAATCCAAGCCATGGGGTCCATCATGGCTGTTTAAAGCCAGTTTAGACTAAGTAACTTTAAATGGCTTTAAAGGAAGACAGTGGCTCTGTCTAAGCCTAAGCTGAAGGAATTGGAGACTTTTATGCAATTAGGTATTAGGCTATAAGTAACATATTAATATCTGTATTAATTAATACAGATATTATTAATATCTGTATTAAAGATGATCGAGAGCCTTTAGAGAAAGTTCTGCTTCCCCCTCAAGGAAGTATGTTCGAGATGTTATTCACAAAGCTGCCAGTTCCCATAGAAACTAAAGTGCTAACCATAGCGCATCCCACTTTTTAAAGTTAGTATAGCACTGGTTTAATTGAATTACCATGGTAAACTGCGGCGCAAAATAGTCACTTGTTATCAGATCACACTCTCAGGTCTGCTAAATTTCGGGAAAAAGTACCAGTTAAGATCAGTTAATTGCCATAATAAGTTATTAACTGTCAGATACAACAAAATATAAAAATAAAAATTAAAACTGAAGCATTCACCAATTTTTGTACTTATTTCAAAAGTGTGCCAACTAAAGGTCTTTTCTTTCATTTAAAACCACAAATGCAAGTGCCTGTGCCTAGTTGCATAAAACGCCTTACATTTTCCTTTACCCAAGGGAATGACTTAATTGCGTTGAATAAAACCCCACAGATGTTTCACCAATTTTCACTGAACATCTCTGTTTGAGAGTTGCCTTAATGGTGTTTAAATCAAAATGGAAAATAAAGAAGAAAAGAAAACTGAACACAAAAAACAGTTAGTAAAATAGTTAGTTAAAAAGTTAGTAATGACGACGACAACAACAACAATAATAATAATAATAATAATAATAATAATAATACATCAACCTCAACTAGTAAATTGTAAAAATACTGACCCTGTAATAATAATAATAATAATAATAATAATAATAATAATAAATGTATTATACTTTTTATTTTAGATTTTCTTTTTATTTTAAAGAGGAAGAAAAAAATCTTGATGAGGTTTTGTGTTCCCAGAAATAAACTTAAGGAAGTTTACCGTTAAGAAGCTGTATGCAACAGAGATACTTAAGGGAACTGTTTATGACGATTTCCCTTAAGAAAGCCCGTAGGTAACACTTAACGATTTTTTTTCCTACAACAAAATTAACTTTAAGAGATGTTTAAGTCCAATTTTAAGGGAAGATTTCCCTTAAGGTGTTTTATGCAACCGACCACAGGACTTGGCTAGAAGCTACTGGGAATTGAAATGGCAGAAATTTTGGCTTCTTACCTATTTATCCAGTTTCATATAGACATGTGACTTGAATATCCAAACTCAATGTGTCTCTACTTAAAGCCCAGCCAGTTTATCTGTATCTATGATTCCTAAGATTAATACCACAGGTTAAAGCTGATAACATGATTAATTGGTGCCACTGCTAAGGCACCACAGTCAATCAAAATTAGACGAAGACTAAAGTATTAAAAGCTGATTTATGACTCGAGAGCAGTATATTGTTTTCCCTGACAGACCTGGTTCTGGACGTTCAAAGCATTTTCCTTTCATTTGCAAACATTCACGTGGTGATGTTTTGCAGATCATCTCTGTTTTAATGAGGATTGATTAGCTCTCTGTCTCCTGCAGACATGCTCACAGTCGTTCTGTTTCATCGTCCTTTAGCGCTGATAGCATCATCAAAGGCTTGTTATCCTCTTCGATCCATACTTTATGTCCAAAGCCAGGTGCTGGTAATTGGCTTTAAATACATTGAAGATCACAGGCTGATCCAGACTGGTGCATGAACTCAAACACGAGACACAGTCCTGAGATCATAACAAAGCCTTTGGTGGATGAACCAGGTCATCTGGTGGCTTCAGCAGACACTAATAAGCCATATCAGCTTAGTCAGAACTCATGTACCTACCGCTCACGACATCATCACAAGGCGTCACACGGCCTAAAGCTTTCAGTTACACAGAATGTAGTGTAAAAGTTGAAGAGTTCATTTCAATTTCATGTTATAGTCCTTCATTCATTCAAGTAGCAACCAAGGAGAAGCTTAAAGTAGCCCATAATAGGTGGCTAAAAATCACCATAACCTGTCACAATTCTTACCTTTTGTCACATACACCCTGGAGATAAAATAACTAACTTAAAATAAATAAAAACGAGCTCTTTCCAGCTTTACGTAGCACTATAACCCTCAACATGAAAATAACATTTAAAAAATGATAACTCATTAAAATGTAATAAGTAAAATACCTGGTTTGGATAAGTGATCAGCCTTTTAGAGTATCCATTATAAACATGCTCAGGTACAACCACCAGATCACACAGCAGGCTAGATGGTTCCTACCTGACATCCACTGTAGTGGCTTTAATTACTTCAGAATAAAGTATTCATGATCAAAAAATTCATCAAGATTGGAAATATGCTTTCTAAAGGGCTGTAGGATAATGTGAAAAGGCACAAATTAGAAGAAGGGCACAAAACGTTTTCAAATTCTTGCAGATCTAAAGAGGGTTCTAAACAGGACAGATCTTTATTACTTCAATTCATTATGCGTATATGATTTCTTAAAACCTCATAATTCTGTTCTCTTCATCTACTTTTAGTGAAAATCTGATGCTGGTTTATATTTAAGTAGGAAAATTCTAAAACAGTGTTGACATTCTGTTAGTAGCAATTGCTAGGAGATGTAGCCACACAAACTGGCAATGCTATAATTATAAGACCTTTTGACTCTGAAAGTGGTCTCTGCCATTTTCTTCCCAAATATAGCTAGCTTCAGCAAATGAGACGAAGCTGAATTACGCACTACCTTGCATGCTCCCTTGAGTTTCTTGCTTTGACTTCATTTCTCCTGCATTGGTTTGCCAGCCTGTCTCTGACACTGATTGAACAAATTCTGATAAGGGACTGGTGCCAGCAGTCCTCACGAACTATGGGCCAAAACAGAGTCCAGCAGCTGTCAGTCACGCTCAGGTTTCTGGCCTGTAAGAAGAAATGCTTGAATTCTAGCATTATGGACTGAACACGTGTGCAAGATACTGCATATCCAAACTCAGACCTCCAAATCAGGATGTTCTTACAAAACAAACCCTTCGGTCCTGATTTCCAAAGTGCGGTGCAGCACCTACTGGTTAACACAAGTATTGCTTTCATTTATAAATAATCAGATGATGTCCAGTTTGTTCCTCCTAAATGATTTGGCAGCTTTGTTTGTGCACATGATTGAAGGGATTCCTTCATATGTGGCTTTATTTCTCCAAGTTTGTTTGAGTTTAACTGAAGAGAAGCATCTCCCCACAAACACAGATGACATTGTGCTTATTCATTGCTTCTGGCTGGAGAAGCTACATCTTGCTGTAGTTCATTTACGCTGTTGCTGTTGGCATCGCAAATCTCTGACGTCGATAAGTGTCAAGCACTGAATGACGTAAAAGTCATACTAAATTTTGATCTGCTTGGTCCGGGTGTGACGCAGGTCTCTAACTCCGATTTGAAACCATACATAAACATGGTTAGCCATAGAGAAAGCAATCTACCTGCTAGCTTGGTTTTAGGAGATGGGAGTACATCTGGGAAATTAATTTAAATTTTATTTTGTTTATATAGTGCCTTTAAGCATAGATGTCCCAGCTTTCAGACAGTTCTAGCCATATATGGCTCGGTTTAGGCACTTTTGGCAATGGAAAGTGTATTTGTGGGCACTCCGGCACCTGTCCCGCATGTCATCTTCCTTAGCTAACAAGAGTCCAGGATGTGCACTTGGGCCAAACGAGACCCAACAGGTGCAGATCTAGCTGTATACTGTCAGCCAGATTCAGTTCCATTATGGTATGTGTTCTGATAAAAATGGAAAGTGTGACCCAGAAGTGGGCCACCACTCATTTTCCATCAGGGATTGATACAAAGCAGCCTTGGCCGGCACGGCGGATCGGTGGGTAGCATCGCCACCTCACAGCAAGAAGGTCCTGGGTTCAATCCCAGGGTATAGCGGCCTTGGTCCTTTCTGTGTGGAGTTTGCATGTCCTCCCCGTGTCTGCGTGGGTTTACTCTGGGTACTCTGGTTTCCAAAGACATGCAAGTTAGGTTAATTGATTACACTAAATTCTGGTTTGTGTGTTGTCTCTGGCGACAGACAGAGCGACGCGTCGGCTGGAGTATTCTCGGTCGGATCGAATGTCAGCGGGCGGACCCCGCATCCGGCAGGACAAGCGCCAGGAATGATGATGATTGGCACAAAGCAGCCTAGTCTAGATGGGAACCAAATGGGAACTATAGCCAACAGTGGCCAGGAAAAACTTCCTGGTGCATATAAAGAAGAAAACATCAAGTGATCCAGGCCCAATTGGAGAACCCATGCTCCCTCTTGGTGAGACCACACAATAAGATTAAGTTCTTATTATTGACTAGCTGAATATTATGGAAAACGAGCAATATTATGTATTATACAAAACAAAAAGGACATTCTGAGAACGACTTGTTCGTCTGTTCACTCCGCCGCCATCTTGGTTAGACCACACAGACTCCTCTCTGAATGGGGAGAGACCTATATATATGAAACTGAAAGAGAAATTGACGTTTAAATGCGTATTTAGGATCACTAGTATAATCTGACGAAAATGGTATAACTTACTTACGCTCTTGTATTCAAATAACACAGAAAAATACGATTTTTATATCAGGTTATTGTGGCTACTACGTAAGCGCATCCCTCCACTACAACGGGAGCCAAGACTACTACGGCGATTGGTTCTTTCGAATAACGGGGCGGGGCTTCTGTACTACAGTTGCCATGTTGGCCGTTACTGTCACATTCATATTTTACCGAGTGAAGGGACTGTATAGCGTCTCTGTGAACACCGGGATTCCCTGACGCCAATCTGGTTTTATTACAGTTACTCGTCCTTTCCTGTGAGGGTTTGTTTTTGGGTGGCACCTGACCATCAAAACAGCATCTCGTGTAGGAAATCATAGTAGAACACAGACGCAGCCATACAGGACCAAGGTGTCATGTTATTAGCCTGTTATTTCATTAAAGTCACACAAACCTCAGAGAGTGAACTCACATATGACATTTTTCTGCTAACAGCGAGTCAATTAAGTTCTAAAACCGCAAACACAAGGGGATCAAGCCCATATTTACATTCATTTTTAAAATGCATGCAATAAAATTAGCAGCCACATGTCATCCTCGAGTTTCTTCATTTGGAAAATCAGCAGAGGTTCCCAAACCATGGCCTAGACCTGTAGTGAGTGATGAGCCAAAATGAACAAAAACCCTCTTCAATCAGTGACTCACCGGCAAGACTTTATTACATGCAGTTACACACTCTGTCATGGCACGAGCAGCACTAGAGCGACGAGCTCTCCACAGCCACTTTAAAACCAAAAATTGATCTCAACAGTCCACTTTCACAAGTCAGCGGCTACATGAGCAGAATTTCACACATCGGTGGGTTTGCCTGCAAGCAGACAGACTCGGAGACGGGAGAGAAATCTCCATACTGTACACATGCATCGACACCAAAGAGTCACCATGCTCGTCAGAGAAACCCAAGCTACACAGAGGCAATACCTGAGAGACGTTATACTAAAAAGGAAACCACAAACAGCCATTCACGTTCACAACAACTGAATAAAACCTAGTGCACGCAGGGGCGGTTCTGGACCATTTTCAGTGGGGTGGACAGCCATCGCTGGGGCCAGTGGTTTACTGGGGGAGGTGTAAAGCAATGTTTGGGTGTCCATGGTCATTAATTTATGCTTTGCTAATAACCTTAATTAAAAGAATCCTCTGCATGTGATTTTATATATTCATTACATAATATTCTTTACTATTAATAACAAAAAATAGTTTCTTGTTTTAGTCTTTTTTTTAGGTATTGTAACTGACTAAAATGTCAGCTGTAGTTCACCTTTAACCGCCCCTGAGTGTTGATCCCGATGCTTTTCACTCACGATTTGGCACAGTTTAAGGCAAAAGTCTGCAACAATAGATTCACTGACATCAGAAATACACTACTAAACAGCATACAAGAGAGAAACCATGGAGGAAACGTCATGTGGCATCACAGAAACAAAATGTGTTGTCGGAAAAGTTCAGCTGGATCAGGCACTTAAGACTGGAGAGCACTTCGACAAAGTGTCGCCTCAGCAATAATGACATCTTGTTAAATCCTCAAAAACAATTAAACAGCACAGTAATTACAATAAGATGATCCTCTGGCGCTTCAGCAAAACAAAAAAATCAACAAAACGTGGATGATTTCTTCTCAGTCCAGCAAACGGTAATCGCATATTTACATAACTAGCTCTGAGACAAACTCAAATACTAACAAACGATAACATGCTTCAGCGTCAGCGCGGACATCCCTGAGTGGATGTGCCAACAGAGGAAATTAAAAGAAAAAAAAAACCCACCATAATCTGTTTCACATCCCACACAGAAGCTGTCACGGTCATTGACTTGTTTGCATATAGTCTTTGCTATGAATAATTTACCATCAAATTATCATCACCAGATTTAACCTGAAGCACATTAAGTGCTCAGAGACAGCTTTTAATAAGACGGTTTTTCAGAGGCGTTAACAGAGTGCTGCATTTCAAGAATAATTCTCTGTAAAGAGAAATTTCATTTTTGTGGTTTGGTTCAAAAACAGAAAAAAGCCAGGAAAGAAAAGAAACTGAGCTGTATAATTATATAACGGCATTCTTATAGCTTTTTAAAAAAACTAGAGATGCAGACTATACAACCTCTGTAGGGAACAAACAAATATGCAATCTTTCTAAGTTTAATTAACTATGGACAAATCAGTCAGGTAAGTGGAACTTATAACACCAGCAGGAAAGCGGAAAGTGGCAAAACGTTTGCACAAGTCCATTATTATGCTTTACAACGTATGCATATAAGTTTGCTATTAAAAAAAAAGGTTAATTTTCCCAAAGAAAAACACAACACTGGGTTTGTTTGTACGGCATCCCATACTAGGGTCAGGTTTACCTAGTAACTTTGAAAGTTGGACAACAGTGAGGGCAGCGCTTTAACAGACTAGCCCCAGTGTTCCCAATCTGGGAGCCAAAACATCACAGTGGGTGGGCAAGGCTTTGTCTGCTCTGAGGTGCTCTGGGTTTTGTCAAAATACAATTTGCACATATTAAATAAAAATATAATACACTCACTGGAAAACAGACATCTGTAAATAAAATTACTTAAAAATATATATTGTTTGATGTTAGCTACATGTTTAGCTGTCCCAAGCAGAGAAAAGGAGCCAAAACGAAAAGGGAAAAAGCTTTAAATGGAACCCAAGAGAGAAGGGGAAAATTTATAATTTAGTAAATTTTTGTCAATAAATATCTGCAATGAAACACTTTATTATTTTGGTCTGTGTGTATGCGGGCTTTTCTTCGATACTTGTAGGGGGGGCTCCAAGGGAAAAAGGTTTGAGTCCCAGCAGAGCCTTCCCGCCTGACTTAGGCACAACCATACATGACTGGATTTGTAACAGGTAGGGGAATCATGTCGCTGCAACAATAGGACTGTGGTGGCTTAGCGGTTAAGGTACTAGACTGTGGACCAGAAGGTTTAGGGTTCAAATCCCACCTTTCCCAAACTACCACTGTTCTGACCTTGCTTGGATTGCAAGATTGTATCAGTTGTAAGTTGCTCTGGATAAGGGTGTCTGCTAAATTACTTAAAAACCCAGAAGGTTTCAACCCAGAAATTGTTCTTTGTTTTAATCCTATTGTGTCGCCTTTCTTGCCAGTTGTGTTGTTAGCATTTTGACTTACTATTTACTCAGCTATCGTGTGCAGCAATGCTATTACCGCGTTCATAGAATCTGCAAAAAGCAGTCCGGCCCACTTTATTAGCAACATGCAGTTTGTTTGTTTTTTATCGCAAACGATCTAGCTAGTTACCGCAGTAGAAGGATTGTATCTGAGTTGCTACCATCACTATACACCCGCCCAAAACCAAAGCTGTACAGCGTAATATCCCACATAATGTACAGATCTGCGCTTGGAGTCTTTCGATCAGACACTGTTGGGGTTGTAGCACAGCATGTTGAGCTGCAGGTTCTCATCCCAGTGTCTGAGAATAATGAAGAGCTGATTGGCTGCGGCCTTCACCGCAGCCAGCTCTCGCCCCTCGGGTACGACCTGCGTGTCCAGCCACAGGCTCGCCTTGGCTGCGATTAGCTCCCATTCTATGAAGTAGCTGGCCGAGTTGTTTTCCAGCCAGGCCAGAGCCACGGCCGTCGCCCACACCATGCCCTCGGGCTCCTGCGCCACCCTCAGTGTACCTCCAGGCGAGACGGGGGTTTCCGTGCCCCCCGAGTCGGAGCCCCGACCACTGTCGGAATGTGAGAGGCTGGGACTGGGCGATGCCTCGGCCAAAACAGAAGAGCCGCTGCCGTTTCGAGAGCTGCGAGGGATCGTGTCGTCGGACTCTGAGCTGAGATCGAAGTCTTTTGGGGGAGGAGAGCAGCTGTGGTGGACCTCCAGGCTGTCGGTCCTCTTGCTGCTGGAATGGGACAGGTGGGGGAGGCTCAGTCTGTGGCTGGTAAAGGGTGACGTCCACTTCAGCTTATCCATGGGTACGTTTATGGCCTCGCACAAAGCACTGTCCAGCACAAACGCGCCACACGACAGCTGCAGGGATACCTGCCACACAACAGGAGGAAAAAGGTTTTACGTCCATTTGCTTTGACGTCCAAAGTCTTAAGAATTATAATAGGAAAAAAAATCAGTCAGAAATGCATCTAATTCAAGTATAACAGAAAACTAGTACGAGCGAACCCTTGCGACACCTGCTGACAGAAAATAGAATCGCGATCTTGCAGGCAAAACACAACAACCTTTCTTTCTTTATCGGTGTTTCAAATTTTATAAAAGCTACAAAGATGACAATCGCTGTATTGTACAGTACTGTACTAAATGTGTTCATATTGTGCTTTAAATAATATTGTCTAAAATAAAACACCTTGCAAAGTATCTAAACTACTATGTGACTATGGTAATGCTGGGTCAACTCCCTGTTTCACAGAATGTACTGTGGACATCGGGCACACCTGTACACTTAATATAAAATATTTTGTTTTACCCGCCCAGAGCCTAACCGGAATTCACCGACATGGACAGGGTGCCAGACCGCCCCTGGGTCTCATAACCACATCCGTTTCCAGCATCTGGCTCTAGCACACATGCCACGGGAGCTGCCTAAGCTTAACGAGTAACAAAATAAACTAAAAATAGCCCTTCTAGTTCATTTAACCACAGTTAGAATTAGTATCAATGTCATAGCTTAAAGAACCGAATCTGTAAAGCGCAAGTTCTTCTGTGACATTTTCTTCTCGCAGCCGTATTGATTCAGTTATAACTCACTATCAATTACACCGCAGGGAGTCCTGAAATGAACTGCACTGCACTGATCCTGCAATTCCTCAGGAGATTCGGGAGAATATCACATTTAATTAGATTAGATAGAGTCACGGCATTCGAATAAAAAAGGATATTGTTTAGACTTGCATCAAGTGTGGGTGTTATACACCAAACAAAACGTGTTGTAAATTCTAGTTATGGGAATTAAACCATTACATTTCAATTTTTTTGTATGCATGCTCATTTAAACACTCGCCTGGATCTTCTAGCTCCGTCCAATAGAGCTACTCATTTACATTTACATTTACAGCATTTAGCAGACGTTTATCCAGAGCGACTTACAGCTGATACAGTCTTACAATCCAAGCAATTGTGGGTTAAGAGTCTTGCTCAAGGACCCAACAGTGGCAGCTTGGCAGAGGTGGGATTTGAACCCTGGACCTTCTGGTCCAGAGTCCAGTACCTTAACCACTAGGCTACCACAGTCCTCGAATGAAGACTCCTTCTAGGATTGGGCACAGTCCATGAAAACAACTTTTGTATAGTAATTACAGGTGCTCCCCAGTTTGCGATGGGAATACCTTCCATAACTATCGACAGTTGAATGTAGCGTAAACCGAGGTTTAACCACATGCTTAAAACGCTTGCAGTTGGGCAAAATCATTAACATAAAGCTTGCTTTTATAATAAAGCATTGAAAATCTTGCGTAGTTTACTGAATAATGTATTGAAAGTGAAAAACAAAAAGGTTATTGTCATGACCACGGCTTTTCCTCACTATTTCGCAGCACTCATCACTCCCTACGTCTCTCCTAATTCTCCTAATTTTCTCCTTTAGGATGGGGCAGTGCTGGCAAGTATTGCTTGCCTGAGGAAAAAAAAAAAAAATTCAGGGGAGTACCGATACACTAACACGTATCAACCAATTACTGTCAGCTTTTTCACATTTTAGCCCCACTTTTCCCGGTCAGGGTCACAAGTTTAGTGCCTTTTGCACCAGTTTAACGTATGGCTGGCAGGGGTCGCTGTTGCAGTATCAGTGGATGATCCACCGGCTGGTCTACATTTCCTCAGCCACAGCTAATAGTCTCTACATGAGACACCGGATCTGGCTGGCTGGATCTAGCGTCTTAGTCTGCTGTGCCATGAGTGACCTGTCAGTCTATTAAAATTTTTGGGTAAAAGGAGTCATCAGAAAGCAGGAATTCCTCATAAGCAAGTCCTCACTTACCTGCCGTAGTTGCTGTCTACCTAAATGAGGAGAGCTCTATAAACCACAAAGTGACAGACAATGGGACGCTATTAAAATCAGACAATTTATATAGTTTGTGCTTGTTGGTACAATCAACAAAGTGAGCTATGAATAAACATACTGTTTGTTTTCTCAGTTTCTATGGTAGTGCTGGATCTCTATGAGAGTTCAGCCAGTCTGGTACATTAAAGGTTCTCACCCATTTTGGGGAGAGCGGATTCAGATACAAAGATCGATGAATGATAGACCGGCCAATTGATTTCTATTCCAACCTCTTATTTCATGAAATCAATCGAACCAGTGTGCTAACAGTAGCATGAAATTAACACATGACACGCTGTCATTAATAAAGCAAGCGTGAAACGATGACAGGATACAGACCAGCGGGATGTAGTCCTTGTTGTCATTATCACTCTCCCCTACTGAGTCCGGTTTGCTTTGCGCACGTGACATGAAGCCCCTGGCCGCCTTGGTCAGGAGACGAGTTCTCGTGAGGCTCAGTCTGAAAAGAGAAGAGAAACAGCTGGAAGGCTGAGCCGAATTCCCCACAGCCTGATGAATAACCACTTCGTTTTTCAGATCATATAAAGGGTCTTGATCAGTTGGATTTTCTGAAGTGCAAACAGCACTCTTCATAATTAAAGGTTAAAGGAGTGCCACTTCAGCAGGGATATCGCTGCTCAAATTGAGGCGACTCATTGAGGATTTGTACTGTGCGCCGTGCAAAGGTCTGAGGCCACCATTAGGTTTCTTGTTTTTGCAATGGTATGATGGCCATAGATAACATACTGATGACTGGACACACAAAATTCAAACTTGGATTTATACTCATTTCCACTGATCTTCATTCTAATCCATCTTAGGCTTTTTAGTCTGTTTGGCTTCCGAAAAAAGCAGTTTCATGGCTGCTCCCCTTCCAAAAAGACCATTCCTGATCAAGCTTCTTCAGACTCTAGATTTGCATCCCGATGAAGCTGCCAAATGCAGGGGGAGGTCAGACTTAATTTCAGTTTTCTTTTAATAATAATTATATTTTGTCATTATACCATTGCTAACATAATGGTATCTCTAATCTAATTGTGGCCTAAGACTTTTGCACAATCCTGTAGCTATGTCAAAAGTGGATGAGCAGCAGCCTTGCCAGAAATGGATCTTCATCCATTTAAAACTCTATGGAAAACATCTTTCAACTGGCAATTTGTTCACAATACATAGACGTGTGATCAGTAAACCAGTATTTCATGAGCAGAGACTCTATGCATGCGCTATAGCAAGAGGGCTGGTCTATGGATAGCAGCCATAAGGAGTACTCTGATGTGCGCTGCCTCTTAAAGGCAATAATCTCTGCACAGCAGCCATATATCTGAGCTACGGTTCAATGCTGTGTGCTTTGTATACAGTGTCGGTAATCCATTTCTTGAATTAGTTTTTTTTTTCACATGAAAGACAAAGGATACGTTTGTATGACCAACGTCCTGAGGGAGGCCCAGCGCGTATGGGGTATAAAATGATCCAGGTTTTTTTTTTTACTGTACATCTATGAGAAGCCACCAAAAAGCAGTCTGTAACTGTAGACCTACAGAGTCACCATATGAAAAGTCCCATGTAGGGGTTCCTCGTGAAGAGTATCAATTAAAACATAACTTTATATTCCTTATTTTCTATATTAAATTAGTGCTATCAAATGATTTTTTCATGATTAATCATGTTTTTCCTTGCTTGTTGTTAACACTAAAGGAACCACACAGCCATTAGAGTGGATGACTCAACAGAAATCCCTTTGTAAACACAACACTCTTCAGTAAACACAGTTATCTAGTGTGTCAAACCGCACAGTTACACTGGACTTTTTTTATTTTGCACAGTAATGAATGTCTAAAATAGTTGATGGTTCTGTTGCCTACAGGCTAGCATTGAGATGTATTGTATGTATTCTGTAGGGCGTGGTGACTAAAGGGGTATGGATGGTTCACAAGGTCAAGCACAAAAACCAATTTTAAAAAATAGGGATTAACGCATTATTAAGGCATTTCGTTTTAGCTGATTGATTTATTAAGACGTTAAATCCTACTTTTACTACTATTGCTACGTTTACTTTGAATAAGTACAAGTACTCCTAATTTAATTCTTGAATAAGGAGCCTCTGTGTTCCAGACTCTTCCACGGTCTCTCTCCGGTAGACCCACCTGGCAGAGAAGAGGCTCTCCATTGATTTCTGTGAGTGATCGGAGGTCGATGTCAGACACCTCTGAGAGGCTGAAAAAGAAAGCAGGTTAGTCTTTCTCTCTTCCTCTTGTTTAGTTTCCCAAGAAGAACACAACCCCAAGAGGGCTGAGACCCGACCCTAGCCTTACTCTTGGTGCAAGTCCAAAATGCAAACTGACACTTCAGAAGATTAACACTGAGAGTCTCTTTCCAACACGCTGTTGTGTAATACAGACTATATTACATGGCCTTCTTTAAGACTTCCATTTCTACAAAGCTACCTTCTGTGAAACTGAACCATTCCCATCCTGCTGATGACGGGGTGCTACAGGGGGAGACCCCATCTTCATCTGAGGATCAAAAAACACATGTCATTTAGAGCTTACAGTTTCAATTCCAATGTCTAATTTCACTTTACTTCCTGTAGGCTTTAACGTAAGCTCTGCTACTAAGTGTACAAATAATAAACTTGCCAAAAAGTAATAGAATAATTACAATTACGAGGTAAGTCATGGGTTAAAGTGAGACGCGCAGCGCGCCTTGCTAATTGGACATTTTTACGTAAGAAGTTCTTACGATGCAGCGGCATTAGGTCTTCTCCCTCATGCTGGTAGCTGGACTGTGAGCCGCACAAACCCCCGGACTGACCGCGACTCTTCCTGCTTCCCGAGCGTGATCTGGAGTGCGACCCTCCTTTCCGGCTCTCCCCTGGGAAGGAGCACAGGCCGCCGTCAGAACTGGCTAACGAGCATACTGAATAACCTGGACTTAAGTATATTTCTCTTTCGGAGAGTAAAGGTGAATGCTGTTTGCAGATCCACTCGCTCCTCCACTGCTGTCTATTCAAAACTGCTTTAGTGCGCTGGCTGACTTCAAGGGCTCAGAAATAAGCGGATTTTCCAAACCCTAGGGAGATTATCTTCAGATATTGATATTTCGGTTTAAGATTTTAATACTGCCTTCTGCTGATTATGTTTCACAGCAAATCAACACTAAAAACATTTACCTGTTAAATCCATTACATGCAACATTCCTAAAAGAAAAGCAAGTAAATACATGATTCCCATGCTGGTCTAAGATGGTTTAGCTGGTGAAGCCAGGCTCCTGGGCTAATGGTGCATACGAGACAGCTGATGTATGGTTAAAATGTTAAAACTTCATTTTACTGGCGAGCCAAATTAAATGTTTCAATCACCTTAAGACAGTGTTAACACGCTACAACGTAAAGCTTATATAGTACTTGTACTTAAATATGATGCTGAATAAAAATACTCTATGGTCTCTCTTGGCTGATAAGTGCTCCTCTGTCAGTCTTTGTTTCGACATCAACAAATGTTACCTTCAAATAGTTTGCTACAGAAATCTGTAGGCTGTTGCGGTAATGACAGTAAAGATGGGGACAATAATATATTATTCATTATAATTCTACTATTATGTTATTTTATTATAAATATATAATATGTTAAAAAATATGCAAGTGTTCTATAGATATGAGCAGCATTATTACATTCTGTGTCTTGATAAGTTACTATGAAACACACACATTGTGATTTGTAATGGATTGATCACTTTTTAGCATTTTACTGGAGCAGAGACGTTTTAAAGCCTGGGTTGGGGACAAGAAAAAACATTTTAAAAAACTGGAAATAATAATGATTTTGGTGCAGGGGTTTTTATGGTGATATTATAAATGGTATATAAGCTTTTGTAATAAAGTATTTCTAACCTGAACTTATGACCTCGGGAGGTAAAAGTTCCTAACTGAAGAATCCCCATTATACGTTATCAGAATAAAACATTTCTGTTTGAGTTTAACAGCCAACTTCGTCTATATATTAGATGACCCTGTTAACTATTTAGTCAAGTGAATTAAAACCGTGGCTGTATTAAAGAGGCAGTGCTACAGGCCTGACCAACTTTAAACTCTTTACAGAAACAGACTCACCAGTGTATAGATACTCAATGGAGGTGGGTAAATATTCATTGCTGTCCAGATCTATTGGCACGAACGCTGTGTATTTGCTCAGGATGTTGCAGGCTTTGCTGGTTTGCATGGCATACAGCTGGTAGCGCCTGCCGGAACCTGAGATTAAAAAGTGTGCCGTTATATCCTCCTGAGACCCAGGAAAACTACATTTTGATCATTTCAGTAATTTTGAAAAAACATGTCACAAGGATTTTTTTTTTCAAATGTCCTTTATAAGGGACAACAGGACATGGTATAGTAATTTTTCTTATGTATTTTGTGTTTCCCTTCTGCATGAGATCAAAAAGCAAGTCCCAATGTCCACTACAGAGGACATTAAAAAAGTACAATTAAGTGGTTAAACATAAGTGCAAATCAGTAAAAAACTGCTTTGAAAATGAGCTAAAACTGTTTTCTCCGTAAATCACGTAAATGATAGGCTTTAGAAAAATCATTAATACATATTATTCAATAATTTACTTCTCGTCCGTCTGTAAAACGTGATCGCTGAGATTGCAGCCATTTTGAAAAAGCAGATCTCCGGTTGCAAATGTCATATCAGTGTAAAGGGCTGGATGTCCTCTAGATGGCGCATCAGCTTTTAGCGCTGCGGATTATATGGTTATTTGAAATATTCTTTGTGAACACTCATGTCCCCCACAGAGGACAAAAATAAATGATCAGGTCTTACGAGGGTATAACAGGAGAGTTTTGCAGACCTAGTCCGATCACATGTTACAGCAACAATCTGTTGAAGAAACTTATTGAAAGGCATGATTGGATTGTAGGACATTTTTCTCAGACCTTACAGTCACTCTTATCCCACAAGAGCTTTGTAGGCTTTTACTCAAATCATGCATCATCCAACATCTGTGGTACTTTATCTATTTGAACCTTTTCTTTTTATTTGCATGGTTCAAATATGGCCTGTGGCATAGCCACATCACCTAATCTGTAAAGTATTTAAGGAAGCAGCAAAGGGAGGATCTGAAAGCCTTCCTTTTCTCAAACTAGTCTCTGGTCTACCTCTCCTCTTGTACAGTTGTGGAGCTGGACCTTCTGCCTCTTTCTATCCTGGTTAGAGCCAGCGCTTTCCTCAAGACGGTAGTGATTCTTTTGTAAGACAATTTCTGGTAAGACAATTTCTTCACAATGGCCTTCATTTCAAAACAATAATAGACTGTTGTGTTTCTTCAGAAAGCAGTTCTATTCAAGAATGGCAGCGCTACCTTGTAATCCATAGGACTATGCTCCTGCTTTATTAAACATTATAGCAAGCTTCAGCTGCACTAACACGGCTGCAGAGCTTTCTTTAATGAGCAATTAAGATTTAAACAGGATTAATGAATAATGAGCTAAGAGAGTTTGCTATTAGGACACCGGAGTAATGGCTGCTGGAAATAGGGTTTTGCAGTCATTAATGAATGATAAATTATTAATTAGGCGTTTCAAGCAGTAATAGGCATTTGAATCCTTAATGTGGCAGGGGCACCCCTGGTCTGTGTCACATGCCCTTATTGGAGCCCCAGGCAAGGCAGAATAAGGAATGCATACAGATGTACAATACAGCAATGCTAATAAGGACCATATACAAGATATTGTCGCCAATTGAACCCAAAACTTTCAAACTTGGATTCATAATGTTCTTTTTAATCCAATCTTTGTGAGCGTTAGCATATCTTAGCCATTTTAACACCTTGTTCCTCTTCCGGAAAAGTGGTTTCTTGGCGGCTTCCCATCTAAACAGCTTCTTCAGACTGTAGAACATGGCATCCTGATGAAGCTGCCAGATGCTGCTATTGATTGTGTAAGGGGGAGGGGTCACACTAAATAGAAGCGATTTTTAACAAAGCGTACACATTTACCATATTTTCTGATTGTACTCTAATGAAGAGACTGAGAAATAATTATATATGGCCATATCATTGCAAGAACAACAAATCTAATGGTGGTCTAAGACTTTTGCACAGTAATGTATATGCTTGCGAGTGTTCCTAAGTGCCGCCTTGCCAGTGGCTCCTGAGTTATGGGGCTCACTCGAGGATAGGTGGCTGGATCCGTGGCACTTGACACAGACCAAGGTGCCCCTGTCACAAATTTTATTTGTATGTCTAAACCAATATAGCTGGACCTTTTATATAAATAAATACATATAGTGTGTATTGTCTTAGCACTTACCGTGCTCGATCTCACACTCCTTGTCAGCCATCTGCTCAAAGTCCTTAATAATGGACCTGGCAGCCAGGTGATGGAAGGTTTCGTTCCATAGTTCCTCGTGGACCTTTTCTTCTCGCTCGCGACCTTTCAGGTAGGGTTCGATGTCGAAACAGACCTCCCATTTCACAGGTTTTCCACAGAGCAGGCCAGACACGATCGCCTTGCAGTCTCCTTTAGTTTTGCTCATGGCCCTGAAGTCTGGAGCTTGTGGATCTTGAGGTGTTTCTGCTTCACAAAGCTGATGAGCATAGCCATCTGCAGCAGAAACACATCATGGACGTCTGTGCAAAGTGTTACCAGTACGTAATGGAAATCGGACCATTTTTATGCAATCCAATCTGTTGATTAATGTAACAGATTGACTGAGGGTCCGCAGGCTACTGATAGGACATGATTTAAATATCAATATCAGTACCATACATCTGGGTTTCCATTGCTCAGTACGTGCTGCTTTCAATGCTGGTTAATGGAGTAGCTGCAAATCGTCGGCCATTATTTTAACTACACACTCTGTAATCATACTGGTGACTCACTTCCTGCGACTAATGGCAGCCTTTCACATATTCCTACTTAAACTATACTGATGTTCACACTGTTTTGTAGTGAATGGGCTCACCTCCCTCTCCTGTGCTGTCAGTGGAGGACTTGGAGCTGTTCTGTGTACCAGGGTTAACCTGGTGTTCCTCTGCCTCGTTGCCTCCATGGGGCCCGTCAGGTTGTGTCGGCCTGCCTCCAGTCGCGTCTCGATTTCTGGAGGAGGTGGCACCTAGGCTGGCCAGCTGAGGCTGAGAGAGAGGGAGACGCATACAAACGCTTAATGGCTTTTACTTACAGGCTTGCAGTGAAGCGGATGATACCAAGGGTACTGCTCTGTGATGATATTATCACCATGCTGTAAGGTCATGATAAAACAAATTTATAGATCGACAGATAGATAGATCTTTATTAATCTTGAGGGAAATTGTATCAGTACAGCAGCTGGAGTATAGACCACTACAAATGATGCTTTTGCAATAAAGCCATCATTATCACACATGGATTGTCCACCACAGAGTCCAGACCTGAACCCCATTGAGAATCTTTGGGATGTGCTGGAGAAGACTTTGTGCAGTGGTCCGAATCTCCCATCATTAATACAAGATCTTGAATTCAACTCTGGACAGAAATAAATGTTGTGACATTGCAGAATCTTGTGGAAATGATGCCACAGTGAATGCGTGCCATAATCAAAGCTAAAGGCGGTGACCTATTAGAGTTGAGAAACAAGACTCTCGGGTCTGATGAAAGATTGAACACTCTGCAATAAAGCCCAGATTGGTAGATTAATAACAATGGAAAAAGTAATATATATGTAGTATGTAGTGATATATAAAAAGAATAATATAATATTATAGTGTGTATTCTTGGTATTGTAAAAGAATTGACAACACTCAGCTTAAGATCAGTTGCCTGGAGGCATCAAGCATTCATTTACCATTCATACGTTTGGTTGTCCCAGGTCATGTTTAAGTTTACATACTAAAGAAAAATATGTTGAATACAGAGTTCATGACATTTTGATTAAATTGGGTTCGCTGCCATTTCCGTGAGAGATGTAGAAAAACACAAAATCTCATTACACCACCCGCTGAAATGCTATACAAAGAAATTCCCGGGATCAACCATGCTGTTTTTAATCAGAACAAAAAAAAAAGCACATAATTCTCAGTCGGTGCTAAACCAAAGGATATCCAGAATATCTCTTACATGGTCATGCGTAACTCTTAACATTAAACAAATTTCCTTAGTCATCTAATAACACGGGGAACATTGGAGATGGTACCAGACAGAGGTTTGTCAGGCCGTTGATACATGAAATAGCTAAAATGTCAATATCACTGTTAGGAAACATGAAGCTTCTCAGATGGTGAACACAAGGGTATTTTTTTTTCTCCACAAGTCACCATTTCAGATTTATGGACGATGACATCATTTTGGCATCACCAAGCATCCAAGTGTGAAATGACAAGCAATGGCCGTGCCAACAAATTATGTGTAAAGTTCCAAACTTACGCAGTTTCTTTCATCCAATCACACAGTCTTGAAGGAAATCATTCTATAGTCAGATCACACCAAATTAGAGCTTTTTTGCCACAAAAACTTGGCTTAAAAATGGAATATGGACGGAAAATAATCTCGACTGATACGTTTGGTGGCGATGCTGTGGTTATTTTTTCCTCCAACCCCAAATGAAAACTACTGAGACATGTGGTATCATGTCCCCATAAAGGCCATGTAGTACCAATTGGAACATGGGGTTTGATGAAGAGGAGAGTCCATAAGAGAAGGATCTGGATTGATTCTGAATTGAGGAGTCTCTTAGACTATAGCATTACAGAAGAAAACTCAGTCATGTTATGCTGAGATTAAGCTACTGAAGCACAAACACATTTTTCAGAACATTCCAACCCATCTTTACCAAGAACCATTTTGTAAGTCTGGCTGTAGATGCAGAAATGCCAGAAACGAGGCTTCAGAACAATGTCTATCCTTGGTCAAGCATGTAATTGTTTTTTTCCATAGAATTTCAGTGAACTTTCACTTTAAAAGCTCAATGAATGGAAATAATTGTATTAAGTACGTCTATAAAATCCTCGACTATTGAGGTGCTGTCTGAAACCCTCCGGGTTATTAGGAGACGCCCACGCACTTACATCCACGTACCATTCATTCTGCTCAAGAAACCGCCTTAAGGTTTTTTCATAAGCTGGCCCTTGTTAGCAGACAGAAGACGGGCAGTTTACGTCCTTGTTTTGTTTTCTTGATCGAATTCTGTTTCAGCCCAAGCATATTTCTGTTACCTCATTATCTGCAGCACTGGCACATCTTTACTCTTTTTTTTTTCATGGCAATGAAACCGGCGGAGGTTTTGGATTACCGGGGATGTGGACGTGCATCACAGGATGTCATTACCACCGTCTACCAGTCTGTTTGAGAACGAATGACCTTTCTGAGGTCCATTCCAGGGAATCATCGGCGCTAAATTGACCAAAGCCATATTTGTGTTTAGACATGTGAGAAAGGAGATTGAATTACTCCAGGTCTGGACTGGAGCTTGGGAAATCAGATCAGATAAACCCTGCGAATAAGGAGAAGACTTCTCTAGGGTTTCTCCTATAGTCTTTCATCACGACACACTCTCTGCTGCACCTGATGACACTCCGGAGATTAACCAGAGAAATCCTGGCATCGATAAGAAAGAAGACCTTTGATCAGGATTTTATAGTCCCAATATATAACCAGAAATGGAAGTTACACACCTCTACAGTATGGGTTCATCATATTCCTACTTTATGTTTCAGTCATTTCAAGCTTTCTAGTTGGAAAAACATTTAATTTTCACTTGATCTTTTCCCAGCTACTTACAATAATTGGTGTTTGTGACCGCAATGCCTTTAAGACAGAAATATGCAAATGAGGACTAAACCAACTGGCTAATCCTTTGGCCAGTGAGCCAAGAAACATCACATCACCTTCTGAAGAATATCCAGTAGACATAAAGTACTATGCAAAAGTCTTAGGACATCATTAGTTTTGTTGTTTTAGCAATTTTAGAATGACTATATACTGTATAATACAGGTAATATGAGGAAATATGTACACTACATTTAAGAAACACCATTTTCAGACCAAAATGGCTCAGTATTTAGTGCGACCCCTTCCAAAAAGTCCATTCCTGATCAATCCTATTCAGACTTGGCATCCCAATTAAATACTTGACACTGTAACCTAAGCTGTTTTTTCGGATGTTGTTCTCGGTTTTTTTAACACTGCATACAAATGTCCTGTATTTTCTGGTTGTATTCTAATAATGAGACTGAGAAACAATTGTATATGGTCATTATACCATTGCTAAAACAATCTCCCTTCCAGACAAGCCTGCTCCATTGCAACATGTCTCGACAGACTCTGTATTAAGTTATCAAATTTGTTCCATGGGCATAATCTCCAGTAGCATTGCCCAGCAAACATTCAGTCCAAAAAACAGACATCTTAAAATCCCACTAACCTGGTAGGTCATCTTCCACTGAGCTCCAGGCTCAGAGTTCATCTGCCCTGCGAGTTCCTGGACCTTGGCTCTCCTCAGAGGGTTTTTCCCAACCACTGAGCTTGGGTCACTGGCAGTGTAGACCTTCTTCAGAGGACTATAGTCCTCGATCTGATTGGTGCTGTACGCACGCCTTCTTGGAGAAGTGTTTATGTCAGAACCTGTGATGAGAAGCCATGAGCAAACATTATTTGGAGACCATCAGAAGATAAATGTACACATCTACTAGAGGAACGAATGCAGGAACGTTTGGCAATTTCCACTGTAATTCCAGGCTCATTTTTTGTTCCTTCTTCAAAGTAGGTCCTTTACGTATTTCACATAAAGTGATTCTTTGACGTCTTTATGACTTGACAGTTCATATTAATTTCGGTGCCACCACTGAGGAAGCACAAACCAGTCATAGAATCATTCTGTTCCTGCTATAACTTTATCCATCAATCCACCATTGACTTCTGCCTCATCCATGAGTGGAAACAGAACCATGTCGTGCATTATTTCAGGTTCTCTTAAGACTATTTTTTTAAAATAGCTTTGTGATAAATAGTGAATCATTACCAACTCCATCCTGTTCGGTCTGGCTGCTCTCAGACACGGTATTCTGGCAAGGGTCAGACATTGCGGTTCCCTGGGTGTCCCTGGCAGGGCCGTGCCCATCCACGCTGCTCTTCCCAGCCTCCTCGTCCTGACTGTGGTAAAACACAGAGCTGGCTGACTCATTGGATCGCATCATGCTGTAGCGCCGCCGCTTGTCCTGCAGAGTCACGGTAGAGACGGCAAAGCAGGAAACTTGAGCTTGAATTGTCTCCGATTTAAATACAGTGGACATGTTTGGCATTTCGTACTCAGTAATGAGGAAAGCAGGTAATTTAAGGGCGGCTGTGCGACAGTACAAATTAGCACGTCGCGGCTTTCAAGTGATTTAAACTGATAGTGGGACGGATAATTAGCTGATAATTTCAATCAGGAGTGTTAGAGCAAGGTAACTAAGTTCCCAGCTGGGGCATTAACACTGACCTGTCAGGCACGTGACTCCCTTGTGAAAGATCTCATTTCATTCCTGTTATTGTTACTGACTCGGACACGGCTGCAATCTGAATGCCAAGGCTGAAACTCCACACAGGCTTTTCACTAGTGTTTTCTCAGACTGTGGTGCTGATCTGGGAGTTAGGGGTTTGGGACTGTTGTCTAACCACTAACTCATGTTTGCAGATTATGGACTGGAGGGCTGTGGAAGCTCAGCCGTGCTCTAATACTTATGTATTTTGTTCTTTTCTTGCTCTCTCTTTTTAAGACCAAGTTAAGTCACAGTTTCAACTACTGTATCAACACAACTTCCGTTCTCTCTCTCCCAGTATTGTGCATCCTTGCCTTAAACTACTCACAGAGCCGGGGGGCCATTGTATTACTGTCTTGTGGTGATCTGGTATGTTTAGTTGTTTTGTGATCCTTCTTGGCTGTGTTTCCTTAAGAGTCTCTCTTTTTATAACTACACTCTAATAGTTAGTGCTACCAGAGTCTCATGCTGCACTTGGCACAACTGTGTTCTTAGCATCCCGAACTACCGATTCTGTTTTTTCTCTGAAATGTCCAGTACCGTTACTCAGACCAAATCGGAGGACCTTCCTCCTGATTGAGGAGGCCATGCCACTAAAACTGTTAACTGCAATTATACTGGACTATAATGCCAGGAGACTTGCTTATATTCTCTGTTTTATTATCGATTTTATTTTATCTATTTTATTTATTAAACTTTATTATAGGTTTATTTATTAAATAATCTTTAAAATAAAATTATTATTTATTTTATTTATTAAATGATCTTTAAATATTTTATCTATTTTTTTTATAAAATTATTTATTTTATTATATCATATTCATTGCATTTTCTGTTTTACTATATTCTATATTCTGTTTTATGTATTATCTTGTCTATTTTATTATGTTATCTATATCATTTTATACTATTTTATTTACTATATGTAGCTTCATTATATTTAAGCTATTTTTTATTTTTTTTTATTTTTTATTTTTTTTTTAATTCCTCCTCCCATGGTTTCTTCCTCATCACACAGTGAGAGAGTTTTTCCTTCCCACTGTCACCTCAGCCTTGTTCAATTAGTGATGTGGGTCTGGGTGTCTGGAAAGCTGCACTGAGACGGTGCTCTTTTGTTAAAAAAAAAAAAAGTAAAGGTTTTATATAAATAAATTGGACTTCTCATTGTGCTTTTCTTTTCCGGTTCAAGTGTACTCACAGATTTGGGATTGGAGTGGTAGCGTGTGGTGTCACACACCATGCTGTATCCAATTAGCCGGTCACCAGGGTATAGGTAGGTCGTTCCCACTGGAGACAGTAACACCTCCTTGGTCTCAGGATAGAGCCATTCAATGGTGAGGTCACTTAAAACAGGTGCCATGGATTTCTTCAGACATTTGATCATCTGCAAGTGTACAAATCCCAAACAGAAAGTAATGAGCCACCTCCGGATGCATTAGTGTAACCTTGGTGAAACTTCTTCCCACATTCACAGCAATGATCATGGAGGTCACTTTAACAAGTCTGTTTGTCATCCTGCCCTGCTTTTGCATGCTGAGCTTTTAAAACAAGCTCACTTATGTTAACGGAGTTTGAATAACAGTCTCCAATTCTTAGAATAATCAACAGAAATCATTTCCGTACTGCCCGGACACCCACTGGTACGAATGTCCATTATAACTGAGCAGAATGAATGGCTCATTGGTAGTACTTGTACACGCCAGGCTGTAATTGCACAGCAGTCACATTCAGAGTTGAGTCGAGGATAAACATGCCAGTGTGAATGGAAACCTTAGGTTGTAGTCTTTCCCCCTCTGCCAGGAACTCAGAAGCACCTCTGGAAACAGCTGAGAGACCCTCAATGAGGCGCCTGCACACACCCGGGCCTATCCCGAATGTGTAACATCTGCAAAAGACAAACATATTAGTGTCATCGTGCAGTACAAACTGGAGGTGGAACTGTGGTTCTGCTTTCTGTGGAGTAACACCAGGGGAGGTAAAATGCTAGTCATAACTTCACAACGGAGAAAACGTCAGCACTTAAGAGCTGGCATCCAGCACAGTTGGATGACTGCCTTGCCCTGGCACATGGACTAAACCTGCCAATTAACTGATGAATGGAATGAGGTGAATTAGGGACAGAAGATCATAATTCTCAGCTCTGGTCCTTCAGGACTACAGTTCTTCACCCCTGCATTTGTGGATGTCTGAAGAACTTTTTTCACTTCATGACTTCCTCCGCTCTGTGGTCCTTCCTTGCCTGCTGGGGCCGACCTTACTCTAATCCACTTGGTTGTAAAATGAAAGCTATGTAACGGGTGGCACAGCGGTTTTAGACACTGCCCCTCTGCCTTGGTGACCCTGATTTGTGTTATAGCAGGGATGCTAACTGCTAAAACAGAAGTAAGTTCTCATGGGAATGACTTAACACTGTGAAGTTTTAAGGGGTAAAATCTCACAATTGGTTTTAGCAATTTGACCCAAAAGCTGGTAATAAGCCAACTAAAATTATTTATCTGTTTAAAGACCTTTTGACTTGGGCCTTTTGGACTAAACATTACAAATAAATAAATAAATAAGACATGATTTTATTTATATACCATTTCATGTTTCTTCCTCCATATTCTACTCTATGCAATGCTGTAATCAAAATAATCACCATTTTTTGCTAAACGATGGCAGCCATAATTCAAAAAGATAAGCCATACCAACGCTACGGACAAATTTTTTGGTGCAATTCTGTCAGTGCCAACATACAACTTTTTAAATCAGTGACTTTTTTGTTATCAATCTTCTGTGCATCCTGTGTGGTCCATTCATATCGGATAAGTGAAATGCACGTGTGATTAAGCATCCAACCTTTAGCTTTGTCCGTAGCGTTTGCTCGGCTTATCGGAGCTGGAGATTCATGACTATTTGTTCATTATGTAGGCTGGGTCTGTGTGTTGGAGGTCTGGCCAGACTCTGTTTGAGCCTAATGAAATCACAGCAGGCCATTCATCAATTAAAAGGACAAAAAAAAGGACAAGTTGCTTTCTACCCAGCAGGGGTAGTGCAGGTATAAGATTTCCTACCAGTTTTTATCCTGATTATAATGCTTGGAAGACCATTTTATATATTTAATAATAAATCCCAGGACACTGAGGTTCCATAAACAAATACACTGACAGGCAGAGAAGATATGACACTTTTATCCCATAAAATAAATCCAAGTAGAGAGTGTGACTATAGAAATGTGAAAAACAAGCCCAACCCGAGACACATCCTGCCATTTCTCCTTTCACAAGCTGCATTTGCATACCGAAACCTAATAGGCTTTAAATAGATTCATGATGCAATAACACTTGCTTTCCAGTGAGTTTTCTGGCTATTAATGGTGCAAAGGTTAAGATAATGCCCCAAAATGTCCAGCGTTCAAATCCCACTTCTGCCAAGCAGCTTGAGTAAGGCCACAGTTGTTTAGATTGTAAGATGGTATCCACTGTAAGCCACCATGGATCTGCTACATTAAGAAATGTAAAATATTATTCAAATAAGAATTGTTTGAGCTTATTAAGGAGCCATAATCAATCTTCAAGCTCAAATTCCCTTGAAACGTGGTGACACATCGGGGCACCCCTGGACTTGTCACATCGTCTGTAACAGGTCTTAATGAAAGCCATATCATGTGTAAATGAGTGCATCCTGGGTAGTTTCCATACCCCCACCACTGCACATTTTAACCCCTGCTCATTCTGGTCAGATTCATGAGAGGGTCAGGAGCTTGGATGGGGAGCCATGCCATCACAGGGCTGGGAAGGGTGTCCCCTCCCTCAGAGCACTTTAAAACTATAGGCTAATACACATTTCAAGGCCGATTCCATTACGACCACTGGGCTGAACAAAAATGAGGAAAACCTGACAGCACATATAAAGCCGACATCTCTGAGCGTCCTCTATGCGGCCATAATCTCACCTGCAAATGCAGGCAACATCCTGTTTAGTTCGATCTGAAATGGATTATAAATGCCGGTGCAAGAGCCAGGCTGATTTGATTACACACTGGCATGATGTTCCTTTATAAAGAAATGAATCTGCGATGCTAAACGTAATGAGACGTTAGAGGTCTTCACATCAGCCCTATTAAGCTTCGTAATTCAGAAGAACTGCATAAAATGCCTAATTAATTACTGTAGTCATGGCGACGGCCACAAATACGTTTAAGGCAGGCTGTACTTGCCATATTGTCTTCAGTATTGTGGTATAAGTAGCGATGTGGAATCGAGCAGAAAAGAACTAGAGCATTGAAGCCAGTCCCAAAGAAGAAACATGCAGCTTAGTTTCGGTTTTGCTTTACTGCAATTTGTAGGTATTAAAAAATACGTACAGACTTGTGCAAAAGTTTAGGCACCTCTGGTCTTTTTGTTGATTTTCTAAATTTACAGAAGTTAAATAGACATTTTCCATTCAAGGACACTTCAGGGAGTCCAGTTTGTATCCTTGAATGGGAAACAACTGCTTAGCGACTCATTTTCCACACATCGAAAGAGACATTCACTTCACTGTACCACCTCTTCTCAATCTATGAATCCTGTGGCACACCCTGCAGGTATTTCTAGCTCGATCATCCTTGTGCAATGCCATCTGCAGTAGCCTGAAGTTACTACTGCCTTAAACATGCAAGGTGACTTGATTTTGTCCAGGGAGTATACGTTTCCTAAAAAAAAGTTCTTTCACTGGTGTAATTTGACCAGGGTTGCCAAAGCCTTTGGATGTGATTGTACACATTTTATGCCAAATCCTAATAGTAGACCCTACCATTATTATGACATGTTAATGACAGCATTTATCACTTATCTCTCTCATCAGGGTGCCTCATACTGTTAGAGTTCATCATATTCAAAACCAGGCGAACCATGAAAACAAAAATAAAAAGGGTTTTAGGACCCAAATGCAGTTAGCTCCAGATGGAAATTGTGAACCAAAATAGACAATAAATAATATGTGAACTAAAGAAGTGAAAACGGAAAGCGAAGCTGCGCTCCTAACGGCTGGCAGCTGAGGATCGAACCCTGATTGCTCACGTTGCTAACGTCTTGCCAGAAGATATGCCACAGAAAGGATAAAGAACAGAAACAAGAGCGGACTCAAAACAAAACCACTCCTTCATATATCAAATGAAAGGAAGAGAGGCCAGACCACGCGTGTACTTTAAAGGGCCAGGGTGGGCGAAAATAAAGAGAGCGAACGAACAAAAAATGAAAACCGAAAGCACTTGGCAAAAAAGGTGGAGCCTTGCGCAATCGGCATACGCACTCGGCGTAACATGGGCCGACCCATGTGCATCCCGAGCGGAGCCAAGCAGGATGTGTCACGTGACCACTTCGGCCATGTGACATGGAGGGAGAGGCGCGAGACTGAAATGGCAGCACAGCAAACCTCTCAAAAAGACGCGATAATGGGGGAATCTATTCCTAAAAAAAGACGCGATAATGGGGGAATCTATTCCTAAGCCCTAACTTACCTCCGGTCTTCTGAGCCTTACATGACCGACCTCCTAAAGCGAGATCAGTCTACCAGTAAGCCTAACAGGACCGAAAAATAATGACCACCTACAAAAACGCCGTAGCGATAAGGCGGCAAGGTCAGCAAATGCAGCAACAACCTGCCAAAACTCAGGAACGCTCTTATATACCTGAGCCAGCAAGTGTTGCTAATCAATGCCAGTCAGTGACAATCAATGCCTCCAAAGACTGGTGCCTGCATACCGCGGAACATCGAGTGAGCATAAGGGCATAAGTGAGCCGACGCTGCCCTCAAGTGTCCAAAAGGTGGGGGCCAGTGCGAATCCTAACACATACCTGATGAACCGGGCGTGGCTCCGCACCAGCTCGATGACCCTCCCTGTGTTACTGATGGCGCCGTCGGTGAGGAGGAAGAGTAGGCGAGGATGACCACGCTGCACCGGCTGCCTCAGGATCCAGCTCAGAGGAGGCAGCATGTTAGTTCCACCCATATCAGCGCGCATCTTCTTTATATAATCACAAGCGGTGGCTAAACTCTCCTGTTGCACAGTACAGAGCCCGAATCAGACTCCAGCAGGTCAGGAGAAGAAACACGTTTATTAGACTATTTAACACCATTCAATTCTGCCTAGAAATGGATCAGTATTTATCAGTAAAGTTTATTTAGAGTTCATTCAACAATGGGAATTAACCTTCATTATTTAAGCGTAGAAACAAACTTCAATTTCAGTCATAATTACAAAGGGAGTGTTCATAAACAATATAACAGCTTTCAGATTTGTTATCATTTTACCTAGATGTCTTCATCAACATAGCAGAGCAAGCGCTTAAGTACCTTAAATGTGATACCTTAGTAACACTCTGCATGCATTAAAACTAGATCTGGAACATCACAGCAACCAAACTCCCTAGCAACACTGATCAGATTAATCCACTTCAAATACCATCAAAACCACCGAGCAACACTTTAGGAACCTCCTTAATACCATAACGAACACTTATCGAACACTCATCAGCTGTCAAAGATACTGTAGCAACCACATAGCACAATACCATAGCAAACACCATTCAAACTCTATCAACTGCCAGTGATACCATAGCAACTAGATATCAGCACAATACTATTCACTTGGAAAACCATACCAAAACACATATCAAACCCCAATCAGCTGTCTAAGATACCATAGCAACCACATAGCAACACAATACCATAGCAAACACCATTTAAACCCCATCAACTACCTAAATTAACCTAGCAACCACCTAGCAACTCATAACTATCCACCTTGAAATCCATACCAAAGTCCTAACCCGCCCTCCCCCATTAACTGCCTAAGATACCATAGCAACCACATGGCGACACATTACAAACCACCCGGAAAATCATAGCACACTCCTAAAACCCCCATCAATAGTTTAAGATACCATAGCAACCACATAGCAACACATTACTAACCACCTAGAAAACCATCAGGTGCCTACGATACCACATAAACTACCTCAACTACCCAAAATAACCTACTGACCACATAGCAACACATTACTAACCCCCTAGAAAACTATAGCAAACTCCTAAAAACCCCAATCAACTGCCTAAGGTACCATAGGAACCACATACCGACACATTACTAATCGCCTGGAAAACCATAGCAAACTCATAAGCCCCCAATCAACTGCTTAAGATACCATAGCAACCACATAGCAACACATTATTTACCACCTGGTATACCAGAGCAAACACCATTCAAACACCAATCAATTGCCAATGATACCATAGCAACTACATAACAACACAATACCATGGCAAACACCATTCAACAACCGTACCAAACTCCTAAAACCCACCATTAACTGCCTGACATACCATAGCAACCACATAGCAACACATTACTAACCGCCTGGAAAGCCCTAGCAAACTCCTAAAACCCCCATCAACTAAGATACCATAGCAACCACATAGCAACACATTACCATAACAAACACCATTCAATCCCCCATCGACTACCTAAAATAACATAGCAACCACATAGCAACACATTAGTAACCTCCTTAATACCATACTGAACACTCATTAAACACCCGTCGACTGCCTAAGATACCATAGCAACCACATAGCAACACATTACTAACCGCCTGGAAAGCCCTATCAAACTCCTAAAACCCCCATCAACTAAGATACCATAGCAACCACATAGCAACACATTACCATAACAATCCCCCATCGACTACCTAAAATAACATAGCAACCACATAGCAACACATTAGTAACCTCCTTAATACCATACTGAACACTCATTAAACACCCGTCGACTGCCTAAGATACCATAGCAACCACATAGCAACACATTGCTAACACGTGGAACAACACAGAAAAACTTTAGCTTAAACCACCTGTCAACTCCTATCAGCTTGTTAAACTGAAAATACCTGTATAAGCATGAACAACTCACCAATAACAACAACAACATCACCAGGTAATGGCCTGGTTATGGCGTTCTGTGTGCGTTATTATCAGAAAACACATCAGAGGGATGTTAGGCCATATGAAAAAGTACAAACTGATGCCCCCTCTAACTTCCCTCCCTCTTTAACTTCACTTAGAAAGCCATTAACTAGCAGTGAATAAATGTTCTGAGCATTGATCAGGAGCTCATTTAAAGGGAAACAAATTGAAATCGGTCATTCATGACTAACCGCATTAGCATTTTTCAGTGAAGTAGGCTATTCTTCCAAACCAAAACACATTATTAAAGGCACTGAATGAGACGAGAGCAGGTCACGCTGATTTGCGCTGGTTCTGAGTGCCGTACCTCGTCGTAGCTCTGGCTGGTGGCAAACAGAGCTTTGAACGAGGATCCGAAGCCGATAATATTGAACAGGCAGGCAGGGAAAAGGCTTTTCAGAATCACCACCATGGCATCCTGCCAACACAAACACCAGGATTGAGGTGGAGAGAAGGAAAAAAAGTCCAAGCTGAAAGGGTTGAAGCATGAGGGAAAAGGTCAAGGCTACAAACCAAGAGCTATGTTTCCATCCTGAAGGATTAAAAATATATACAGTCAGAGAAATGTACCAGCAGTAAGAAGTCAGGGTCTCGAAAGAAAAACCTTCTTGCCATATGAAACCTGTTTCTTTATCTAAGGTTAGGAGTAAATCGTATAACATTAGAAAATGAAATCACTGACCTTACCTTTCTTACTAAACAAGAAAAAATGAGCATACTTTATTTATTCATAATTATACGATTATAGTGATTAAGTTATTATCTATGTATAATTACCTAATGAGTGATTTCATATTCCACATATTTACTTTTCATTCTAAGCTCTCTCTTGGTCCAGCTCTGTTTGTCCACGTAGCTGACATTTCAGCTGTGGCCAATCTATCTTGCAGGGTCAGGGGTATTTGGGAGGATATTATCATTAGACTAATGCGGTCCTTTAAGCCCGACTGCAGGAGCAGCGGTGGAGGACCATCCAAAATCATCCCCAGAATGAGTCATCGCTGCCTCGTGCGTCACACACCTCAGCCTCACACGCCGAGCATGTTTAACATTTGCTCCAGCCTTGTGCACGCTCCAGCCAGACCACTCCGGTGTAATCGCTCATGCAGCTTGTGCCACGCCGAGAACAACCGCATCCAATAATACACCTGTTGGTTTATTTCTCATGTTACCATTTTAATCACTAAAGTCAAGCAGGATGAAATTGATCAACACTCTGTATCTTCCATAACGCGCTTCGTTGTTTATCAGTGCAAAGGTAAATCGGGCATGGCATGGTGTGATTAAGGCGTCCAAAAATGTTATTTCGAGGTTTGACTTATTTTTTATATGGCAATCTGGCAACTTCATTGTAGATTAAGCAAGTTTCAAGTTCCTCCAGTAACGGAGGCTGGGTCTGTGGTGCGCTAACAGACCAGGGGTGCACCTGTTGTGACAGATAGAAGATAATCAGATAACTTGGATTCCCTTATCAGAAAGCGCTTTGAGTGTAACTTAATATGTTGCCAACAATTGACATTTTGCAATCTTTGTTGAAAATTGCACGTGGGTATAGTACAGTGGTGCTTGAAAGTTTGTGAACCCTTTAGAATTGTCTACATTTCTGCATAAATATGACCTAAAACATCATCAGATTTTCACACAAGTCCTGAAAGTAGATAAAGAGAACCCAGTTAAACAAATGAGACAAAATTATTATATCTTGGTCATTTATTTATTGAGGAAAATGATCCAATATTACATATTAGTGAGTGGCAAAAGTATTGAACCCTCTAGGATTAGCAGTTTCATTTGAAGGTGAAATTAGAGTCAGGTGTTTTCAGTCAATGGGATGCCAATCAGGTGTGAGTGGGCACCCTGTTTTATTTAAAGAACAGGGATCTATCAAAGTTTGCTCTTCACAGCACATGTTTGTGGGAAGTGTATCATGGCACCAAACAAAGGAGATTTCGGAGGACCTCAAAAAAGAGTTGTTGATGCTCATCAGGCTGGAAAAGGTTACAAAACCATCTCTAAAGAGTTTGGACTCCAGCAATCCCACAGTTCATACAGATTGTGTACATATGGAGGAAATCCAAGACCATTGTTACCCTCCCCAGGAGTGGTCGACCAACAAAGATCACTCCAAGAGCCAGGGCGTTGTAATAGTTGGTGAGGTCAACAAAGGACCCCAGTGTAAACTTTCTAAGCAACTGAAGGCCTCTCTCACATTGGCTAATGTTAATGTTCATGAGTCCACCATCAGAAGAAAAAAAAAACACTGAACAACAATGGTGTGCATGGCAGGGTTGCAAGGAGAAAGCCACTGCTCTCCAAAAAGAACATTGCTGCTCGTCTGCGGTTTGCTAAAAGATCACGTGGACGAGCCAGAAGGCTATTGGAAGAAGTTGTGTGGATGGATGAGACCAAAATAGAACTTTTGGTTTTTAAAGGAAAGTGTTATGTTTGAAGAAAGGAAAACACTGCCTTCCAGCATAAGAACCTTATCCCATCCTGTGAAACATGGTGTTGGGTAGTATCATGGTTGGGCCTGTTTTTGCTGCATCTGGGCCAGGACGGCTTGCCATCATTGATGGAACAATGAATTCTGAATGATATCAGAGAATTCTAAAGGAAAATGTCAGGACATCTGTCCATGAACTGAATTCTCAAGAGAAGGTGGGTCATGCAGCAAGACAGCGACCCTAAGCACACAAGCCGTTCTACCAAAGAATGGTTACAGAAGAGTAAAGTTAATGTTTTTGGAATGGCCAAGTCAAAGTCCTGACCTTAATCCAATTGAAATGCTGTGGAAGGACCTGAAGTGAGCAGCTAATGTGAGGAAACCCACCAACATCCCAGAGCTGAAGCTGTTCTGTATGGAGGAATGGACTGAAATTCCTCCAAGCCGGTGTGCAGGACTGATCAACAGCTACAGGAAACGTTTAGCTGCAGTTATTGCTGCACAGGGGGGTCACACCAGATACTGAAAGGGAAGGCTCACATATTTTTGTCTCATTTGTTTACCTGGGTTCTCTTTAACTACTGGTAGGACTTGTCATATTTATGCAGACATATAGAAAATTCTAAAGGGTTCACAAACTATCAAGCACCACTGTATGTATTCATAACGGCAGAATTTTTTTCTTAAAGCAAAATAGGCTTTAAAGCTGGCAATAAGCATACATTTATCCAGCCAAATGGAGGAAGCAGTCATAGCAAAGGTTAGGCAAAGCCATAATTATCTGTGCCTGAGTCCAGTGATCTAACAGAAAGCTAGAGAGAGTTTAAAGGAACACCAGAAAACCGTAGCCAGGATAACTGTAGAGCTGCAAATATTATGCTTTACATACGCTACCAGTCTAAGGTTTGGACATACCTGCCTTTAATGCATTTTTCTTGTTTTGTACAAACTCCCTAAGGTAATAAAGTAATACAAATCCACTAATTGATATCACGATGTGTATGCTGCTAGAGCTCTGTGAAGCCTTTATTTCAGCTGTAACCTGTGGCGAAGTTAACTGGCCGTATTAGGCTAATGACTCGCCTGCTTCAGCAAAGGTAGCACATGCTCTTCCCTTCCTGAGGTGATATTCAAAAGGGCCAGTTTGATCGTAGCATTTGATAGTTTTGGCCACTGCGCTTGTTGAAACTTTCAGAACGTTTGATATTTTCCTCATCCATCATTTCTTACAATAATTATGGATTGAGGTTTCTCTTTGCTTTAGTTCAGACGTGAGTGTAAATGGGGTATAACACCATACCTTACCTTAACGCGGCTGATGTTGACCCCGCTCATACTCCCACTGCGGTCAATCAGAAAGATAAACTCTCCTTGCATCCTCCTCAAGTCGGACGTCATGGACTGCAGGTCTGGGCAGAAGTTGAGCATGACCACAGGGTTGTGCAGTATGTCCTTATGGAGGCGTTTATGGATGATATCCACCTGTATATAGCATATATGCCATTTACATTTACAGCATTTAGCAGACGCCCTTATCCAGAGAGACTTACAACTGATACAATCTTTCAATCCAAGCAATTGTGGGTTAAGGGCCTTGCTCAAGGACCCAACAGTGGCAGCTTGGTACAGGTGGGATTTGAACCCTGGACCTTTTGGTCCATAGTCCAGTACCCTAACTGCTAAGCTACCACAGTCCCTATATAGCCAACAGCAGCGGTGTGAAAACTTGCGTAAAACTTGATTCATTTTAAACCTTTCTTTTCTTTTTCTTAACGTATTTAAAACGTGTAAACTATGATTGTGTGTGTAACCCCATCCATTATGGGGTTTACTTGCTTTGCTCCATGCTCTATTATTAGGGTGCCCAGACATCCCGGTTTTCCCAGAACAATCCCTTATTTCAGGTGTCCTGACGTATTCCAGCAGGATAACGTGCCGGGTCAAGCTCCAATCATCTCAACTGGCTTCTTGAACATGACAGTGAGTTCACTGTACTCAAATGGTCTACAGTCACCAGACTTCAAACCAAACTGTGTGACGCTCTCACGTGAATATGGACCAAAATCTTTGAGGAATGTTCCTGGCACCTCGTTGAATCTATGCCACGAACATTTAAGGTGGTTTTGAACGCAAAAGTGGTCCAGTACACTAATAAAGTGGCCGGGGAGTGTAGCTTTCATTATGACTTCAGTTATTCCGCCCAAGTAATCAGCAATTAGCCTTTTAAGAGATCACGTTATTCTTCGGTGTGCTACGTGTCTGTTTACGTCCGCTAACCGGCGCGAGAGTGGAGTTTTAAAGGAATTAGCGCACCCTGGGAAGGTGACACCTTTTTGTCATGATCCACTTTCTTCCGCAGTGTGCAGCCTCTCATCAGTCGCGTTTTGCAGTTTTGAGGCTTTCATTGTTCATGTAAATGTAATGAAAGGAAGAGGCACTTAATACTTCTGTTCTACTACCCTGCAGGCAGAAACACGGCGCGCACTGCACCGAAGACCTCGGGTGGTTTCCATAGAAACTCCTTTCATTTCTGCTCGTTTTTTCGGCTGAATGTTCTCAGCCTCCTGTTGAGGAACAACTGTCACTTACAGACCTAATTGCACCTGCCTTTGTGCACGAATATACCTCTGCCCTCGCGTTCAGTGTGCTGCGTTTCAAACGGAACGCCAGGAAATAAGCCATATATGGTCAATGCACAAAGTACAGGTAAGAAGGTAAATTGCCTTTCTCATTTGTTCGTCTCAAAGGAGCTTCGAACGTGAACTTTTCTGAATAGTTTGGCCCATCACGAACACATTGAAAGGTAAATAATTAGCAATTCATTGTTAGTATAAAGTACCTTGGAATCCCAAAAGTGGAGGTTCTAGGGGGGGCGAACAGGGGCCAGTGCCCCATGACAACAAGCTTGGCCCGCTCTGTCTCCCCACTAAATGAGGAGTGAGTTTTGCCACTCTTGCGAACACATGGCAACAATGCAGATTTAAGAGTAGAGGGTTATTGCCCCCTCTGACAGCCCCAGCCTGGCCCCCCAACTTCAAATGGTCTAGGACCATCACTGAATACCAAGATCTTACAGATTTTTGTGTGATAAAATCTCATTTAGGTACTCAGGTGCCGCAGAGACAAATTACCACATTACCACCGTGGATGATCACCCCTTGTGGAGCACCTTGCCAAACTTTTGCCTAAACTTTGGGAGTTCTCAGGAGTCATTTTGTCCTGTTCCCATCCACTTTAATTGTTTGTAAACTGGCAATGTTGGACGTTTTGATCATACTGTGAAGAACTTCAAGAACTGACAACCCTGACCATATTCTAAATGTCTGAACAAAAAAACGCTTAAAATTGCAAAATATGGAACTTTTAATGGTCCTAACAACAAATCATTGGTCAGAGAATTAGCAAGAATATGAGACCTGTGCGCTCATTTGCTCTTCACAGCTCATTGCTAAAGGGAACTGTTGAGGTGGAAAAGCTACAGTAGAAACAGGAAAATTCTCAGAAAGTCTTCTGTAGATTTTAATGTTTGATGTAAAACTCAAACTAGCACATATCTTGGTGTTCAAAATCTTTCAAAATATCCTGATTTGAACCCTATAGAGAATACCTGTAAACACAAACTAACTGGGAAACATTTTTCAACCACTGCTCAACTGTTTGTAGCCACTGAGTGGAACAACACTGGTGTTGAAGATTTGGGTTTGGCCCATTTTTGCATAGCAGTGTACAGCTGGACAACATTCAGCCAGACTGAAATGTCTTTCATAAATTAAATGTGGGTTTTGGCTCAGCCTCCAAATGCCATTTTTGGCAGACCTTTGTGTGTCTAAACTCATCTCTGTTATAGGATTGTATGATGTCTGGGCTGTTACTGTGTTTAATTAGTTCTGACTGTCCGCTTAGAGCAGTGGTTCTCAAAGTGGGGGGCATGGAGGTATTGCGGGGTGGTGTTTGGTAAATAATGCATGTCACTTGTAACAATTACACTCAATGTTATCGCATTGTTTTGTTCAATAAGGAGTTGCAGTTTGGTCATCATGTCTCATCTCCAAAGCGACCATCTACCATCACCTTAGAAGAATTGCTTGAACTGTCATTGTCTCTATCTCTTACCATCTTTTCATTGCTGGAGTCCTTCTTCATGGCCTTGATGTAGTCGCTCCTGCCCTTCAAATGTTCGTCGTACTCTTCTGCGGTCATATCTCCGTCCTCAATAAGAACATGAGGCAGGTGAGGCTCTAGAAAACAAAATAGAGGAGCCAGATCACTGTCTCCAAACTCTTTGGTTAAATATGATTACTTAAACAGGGCGCTTAAGGTCCATCATGCCCTGGAGGAGTCATTCATTAGGCTGCTAAGAATGATCTCTGCTACTCTACATCTAATTGAACACATGAGCCACTTAATCAGGTAGTTAAAGGAACGCTGCAGTGCTCTTTTGAACGTCCTTTTTATTCGGCACACGTTTGAGTTCAAGTCTCAGACGCAGTTGGCTGTATCTGAAGGATGGAAGGTACAGCGAAGTTTACATTTCTCTGCTGCCAAAATGGCAAGACTACTGACTAATCAAGGCACTGGGAGAAGTGGTGGATGGGTACGTTCCTTCATTTACATTTACGGCATTTTCAGATGCTCTTATCCAGAGCAACTTACAGTCTTACAATCCTAGCAATTGTGGATTAAGGGCCTTGCTGAAATACCCAACATTGGCAGCTTGGCAGTGTAATATTGTATAGAGGTCAAGTCAAGTCAAGTCAAGTCAGATTTATTTCGATAGCGCTTTTTACAATGGAGCATTTTCTCAAAGCAACTTTACAATTTTACATTATCTTCTAATATCTAAGGCTAATCCCAAATTGAGCAAGCCTAGGGCAACAGTGGCAAGGAAAAACTCCCTAAGCGTTACGAGGAAGAAACCTTTGGAGGACCAGGACTCAAAAAGGGACCCAACCTCCTTGGATGGCGTAGATGATAAATGTAAGAACGAAACTAATTTATCCAAACAAATAAGTCTACACAGTCACTCTAGGATCTTGAGTCTAAGCAAGAAAGTCCTTGGCGGCACTCGCTGGCCTGTTCCACTTGTCTTCTTACCACCAGCTTGTTTGACACTAGCCATTTAGCCATCTTGAACTCCTCTCAACGGTATTTCAAAACCTGGTGTTCACTTTCTCTGAACGCTTTCCTAAAGTGCATTCCGATATTCCTCTCACTGAAAATCTCAAACACATTTCTGTAGTCAAGGTCCTGAGTGAATGTGAAGTCTGACTGTATAATAGCGAGGCGTACGTGGTACTGAATAAGTCTGCGACTCGTTGATTACACAATTTGTAATGTGAATAACGCTGAAGTGGTCGGCTCCAAACAGCTACGGGGTGAGTTAGAACATTGATATCTATCTAACACTGCTTTTATCTGGTCAGGGTCGCGGTGGTTTCTGCGCTTATCCCTGGGGTGCAGTAAGTGGCCATATCGGCATTATTAGTTCAATACACAGAGTCATTTTAGGACCTTGAGTCCTTGGCAGAAAAGTCCTTGGCGGCACGTCATCCCCTGCCAACTGGAGGACGGAGAGAGTTAGTGCCGTCTGGTGTGGCAGAAGCCCTCTTGTGGTTAGCATACGCTGCTCTAAATTACCTCTAAGAAAGGTAGAGGGTCAGATCCCATAGAGGGGCCAAGGACTCCTGTTCCAGTATGGCATCAGGTCACATCGTGACAGATAAGGTGCTGTTGATTTTAATTTCTAAATTTGTTTTGGGTCCATTTCGTATGTGAAATGATTTGAATGTGTTTTGGGGTTTTTTGTGGGTGGCACAGTGGTGTAGCGGTTAGCATACATCATTATAGGTGTAATCAAACAATCATTTGGGACATTTGATTGGACTTTGAGCAAGTTCAAACGGCCTTCCGGAGCCAATGAAGACTGAGTTCCGAGGTTCATCCATTGGTAGCTCATATATAACAATAAGTCTACATAAACAAACACAGGCAACAGACCAGATCGTACTGTAGCACCTTTCGAAATAACATTATGTTGCCCAGCTAGTCCAATTTCTAATCAAACTGCTATTGTGAAGTTGAACAGAACTTCAACAACAGCAGCTACTACACAGCTATTCCAGACAGAACCAGAAATCTCTGTGGAAGGGTTGCTGTGGAATTCTTCGTATCAGATACACAGTTCAGGCTCTCGCTGGAGACATTTATTTGCTCTCAGTGTGGCTGCTCAGCATGAAGCGTGATGCGTCTAAGACCGGTGCACAAACACAGTCTATCGAATTCTGATGTGCTGCAGCCCAACTGAAAGAGGGAGTGCCGATTTTATTTCTACCTCAGCGAGTCGTGAGATAGAGGTCAAGAAGGGCAGGTGACAGGGGAGGAATGAGGATTAGAGGAAGGAAGGAAGACAAGAAAGAGCGGGCGTCATGCTCAGGGTAGCCTGGAGGTGTCGAGCAGCCTACACCGTGAGGGAGGGGGTGATGATGGGCCGTGGCGTGATGTTACAGATATTCAGATCGAATATCCAGCCAGGGGTGTGAATGTGCGGGAGGATTAAGAAGGAAAGCGACAAACCTTCAGACTGCTTTTGCTTCACAGATGTAAAGGTACAACGAAAACAGGGCAGACGAGTCAGGATTATCTAACAGCAGCAGTGGCAATGAAGGGGCATTAGGGATGCTGCGTAGGTGGTGGCGTTCCGCTCGCGTTTTCAGCGGTATCTTTTTGTGCACTTACGCATTGTTTGCATGCACTTTTCTTGTGAAAATACCCTTTTAGCTTTACATGACAATAGCATACAAAATGATTGTGTGACTATAATGTCCTATTTCACAGAATGTAAAGCAGTCCTGAAAGGGCACATATTGTATACAGCATATACAGTGCTGTGTGTGATGCACACTAGCTAGTTAGCTTAAGTCAGATAATGACAGTGGAATTAGACACACCAATCAGGAATATGGAATAAGTCATGAGGACACATGCAGCCATAAGTGGTCAGGGATTTCAGAGAGCGTTGTGCGAGCCTATATTCTCCCGCGACTTGTTGCATGAGGCAATAGACGCTTCCAGCAGTGACTAGACAGCATGCTGCCTGATAGCCGGCCAATTCACACTTCCATTAAAATAAGCTGGGAGCGTAGCTGAATTGCATTACACAGGTAATGGTGCACGGCAAGCACCACAACCGCTCTCGGTTGCTTTGAAAGCCTTTAGTAGCGTAGAGACGTCATGGTTAGTGAACTCCTTGGAGTTCATCCTTCAAACACCTTCATGGCGTCCCATCAGGAGACTGTATTAATGAGCAAGAAAATAAACAGGACAAGCAACCCTGCTGAAGAGCGTATTCGCAAACAAATAACACCATCTGCACGCCGAGATCACAAGCTGTTTGCGCAGCTGTCTACGCATTCGAAACGTGGAGTCTGGACAGTCGTTGTATGAAGAAAAAAAAGAAATCTTTCATAGTTCTTACAAATAATACTTTCTTTTCAAGAACGTACTAGAGCCACATGTGCACCAGCGATTACTCTGAGCTGTGATGTTGTAATATGGCCAGTTATAGCAAAGCAACACGAGGACAAACCTAAGGTCCTTGTAGTGTAACGCACACTCTTCCTTTTACCCAAGGAACCCATCTGTCATCAGCGTGATATGAAGGAACGATATCTGTGCATGCTAATGGAAGCAGATGTATTACTAAATTGATGCCTTTCCAAATGCCTGTCTGTAAAAGCCTTGTTGCTGGACAATGTGGCTGTCATCATATCAGACTGATCATTCACTAGTATAGATTGTATAAAACGTTATGGGCCTACAGTACCAACAGGATCTTCTCTGGCAACTTTCTAAGGGTGCAGTGTGTGCTTGTTTGGTACACACCGCTCGGATAGATGAGGATCTCCACAGGACAGTCGTAGGTGTATTTGTCAGCCAGGGTGACCACAATGCTGGTGGCAGACCGGGCAGACGGGTCTGCGTCGGCCCTGATCGCGTGAGAGGGGCTTTCCACACCTGAAAAGGAAATATGTAGCCTAACATTAGCTATAAGAACATGATGCCCTTTATCCTGTTTGTGACGCCAATAGCTGGACGCTATTAAAGGGTAACACAGACTCACCCATTTACTCACTCACACTTAGGGGCAATAGGGCTGGATTTTGGAAAGGAGACGAAGAGGGAACCAAAGTATCTGAGGGAAGCCACATGTACACATGTACCCATGCCACACGTGGGAGTTGATTATCACTCGGGGCCATGTTAAAGTCCCTAACAAATTACAGTCTGTTTTCAATCATCAGTTCATCCTTTTTAAACAGTGTCCACCTTCATCCATCAATCCATCCCATCCTTTAATTGCACTAATCCATCAAATCCATTCAACATTCCACCATCCATACATTCTGACCGGCCAGTAGATATGGTCCTCTGATCTCCAGTTGAAAGTTGAACTCATAGTCGATGGAGTTGATAGACTCTTCTTCCAATAGCCAGTTCAGGCACAGCTGGTTGTTCAAGCACATCTGCTCATGAGAACCCAGGGCACACTGGTGTCTGTCTCTTCTGAGCCAGAGAACAAAAACAAATCTATCACTGCTTAGTCTTCTTGACATCAACATGACATTTACAACCTGTTTAACAATCCAGATTTGACTGGTAGATAAATACTGGGTACGTCTAGAATGAATCAGTCTTTGTCAGAGAAGGCAAGCATGCATGACTAAGGACTGACTGATGAGAAAATGATCACTGTTAAAATGTCTCGGGCTTGCCCTACCTGCTCGAGTTGTCCTCACCAAAAATGCCACGTGTACATTATTAGCGAAGACCTGACTGATGGGAAAAGAACAAAATGATAGCTAGGGAAAATGTCCTACTTCCTGATTGCGTTAGGAGAGAAGACCTGCTCCTCTTTAACGGACCGCTGGACCTTTGGGGTGCAGACAGGAGGAGAGGAGACACGGACGCCTCCATTTGGAAGAGTGGAGAGCTCAGAGGATGTACTGACCAACACGTTGACGGTCTCCAGAGGGGGGATGACCCCTAAGTTCACCACCAGTACCAACCTCTCCAAGTCCTCATCAAGCAGCACAAGACCTGTGGAGCAATCACAAATGGTACGCTCAGGGTCTAATCAAGACCGCGTAATCAATTTGATGTGATCTTCTGTGTGGGAATGAAGTGGAGTCACTGCCATGGGGATAAGAGCAGAAAGTCTTATGATGAGAGGGTTTAAGTGGAATTACTCGACCCTTCGTCCTTATTTCGGTATTCATTGGTTACAGATCAGTATTTTGGTATTCATTGGCTAGAGATACTTTACTATTTGAAATTCTGATTCAGATTCTGAAGGGCACTTTAAAGACACATTGAAAGAACACACTGAAAAGGTGCATTGGCTCGCCGTGTTGGACTAGTTTCACCCATCCCAATTCTAAAATGAGAGTCATGCAAAGGGAAACTCTAGCAGAATAATGCGATAAAGAAATCCCACCACTGCCACCATGCAGAGCTCCGTTGGTCACCGTCCTGCAGTCAAAATAGCAGTCGTCAATTTTCGTCTTGTCTTTGACCTGCACTGTTATTATCTGGCTGCCGATCATGGCCTCGAAGCCCACCACAATTGAGCCTTCCTCCAAGGGGTATATGAAGATACCTTAGAAAAAGAAAAAAGCACCAAGGATAATTATGTGAAAGCAAATGAATGCAGGAATTATGTGAAAGGAAATTGCAGTGTGATGGTTAGGTGGTGTGAAAATGCAGCCGTGTGATGATTGGAAAGTTTCCCTTTCATATTCTTTGAAAGTTTTCTAGTCGTTCTAAAACTAGGGCAACATCGTTCATCCTGATTCCTTGCTTGCTTGTCACAGACCAATGTTTTACTGCTACTACGGGTGATAGCAACAAGCTTTCTCCAGACAGTTAGAGACTGCAAGAAAAATGGTAACAGTCTGCCAGGAAGAAGTTTGTGGCCCCTTAGGGTTTTGCTAACCCAGACTACTTATTTAAGAGCAGCTCAAAGCAACTGCCTGCCAGTGTGGAGTCCTAATATCCAACGAGTAGATAAATGAATAGGACCGGCAAACCAGCCAGTTAACTGGCGCCTCAGAGAATTGACTTCGGCATATAAAGTCCACTTTTGATCCGTGATTGATCAACCTGTGACAAGTTTTTCAAAGCAAGTTTGCTGTGGTCGTCCGTGCGTGATTTTTCAATTATTTGGTTTGTGTGTGTGCGCAGACAGAGACCAGTCTCACCTTCAATGGGGTGATCCTCTATATTTTCATACGTCATGGAGGCCGTCATCGCCAGGGTGTACCCCCTGACACAGGAAGTGATGTCAGAGACGCTAAGCGGCAAGGCACTGCGCTTGGCCTTGTTAATCAGGCCTGGCATGGCTGCAGGTTGCCAGGTGCTCTCACACACGCACTGAGCTATTCAGGGTCTCTAAAAACACAAATCACCAACACAGACAGCATGGCATACTAGAAGTTAGTAACACTTTGATCTTAATTTCATTTCAGATAACTCCAATATTTTATTCACGCCTACACGTAATGAAACTTATATACTTCTATACTAAGACTAAGTGACCATGGATGGAAAGAGTGATACTGGTTTCCACCACCAGGGACCGTTGTGACTGGGTGGCTTTAGTGACCGGGTGAACTAGTGCTCCTAAATGGAGCAGGGGGAAGAGGTAGGAAAGGGATCAAGTCCAAAATGCCATCTATAAACACTGGGATAATAAAAAATGATCCCAAGCAACAAGCTAAGGCTGAGATCGTTCTTTCGATCTCCTAAACTCAAATGATAGTAAATACTTTTCTTTCTTTAGCATCAGCTTTCAGTGCACAATATTCCCCCCTTTGGCATTTAAACGTAATACCCCTTGTGATCCATTACTACATTTTACTACTTCTTGCAAAATGTAATGGGGAGTATGTTACGTCTCTTTACGTCCTGGAAAAAAGTAATCCCATTACTCAGTGTACATCCGAATTACTCTCTGAAATCAAGAAAGTACAAGGATAACAGCCAATAGTCCTTTAAATGCTTTACTAAAGAAAAAATTATATTTATTCATTCATTTTCTTAACGGCTTAATCCTGATCAGGGACGCAGGAAAGCCGGTGCCTAGTCGGCGGCACAGGGTGCAAACAAATAATATTCATATTCAAATTCAAATCATTGCACTAATGCATGGTGCTTCGACTAGTGTTTTTGTAAGGTCTTAAAATATAATCGATTAATGTTTGCAGAAGTATAGCTTGAGTTCAATTCTATTATCTAATATTTGGAAAATCACAAATTCGGAAATTCAATATTAAAATGCATAGAGTGAATAACACTGCACTGAGAGTGTCTTCCATTATTATTAATGTTGTCCATAAGTTAATTTGTCTGGAATCACCTCTAGCACCAAAAGCATTGAATCATCTCTTTATTAAAATACAGCCAGAAGATACAGGAAATGTTTATACAGTATTAAATAAAAAATCTAAGTAGACATAGGCTATAGGGTGAAGTGGCAAGTATTTAGTATTTAGCTCCCCTTAGACTTGAGCAGCAGCAGCATCTGGGAGCTTCATTGGGATGGCAAGTTGACTTCTAAAGTCTGAAGAAGCTTGATCAGGAATGGCCTTTTTGGAAGGGTAGAAGCCAAGAAACCACTTTTTCATAAGGGGAACAGGGTGAAAAGGTTACGATGTGCTAAAGCAAACAAAGACTGGGATGAAGATCAGTGCAAAAGTGGATTATGGAATGACGAATCCAAGTCTAAAATTTTTGGACTCAATCTCGACAATATGTTGTACATGGTCATTATATGATTGCTAAAACAACAAACCGAATAGTGACCTAAGACTTTTGCACAGTACTGTACTGTACTATGCTGCCTTACTGAGTAGACCATTCTTAATTGAAATCAGATTTTACCATAGAATCAGGCATCTGTTTTGGAGAGGATCCCTTCCCAGTTAGGAACCTGGCAGTGATGAGACTCTGGCCAGAAAACGAACGCTTTTCAAATGCACAATCTGCCTGACAGACCTCACCTCACCAGAGGTGGGATACAAACCATATGTATTCTGTCTCACGCACCATAAACTAAAGCTTCATGCAAAAGGCTCCGGTGCTCCTGCTCAAATTCTATGCTTTGTTGAATCTCAAAATCTCAAAAAAACACGGCTGCTGCAGAAGGACGGCACGGTGGTGCAGTGGTTAGCACTGGTTTATGGTGTGTAGAATCATATCTAAGTGACGGATATCCAATTCCACCGGACCACCAGACCAATAACCCACCTGTCCTGATACTCTGGAAGCTTGAGCAGTGGAAGCCAGGTTCGTATGATTTATATCCCACTTCTAGTGAGGTGAGGTCTGTCAGGCATTCGTTTTCTGGCCAAAGAATCTCGTCACTGCCAGGATCTGAACTGGGAAGGAATCCTTTCCAAAACAGATGCCTGATTATATGGTAAAATCTGATTTAAATTATGAATGGTCTACTTAAGCAGTATAGGACTGTACAGTACTGTGCAAAAGTGTTAGGCCACCGTTTGATTTGTTGTTTTAGCAATCATATAATGACCATGTGTAACATATTGTTGATACTGAGTCCAAAAATTTTAGACTTGGAATCATCATTCCATAATCTGCTTTTGCACTGATCCTCATTCCAATCTTTGTTTGCTCACAGCTCTGAGATCACAGGTTCGATCCTGACTCTGGTCTCCTCCTGTGTGGAGTTTGCATGTTCTTCGCATGGGTCTACTCCGGTTTCCTCCCACAGTCCAAAGACGTGTGTTAGGATAATTGGGGTTTCTAAAGTGCCCCTTAGAGTGTGAGTGTGTGTGCCCTGTGATGGATTGGTGCCCTGTCTAGGGTTTTCATGCCCTGTGTCGCCGGCTGGGCACCGACTTTCCTGCAGCCCTGTCAAGGATAAGCGAATAAGAAAGTGAATGAATGAACCTCTGCAGAAGGTTTGGATTCCCAAAATATTAACCCATTAAAAATCTGAAATATTTCTATGCTACATCTGTCCAGGTGTACAGGCAGCTGACATCGAATAGCGAACGTGTCAGTGAGGGCAGAAAAGCTTTTGTGGCGAACTTCCTGTCAGGACAGCCTTTTGAAAGCTGATTTGATTACAACAAGGACATGGACGTAATGACTGTGCCAGAACAGAGCGAGAGATTAGATCTTTCTGACCTCACAGGCAACATCAGGATCCGATCCAACTTCCACTTGCAGCCATTTATAATGGATGCAGAGGAAGCATTGCATTACATTAGGCTTTGGCACGTCGCTATATAGTGATGGCAATGAGAAGCCCGAGCAAGTTCATGCCAAGACTGCCATCATGTGTCTGCAGGGAGGGAGTCCAAAGCAAAACCAGATGTTTCTTAATTCATACAACATACCGCGAGTGGACGAAAGTCCAGCCAGACAGCCTTTTCAGCCCTCCTGTCAGGGTGAGCTCTCCAGTCATCGGTGGTTAAATCCGGACAAACTGCAACTGAATCTGTTCCAGATATTCTAACCAAGCCTTTCCTGAGCTGTCTCTGTCCAAACTGATGCTTCAGGCAGGCTGATTTGAAACCAGGTTACGTGGAACGCTGGACATCTCACATGCCTGTCAGTTCAGGGTCTAATGAGAGAGCGAGATTGCCCAGCAGACCGCTACCTCTATCAGTTCTACCATCATTCAAGCTCACACTGCATTTGGTGTCGCATAGCAGAAGGCTTCCACCTGTTGATCTGCATAATGGAACTGATCACACCAGCCACACATCGGTCACATCTCAGAATTTTGCAATTGAGGTCTGATCAAAGTTCTGAGTAAAACCCGTCCACGCTGCAATTCGCACACAATTAAAAAAGCATCAAGCGTCAGTCTTACCTCACATTGGTGTGCGCTCTATGCGAGGAACCTTTTCTTCTTGCCTATTTTTGAAGGACTTGTTGCGTTCCACCTTCCCTCTGCCTGCCCTGCTTTTTACCTCTCGCTCAGGCAAGGAAAGAGAAGCTGTCACAGGTAAGTCTGATCCCTCTGAATTGAAGCAACCCCTGGCACCAGCAAGACAAGTGAGCAAAACAAGAGAGAGAGGGAGAGGGAGAGGGAGAGACGTCTGCGTGTGAGCAACAGCTGCAGTCACACTAATGCAGCCAGCCAGCACAGCAACATGTGGTTATAAAAAGTAGCTCTCCGTCTCTGGCTGGAGTTGGGAGGTGTGATGCGGAGTGGTGGAGGGGGGAGATGGAGCAGGAGGATGTGCGTCTCATTCAACAGCTGAACGTCTCCTGACTACTCCATCCCTCACCTCAGCACCACCTCCTGCACCCTCCTCCCCCGCGCAGGACGCAATCAGCGATGAGGCTATTCGCGTGTCCTTTCTGATGCATCAGGCTCCAAATGAGATGCAGCAGCATGCATGGGGAGCCTGCATCTGTTGTGGAACAGAGGTCCCAACGTTTTGGTCTGATCTGTATTGTTTTGTCTGTTTTCTTCACTATTTTGATTTGTTTTTCTTTTATGCCCTGGTAGGGGGGTCATCCGATGCATCTGCTTTTGCACAGAAGGTAACCATGACAATCAATATGGAGCTGCTAGAGCATCTTAAGACAACAGGTTGCTGTATGTGTGTGTGCTTATCTCAGCTTTCACAATTGAATTAAACCTCACTCTGTCCTCACTCCCCCTCCTAATTACAGCCCACACGTTTTTCATACTTTGCCGGCCTTTTATAGGACACACGTTGGGATTCCTACCCTTTCATCATCGGCAGCAAACATCTTCACCAGACATGAGATGATTAGCTGTGGCACCAGCAGCCGGCCTCTGCCATGCATCTCTACATCTCATTACATCTCAGTACTGTGGTGATGGTTTTTTCTGCAAATTACATATTCTTATACGTGATTACAAGCAAGCAGCTTGGTGAACGTCTCGGTCGAAATCTACAGGTGATAATAGGGAGTGGGTTCACCTTTGCTGCTGTAAGTGCCTCTACACTTCTGGAAGGCTTTAGTCTGGATTCAAAGTGGGACTGCACTTATCTGTTAGAGCATTTATGGTTAACTTAAGAGTTTGCATTCCAGTTCATCCGTGCCTTCGCCAAACCCAGATTCATCCATAGTGCTGTCAGATTGTGAAGCATGTTCAGTTTGTCTATAACAGGGGTGTCCAAAGTCCGGCCCTAAGGCCAAATGTGGCCTGCGGAGAGATTTTAATTGGCCCGTGCCATCACTCTTAAGAATACATGAGTAGGGGCCTGTCAGTACATTGCATTTTTCTTTTCAGCTGATGGTATCAACAATATGTAAATGGCTTAAACAAAAACCTCCATGAGGTCCAGTCTGACTGGACAGGCCACTTTCATGTAACAGTTACAGCTGTCAAATCAGACCTAAGGCATATAATGCAGTCGAGGGCGCAACACCACCCTCACCTTATCCAATACAATCTTTCAGTCCAAGCAATTGGGGGTTAAGTGCCTTGTCCAATTGCCCAAGACTGGCAGCTTGGCTGAAGTGGGATATGAGCGCAGGTCCTTGTAGTCCAGTGTCAAGTACCTTAACTGCTATAATCTATAAAATGAGACAAAATGAGAAAAAAAATCACATTGTAGTATTTTTAAAGAATTTATTTGTAAATCATGGTGGAAAATAAGTATTTGGTCTCCCACAAACAAGCAAGATTTCTGGCTCTCACAGACTTGTAACTTCTTCTATAAGAAGCTCTTCTGTCCTCCACTCTTTACCTGTATTAATGACACCTGTTTGACCTCGAAATCTGTAATATAAAAGACACCTGTCCACAGCCTCAAACAGTCAGACTCTAAACTCAACCATGGCCAAGACCAAAGAGCTGTCGAAGAACAACTGGAAGAAAATTGTAGACTTGCACCAGGCTGGGAAGAGTGAATCTACAATAGGCAGAGAGGTTGGTGTGAATAAATGAACTGTGGGAGCAATGGAAGACATAGAAGACCATTGATAATCTCCCTCGATCTGGCTCCACGCAAGATCTCATCCTGTGGGGTCAAAATGATCATGGGAACGGTGAGCAAAAATCCCAGAACTACATGGAAGGGACCTGATGAATGACCTGCAGAGAGCTGGGACCAAAGTAACAAAGGCTACCATCAGTAACACGCTACGCCGAGAGGGACTCAGATCCTGCAGTGCCAGGCGTGTACCCCTGCTTAAGCCAGTATATGTCCAGGCCCGTCTGAAGTTTTTCAGAGAGCATATGGATGATCCAGAAGAGGATTGGGAAAATATCATGTGGTCAGATGAAACAAAATAGAACTTTTTTTGGTCAAAAAACTCAACTTGTCGTGTTTTGGAGGAAGAAGAATGCTGAGTTCCATCCCAAGAACACCATACCTACTGTGAAGCATGGGGGTGGAAACCTCATGCTTTGGGGCTGTTTTTCTGCAAAGGGGACTGGACGAATTATCTGTTATTTCCTGGATTTTTTTTCTCATTTTCTCTCTCATAGTTTAAGTGTACCTCTGATGAAAATTACAGACCTCTTTCTAAGAATCTTTCTAAGTAGGAGAACTTGCACACCCAGTGGCTGACTAAACACTTTTTTGCCCCACTGTATCAAAGAAGAGTTTGTGTGCTGACATTATTTACGAAGGCAAGTTGAAACTGCTTAATGTGTTCTAACCAAAGACAGAAGATTGTTTGAATCCTTCAGCACACAGTGGCTTCATTCTGTTATCTTGTTTGGTGTACTGCCTCAGGTCAAGCTGTTGTTGCTCATTAACTGAATAAAAGAAATGCAGTTGACCGGGGCAGCTTTTCTAGAAGGGCAGACTTTGGGCAAACTGAATTTATCCTGTGACAATGCCACGTTCAGTGACAGTCAGTGAGCCAAACCCATCAAAGTAAAGTCAGAACGCAGAAAAATTAAGCTTTACAAATACAAATATTGTGAAATGCAATCCCTGTTCTTATTACTGAGGACATAAAAAAGAATAACCTCATATAGAGACAACTTGTGTAGATGTCTTACAGCTCCAGTGCTGCATTTGATCCAGTTGTTGTCTGTGGGATTTTGGCATCTTTTCTCTTTTCTCCCACCTCAGAAAAACTCAACAGTGGGTGAATTAGCTAATCCAAATTGTACCTAGATGTGTGTGAATGAGTGTGTGATGCTCTGTAATGGACTGCTGCCCAGACCATGAGCACAAACAGGCAAAAGAAACACACTTAGCTAATTCAACATGACAGGCTTCAGAGGAAAGCAAGTTTGTGCTGTCTCTAAAGTCTGCATGTGTCGTGCAATGGGTTGGCACAGTGAACAGGGGTGGTTTTCTGTCGGGTACAGTTGTGCCCCACAACCCTGAATTGGTTAAAGGGGTATGGAAAGTCAGTGAGTGACTGTGAGTTAGTGCATGAGGGACTGTGGTGACTTGCGGTTAAAGTATTTTACTGTGGACCAGAAGGTTCAGTGTTCAAATCCAAACTTTGCTACTGCTGGGTTCTTGAGCAAGGCCCTCAAACCCATAATTGTTTGGAGTGAAAGACTGTCAGTTGTAAGTAGCTCATAAGAGTGTTTGCTAAGTGCTTACATATAATAGAAGTGTTTTCTTATGGGATGCTGGGCCATGGACCTGGTCACACAACATGGTCCAATGATCTCGATAAATGTTTCTCTGGTTGTCTAATTTTGCTGTAAAAACGACATAAACCGAGATCATGTGGAAAACAATAAAGAAAACCGTGAATCCATGGCTCTTTGATGCTAACGGTTGGCTCTGTTTTGACTGGACCCCACATTTTAGCCTAAATAAAAAGTCTCATCCACGATGCTCTACACTGTCATTAATCTCACTTTATTCCTCAGGAAATTATTGCACACAAACCTAAAAAAGTACTTTTAATGATACTTCTAAGAGGCAAATGGGATTTTTCGTTTAGCAGCAGGTTGTTCACATGTAGGAATGAGTTCAGTCTTCTTAGTTTCCTGGAAACAGACGGACAGGTGAAGCGGGAGCAACTGTTAGTGAGGATCTCAAAAACTTTAGACGCCATTTGAAAAGTGTTTTTATTTGTTAAACGGTCAGATATGGCGACTGACTCGTGGGCACGGAGTGTCGACCAGCAAGATACGTCAAAATTGGTGAGACAGTTGTTTCAGGATTGTGTTTTATCCCGCTGTTTGTGCTAAAGGCTTAGCGCATCGCACGTGCATGTTACATTTCGGTTTATTTGATTTAAGAGCGAGTTTACATTTAGCAGTGTTGGTTTTAAAATTTAAAGATAATAAAGTTATCGTATTACATGGCTCTTCCGTCTGTTTTTGTTCGTTTTTCGTGTTTTTGGTGTGAATACTGAAGCCAAACGTGGTGTGTTCAAATATTCATTATCTTAACCGCTTAATCCAAGCCAGGTTCGCGGGAAATATTTTTAAACGAATAAAAAAAATGATATAAAGGTCTATGACAACATGATGAGTCAGTTTATTAAGCTTAATGTAAGGTAAGAAATTCAACCGTACAGGAAGCTCCTCAAAAACAGTACAAAACTAGGCACCCATAAGACATTATGGAGCTTCTATAACTTGATGACTTTCATCTAGATGTGGGAACATGACCACAAGGATCCGCTTCCACATAACAGCCTGGAAAAATCATGGAAAATTAAGTCTATTCCAGACCGGGATCCATTTTTGAAGTGTCTTTTTGATTTATTTGGAGGTTAACCGATTGAAGTTCATCAGGAGTTTCATTTTTCAATAAAACATGTTGGTATTGCAGAAACATGGTGCTTCAGTCCATATATGGAACCTTATTTTAGCCACACTCCTACATTTTAGAGCTGGTAGTGAAACTGACTAGTGATTTTTTTTTGTATTTAAAATTAAAGTGTTTTTTTGTGTACAGCTGTTGACAGCTGCATTGCTATCCACATACTGGCCTGGCTGTAGAGATGTGCTCAAAATGTGCTAAAATTGTCAGGTCCAAAACATTCGGTCAAGTGTTGGGAAAGGAACAAACATTTAAAATGTTTAACAACACAATATGAAGACTGACTGCAGATTTACTAGCTATGAGAACCTTAGATAAGCCTGCATTCATTTCCCTTTTTCAAACAGTTTGGAGGGCTGCGGATTAGAGAAAGCCGGTTCACGCCGAGACCTGAAACAATTGGTAATCACATTTTCAGGCTGTATGTCTAGAAAACATGGATAAGTCTGTTCATTTCTGTGCAGTATCACTAAGGGTTTGTTTTTTCTTCTACAGCTGCAGCACAGTCTGATGAAAACGCTAACAAATGTGTTGAAGATAAAGGTTGGTGTTACTTCTGGCCCGTGCTGTTTCAGTATCTCTTATGATATAATATTGGATTGCTAAGAATATGTTTGTCCTGTATCTACTGATGGCTAAAAATGATCTTGATTGATGTGTGTATGCAGAACAGTAATGTAAAATGTACTGCTTACTTGATTAAATCTCAGTCTTTTAAGTTCCGCTTTATCATTGTTTGACCTCATGATGCTGTATGTGTAAAAATAATTAAAAAGTAATCAAATGTACTGTTTTCTGTTTCTTTTTGTTTTAAGCTGGCATTCAAACGTTTGGACACAGTTTCTTGTCGATGCTGAAAGCCATGATTCTTTATATAGTAGACCCTCATTGATGGTTTTGCGTTGTTGTGTTGTAGAGGACAAAGCTGCACAGTCTCTCCTGAATAAATTAATCAGGAACAGCCTCGTCAACAACACGAACCAGGTGGAGGTTCTGCAGAGGGATCCGAATTCACCGCTCTACTCGGTCAAGACGTTTGAGGAGCTGCGGCTGTCAGTACTAACGCAGGCATCTTTGGAAAGATAATTGTCCCATAATGGTCTTCTGTTCTCTGAGTTTTTCTTTCCATTGTTAGCTTGTCTCCTTCAAGAAATCTGTGGAGATCTTTCTTGTTAAAATCTCCATAACCCCTTTCTCACTCCTCATTACAGGAAATCTGAGCTTCTCAAAGGAGTCTATGGAATGGGGTTCAACAGACCGTCCAAAATCCAGGAGAACGCCCTGCCTATGATGCTGGCCGAACCGTAAGTACAGTTTCTGCCCATACTGTTGGTTTTAAACCTATGGATGCTCTTTAACTGCTGAGCTGGTCTCGTATTCCCAAAGGACTTCCCAAAGGAAGTTGTGGTGATTCCTGCATTATAATTGGAACAGTTCAGGCTGTACTGGGACTAGGAGTCTCTATAGATCCTTTTTTAGTTTGTGTTCACACTTGTTAGGTTGGATTCAATCAAAATGAACCCTGGTGCAATAGTGCTGTTCGTTTGAACCCAACCTTGGTGCGCAAACAAGCAGACCGAGAATCTCTGAAACTTGGATCTGGGTCTCCTTCCAAATGAATGAACGCAGCACGACAAACCAGCGTTGCAAGAAGCGATCCTTAAAACTTAATTCAACGTAACAGACTCACTTTATTAGGTACGCCTGTTCAACAGTTAATGCAACAGTATTGTTTTCCGCTTTGTTCTGGACCGAGGGAACTGAACTGCAAGGATAAGCGTAGTGTTAGTGTGTGTTCTGTCTGGTTCCAGACCTCAGAACCTGATTGCCCAGTCTCAGTCTGGCACAGGGAAGACTGCCGCATTCGTACTGGCCATGCTGAGCCACGTGAACCCGGCAGACAAGTGGACCCAGGTGAGCAGGAGCAGACGTTTCCTCACATTGACCTCGTGTTGTGCCGGCCTTACACTGAATGTATGGTATTGTTTTTGAATCGAACAATATAGCACTTTTTACAATGGAGCATCTTCTCAAAGCAGCTTTACAGTGTCTTATCTTCTGTTGTCTAAGGCCAGTCTTAAATTGAGCAAACCTAGGGCGACAGTGGAGAGGAAAAATCTTGTGAGAAAAAGTAAGAACTCAAATGGACCCAAACTGCAATGTAGTAATAAATGCAGTAATTAGAATAGAGTAAATGTAACATTCTGAGTATCATAAGATGGAGAATCTAAAACTATAGCATATAATTCAGTAGTGTAAATCAATCAAATTGAATATAATAACACAAAAGTATGCCCATCAGCACTATATAGTCCAGTACACAGAGTCACTGAGTGAGCAGGAGGGTCTCATTTATACCGCGATGGCGTGAAAAAGGGTGACAGAAATTCCTGAAAACCTCAATCTTTTCTTAAGAAATTCTGAACAAATCACTGCATGCACAAGGGCAGCTATGGTCAAAAGCCATTTCTGTTTCAGCTCCATTGTTCAGTTGTTTCGCTTCTTATGAAATTCAAATAGTGCCCCTGCAAGATCCCCATTCTTCACAAAATCGCACTTCGTGACTAATGCTAACCATGCTGTAGGAGACTTTGAAAAGACTTTTAAAAGACTGACCTCTGAAACCCTCTCACATCTAAAGACAAGTCAGAGATGTTTTTTTGGTCTAGTCACAGACTGTGATTTAGCAAAGAATGGTTTTTTTTGCAAGACTGAAACGAGATTCCTTTTTTAGATTATTTCCCAGTTGCTCCAGATGTTCAGCCTTTTTCCTTTGTTATAGTGACCTGAAGGTTTCTCTGTGCTTTGTGTTTTTGGAAATTGAATTTTTCAAACATTGTATCTGACCATCTGGGAACTAACCAACATGATCCTCATGTAATTGTTTGTAAATGTAATGTACTGGCATGCATATCTAACTTCCAGTCTCATGAAGTAGGTGAGTACATTCTGCTTCTTTGCTGCTGTTCTGTACTAAGGCTAAGACTGTCCTCAAGATCCACCCAAGGAACACTTCCTGTCCTCATGAAATGGTTTGTAGATTAGCACTGACATGTTGGTGTTTTTCCTGCAGTGCTTGTGCATTTCTCCGACCTACGAGCTCGCCCTGCAGACCGGCCAAGTCGTGGAGCACATGGGCGAGTTCTACCCTGAAGTGAAACTGGCATTCGCCATTCGTGGCAATAAAAGTAAGTGATTGTGTAGTTTTCTTGTCAGGCTTGTGGGGGATGTGGAGCCTACATGGCCAGTCATGCATGTGATTCCCGAACCGACCGAGGGGCCGCCATGACTCAAACTGAGGTCACTGCAGTGTTGGGCTAGCAAATTGTTGTACTACCTTGTGTCGTAATGTGCGTTATGTTTTGTGGGAATGTGTGTGTGACATGTGCTGTTCCTCAGTGGCGCGTGGCAGGTTTATCCAGGAACAGATCGTGATCGGCACCCCGGGCACCGTGCTCGACTGGTTCCTCAAACTCAAGCTGATGGACCCCAAGAAGATACGGGTGTTTGTGTTAGATGAGGCTGATGTCATGATCGCCACGCAAGGCCACCAGGATCAGAGCATCCGCATTCAGAGGTGAGGCTGATGCGTGGTGTGTGTGTATGTATATATTTCTGTATAAATATGAGCTAAAACATCATCAGATTTTCACACAAGTCCTAAAAGTAGATCAAGAGAATCCAGTTAAACAAATGAGAGAAAAATATTATACTTGGTCATTTATTTATTGAGGAAAATGATCCAATATTACATATTAGTGAGTGCCAAAAGTATGTGAGCCTTTGCTTTCAGTATCTGCTGTGACCCCCCTGTGCAGCAATAACTGCAGCTAAACGTTTCCTGTAGCTGTTGGTCAGTCCTGCACACCGGCTTGGAGGAATTTTAGCCCATTCCTCCGTACAGAACGTCCGATTTTCAAGGACGTCAAAATGCGCGTCAAGTTTTGAAAAAGAACGCACGTATATTAGCACCGTCCTTCACACCGAGTCCGAAACCGACGGACCGTGACACCGCGTAACATTTTTAATCGGAGCCTGTTCTAATTTCTGCGTTGGTAGAATGCGTTAAAATCAGGCTGACCAATCAGAGCTCAGTTGCCGGGCAGAACAGCTCATCAGGAGCTTACAGGACGAGCAACACGCCGACTCGAAAAACATGGCTATTAAAGAAAAGGATCTGGTGGAATAGAACTGAGAGGCTGGAGAATGATGGTGATGAAGCTCACAGGGACTGGATGGAAGCATTTTTTTATTTTTTTCAGTGCATTCTAGTCTTTTTTGCCAACAAAAAAAAACACAAACTAGGCTTCCCTCACTAATCTTCGCTCGTGTTGCTTTGTTTTATTAAGTTGACGATGTGAAAAAGACCCGGCGAGACGCTTTAAGAGAAGGGAAATCAAAGAAAGCAAAAGCAGACAGGGAGTTTTCAGAGTGTTTAGACACAAAAATTCAGCTTTTGAATCCTGCGTACAAGTTTCCTGTATTTTCTAATAAATAGTTGTAAATAGCTCTAATAATAGTTGTGTTCTAATCAATAGACTGAGATACGTCACAGGTTTAGCAGTTTTACTCGTTCGACAAACAGTTTATGGTGCATCAGTAATATTTAACACTCCAAATATTCCCTCTGTTTTTGACTCTCGGTCTGGACCGGTTCAAATCAGCAGCCACTTCTCTTCGACTTCCTTATGCTTGGATAAGAATAGGTTTGATTTGTTGCTTAGATACATCATGATCTGTAAAAGTAAGCATTGACCCTGCGAGGCTGGACTTGAGCGACACTGGAGAAAGATGTACCGAAGCGTCTGATTGTTGAGCTCAAATCTAAGCCTTGTGATGTGTTGAACCTGATATAAGGTATACACTCCAACATTTACATTAAATCGCTTTCTAAGTTCTCCGAGGTGGAAAGACCAGTTAAATCCTCAAATGAACAGGAAGTCCTGAAAAAAAAACCCTTTCCTCTGTTCCACTGGGTTCCTTATGATCTGCGTTCGGTTGACAGGCTGCTGACCAAAGACTGCCAGATGCTGCTCTTCTCCGCCACCTTTGAGGACTCGGTGTGGAGTTTTGCAGAACGCATCATTCCTGATCCCAACGTTATTAGACTGAAGCGGGAGGAGGAGACCCTGGATAACATCAAGCAGTACTACGTGCTGTGCAATAACAAAGAGGACAAGTTCAACGCGCTCTGCAACATCTATGGCGCCATCACTATCGCTCAAGCCATGATCTTTTGCCACGTGAGTACACTCGGAGCAGCTTAACCCAGTTTAACCCTTGAATTCCAGACCAAGTGACTGTAAGTCAGAGTGCTTATGGAAATGCTAGAGTTAAGATATTGGGGCCAAGGAAGAGCAGGATAACCCCAGATGTTACCAACACAATGTTCACAAACTTTTGCCTATATGGCACTGTTTTGTCCCAAACATTGTGTCGCGGCACGAGTGTTCCGTGAGAAATCATCAGGTGATCCAATTTCACATGATTGGTAGTGACAGGCAGAACAATTACATTCTCTTCCACTAGAGGGCAGTAAAATATCAGCGTTGTGCTCAACTAAACAGCCCAGGTTTCTCACTGAGTAAGTGAATTAAGTAAATTGAGACTAGATTTTCATTATATTTCAATAAACCTGCTTTTTGTGACATTTTTGTTTGGTGGTGTGCCGTATGATTTTTATGTTTAAATGTGTACCATGGCTCAAAAAGGTTGGGAATTCACTTGTTTTTTTACTGCAGACTCGAAGGTTGGCATCCTGGCTGGCGGGGCAGTTGTCTGCAGAGGGCCACCAGGTGGCGTTGCTGAGTGGCGAGATGACAGTTGAACAGCGAGCGGCCGTCATCCAGCGCTTCAGAGACGGCAAAGAGAAAGTGCTGATAACAACGAACGTGTGCGCCAGAGGCGAGTACAAGCAACACCGCTGTCAGAACTAGCATGGGCGAACCCTTACGACATCTGCTGACAGAAAAGGGAACTGCAGTCTTGACTGGCAAAACGTGATATTGTTCTACATGTACTTTTCTGGTTTTCGGTCAGTGTTTCAAGCTTTAGACAAGACCTCAACATAGGAATGACTATTAAAAGGTTTCACATTGTACTTTAATTCATATAATTGTTTAAAAAACACGACCATGTGACTGTGGTCCGGTCAACATCCTGTTTCGCAGAACGTATTGCGGATGTTAAACGATGTACGCCTGTGTTTAAGAACCAGGTGTGGATTTTCCCATTGGAAATAATGGAAACAGGCTCCTGTTCTCTGCATTCATGTGGTAGGCTAGTGGTTAAGGTACTGGACTACGCACCAGAAGGTCGGGGGTTCAAATCCCAACGCTACGAAGCTGCTAGTGTTGGGTTCTTGAGCAAGACCTTTAAGCCACAATTGCTTGGATTGTAACAGTTGTAATTAAGAGTGCATCGCTCTGGATAAGGGCGTCTGCTAAATGCCTAGATGCAGATTTCCTAGTGCAGGGTACAAATCAGGGTTTTTGAGGAACAAACCATGAGCTCTTAAAGCGTGAGTTTAAATAGTGTCTTCGGAGAGCAAGAGGACAGCCGAGCAGATAAATCAAGCACATACAGACGCTTCTCCTTCACTGCCTCGTCAAGCTGATTGTTTTAGACTTAAAATAATTGATTTTATGTTTGGAGCAGAACAGAACGTGATTCACTGTTGTAATTGGTGTTCCGAACTCCTGCAGCCTTTGGCTCTGAGTCACTAATCATAACCAGTGAAGGTGTTCCTTTTATCCTCGAACCAAACTCGAGTTGCAGGCATCAGCACTGAGCTCTCACCACGGGCACGGCGCTGGGTTGGTGGTCTGTGAGGGACGAGGAAGTCTGAGAAGCAGCAGATCAGCAGTGAAAATGTCCAGCGTGGGGAAGCGTTTCACCACAAAGGGATTTTCACACAGAGTCTGCATTGTTTGGATGCTTTAATATCAGGCCGACCAATCAGAGCTCGGTCGCCGGGCAGAACAGCTCATCGAGAGCTTGTAGGACGAACAACACGCCGACTCTAAAAACATGGATATTAAGGAAAGGATGTGGTGGAATAGAACTGAAAGGCTGGAGAATGATGGTGATAAAGCTCACAGGGACTGGATGGAACGGTTTTCATGTCTATCTCAGTGCATTCTAGTCTGTTCATGCCCACAGTACAACACAAACTAGAGCTTCCTGCACTCATCCTCGCTCGTGTCTTCGGTTTTTTAAGTTGACGATGCGAAAAAGACCTGGCGAGACACATTAAGAGCAATAATGGAAGTGAGGTCATGTGCCAATCAGTATATCGACCCCAATATGCGTGTTTGTACAATGATTGGGTCTCGCGTTCGAAGAGTTTTGATCGTAAGCGATTTGTGCTCGGCAGGCATCGACGTGGAGCAGGTTTCTGTCGTGATCAACTTTGACCTCCCTCTGGATAGGGACGGAAACCCGGACAACGAGACGTACCTGCACCGAATCGGCCGGACGGGCCGCTTCGGCAAGCGAGGCTTGGCCATTAACATGGTGGACAGCGAGCACAACCTGGCTGTGCTCCATACTTACGAGAAGCACTTCAGTAAGTCCAGACGTGTTAAGCACTTCGATTCAATCAAGTCTGATTAAAACAAAATCTCTATTTGCATGCGCTGCACGTAATCCTATCAAATGTTTAGTGTAGACGCTGCCATAGCAACGAGTCTGTAACAGCTAGCGATGGTTCGGCCTGTGGAAAAGTAAAAACCGTCTGCATAATGACTAAATCTAAATATACTCGTTAAGTGTCTGGAGCCACATTATTTAGTCTGTAACAGGCTGCCTGCAAGATTATCCACAGAGCTTCCCATTTAAAGAAATCAATAAATGATGTTTATGGCTAATGATTTGCTGTTAAAACCATTAAATGCGTAATGTTTTTCTAATTTAGGCTTGGCATTTGGTGCCCAGGAGTGGATACAGGAACACTCTCTATACCAGTCGAGCTCCGATGCATTTTTTTTGTTTAAACACTGAAAACTCCTGGTTCGCTTTTGCTTTCTTTAATTTCTCTTCTTTTAATGTGTCTCATGACTCGGTGTGAAAAGGCCACTACTCCGATTACCCACGGATTATTACTATTTAACGCTTCTCTTTCCAGAGAAGAAAATACTGAAGCTGGACACGGATGATCTTGACGAAATCGAAAAAATTGCCAACTGAGGTGATGAACGCCACGCCCACCGAAACGACCCCAAAATTGAAATGGCTATCTGCTTGACTTCAGGGAGTTCACGCTGACGTAGCATCCGGTTAAACTGTCTCTGTCTAATGTTTATGGTAAAATTTAAATTAGAGTTTTTTCCAGAATGATGTTCGTCTGTGTTTACTGCACTTTCTGCTTTGGTTGTGGTTGTGTGACGCCGCCTTTGCTCACTTTTATGACGTTTTTCGTGTTTGTGTGTTCACTGAATGCGAATGTAGCAGTGTGTTACGTCTGGACATGTTCTACTCTAAATACTTACCAAAGTTTACCGTTCAGTATTAAGAAATGATGGCTGTGAGAGGCACACAAGCTAGCATAAATAGCCAGGGATGCATACAAGAGGATTGGGAACAAAGTGCCTAAAGAATGGAGTCCCTTTAGAGGATGGAAAACATTTGTATATGATAAACACTAAAACTCTTTTGTTATGATGCTGGTTTTGCACTGGAACTGATTTTAAGGCATTATTACAAACCCACTGAAGCTTTTGATTTTCATTTCATAAGATGTCAAGACCGAATCAAAAATCGACGCTTAGCCTTGTTTAGAGGAGCAGCGTTCTGTGAATGCGTTTTTTGATTGTTCCTGAATGGTTAGGAGTTTGTTTTGCTGTGTTTACATTTTTGGTTTGTTAATGCTGTTTGCACAAGAGTGAACTAAAGCTAAAAAACCATAGCAGCACTTGCATTGTGTTTCTCCTCTGCTGCATTTATTAGGGTTTTGGTTGTTACTGATTAAACAAGTCTCCTGACACATTGTGGTGTTTTGTTTATTTTCATTTGCATGGATTCCAAGTATTTACCATCATATTTGTTTAATATACTTCAGCTTTAGCTTTATTTTCCTGTGGTACTTTTATTATTTGTACAAAAAGCTTTGGCGTGATGGGCACTGGTGGCCATAAAGTACTGGAGTATGGACTAGAATGTCCAGGGTTGAAGTCCCAGTGATGCCAATTGTAGGTTTTGCTCAAGGACCCAACAGGGGCAGCTTGGCTGAGGTTGGATGTGAGCCCTTGACCTTCTGGTCCAGAGTCCAGTACCTTAACTGCTAGGCCACCACAGTCACACCTCTTGAGTAACTTTTGCAAAAACTCGCATGGCTGAGTGGAAGTGAATGTGTGTGCAGCAAATTGGAACCGACCCCCTCATTGATTGGGTGTCCATAAACTTTTGGCCACAATTTAGACCTTTCTAAAGCAAATATTGCAAGTAAAATCGAAAACTGTAGTTCTACACTCTTTATATAAACGAGAGAGTTGGAAATCAGTGTTTTGACCGTGTTTAACCAAATAAAGTGTGAAAATGTGACAAACCACAGGCTAACGTCTGACAAACTGTACAGCTCTGTTCACATTTACTCAAAATAGGTTGTTTAAAATGGAAGGAACATCAGGTTGAAGCAAATGATCGAATCTGAACATTGATTCATGTGAGGTCTTACGAGTCTGCGAGGCTGATGCATAGAACTGACTTATTGAAAACGCCGCACTGAGCCAGAGTGGCTGTTAGACTGGTGAAGCTTCGCCGAGGGACCTCCATGGTCTCGATCAGAGCGTTTTCGTACCGACCTCCAAATTTGGCCTCTGCAGCAGCTACGACAGCCTGGAGTGTGTCCGTGGGCTGGAAATGGCACTGAAATCTCTGACCGGATGGACTTCGAATGGCAAGCAGAAGTCCGGTTTCATTTTCCCCGCACCCAGAGTGCTTCGTAGCTGAGCTCCTGGAGGCTCCGCCTGTCTCTGGACCGCTCCTGGACGCAGGGTTCGGACCCAGACAGGACACTCCTTGGCTGTGAATGCTTATGTCTGACAGACTAGAGGTTTCCTCCTCTGTGTATCGAGCAGAGTCGGCTCTTCTCTGGATGGACGGCAGGACCATGTACCTGTTTAGCGATGGCACCGGAACCTTCTCAACCACCTCTGTTGGCACATCAGAGCTCGGTGTACTGCTGCACCTGAGCACGGAGCGAGGACGGAGCGACGGGTCGAACCTGTGATTTGCTGTCGATGGAGGACGAGGACAAGGAGGAGGTTTGGGTGAAAACGTGGTCTTCTGATGCACGTCATCCACAGTGTGGACGTGAGTCACTTTGGGTCTGGTGCGTCCTTTGGCTGACTTTGGTCTGATTGCGTGCATGTTTCCCTCTAGGAACAGGAAGAGACGCAGCTCAAATGCGAGTACGAAAAGAATGTTATTAATGAGTGACGTTTCCAACAAGCTCTGAGATTTAGCTGAAGTGGAAATGACAGGTTTATGTTCGTTATTTGTTTATTCTTTCCTTAGCAACAGCTAATTCATTTCATCTTTTTTGTGACCTAGCCAGGTCTGTGTCGCACACATGCTGATACTTTGTGGCATATTGGCTGTGGGCACTATGGTCCGAGTGTGTTACAGTGGCATCAGTGATGTGGTGTGTGTCCTCGGCCGAATGCAGCTCCAAATAAGAATGAGGTGAGAATTTAACCTCTGTTAGAATACAAGTAGGAGCTGATTGCACTGTGCATGGTCTACTATATCCTCTATATGGCCAAAAGTCTGTGTACAACCCCTTTGAATTCTAATCTAAAGCATTTCTGGATTCTCCATAGGCCAACAGGGCAGTAAAATGGGTTGTAGTGATACTCCAGTGACTCTGAATATGACACATTTATAGGTTTCCATGTCCAACAAGTAAGTTTGTCAACGTTCTTCCCTCCTGCCCTTAAACAAAGTCCATATAAAATTGGTTTGCTAACTTGGCTGACTTGTGCAGAACCTTGGTTTCAATTTTGTCAGACACATTAAAAATACACTGGAATGCTAAAAGTGAGCCAGGGCTTATTGTTTATCAGCCCACCCCACATCCATGTTCCAAAATCTAGCCTGGAAAAATCTGGAAAGCGCTTTTAGAAGCACAAAGGCTGGTGTAGCAGCGAATTCAGGGGCAAACTCCATACTAATATCCAGGTTTTGGATGTAATTTCTGAGTGTCCATAAACTTCTGGCCATATAGTTGCATGACTTGGCGTTTCCCGCTGTATAAGCTGAATGCCGTTACTAGAAAATAATCAGTTTCAGAGTTTTTATTGCTTCAAATCGAATGCCTTTTCCTAAATGAAAGGGAGGAACATAGACTTAACCTGAAATGTGTATGCAAACAATTTGTGTGCATCAGTTCTCTTCAAGGTCAGCTTGAAAAGCTGTTTTAGCTGTATTAACCACAAGAAATATCAACATTTTATACAGGTTTGTGTTGGTTGTTTTGGATGATATGGAGGTCACTATAACATGCAGTTTTATAATCTTTCAAAAAGTCAAAAAACCCTCTGCTTTAGGGTTAAACCTAACAAAAACATCCCTACAGCGTACATTTAACTTACATTTCGTTTATAATTTTAATTAATAATCTTTTAAGTTAATAAATTCGAAGTTAATAGGAGGGTCAAAACAATTCGGCTATTTTTATAACCGACTTAACACGCTGTTGAACGAAGAGCCGTTTGGAAGCCTAAAGACTCGACTCTTACCTGAGCCGAGTCGATTCATGTAATCGAAGTTCGCGTCACTAAAGAGAACATAGTTTGCATAGATACTTCTTTTAAAATGAAACTAATAAATATAAACTACAAATTATAAAGTCAACTGAAGGGAACACCGTGACCTTAACGCTAGCGAGTTGAAAACTGTAAATGTTAGGCTGGTCGCCATTTAAAAAGCAAAATAATCAATGGCTGACGTATTTCTTTAACAAAAGTTGCCCACTGTTATGCTATTTTGTGTATAATGGTGAATATATACTATAAGATATTTTTAAAATTACCTTAAATTCTACTGTTTTGCCAGGTAAAGTGACGCACGCGGACATTTTCGGTGCCTCGGTTCAGTTACCAAAACAGCGACGTCTCCATGGTAACGTCTCACGTGCGGAAACTGAGCTTAGTAATTTGCGTGTTTATATAAATTTTAACGTGTCAAAGCTTATATTTATAATCAAGAGTTTGCGTTTATATAAACAAAAGTATCTCAGGTAACACATATTAATAGCTGTGATAAAAAAAAAAAAACGTTAAATGGACGTAAACGAGCCGTAAACGAGCCATAAACAGTATTAAATTAATCATCATACCCATCGTTTTAGCATTCCGTCTTAAGCCCGCTTATCCTGGGCTCCAGTAGGTTACAGGGTTCGTTAAACGCACCACCATCCTTCACTTTGCAAACCCCTCCTTGGATTCTGACCCCGGATCCGCTGTTCGTAACTAGTTGTGGCCACTGGAGCTGCCAAGTTTTGTTTTAAATTTTACTTTTGCAAACAGACAGTTTAAACACCCTTTTTGTTTCTAGCTCATGATTTCATTTCTCCTCTTCATTGAGTTATTCCCTTGCATAAAAGACCATCTCCTGTTTTGGGTACCGGTAATCCGGTCACTACTGGAACCAACAAGATCATGCTTGTTAACCAGCACTAACCAACATCATCCCCATCCCTGTTTAAAGAAGGGGACTGTGGTGGCACAGTAGGTAAGGTACTGGCGATGGAGCAGAATGGAGCCTTCTATTAATAGTCCAGTACTCTAACCAATGTGCCACTGCTGAGCCAACACTATCCTCAGTGTTCGATCCTGTCCCTTGTTTCCTGTGTGTGCATGTTTCCTTCGGCTATTCCAGTTTCCACCTTCTAAATCATGCCAGCAGGTGATCTGGCTACTAATTTAAGAGACTGAGAGAGTGTGTGATGCCATGAATGGACTGGCATTGCTTATCCGTGAAAATGCTGCTGACACCTGGCTGTAGGCACTGCCAGACCTCAAACCCATGTCACCACGCTGGGGGATTTCCACTAACATGCTATGGGGCAGTCCTATGGAGGTGTCTTTCCATTGGTGTATAGAGTAGACTCGTACACCTCACAAACATGCGCCAGTAGGTGGATTAGCTACTTGTATATGGGCATGGGTATGTGTGGTGCCATTTCCAGACCACCTTGTGCCCAATACTTCTGGGACTAAACTGAAGATGGATGATTAAAGATGACTTACTCTTCAGGTCATAAGATGTAGGACAAACAGCAAATCATATATTGAACATTTAACATCCCAACACAGTGAATGGTTGCTATAGTTTATTTATTTGGTCCGTCATGAGACTCAAACCTTCATGTCCAAAATGCTCAATGCTGTGGACAGACAGTTGCAAATGAATGAGAACGACTGAATATGTGCAAAGTAATACATATATAAGCAGCATGGCTTTCCCTTCTGTAAAACAATAAGTTAAACATTTTAACATTTAAAAGGTAAACCACAAACCCTGGCTATGTTTAATGAACTCGATAGAATTCATTAAAGTACATTCATTCATTCTATTCCTTTCCAACAAGTAATATGAATATTCAGTTTAAATATTTAACCCTGAACCAGTGTTAACATGTACCAGTGTATCTGGAGTCCAGCATCATTAATTTCATCAATTTCGCTTTTTGACCTTGTGAAGGACCCGTAGTTATGGACAAAATGGCCCCCTATTCACCATTACGGAACCCTGCGATGGACTGGTGGTCCATGCAGTATGGATGTCTACCTGCACCATGTGAATTCTGGGAAAGGCTACTACCCCAACAACCCCATTACATGATCATGGTTAAGGCTCTGGAATACTAAATGGAAGGATATCAGCTCAAATCTTGGTTCATTCAAGCTGTAACTGTTGGACCCTTGAGCAAAACCCGACCTTCTCAACTCAGCAAGTCACTCAGGATAAGGGCGTCTGATAAGAGCTGTAAATGTAAGATGAAGTAACTACACAAAGTGTATGCCTGATGTTGGACTTCGTACGTGAAGACTTGATTTGCCATAAAAGTGGCAGATAGAAAACTCGTAGCTAATATTTATTTTGCTTGCGGACATCGCAGCCCAGGCGGACCACACTAAACTGACATCTTCACAGATCGGGTCTCGGCGATGCCATCGTCATCAACAACAGTCATGACTAGGGCAAGTCGAGCAGGTTGTTCTTTGCATACAGGTCCTCTGTAATTTGGTAGACTTCAGCAGTGATGGGCAAGGCTTCACCCAAAAGGGCGACGACCTGCTCCTGGCTGCCCGCGTTCATCACCTCGAAGAAGGCGTCGCGGCCGGGCAGGGTGTACAGAGCCATTCCGGCTGCTTTCCGGATGATCCACGGGTGATACTGTGCCAGGGCCTCGTTGTAAGCTTCCGAACACATGACCGAGGTCTTGCTGTCCTCGGTGCTGGTGCGCAGACGCTCCAGGAAGAGCTGGAGCCAACGCAGGGCGCGGTGCAGACGCAGCAGCGTACGGCAGCCCGACTCGGTATGGTTCTCCCTTTTGACAAGATCCACCAGTTTGTTGTCCAGCTCGAACTTCACCATGGACTGGATGGTGTGGTAATGCGGCCCGTTCTCGCCCGCCACCAGTTTGTCCAGGATCTGGATTTTGGACACGACGTCCTTAGAGATGAAGGAGAAGACGCTTCCCAGGCTGTTCATGAAGCTGAGAGAGGGAAGAAAGACTTTATTTTGAAATAGAACAGCACTAATACCTGAAATACTGCATAATAATAATGATAATGCATATAATTTATATAAAGGGCATGAGTGAGCAGAATTCCAGGCAGAAGAAAGACGAACACAAGCCCATGTATGGATAAACACGAACTATGGTTCCCAAATGTGCAGACCTACCTGACCAGCTCTCTCCAGCCTGCTATATACTGTTTGGTGTAGATCTCCTTGCTGTCACTGAGGCAGGACTTGAACGAGTCCAAGACATTCTGTAGACTGAAAGAATCTGCCATGTCCAGTTCTTCAAGTTTCCCAGGAAAGTGCTCGACAGTCTGAACAATGAGTCCAAACACGGAAACGCTAAGCGGTTGAGATTAATAAATAAACATAAAACAAACACAGAAGTTAACTGCAGTCAGTTTGGACAAACGCTTAATAACGCTGGATGAAGGAGCGCTGGTGTTTCCTTAGTGGGGTGTTATTTCATCTCACCCGTATTCCCGCCTAGGTCCCGCCTTCTGCGTCAGGATTGGCCAGCGGTAGGTACGAACAATAAGTTCTGATTCGGCTGCTTACTGTCAATCAGTACACGGTCCAATCAGAGCAGAGTTATTACAAAATTCTTAAGACGTCTTTTATTTTGCCTATTACAAGGATATTTAATTGATTGAGTGTGTAGTGTAATTATTAATTCAGATAAAGGAGAATAGACAATAAACAATTAAGAACTAAATGCTTAAAAAACAATAGTAAAATAATATCCTGTTTGATCTTGATTGACATTTTAACATTTTTTAATTTAAGCTGGCAATATTATAAAGTTAAAACCATACATTTACTTTAAACTATTATATTATATGCTATTATATTATATTTTAAAATACATAAAACTGATTTTTTATAGCCAATGCAATTTATAGACAGTTTTATAGGTGTTACAGCCGGTCACCCTCCGGCAAATGGGTTATTATTGAAAACGGGTGGGGAAACAAATACAATGTGTAGTTATACACACTTCCCGGTATTAGATCTTTGCACCAATTACAATGGGGTCGCCATGTCACGTGTAGTCAAGTCGTCCAATCGGATTGCTTCTTTCAGAATCTGTAGGTGGCGATAACGCCCGTAAAGACAAACCAGCAGATCAAGAGAAGAAGATCATCATCTCAGCTCGTGTTGTGTTGTTACGTTAATGTAGTTTTTATTTGATGAAGTTTATTAGTTATACCAGCGTCATTAAGGTGTATCATTGTGTACACGTTTGTTGTGAGGATGTCAGTGTGGTTAGAATGGAATTCGGCCTTGCTTTAATACCAGGCAAAGAGAAAGTTTTATAAACAGAGGAGCGTACGTGCAACATCCCAACTAAAATATATTTGGTGGTGTTATTACGTCAGAATTTGCTGTTAAACTCAAGATGCCGGATATAAAATTAACACCTTTAGGTAAGGACTGTGTTTTTAACGCTATATTATGCTACACTGCATGTTGGCTACAGAGTTATGTATAAGTGTGTGCAACCAGGAACGCGAACCCATGACCACAGGGATCTAGGTTCGAGTCCTTGCGGTGCATCAGGCCGGGTCAGGCACCACACGCAGTCAGGACGGGCTGCAGAAGTGACTCTGTGACGGACACTTATGCCTGTGCCCGCTGTTCTTCAGGGTTGGGTGCCTTGTCCAGGAAAGCAGGGTCTGTGGTAGCCTAGCGGTTAAGGTACTGGACTCTGGACCAGAAGGTCCAGGGTTCAAATACCACATTTGCCAAACTGCCTGCACTGTTGGGTTCTTGAGCAAGACCCTTAACCCCAAGCCCAAGGCAGTTTTGGCAGTAAGCTCTGCATCTGTTGACATTTCCAGTTGGGAAGGTGTGCAAACATGTGCATTTGTGCCACCCTGCTCTTTGACACGTCGTTTGGTTCCTTAAAGTTGAAACTTGTCTCTTTATACATGTGACCGAATGTATGTGGACGCTCTCTTGGTGAAATCAAGCAGCTCTGTATTGGATTCACATTCAGCTTGCTGTGTGGCTAAAGTTAGCGTGTTGGATCACAGGTGCTGGACAGGATGTTGGACGGAGTTGCATCCTGCTGTCTATCGGAGGCAAAAACATCATGCTGGACTGTGGGATGCACATGGGTTTCAACGATGACGTGAGTACAGCCCGATAACGGCGAGGTGTTTCAGTCCTCCAGCTGTAACCTCCTAACCTTAACCTCAGTAACCTAATGGAGATCTTTTGACTCTTGGTTTTTCAAAGGAAAGTTGACTTTCTGTCTTTGTAGGGACATTTGGTCCATGCAACGTAATGTAAACATGACCCACACACATATATTTGAAGCATATACTAGTGGCATACAGTGCTGTGCAAAAGTCTTAGGCCACCATTCGATTGGTTGTTTTAGCAGTGGTATCATAACCATATATAATTGTTTCCCAGTCTCTTTATTAGAATGTAACCAGAAAGTACAGTGAATGTGTATACAGTGTTGAAAAATCCTGAAAAAAGTCAGGAAAACGGCTTCTTTAGGCTACAGGGGCAGACACTTGAGCAGTAACAGCATCTGGCAGCTTCATCGGGATGCCATTTTTCTAGAGACTGAAGAATTGATCAGGAATGGTATTTTTTAGAAGGGCAACAGCCAAAAACCTACTTTTTTAGAAGGGGAAGAGGATGAAAAGGCTGAGATGTGCTAAAGATTACAAAGATTGGAATGAAGATCAGTGGGAAAGAGAATTGTGGAGTGACAGATCCAAGTTTGAATGTTTTGGGTGCAATCGTCGACATTATAAATGGTCGTTATAACATCTAATGGTGTCCTAAGACTTTTGCACAGTACTGCACATACACTATGTGCGACACAAGTGCACGCAACACACAAACATAAGTTCCATGAGGGTGGCACAGACACACACAGATCAGCTACAACATTAAAACCACCTGCTCTGGAACAGTGTTTGCCATAATTATGCCTCCTACGTGATTAGTAATAAATAATTACTGACAGATGATTAGTAGAAGTGTTATCAGTGTTAGTGATGTAACCCTAACCCTGTGTTCTTGTATCCGTACATTAGAGGCGCTTCCCCGATTTCTCTTACATCACTCAGAACGGCCGCCTCACAGACTTTCTGGACTGTGTCATCATAAGGTTGGTTTAATATTTATGTCATTATCCACAATTAAATTCTTATATAAACCCCCCTCGCGTTTGCCATCAATAACGTCTTTTATCATTTAATTTCTGATTTCTGCTTGTCTAATACATTCAGCATCTCTCACACACACACACACACACACACACACCTGTGTAACTAAAGGATTCAGTTATCATGGGACAATCAGTGCCCTACCTGAATAGATGTCTGAACTACGTCTAGGTGGCGCTAATACACCAACATCGGTGTGTGTGTGTGTGAGAATGAGATCAGCTGAGAAATGCTTTCAAGAACGTAATAAATTAAAGCAATCAAAGATCATTTTATTATGAAAAAAGAAAAAATGTGAACACTAAGCACAAGACACATATCGACATAATTAGTTTTTCTTTTCTTTTTACTTTTTTTTTTCAGATGTTCCCTTTTCTTATGTTTTTACATGTATATTTCCCTTTTTGTCCCGTTTGTGCTTTTTGCTTTTCATTTATGTTCCTGTTTGATATCTCTCTTCTGTTTTGTTTTTGATCCTTTTTAAATGTTCTATTATAGTTTATTTTTACTTTTACATTTTTTTTTACTTTTAGATTTTCTTTTTACATTTTTACTTTTTCCTCTACTTTCCTGTTTACTGTTACGTTCACCCTTCTTTATCTATCGTTTGTTTTTGGTTTTTTTGATGTTCAGTTATAGTTTATTTTTACTTTTACATTTCATACAAAGAAATCCTTTCAAGAACGTAATTAATAATAAAATAAAGCAATCAAAGATCGTATTCATTATGAAAAGAAACAATGTGAACACTCTAAGCATGACACATCTTCGACATACTTAGTTTTTCTTTTATTTTTACTTTTTTTTTTTCAGATGATCTCTTATGTTTTTACATTTGTATTTCCCTTTTTGTCCCTTTTTTGATTTTCATTTATGTTCCTGTTTTATATTATCTCTCTTGTTTATTTATCTCTTATTTCTATTGTTTCTGTTTTGTTTTTGATCCTTTTTACTGTTTTTTTTTTTTTTTTTTTTTTTTTTTTTTTTTACATTTTTTACTTTTTTCTGTACTCTTTCCTTTTTACTGTTACTTTCACCCTTCTCTTTATCTATTGGTTTTTTTGTGTATAGAATTAATGCTTTCAAGAACGTAATACATAATTAATTAAAGCAACCAAAGATCATTTTCATTAAAAAAAGAAAAAATGTGAACACACTAAGCACAAGACATTTCAACACACTTTTAGTTTTTCTTTTATTTTTACTTTTCTTATGTGTATACATTTTATATTTCCCTTTTTGTCCCTTTTTGTGCTTTTTGCTTTTCATTTATGTTCCTGTTTATCTCTGTTCTGTTATGTTTTTGATCCTTTTTAAATGTTCTATTATAGATTATTTTTACTTTTACATTTTTTTACTTTTAGATTTTCTTTTTACATTTAAATTTTTTCAGTTTATTTTCTGTACTCTTTCCTTTTTACTTTCACTCTTTCCTATTTCTCATTTTGCTTTTTATTTTTATGTCCTGTGTTTTTTATGCATTATTTTAGTTCACCTTTTTATGACCTCTTTTCCACTTTCAGCATTTTTTTTTTGGTCACTTTTTCTTCCCAGTTTGTTCTCGACTCCCACGTTCTGTCACTTCTGTAACAGATTCAGCTTATGTTCTGATCTCAGGGCTTTGGTGTATTTGTTTGCAGTTGGTTCATAAACCACGAACAGGTCCTGGATCAGCCTGTATCGGACCCAGCTCTGTGAATGCACACTCAGACCTTTAATGCCTTTAATCTCCTCTAGCCATTTCCATTTGGACCACTGCGGCGCCCTTCCCTACATGAGTGAGATGGTGGGCTATGACGGACCCATCTACATGACCCATCCCACCAAGGCCATCTGCCCCATCCTGCTGGAGGATTTCCGGAAGATCACCGTGGACAAAAAGGGCGAGACCAACTTCTTCACCTCCCAGATGATCAAAGACTGCATGAAGAAAGTGGTGCCGCTCAACCTGCACCAAACAGTTCAGGTGAGATAAACCCGCCCCCAGTGGGCTGTGGTGCCGTGGTTGGTGAGACGTCCGGCCTCATCGAGCAGGATTGCACCCAGTTGAAATCTCCGGTCCTATCTGAGCTCTTCTCTCTTCCTGTAGGTGGATGATGAGCTGGAGATCAAGGCGTACTACGCAGGCCATGTGCTCGGGGCGGCGATGGTGCTCATTAAAGTCGGCTCGGAGTCTGTCGTCTACACGGTGAGGACAGGAGGAGGAACGCTGCTACATGCCTGATGCTGCACCTTCAGGCGGCTCTGGTTCAGGAATCATCTGACTCAGTTACCTTATTAAATTACACTTATGTAGTGAAGATAGTGCCTCATCAGGTGTTTCTAATTCCTTAGTAATCAGTTTCATTGGCCTCTACACAGTTCAACAAGAAGAAGAGCAGAAACAGAGTTAGAAGGCGGGTGACCACTGCAATCCTGACCTCGAATTCCACCCGTGTGGAGTTTGTATGTTCTCCCCATGTCCGTGTGGGTTTACTCCGGTTTCCTCCCACATTCCAAAGACGTGCATCAGGTTAACTGGTCGCTCTAAACTGGCCCAGTATGAAGGTGCCGAACTGGTGTCGATGGGACTTTTTGCTCCTGTTGGGAATAGATAATGAAACTGGTGCAGTGTTAAACAAACAAACAAACGTCTTCAGTAGCACAGATCATCCACTGGGGGCAGCAAATGCCTAGCAGATTGTAAATAACAGGTTTGTGATTTAGTATTTGTCACAGGTCTGTTAGGTTTAATATTTCTATCATTAACAAAAATGTAATTTATTATATAAACCCCCCGAAGAAATGGTTTAAAGAACATGATACCTAATTAAAGCAATCCAAGATCATTCAAAAAATTCATTAAAAAAAGGCAAAGACTTTAAGCACAAGATACATTTCAGCTTACTTTTAGTTTTTCTTTTATTCCTGCTTTTAGTTCTTATTTTTCACATGTTCTCTTTTTCATTTATTCTTACCTTTTTATTTCTTTTTTTGTCCTTTTTGTGCTTTTTCCTTTTCATTTACATTCCTGTTTTATTTATCTTTTTTTATCCGTTTCATTATCATGTAGTTTCTGTTTAGTTTTTGATCCTTTTCCTTTTTAAATGTTCTTTTATAGTTTTTTTTCTTTATTTTCTGTCCATTTTACTTTCACTCTTTCCTCTTTATCTGTGTTTTTGTTTTATTCTTTAGTTTTTTTGCTTTTTATATTCCTTTTTTTTAACCATTTCCTTTATGCATTTTTTTTCTTGACTTCTCAGTTTTTTCCTTTTCTTTGCTCTGGGAATCGACTCCCACTTTCTGTAAATTCTCTGAATGATAAAGAACAGGTTTGTCACAGGACATGTTGATAAGACACCGGCCTCAGATGTTCATATGGTAATTATGAAGCATTTGGGCCTTCGTATGGTTAATAATGCATTCTAATAACACATTTTATTTATTTGTAATAATACGTTTTATTTATGTAGCACCATCGTCTTACAAAGTGCTTTACACAAGCAAAAGAATACATAAAAGAACAATAAAACAGTAGGATGATATATAGTTAAAAACAAAAGAATACATAAAAGAATAGTAAAAAATTAGAATGAAATAAAACAGAAGCATTTAAAACATTTAAAATCTAAACAGCTAAAACATCTGTCCGCTCTGATGGCTGATCTGAGGGTTCTATTTATCAGCTCCGAGCACTTTGCAAGAGGTTTAGTAATTATTTATTAGTAAATGTGTCACTGTGAGCAGGGAGTGCGGCTGAAAGGATAGTGGTCATTCAATAGAAGGGGTGTCCACATACTTTTAGCTATATAGTAGTGGTCGACCGATATGGGTTTCTAATGGCCAGTGCCGATATTTAGAGACATAATCACAAGAATATAATAAGTGAGACACAGAATTGCTGAACTTTAAAGGAATGAAGATTTATTTAAGCTCCACATGCACCGTCTCTGTTTGCACTTTTTTGGAAATAAAAAATAAAGAACAATTCAGTGCACTTTATAAATCTTTTGGGTTTTGGAGGACTGATTTGAGAATGTGTGTGTGCAGGGGGATTATAACATGACGCCAGACAGACACCTTGGGTGAGTATTTTTTCATTTTTTTTCTCATTTTTATTCCTTATTTTTTGGTCTTTAGCTCCGTGTTATGCCTCATATTAATAGAACGATTTGTCCCTTATTAAAGTGGCTCAGGTTTTTACTCTTGAGCATTTCTCCATCCAAAACATGAACTACGAGGACAGACACCTAATATATCCCAGAGCTTAACAGGCGCTTAACATCATTTGGTATTTTTTCTGTGGTTTTATTTGTTCCTGATCGATGTACATGAGATGTATTATCACTCATATAAAAAAATACAGATTCTGTACCAGTTTTATGCTCGCCATCGTACTCTTGGTTCTCTACTCAACATTTTTCCCCAGTGCCGCATGGATAGACAAATGTCGTCCGGATGTGCTGATCACAGAATCCACCTACGCCACCACCATCCGAGACTCGAAGCGCTGCAGAGAGCGAGACTTCCTAAAGAAAGTGCACGAGAGCATCGAGAGAGGAGGGAAGGTCAGGCCGCAGTTAGTGGGCTGTCACTGTGCATGGTCGATGCTCGGCTCGTGTTTTACACGCCTGTGTTCACAGGTCCTGATTCCGGTGTTTGCCTTGGGGAGAGCTCAGGAGCTCTGCATCCTGCTGGAGACATTCTGGTAAGCTCTGACACACACGGGTGATCTCCATCCCCTCCTGTTATTCTCGTCCTGACGGCGCGTCTCCTTTGGCAGGGAGCGAATGAATCTGAAAGCCCCCATATACTTCTCCACGGGGATGACGGAGAAAGCGAACCACTACTACAAACTCTTCATCACGTGGACCAATCAGAAGATTCGCAAAACCTTCGTGCAGAGGAACATGTTCGAGTTTAAGCACATCAAGGCCTTCGATCGCTCCTATGCAGACAACCCCGGCCCCATGGTATTTGAATTAAAGTCTTACCAGCGCTGGACAGAAAGTCAGTATACGTAATTATATAATTATAGTATTTATATTCTGATCTGTTTGAACCCAATGCGTTAGTTTAGGCAGAATACACTAAATATGGACAAAATCATTATTTATGGGCTGCTTTCTATTTGGAGGTGGCTGTTACAAACCATAATTCTTAATAAATTTGAACTATTATATTTTTATATTTATTTCAAAAATATTTTTTTAAAGTAGTAAGAAATTAAAATATTTTTTTTGGGATTACTATGAGTAAATTTTTTTTTTTAATCTTTAATTTTAATAAATTCTACCTCACGTTTTCATATCACTGCTGAAACACAAAGTGTTTTAGTCCATAGACAAAGGCTTATTGTAGCCACACCCTGCACCCTTACCCTCATGGCCATTTGGTGAGTAGTTAGATCTCTTTTTCTTTCTTTCTTTTGTTTCTTTTTTTAACTAAATGTGCCCAACATCTGACAAGTAAGTAAAGTAACTTTAATATTTGCCACCGCTGAACCCCTTTTCTATGCTGTTAAGTAAACTTTTGTGTTTTAATGAAACTGTTCAAAACTGCATTTTTGTTTTTTGGTTTGCTTTTCAATTTTAGTTGGTAAAAATTGTCCAGTCTAAAGTATGTGGTAGTTTTAAGGGAGGAATAACAACTAAAATATGAACGCTGAACCTATTCGTGAACCTATGCGGCTGTGGCAGCGTTTCCCAACCACTGTGCCGTGAGAAATCCTCAGGTGTGCCATGGAAGATGATCCAATTTAACCTGGTTGGTAGTGACAGGCAGAACAATTACATTCTCTTCCACTAGAGGGCAGTAAGATATCAGCTTTGTGTTCAACTAAACAGGCCCAGGTGCCACACTGAGTAAGTAAATTGAGACTTTCATTATATTTCACTAAATCTACTTTTTGTGACATTTTTGTTTGGTGGTGTGCCTTGTGATTTTTCTAATGTGAAATATATGCCATGGCTCAAAAAGGTTGGGAAACGCTGGGCTATGGTACAATATGCATCGCAAGAATGATTTTGGGAAAATAGCCATACTGCATTTCAAAATGCTCTTGCATCTGACTTTGAGAGCATTCAATACAATGGTCTTTATACAAGGCCTGGACAATAAAAAGGTCACAAACTCTAATATTTGGTCGCACCACCTTTAGCTTTGATTATGGCACGCATTCGCTGTGGCATTGTCTCCACAAGCTTCTGCAATGTCACAACATTTATTTCTGTCCAGAGTTGCATTCATTTTCCCCCAAGATCTTGTATTGATGATGGGAGATTTGGACCACAGGTCTTCTCCAGCACATCCCAAAGATTCCCAGTGGGGTTCAGGTCTGGACTCTGTGGTGGCTCATGCTCCCTGAACCACTCTTTCACAATCTGACCCTTCTGAACCACGACCACAGGATGTCTTTGGATATGGTTGTTTAACACATGAGAAGCTCCTCACTGCATCAGTTAGGGTTAAAGAGCTTGTTGCCAGCTGGAACATAATCAGCAATGCAGTCATCATCCAATGGGAGGCTCTTTTTATAAAAAACTATTTGCTTAGTTAAATCCAGGTGGTGACCTCCTTTGGTCGTGCAGTGTATATAATAGTTGTATAAAGTGAGGTGAAACGAAAATATACAGGTTTTGTTTGGGGTTTGTACATTGCAGGTGGTGTTTGCCACTCCTGGGATGTTGCATGCTGGCCAGTCTTTACAGATCTTCAAGAAATGGGCTGGCAATGAAAAGAACATGGTATGAAAACGCATAACACTGAATACTGTGTAAGGTGCCGCACAGTGGCGACAGGATGGCATGGCATGATTGTGAGTGTTTGTTGCAGGTCATCATGCCAGGGTACTGCGTACAGGGCACAGTTGGACACAAGATTCTGAACGGGCAGAAGAAGCTGGAGATGGAGGGAAGAGTGACGGTAATGACGTGGCTTCGCTTATTAAAAGCACTCCTGCGTTTGTGGATCTCAGGAATCACAGGCTGTCCTGTGATAGAATAGTTATGTGTTAGTCACATGTTTATCGGTTAAACAGTGCTGCACGTTAACTTTGACAGCTCTGCTTTTTTGGTGTGTGTGTGTGTGTGTGTGTGAGAACAGCTGGAGGTGAAGCTGCAGGTGGAGTACATGTCATTCAGCGCCCATGCCGACGCTAAGGGCATCATGCAGCTGATCCGAATGGCCGAACCGCGTAACATCATGCTGGTGCACGGCGAAGCTAAAAAGATGGAGTTCCTCAAGGACAAAATCGAGCAGGAGTTCAGTGAGTCTGCAGTGGATGTGATGTTTCTGACCTTTAATCCCTGTGTTTCATAAGGGTCCTTATGTTACAAATCCTCATAGAGGTTGAGGTGCTGGACGGCTGACCGGAAGGTTGAATGTTCAAGTCCCAGCAGATGCTCCGGTACAGTTTGTGTAAATTATCGTTCTCTCACTGCAGGTATCAGCTGCTTCATGCCAGCCAATGGAGAGACCACCACGGTGACCACGAACCCGGGTGTACCAGTGGACGTCTCACTCAACCTGCTAAAGAGGGAGATCGCGCTCGGGGGTGAGTACCATAGAAAAACCGAGCTACGAATCACTGGTGTCCGAGTCCGAGTCTGGAATTTCTGGTGCCCGAGTCGAGTCGAGTCTCGTATCTCTGGTGCCCGAGTCGGGTCTCGAATCTCCAGTTTTGAATCTCTGGTGACCAAGCTCAAGTCGAGTCTTGAATCTCTGATGCTGGAGTCCGAGTCGAGTCTCTAACATCCCAGTCCAAGCTGAGTTTCTGGCGTCCAAGTCAGAGTGTAGCCTCGAGTTTGAGGGTCTGTGTTATTTCACTGTGTTAGTTCCTGCAGGATCTGTTGTGTTTATACTACATTAGTGTGCATGTTTTACACTATGATGCTTATCATTGTTCAGCTGTTAAAGCATCTTTGCTTTTGCAATGCCGAGTGGTAATTTCTTCACTTTTTGACAGCCATAAACACAAAAAAAAGCAAACACACTGATGTTGGCACAGCCTGCTGGATCTCACTCTAAGATTGATGTCGGTTTTCAATCAGTAAACAATGTCATTAAAAAAACACAACAAAGTCTTTATGGCGAACTACGCACTGTATGCAAGCACCGTGTGAGCAGCTCAAGACGTCGTGTCCTGCTCTGCTGTGCTATAACCTCCTGACCCGTCATTATTAGTAATGATGCACTGTGGGTTTTTGTGCAGGTCCTTTACCCGACCCTAAGAAGCCTCGCACCATGCATGGAACCCTGATCATGAAGGACAATGTGAGCTGTGTTCCAGTACTTTTAGCTCACTTAGGTTACGAGATTGTGTCTTGTGATCAGTTCTTATGTGGTGTGTGTGTGTGTGTGTGTGTGTGTGTGTGTGTGTGTGTGTACGCACGCAGAACCTGAGGCTGGTAGCTCCTGAGCAGGCTCTAAAGGAGTTGGGTCTTTCTGAACACCAGCTGCGTTTCACATGCAGGGTGCATCTGCAGGACCCTCACAGTGACACAGATACACTCACCCGCATCTACAGCCACCTGAAAAGGTCTCACACACACACACACACACACACACACACACACACACACAACACACACAACACACGTTTGTCTCACTGTCATTATGAGGGTGTATTAACTTGTTTTGAGTCTCAAATCTCTGGGGCCCGAGTCTCGAGTCTCTGGGGCCCGATTTGAGTCTCGGAATCTCTGGGGCCCGAGTCTCGAGTCTCTGGGGCCCGATTTTGAGTCTCGAATCTCTGGGGGCCCGAGTCTCGAGTCTCTGGGGCCCGATTTTGAGTCTCGAATCTCTGGGGCCCGAGTCTCGATTCTCTGGGGGCCCGATTTTGAGTCTCGAATCTCTGGGGCCCGAGTCTCGAGTCTCTGGGGCCCGATTTTGAGTCACGAATCTCTGGGGCCGAAGTTTGAGTCTCGAGTCTCTGGGGCCCGAGTTTGAGTCTCGAGTCTCTGGGGCCCGAGTTTGAGTCTCGAGTCTCTGGGGGCCCGAGTTGAGTCTCGAGTCTCTGGGGCCCGAGTCTCGAGTCTCTGGGGCCCGAGTCTCGAGTCTCTGGGGCCCCGAGTCTCGAGTCTCTGGGGCCCGAGTCTCGAGTCTCTGGGGCCCGGAGTCTCGAGTCTCTGGGGCCCGAGTCTCGAGTCTCGAGTCTCTGGGGCCCGAGTCTCGAGTCTCTGGGGCCCGAGTCTCGAGTCTCTGGGGCCCGAGTCTCGAGTCTCGAGGTCTCTGGGGCCCGAGTCTCGAGTCTCTGGGGGCCCGAGTCTCGAGTCTCGAGTCTCTGGGGCTCGAGTCTCTGGGGCCCGAGTCTCGAGTCTCCATTTATCCATTTATCCTATCTGGGGCCCGAGTCTCGAGTCTCTGGGGCCTGAGTCTCGAGTCTCTGGGGCCTGAGTCTCGAGTCTCTGGGGCCCGAGTCTCGAGTCTCTGGGGCCCGAGTCTCGAGTCTCTGGGGCCCGAGTCTCGAGTCTCTGGGGCCCGAGTCTCGAGTCTCGAATCTCTGGGGCCCGAGTCTTGAGTCTCTGGGGCCTGAGTTTGAGTCTCGAGTCTCTGGGGCCCGAGTCTCGAGTCTCGAATATCTGGGGCCCGAGCCCAAATCGGAGGACAATGCCAAATACCAAAAGTAGTCTATTCCTGTCGTGAATATCCACTGATGCGACTTTAAACAAATAAATCATAATAAAAAAAATTTGCATTTGGCAACATGCCATTTATCCTTTTGCATGAGACTGCAAATGCTTTAATACCTTAGACCTTCTACTAACCTGCTTACTTACCTCCAGTGAGTGCACTTGAGTTTACAACCAGTTTGTAATCTAGCTACTGACCTGCTTATCGCAGACCTGCGTGTACAGTAAGCAGCGTGCACCAGCTCGTGTTGTTTACCTGCAGCATTAATGGAAGTGTTTGTTGCGGCCAGCGCTTGGGATTTTTCTGACTCTATGTGAAAATAGTGTGGTTTGTCGAGTGACTCATTTCCTCCCACGCACGGACGCGCAAATGTCACCAGAACGTGCCCGAATACAGTGTGTTTGCTTTGTGGATTATTCTGTGGCTTGGTTTTTCCGACCTGTGATCTAACGCCGCTGCTGTGCTCTCGCAGCTTGCTGAAGAACTACGCTGTGCAGCAGCTCGCCGACGGCACGGTCGTGGTGGAGTCCATCGTCCTCAAAGTGTCCTCGTCGAGCGACGAGCCTAATGTCAAAGTGGTGCTGCTGTCCTGGAGCTACCAGGTAAACGCCAAACACACAGGGCCAGTGTATCCAGAGAGAGTGACCCTTGGCCTAGAACGGTGGCAAAGATGCAAAATGATGATCTAATTATCCTAGGACTGCAGGTCCCATCAAAGAAAATGATAATATTTGAATAGTACAGTGGTGCTTGAAAGTTTGTGAACCCTTTAGAATCTTCTATATTTCTGCATAAATATGAGCTAAAACATCATAAGATTTTCACACAAGTCCTAAAAGTAGATAAAGAGAACCCAGTTAAACAAATGAGACAAAAATATTATACTTGGTCATTTATTTATTGAGGAAAATGATCCAACATTACATATTAGTAAGTGGAAAAAGTATGTGAACCTCTAGGATTGGCAGATAATTTGAAGGTGAAATTAGAGTCAGGGGTTTCTATCAATGGGATGCCAATCAGGTGTGAGTGGGCACCTTCACACTGCTCTTCACAACACACGTTTGTGGAAGTGTATCATGGTACAAACAAAGGAGATTCCTGAGGACCTCAGAAAGAGTTGTTGATGCTCATCAGGCTGGACAAGGTTACAATCCATCTCTAAAGAGTTTGGACTCCACCAATCCACAGTCAGACATTGTGTACAAATGGAGGGAATTCAAGACCAATGTTACTGTAATCAATCTGTGGATAAATCTCTCTACAAATAGTTGTGTGTCTGGTGTTTGGTAGGCTGTCGTTGTGGGGTAAAAATCAACCGGCCTGTACGGGTTAAATCACTGAACGTAAACATGACTTTAGCATGGCGTTTCTTATTTTTGGTGTTTTGGGCATGCCATGTATTTGCGTGTTATGAAAGCGTTCACCCTTGTGTTTGCAACTATGCCAGATGGCTGAGAAATTTCAGTTAGCGCTCGTGTACTTTGGCGGGTTTTTCCCCTCTGAAAAGGGTAACGAACCCCTTGTTCCCATTTATAAAGAGCATCTCTGTGTGTGCCATTGTCACGCACACGGGGCACCCCTGGCATGGCCTGCTGCAGATCTTACTGCACGTTCGTTTTCTGCTCTCAAAGTCCAGAGCGAAGTCCCTCAGCACAGACTTTGTTTCTTGCACGTTACCATCTTTCTTTTAAATCCCTCGTCCGTTTTTCTCTGTACAGGACAGGGTTCATTTTATTTGCATTTATCCCAGCAGTATTTGCCAGACTGAATGATATAATATTTCCAAGTGGTATTCAAAGTTTGTATGTGTGTAGTTCGCTAATGTTATATTTGTAGAGTTTTTTTAATTCATAGTGTGTAAGGGCAATCTTTAAAACAGTAATCCAATAAAATATTCATATTATTATCAATAAATATTATAATATACTAACCATAGGCTTGAATGGTTGTAGTAAACCAGCTTATAAAGGTGAAGCCCAAAAACCCATTTAAAAAGACATGGCACGTCAAAGGAACATTAAAGATGATTTCAATAATATTGCTATTTAATTTGGTGCCATTTTCAGTAATATTGATTATTTTTGTCTGTACCCTTTTCCCAAACGTGTACAGAACTGGAGAGTTTCATTCCAGTGGTTGTAAGCACAATGTGGAGCCCATGGAGTTTCACTCTGGTCTTCAGATATTTCCTGGTTATTTAGAATTGTAAGAGCACGTCGTGTAACACACTAACCGGCTAACCTTTTAATGGTCCATGCAAAACCTGAGCGGCTACAGACACAAGTTCAACACCATGAACAGACCTCATCATTGTTAAACCGTTATGTTACCAGTTGTTCCCCAAAATCGGCTCAGTATGAAATCTCTCTTCTCTGTACTTCATAGCCTATTTTCCACAAAATGAAAATGATTTTGGTAACAGAAAACTGGAACTGGAACTTCTGGCTCAGTGCAGTACCAAAAGTTTTACTTCCTGCATTTTTAGTTCAAAATCAGCTATTTACTTTCCAACAGGATCTTGTAGTGCTTCTAGCTAATAGAGAGGAGGTGAAGTCATCTTTAAGTGAATACAAATGATTCTGTTATTAAAGGATCCATGTTTTTAATAATAATAATATGTACATATTGCACGCTGTACGGACCAAAGTCTGAATGCCCCTTCTAAGCAGTGATGCCTGTTATTTCAGGCAGTTCAGGGTTATGTCACTTTTGTGTGTGAAAATATGTACAATGCTTGGTACTTTTGCACAGTACTGTATGCATCTCTTTCATTTTATATATATATATATAATATATATATATAGGCCACCATTTCATTAGATGGACTATTGTTTGAGCAATGGTATAATGTTACAGGACGTTACAGGAAATATGTACACAAAAATAAAAAAAATTTGGTGTGACCTCCCAGAAAAAAGTGGTTTCTTGGCTGCTACCCTCCCAAAGACCAATGGTGTAGCTTCTTCAGACTGTAGTAGGGTCAACTTGGCATCCCAATGAAGCTGCCAGATTGCTGCTATTGCTCAGGTGTAACCACTGTAGCCTATAGAAGCTGTTTTTTGTTTTTGTTTTTTGTTTTTTCTACTAATTATATACAATACCAGTCAAAGGTTTGGACACGTTCAATGTTTTTTCTTTATTTATATTATTATCTAAATGTAAAATTAATATTGAAGATATCAAAATTATGAAAGGCCACGTATGGAATGATGTAGTAAACAAAAAAGTGTGAAACGAACTACAATACATTTTATACTAGATTTTTCAAAGTAGCCACCTTTTGCTTTGATGGCAGCTCTGCACACTCTTGGCTTTCTCTCAGTCAGCTTTAAGGGAATCACCTGGAAAGGGTTTCAGTTAACTGGAGGACTTTCATGCCTTCTTAATATGTCTGTGACCATCAGCTTTGATGTGCAGAGGTACGGCTAAAACAGAATCTGAAGTATAAAACTTACTCTGGGTTGGTTAACACTTTTTGTTTACTACATAGTCTTCAGTATTAATCTACAATGTAAAAACATTAAAAAATAAGGAAAAAACACCAGGTGAGAAGGTGTGTCCAAACTTTTGGTTGGTACTGTATATGTGTGTATAACAACCTACAGCATTGATTTGGATCTTTTTCTAGGATGAAGAGCTCGGCAGTTTCCTTTCCAGCCTGCTGAAGAAAGGTCTTCCCTCAGGGCTGTGACTGTACGCTCCTTAAATCCATTTCATAATAAACCTTTTGTAGAAAACCATCTCGGACTGTTTGCTAATATTTCCATTGTAATCCCAGCGATGCCAGAACCGGTCAGTATATCCAGTTATTTATTGTATTCTTTTGTCGTTTTAGCATCAAAATCATTGACTTTGACAGGTTAAAATATGAATCTAAGAATACATTCTAACATGAACACAGGGTTTTTATTCATATCTGCAAAGAATGTTAACTCAATTCTTAATAGCAAAAACAAGTGTCTGTTTTTCTGCTATATGGAGTACATTAGTCATTCTTTGAGTCCGTTTATGTTTCAGACATATTTCCAGTACATTTTATATTGTATAGTAACATATTTTGTGAAAAAAGGTAAAAGTATTGTACATAAGTCATTTATTTGGTAAAATCTTTTTAATAAAGTCATTGGACACACGCCATTGAATTTTTTACAGCAGTGCAGCGCTATATACATTGACAAAATATACAGTAACGTTCATGCTTTTGCTTCTTCAGTTAGGTTACTGATCTAGTCCTGGACTCTGGTTTTATACATTATTAACATTCATTTTCTTCACTATACATGTTTTCATTTTAAAAATAGTCATAGTTCATCACTAACTGGTTAATAGATCATAAAAAGCAGAGCAAAGCATCCTGTTTTAACCAGTCTGGGAGGAAAAGGTACATCCTGGAAAGGGTGTCGGCGCATCATTGACAAAATGTACCGCCCAGGATTCGAACCCAGGTCGTCAGGAACTGCCATTGTCAGCAGCTGGCTCTGGGCAACATGTTATAAGCAAAATACAAAACTTCAGCTGTAATATACTCTCAAAGTCTTTAATGTACCTTTAATGTTAATAGTATAGAACATGTATAAACATTGGATTTTTCCTCTTTCTGTACATCATCAAGGCACCCACTGTGTTTGGGCCACATGCTTAATCTTTAGTCCAAAATTGTCTTGTCAATTAACCGACCTTCAACCTTGCAGAGTCTTTGGAAGAAGCTTGGCAGTTTTGGCTAGTTTTTCTTGTTTTACAGCTTTGTTTGGCATTGGCTTTTCCTTGATTGTTGGTTCTACGACATGTTCCTGGTGATGTTCCACTGGGCTTACAGGCAATCCGTGATCAGCCATCCTAGGACACCGTTGGCTCAGCTGGATTGAGAACATAAACTGAGCCATGAGCACTGAGTTGCAAATGTGATCTGACTCAGCAAGCAGTTGCAGAAGATTTGAAAGCTTTGCCAGTTTTGAAAAGGAAGTCCTGGGTAAAACCGGATTTGTTTTTTTGGGCCACTTTGACAATGCCTGCCCAGCCAAGCTGCACCCCTTTGCATAAGTGAACCTACTCTCAGTTTACTCTTCAACGAGATTGTAATTTCTCAGAAATGGTGTAGACGCCCCTCTTCCTTTTGGGATTGAGCCACATGAAGGACCACTTGAAGGGAAACTTGAAAGTCCACTTGCAGTGACTGGTGGCGAAATAGTAAAGCATCGGGTCAAGTAAGCTGTTCATGCTGATCAGTGCCATGGTAACGCGCCTGGCTTTGTAGATGCCATCGCCTACGGAGCAGCTATTGATGACTTGAGTTCGCCAGAGCAGGTGCAGCAAGTACACCAGATGGTAGGGCAGGAAGCAGAACACGGTGATGGCCAGGATGGTGTAGATGATCCTGAGGGCGCCACGCGCTGTGCCCGTCCTGATCCGAGAGATCCGGCGTGCCACCACCGGATACAGCACCAGGATGATCAGGAACGGCAAAAGGGCACCGAAGATCAGGCAGAAGGTGCTGTAGGGTGCCAGGCTCGTCCTCCATTCACTCTCGGAGAAGTTCTCGAAGCAGCTAGTGTGCCCCATCTTGGTATGCATGTCCAGCGGGGACGTGAGCATGAAGGCCAAGATGGCCGACCCGCTTAGCGCCCAGATAGAGATGGAGACGAAGGCGGCGCAGCGGGTGTTGCGTAGCCTTAGATAGGTATGCGGGTGGACGGTGGCTATGTAGCGATCCACACAGATGCAGCTCATGAAGGCGATGCTGATGTAGATGTTCCCGTAGAACAGCGTGCCGGTGAGTCGACACGCAGGATCGCCGAACACCCAGTGGTTGCCATTGAGGTGGTAATGGATGCGGAAGGGCAGGACGAACAGGAACATGGTGTCTGCCACGGCCAGGCTGCTGATGTACACCATCGAGGGAGATTTCTGTTTCGTTTTGCAGAAGAATATGTACAAGGCACCCAGGTTTCCCAGCAAGCCGAAGACCATCACCAGGCTGTAAGTGATGGGGAAGAGATAGAACTGGAAATCCGCAGTCCATTCGCCACACGTGCTGTCGTTGGAAGAGTTCATCTTTGGAGTCCGATCTGTGATTGTTAAGATACAAGGGTTATAAACAGTATTCGAATTTGACTCCAATCCTCCTAACCTAATCTGCAGCGTACTTTATTAACACCTGTTCCACTGCTCCATAACACAAATATCTAATCAGCCAATCATATGGCAGCAACTCCCTGCATTTAGGCATGTAGACACGATCATGACGACCTGATGAAGTTCAAACCGAGCATCGGAATGGGGAACAAAGTTGATATAAGTGGCAAAGTTGTTGGTGCTACACGGGCTGGTCTGAGTATTTCTGGGATTTTCACACACAGCCATCACTAGGGTTTACAAAGAACGTTCCAAAACAGTTAAATGTCCAGTGAGGGCAGGTTCTTTGGGATGAAAATGGCTCTATGTCAGAGGAGAATGGCCAGATTGGTTTAAGCGAGTAGAATGGTAACAACTCAAATAACCACAAGAGCAAACCTCTAAACCCTCAACTTGCTTCAGCAATAATAAAATATGTGAGCCTTGATCTGCTACAATTCTTATCTACTATTTAAAATATATAACTTCTTGGGTTGTGACATTGCCTAGTGTATAAACCCTGCCTAGAAAGAGTGAAGACCAACATATGTTGCATTTTGGACGCTGGTATGATGACCGACCAACTTTACTAGCCATTCGCCAACTAGCCCATCACCAGACCAGCACTAATCCAAAACACAACATATGCCAGCCTTTTCTGTATTATTAGCACAGAAGGTGGTGACATTTTCACTATTGTTGTTAGCTTTAGCTTAGCCAGTCTCAGCCTTTTTTCCTGAGGTAACAATTGCTTTAATAGTTCTGCTGCAGATGAGAAAACTACAGTATTTGTTTGTAGCTGCTTCGATAGTTTGACAACTTACCTCAGCAATTATGCTAGCTAGATATTCGTTTAGTACAAGGACATGCTGTGCACTAGGTGAACAATTTAATCTGGAACTGGCTTAGAATCGAAGAATGAATCTTTATTGTTACTATGAATTGCTCATTTATAAGTTTATGACTTAAAATCCTCTCAGACGTCAGTCAGGTAGGTAATGTCAGCTAGGTGGGTACAAAAAAGAAAGTCATGTGAAGATCTCTTAGCATGAAAACATGGAGTTTGCTTTAGCATATATGTTGAGACCTTTTGCTGTTACTGTCTCGAAGAGGATGGCACACAAAGTAGATCAATTAACCAAATGCTAATAATAGTCAATAAATCAATGCTGCTTCACTCTGAAATGGTTTGAAATCCAACGTAGTCTGGATAACTTCCATATGTTTCACAGGTCTTCAAATGTACAAAAACAGCAGGAATTTCTTTGAAATGATCCATATGAGCGGGTTTTAGCTCAAGAGTTATTTTCACTATAGGAATGTTCCAGATTGTTTGTTGTATTCGCAGATATGTTACAGACGAAAGCTGCTGGAGTAGTTCCTGAAGCAAGTCTGATAGCAAAGTCTTTTTAAAACTAGTATCAATATTTACATTTAATCACTGTACAGATTAAGGTCACCACAATGAATTTTGACCTCTTTGACAAAACGGATTAACTGTTACATCATAATCTCTGCATACAAGCAGTTATGAAACACCAAACTTTAAATAAAACACATGAATAAGGTACAAAAGCTTACATTTTTTTGTAGGATTCTTTGTAAATCAGTCGACTTCAACGAAGCAGTCTTTTTACACGTGTCTTCTTTCTGATCGTCTCTTCAGATCGCTCAAACAGACGGTCATGGAAAACATACACCTCTGCGGTACACAATGCATATATATGTAGACAGGAAGTCATCATAGAAATGTTCTTCCCCCAGCCTCTGCACTGAGCAGCAAAAGGAAATGCTGTGTTATTATGGTAGGTGGTCGGCTTCTGTCACCCACTGCTTTATATTTTTAGCTTTAGAGTGAGAAATTAATGAAGTGAGTGGACTGTATGGATGTTTGTGGTCTGTAAGGTAGCAGTCGTTGTGAACTATAATACTGTTAAGTGTGGTTTTTTACCACAGTGATAGGGAATGAGCCAGATTAGATTACAACAGATGAGACGTTACATTTCATCTAGCAGCAGGTTCTCAGATCTGAATTCGAAATGGAAAAACAGACCTGCAGTGATGAGTACGTAAGATGTTTGGGTGACGGACACCAGATGTTTTAGCAGATGCCCTTATCCAGAGCGACTTACAATTGATATAGTCTTACTATCCAAGCAATTGTGGGTCAAGGACCCAACAGTGGCAGGGGTGGGATTTGAACCCTGGACCTTTTGGTCCATAGTCCAGTACCTTAACCGCTAGGCTACCACAGTCCCGATGTGGGCCAGCCAGATGTGTTTACAATAGGTCCACGTTGGATTCTATAGGTGTATTAAAGAATTAAGCAAAATAAACCTTGTGGAGGCTGTAATCACTGCCTAACGTGCTTCAGCTAAATACCGAGTAAAGTGTCTGAACACTTGTGTCAATGCAATATTTCAGTTTTTTCTTTACAACAAATTTGCAAAAATGTCTAACATTCTGTTTTCACTCATGGAGTATTGAGTGCAGAATAATGGGGAAAAACTTTTTGTTTTTCTTATTTTAGCTCAAGGCCACAGAATAACAAAATGTGGAAAAAAAGAAATGGTCTAAAGACTTCCCGAATGCATTGTAGTTGATGATTGGGCCCTAAAATTTCAAACTTGGACTCCTCATTCCATAATACCTTTTTCTACTGATCTTCATTCCAATCTGTTTAGCATATTGAACCTTTTCCCTCTGTTCACGGTGGAGTGGCTGGAGCCTAACATAAGAGGTAAACAACAATGGTATAATGTTAAACAACCCAGTTAAGTGCATTTAATACATACAGTTGTAACAATCCAAAATTCGAATAGTATTCTGAATAGTATTTAAATACAGTATAAAGAAAAGAAGAGTCACAGAACATTCACTATTAAAGTTTAACATTTAAAATCTTATTTATGTAATACAATGATTCCTTATGTAATATAATAAATCGTACAGTTTCTTAAAATGAAAGTACCACAGAGCAATATGTGGACATAAGGCAGACCTAACACCTTGTTCTCCACAAACTTCAATCAATACAGAAACGGCTTTATGCTCGGTCACTTCGTCTGTAATGTGAAATATTTAAGGTCTTTTCACACCGAGTACGATTTTTATGGACAAAAAAACGCACGTATATTAAGGCCGTCCATCACACCGAGTCCGAAACTGACTACGAAAATATATAATCAGAGCCTGTTCTAATCACTGGGTTGTTTGGATGCTTTAAAATCAGGCTGACCAATCAGAGCTCGGTTGTCAGGCAGAACAGCTCAGCAAGAGCATATAGGACAAGCAGCACGATGACTCTAAAAATATGGCTATTAGAGAAAATATCTGGTGGAATAGAACTGAAAGGCTGGAGAATGATGGTGATAAAGCTCACAGGGACTGGAGGAACTGCTTTTTTGTTTATCTAAGTGCGTTCTAGTCTTTTTTGCCACCAAAAAAACACAAACTAGGCTTCCCTCACTAATCTTCGCTCGTGTTGCTTTGTTTTTTAAAGTTGACGATGTGAAAAGACCCGGCGAGACGCTTTAAGAGAAGGGAAATGAAAGAAAGCAAAAGCGGACAGGGAGTTTTCAGAGTGTTTAGACAAAGAAGTGTGAAGACCTCATGTTAATAATCACATCTGTTTTTTGTGTGTGAATAGGCCTTGAGATGTATTCGAGTAAAACACAGCATCAGGTTCAGATAATCTGATTTTTGTGTGGTTCTGTAAAAGGTTTTCATCTGTGTGTGTGTGTTGTGGTGAAGACCTGAGATGAGCAGATCTATAAGCCTGCAGCTCGTACTGACCTACTTAATTCTTAAATATACCATTTCACCAGCTCTAAATGCACACCTGGACATGATCATGAGCCAATAGAACAACCTCTGTATGCTGGTACACAGCGCCACAAAACACCATGGTGCAAGCGAGACCAATACAGTATCAACACAATAAATCCCTGATTAAACATGAGGATGAACTGTGTTTTGATTAGACTGTATTGATCTGGTAGCAGCGACGTACTAGAAAGATGCCTAGCAATAAAGGCTTGCGGTGGCATCATGACCTTTTCATCCAGTTTTGGAAAATTCGAGTAGCTACAAAAATGCCAATGACATTTCATCACAGCCTCTGTACTGAACACAGTAAGGCACGACCTTTTTTGAAAAGCACTTCACAAACACAGGTCATTTAAAGCGCTTTACATAGAAGAGAGATAAAATAGGGCATACAGGTGGCACAGTGGTCTAATACGCTATCCCACAACTGCGGTGATCCATCGAGTCGCATCGTTTCCTTCCAGTCAGGTCAGCATTCACATACAAGCAGAGCGGAATCTGCTGCCACAGCCTGGCACTGTGTCCAGGGCAAGATTACAGTCTGTTATAAATAAAAAGATAATAACTACTTATGCCAAATGATTTGAATATTAACTGCCTTCATTGTGATTAATCACATTTTAACTTGCTCATACTTAATAAAGAAGTAACTGTTTTCTTTTAAAAGCACTGCACAGCCATAAGAATGGACAATATAAACTTCAGCACTGCATTCATTGTGATGTAATAATTTAATAAGCACTAAATGCACAACAGCGATTACCAGAATCATACTTTCTAAAATGAAAAAGGCCTTTTAATTCATGTTATTGTCCTTTTTTGTCAGAAACAGCGTGTAGACTGTTCTCTCTTGTGCCAGATATGGTTAAACCATGCCGTTAGACTGGATTAAGCAAAGTTGTGTAAGGTGGGAGTCAAAAATTGTTGACAACCTGTTCCCAATAGCCTAACAGCATTGTACATGGTATGGACTGTGGTAGCCTAGCGGTTAAGGTACTGGACCAGAAGGTTCAGGGTTCAAATCCCACCTCTGCCAAGCTGCCACTGTTGGCTCCTTGAGCAAGACCCTTAACTTGGATTTTAAGACTGTACCAATTGTAAGTCGCTCTGGATAAGGGTGTCTGCTAAATTCTGTAAATGTAAAATGTAATATAGAATGAGATGAACAGAGCTTGGGCGTCCATTTTGGACAACGTGTATAATTATGAGTGGCTCATCTTGGTAGAAAAGTAACAAAAATGCTACTAGCGGTGTTAAAAATACTGCCTTTTAAATATTTATATGTTCATTCTGACAGCCTTAATAATAACACAATCAAACAATATATAAAGATAAGAGCGCTGGAATAAAATAAAAGAAAAGCAACAGGGGAGAGTCTGGATCCCAACCCAGAATTCAGTGGTAGCTAGCAAAGGTACACCTCGGACACAGCACCAGTCCATTGAAGGGGTCTTTTAAAAACGAAGCTGAGAAAACGTACATTTAATTTTAAAAGACATTCAGCAGGAAGCACGGTTTCTGTCACACAATAGCTATGAACGAAAAAAACGCGGGAAAGTGGAGATACAATATGCCTTGTGCATTCAACAGAAAGCAAAGACCTTCTCAGGGAGTCGAAGGGACTAAATAAACTAAAAATGTCCAGCAAAATGAAATTGTATCCAAACGTTTGGTAAATGTTCAGTCTTTCCTAACAAAACATTTAAAAAAAACGAGTGATACGGAAGGAAACTGTACGACGACTGCAGTTTCATGAGGTCGTTTTTACTCCACCATCCACCAGATGGCGCCTGTAATTCAGATTTGCTGTAGCCTTCGACGTTCAGCGTCTCCTCACGCGCTAACGCAAACGTTATTTAAACGTCGTCTGATGTTGTCGTATGTCTAAACTAATAACACACGCAAGTGCTTTTTTTATAAACCAAACTCGGGGTTTTCTAATCCAGGCTGTACGAAACAGTTTCATGAAGGATTGTTATCAGTTGTAAGTTTCGGTTTTATGGTATTTTATATTTGTTTGATGTTCTGTGAGGGTGGGTAGTCCTGTGCACGACGTCCACCTGGAGTTAGGGAAAAAACGGGTAATAATAATTTCTATACTTGAATACAAATTTTTGAGTTAATATTTCAACCTCACTTGTCCTGGAGATGGGTCCCAAGGGATCCAGTGTCAGTCTGCTGTCAGAGATGATCCCCCATCCATCCTCTTCTTCCTCAGACATGGCCAATCATCTTTGTAGAACACCCAACTCAGCTGGAAGGCACCGTTTGAACTTGAACCTTGAAGACTATCAATGTTGGGATATGGGTTGGAGTCTCTTGATTCCCCCAACCAGCCTGCCCTCCCTCAGACACAGACAGTCATACCTGTGAGACCCCTGGCCAAAAGGAACTCCCCAAATATTGTGAACAAAGATCCTGTTTTTTTCCTGAAATGGTTGAATCTTACCTGATATTACAGATAAACAGCTGTTTACTTTCCTCCTCAACTACAGGTGGAATGTCTCTGCCTCTGACTGGCCAGTATTGGTTTCCATACTATTGGAAACATTAGAACCAGTGGTGTTTGACCAAGAAACTCTAGACTCAACTCGGACTCACTGCCAGAGTGTTGGGACTCGACTCGATGTCATGCTCATCTCCACTACACACGCAGTAGATGAAGATTAGAATGAAAAATACTGGCATACTCCTTCATCTTTTCAATTACCACCAGCATCCAGACTGCCCTCGCTCTAATCCTTCCACTGTTTGTATTTTCTTGGCCTGTGCTTCAGAGCCTTGGCTGTGAAAGCATTCTTGTAGTTTACACTCTGCCCACAGGCTTTGGACCTGACTTAAGTCTGCTTATGTGATTAGATTCGCTCTAATGAGATTAACACTCAATGCATCCAAGGTCAAACTTTTTAATGACATGTCATGACACAAAAGAGAAATCAGAGCAGGACGTGTCAAAGAAACGTGTTATTGGGAGAAAGATCTGAAACGGTTCGTAGTGTGACCAACAGTGTGAGCGCTGAGTGTGATACACTTGCATGTGGTAGCCTAGCGGTTAAGGTAGTGGACTATGGACCAGAAGGTCCAGGGTTCAAATTCCACCTCTGCCAAGCTGCCACTGTTGGGTCCTTGAGCAAGACGCTTAACTCACAATTGCTTGGAAGTCCCTCTGGATAAGAGCGTCTGCTAAATGCTGTAAATGTAAAAATGTAAATGTTTTCACCCCAGACCTAGATCCCAGTAAAGTGGAACCTCAGAATTTCAAACGCTTATTTATTCAGCCAATTCGGACATTGGATGGTACGGTTGGAATATTTTGCTCTCTCATTCCATATGTCAAACTTGGAGCATCCATAAAACTTGTATGTGTATGGCCCAGCCTCAGGGTGTCTGAAATTGACTGGATTCCGACCACATTCAAGTCCGAATTCGAACAGCTTTCCGGAACTAAATAAGATTGGATTCCAAGGTTTTACTTTGTTATTTCCATTGAAGCCATTCTGGAATATTATTAGGGATTTTTTGTTAAATTCTGAGCAGATGTCAGCCCTTAATTTAGCATTCAGTGTCTAGAATAATGATAGACTAATGAATAATGACGATTAATGCCCTTTAGAGGCCAATAGTGGAGACAATTCAGGGAAACTTTGTTGTTGTTGGAATAATTGTTGTTGTTAAGTGCGATAAAATGTTTTGTTTATTTTTGATTTATAAAAGAAATTTTGCGAACAGACACAGTGCATTTATAGCTTAAATATGTTCCTTTAAGTTCATACATTTTGTGTCTCATTTATTATTATTATTAGTATTATTAGTTTAATCAGTTGCAAAAGAAGTGGGATATTATATATGTGATATTACAAAAATGTGCATGATATATCTGCCATTGTTCTCCCTGTTCTCTAAATATCGCCATCAAGTATTAAAAAGCCTGTTTTGGTCGACCACTAGTCCCTAGAAACTAATATTTTTATTGTTAGCAGTATTGTTAACTGTTTTCTAGCTCCCAGATTCTCTGGTCTTACAGGTTGCAGTCTTGTTTCTAGCTCATGTCTGTCATGCCACAGAAATTCACACACCACATGGCTACTTAGGATGGAGATGAATGGTGAAATGCGATTCAAACTCATGCAATCAGCATTAACAGAACCGCTGAATAAATCATCGGAGTCCTTCTGAGTCAAACGCCTTCGCTAAGTGCCTCTGACACACGTCACCCCCCACCATTAGGACTAAATGGGTTTCACTTGAGGTCCTGCTCCTCTGGGAAGCCAAGGTCACGGTCCAGAATGTCTTAGCTAAGTGGAGTTGAGAGTTTGTTTGGTGCTGTAGTACGTAAATATGTTTTGGTTGTGTTATGGTTTGAGCTGTGCCTTCTTTGGGATTAATTAACCGGCTTGTGGACGAGAGTAAATATTTTAGTAGATTATAAGCATTGTCCCAAATGATGCAACAGCAACTCAGTTTGCTCGATTAGTACCATGAGCTTTGTTTGGGGCTCTTGCTAAAATCCTAGTTACAAAACACACCTTGTTTGCACATTAAAGTCTTCAGTATGTCGAAGCAACTAAGTTCTTAGTCCTGTGTACGCTGTGGTATTAACAAAATGCACCTGACACGATGCACATTGCCAGTGTTTTTGCAGTTTTACATCCCTATTCTCATCTAAAGTGACTGATTATAAAGGGAAATAGCATGGGAATTTTTTACCTCCTCCCAAAGTGAAGCATTCTGTTCTCATTCTTCAACCTGATCATGAATAATCTCTTGATGGGAAGCTTGAACTGTCAGGCCATCTCAGAGTTCAGATCCTGCTATTAAGGCAGTTCCCCATATGTTTTTCTGATTCATTAAATGGACTAAGAGCAAGCCAAGGAAACGTCGGAAACGTCATGAAGCCTTAGCCATCAGCGCTGCCGCGTTTCAGTTGATCCAGTTGCGTTTTTCGCGTGTAGACCTCATCATCACTCCCAATGGTTTGAGTAATGATTGTGGAACTGTACAGATGAAGAACGTTGGACTGGAAATCCCTGTGACTAAAGATTAATTTGAATGAGTCACAAAGATAATTGAGGTGGGGGAACCAAATTAGAAGAACAGTGGGGTTAGACACGGTCCTTCTTCCAAACCTGAGCTATTTCATAACTCCATTTGTGGTATGAGGCAGCATGAAACATTGTGCAATACAGATGGAATTGGGAATTCACCATCAGTCATGTTCTGAGAATCATCACGGGCTTCTGATTGCCTGCCAAGAGTAAATAAGTTGCGCATTTGCACTGCAGATACGGTGTCAGTGTAGACTGAGAAAGGAATCAGGCTGGAAATCAGAAGGAAAGGGGAAGCATTCCATTCAGTCGACATAGTGACCATATGGAGAACATATGGCCCAAAAATATATGCAGGATTCTGAAGATAAGTAACAGATCAGACCAGACTGAGGATACAGTTTTCGTTATTCAGCTCTGACAGACACTGAGCCACTCCAGTGGTTGTTGGATGGAGCTCTCACCTGTAGCCTGAATAATGTTTGAATAATGTAGATGTTCACTGGTGCAGGACTTGGCTTCCTCCAGCAGACCAGAAGGAGCAAGTCTGGGAGGGGGAAGGAGAAAATGGAGAGAGAGGAGAGACAGGAAAAGTAGGTCATCCTGCCTGAGCCTCATTTCACATCTCTCTCCAAAACCATCTCAGCCATCCATGCTGTTCCGCTGCATGTGTCTGCCATAAGTGGGAGATAAAAACCAAATCTGAGTCAAACTGACAGGAAACCCTGTTTTTTTCCATCCCAAGTGCACACATGCAACCATTTTTTTGATCAGACTGACGTTCGCCATTCCAGTTTAGGCTTTACCACACGTTCACGTTCTACATGAGTCGTAGTCCATGACAGTATGGATATATAGAATTTTTACATTTGTCAGATGCCCTTATCCAGAGCGACTTACATCTGATACAGTCTTACAATCCAAGCAATTGTGGGTTAAAGGTCTTGCTCAAGGACCCAACAGTGGCAGCTTGGGATATGAACCCTGGACTTTCTGGTCTATAGTCCAGTGCTTCAACCGCTAGGTTTCCACAGTCCTCACAACTCAGCTTTAGGGCCTTATCTTATGAGAGATTGAATTAGAAAATATGGCCAACGCAGTGCAAATGCACAGTCCTAATCTGCACACGCTGTCTCTGCACTGCTGTGACAACAAACAAAATGCGTAGATTATTAATAGTAAGATTATTATTAATGCGACTCCTATGTCTCAGAAGTAAGAGCCAGCTGTTAGAAACATCAGTTCATGAGGACTGGTGTTTAAACTTGGGCTGTTCTTGCAAAATGAAGGTCGGAAGGTGTGGTTCCGGGACCCTGTGACGGACTGGCGCAATGTGAATTCCAGGATAGGTTCCAGATACAACTCTGAAACTGACCTGCTACTGATTTATTAACAGTTTGAATGCAAAAATAACTAAACATACACGTTACAAAAGCTTAAGGTTGAAGTATTCTTGGCTAAGGCCTGCGTATCATGGAAGTTGGCTTAGCTAATGCCTACATGTTATGGAATCTAGCTTGGCTAATGCCCATTATGTTGATCTTCCTAATGCTGGGAATGCAGTATGTGCTTGCTTTCTGATATTTGAATATCCACCACAGTGAAACAGTTTTGCATAGCTAGAAGCCGTTGCGCTCACTGACTGGTGTGTGTTTGAGTCCTTAGGCATGAATGGAACTCTGGCTGCTTAGCTAGGTAGCTACAGAAATGTTGCAGATCAAGTAGTTAGCTGTAATGTTAGTTGGCTATCTGGCTAACACAGTGCGTTTGGTGTTTGTTTTTGGATTACCTAAACTTGGCCAATACAAGTGTAACGGCTTGCTCTGTGCAGAGCGTTACGTGTCTCTGTGGCTCCACTTATAAAAGTAAGCTAGCTGGGTATTGTTCTAAGTCTCGCTAATGCTTGCTGAATAAAGGGCTTTGGTGTGGCTATTTCCCTACATATAGAAAGTAACTGAGTTAACTTCCATGTATAGTGAAATATGCTGTATAAATAGATTGCTGGGATGGAACAGTGAGGCTGCACAGATCCGGTGACCCAGGTTTAAGCTTCAGTCTCTGTGGAGTTTGCCATGCTCTCCCTGCCCGGTGCCTCCCAAAATGCCAGGTAGAGGGGTGACTAAATATTGTATATTGCTATATTGTTCTGTATTGCTGTGATTCTATGATGCATCCCTAAAAAGGGTCTGATTTTTGTATAGGATCCACACTGTCATCCTCACTGCTGTCATTTGCTTCTTTTCATGAGCCTCCTTGAGCATCCTTAAAAAGGTCCTGTTCTTTCCCCCCCAAAAAACTTCTCCAATTTAGGGTGCTGACTCATCACCTTCTAGGTAATAAAACTAAGAGAGGGAAAAGAAAAGCCTGCTTTTGATCAGGCAGAGAGAGAGAGCGACAGAGGAAGCGAGGACTGAAAGGTAGGAAGTGTAAGAAATCACTGTGGATTTGAGCTCAGCTAATTTTAGTCCTGGTGGAGGAGGTTTATATAAGTGACACAGCGCGAGAAGAAACAGAAACAGGGAGAATCATAATTCTCATATTCAACACGGTAATGAGGGTGTAATACCAGAGCTGGGACATTATTATGTAAACTTGTATAGGTTTTGGCACTCCTGGGTAAATTACATGCCTTGTTGAGCTTTCTCATCAGGAAAAATGATGTATTATCAGATCGTATGTTCAGTGGTTAAATGGAAATGTCAGTTAGGTTTGAGACCTTACAGAATACCATTAGAACACAATTAGCTATACAACTCTCTCACCCTGGGCTTTAATTCTGCCACAACAGGTATGTATGCAGCCCTGTTCTGTATCACCTGTCACAGACCAAGCCCCCATTCCAAAGTGCCCTGTTACTTGGGTTTTTTTGGTGAGGCAGAACCTAAAAACATGTGCACGCGACCCTTGGTTCTTGAGGTTCCAGGCCCTTGCAAGATGACCAAAACGATAGACCTGGAGAGTCATGGCTGAGAAGGGCCAAAAGAGCCAGTTGCCCAGTTGACTGAGACTACTGAAAAACCAGGGGTTGTTTGTGTATGTTTTTACATTCCCCCTAACTGGTGGAAGCCCATTCCGGGATGGGAGCTGAGTCTATGGCACGTGATGAAATCCAGGGGTTGGTTTTATGGGACGACACATTGATGCAGAAGATCCGGAAACCGTGGTTTGATTCACATACCTGATTATAGTAAAAATCAGTTTTCATTGACGCCAGCATATTTTCTGACTGGCCTCCCACCAATCTGATTGGACAGGTCTTTGCTTCTCTACCTTGAGTCTTGTTCAGCACATTTACTGTCTCACAGTGTGTTTCTGCTACAAAATAAAATAAACCACCATTACATCGTAATTACCCTTTGAATAAAATGAACGCTTGAGTTACTCACTGACAGGAGGGAAGTGGGGGGTGTAGGTAGAGGTAAGAAGCCAGTCAAAACACTGGGGTTTGGTTATTTTCCCAATTACTTTTACAAAGTACCTCATTTTATAACAAGAATTGGGATAGTGGGAGTTTGGATAACAGGGCCTGACCCTTTTGCCATGCAACCATTGGTTTGAATTAGTCTGTGGACCCATTGCGATTCTGACCCAGGATAAAGCACTTACTAAGTGTCTGTTGTTAGGATTTATTTATAAATGTTTGTGTTGAGCAGTTTGCTCATGCAAATATTTATGATTGATCAAGAGGAGTCTTTGAGATGGAGTTGTATCATTAATACAAATTAGCCGCATGTGCATGAAGGAGGCCTGTTTCATTCATGGACCCCAGAGTTCCAAGCTTCCTTTGTAATGAGGCTTTTCTGTCACTCCTTAACCCCCCTCAATTGCCAGCCAGGACGCTGCCCTACCCCTCAGAGAGGCAGAATGAGATCATTGCTAATCAGAAACCTAGGCTCCCTATTCAGGGTTCCTCCAGACAATAGCGCACTCTGACAGCTGTAGTGAACGCTCCGCCGCCCTCCCCCGGGACGTTCTGCTTCCTGTGAATTAATAACATCTTCTATTCCTGGCCTCGGCTAGGAAATGCAGGCACTCGAAATGAACTTGTTTAGAGCTTCCCTTACGGAATGACGTAGGAAGCAGTGGAGCTTAATGAATGTGCCTAAAATAATGCTCTCATGTGGTGACCTGTACTTTGGAGCTTAGGTTTGAGAATGGCAATTCAATCTCGGATACTGTTTTAATTCTGGATTTCAAACTTAACATATTAGTCGGTGGTTTGTAATCCTTTAATTTACTGATTATAATCATTTTGCCTGTCATTGCAAGATCATTTTGCAGGTCATCAACCAAAGGAAGAAAAGGAAAAAGTAAAAGTGTTTGGTCATTAAGGGATCAAACCAGCCAAGAGATGGAAAAATAATGCCGATGTTTAACAATATTTAAGTGTGAAGTAGTAAGGATGGGGGTGTCTCAGTAGGTCTGGACTATTAATAGTGTGTAGCTCCACTGGTGGGCCCCTGAGCAAGATCTATACATTTCAGAGACTATATCATGTCACCTAGAAAGTTTTTTTTTAAACCAGGAGTTTGTCACTCTGTGGCCTCCCAAGCTGACATGTTACTAACTGAGCCAGTGGAGAATCACACAGCTCCTGTGGCTCAGACATAAGAGCCAGCTAGTGGAAACCAGCAGTTCCTAAGGACCTGGGTTAGAACCCTGGACTGGACTTGAAACTTGAAGGTTGGGTAGTGCAGTTACAGATCCAGCAATGGACTGGCACCCAGTGTGTACCTCTACCTGCACCCAGAATATTCCAAGATACCACTGTGACCCTGAGCAGGATAAGAATGGGATACTTTGGTTTGTTTTGCATTGGTCCACAATCCCTACTGAGCAGCTGATGCTGGAGAAACCCAAAAAGGAACAAAACTGCAAAAACTCAGTGTTATAAAAACAAATATTTTGGTATCAAGTGGATGACGGGACATCAAATTGTAAATCAGTTTGGTCAGCCATTTTTGCAATGGTTCAGCTCACATTCGTTAAAGCTGTTCTGGCATTGTAGGTACAACCTGTCAGAGCAGGATGAGTGATTTATTTCAGCCTTCAGACCAGAGCTAGTTTCACCACCTGCTCCACTGCACTGTGTTATTTCTGCTCTGCCTACCTTTCTGTCACTTCAGACCACTCAGGGTGACTCCTACAATTAGTTGAAAAAGTAAGGAGGACTGCCCTCCATTCCAACCTGAGAGTGAGTAATATTTTTGGACCCCCTAACCATGAATGGCTGTTCTTCAAGATTCAGACTCTCCTAACTATCCAGACTCTCCTACCTTATCATTCGGTCACTCTGGAGGCCACAGAAACATTCATTCATTCACAGCATTTATCAGACGCCCTTATCCAGAGCGACTTACAATTGGTACAGTCTTACAATCCAAGCAATTGTGGGTTAAGGGTCTTGCTCAAGGACCCATCAGTGGCAACTTGACAGAGGTGGGATTTGAACCCTGGACCTTCTGGTCCAGAGTCCAGTACCTTATCCACTGGGCTACCAGAGTCCCAACAAAAAAGAATGATTGCTTTGTTGTTTTCTAGGTTGTTTTTTAAGCTTCTGAGGAAATGTAAATTCATAGGAACTGTTCCCAATTCAGTTTCAGATCTAATGTGCTGTAACCAAAAGAGGAACTCCAAATCAAGTTTGTGGAAATCCCTTTCAATTAATGATCTTTGTTTTTCAGCCATACGTTCTGCTAATAGTTACGTAATATGGAGCTTAGAGGCATGAAACCCCCATAGAAAAACACTGGCGGTAGAACGGATTGTACAGAACACCTCAGTGACTCTCAATATGGCACTTTCATGGGCTTCCCCCAACAATTCAGTTGATCACCTTTCTGACTTGAACTCATGATTTACCAGTTTTGATGAAGAAGCTGCTTGGTATCCTGACCTTAACTGCATCTTAAAGACTAACTGGAATACCAACAATGAGCCAGCGCTTGGACTCCAGTGTCTTGTCCTCACAGTCTTGTTCCAAAATCTAGTGGATTAACGTTTCTCAGAAGAGTGATGCCTGTTGTAGCAGCAAAGGTGGACAAACTGCATATTAACACCCATTGTTGGATGTTTGGCTATAAACTAAAACTAATCAACAAAATTGAAGGATTTTTTTTCTGGGCATGTTAAGGGAAAGATCACCTGACAGACCATTTTCTAAACTGCCACTGGGGCACACAGAGCTGATTTGATGGGTTTTCCCTACATGTTATTGGAACAAGTGAGGGAATCACCTTTGTAAATGAAACTGAATGTTAATCACAAATACCCAGCCCCGTGACAGACAGTCATCCCTTCCAGGGCATAATTACACCTGTGTCCAGCAGTCTCCAGGGATAAGAGACCCAGCAATCCCAAACAGTGTAAGAGGATTTAAAATCTGAAGAAAAGAGAAATTAATTACTTTTTCATTTTTCCCCACACAACCTGTTTTTGGTGAATTTTGATTGGAGTGTGTAGAGTGGGTATTGCAAAGTCTCTTTCTAATAAAACATCATTTTATTAGAATGAACGGATTAAACAAATGTATATATCTATTTATGATAATAAAATTTACATTTATGTCATTTAGCAGACGCCCTTATCCAGAGTGACTTACAATTGATACAATCCTACAATCCAAGCAATTGTGGGTTAAGGCCTTGCTCAAGGACCCAACAGTGGTAGCTTGGCAGATTTGAACCCTGGACCTTCTGGTCCATAGTCCAGCACTTTAACCACTAGGCCACCACAGTACCACGCAAAATATTGCAAAAGGAGATTAGTTAGTAACCTTTTTAGAGATTCAAAGCATGATCATTTGTTGTAGTGCGCAGCTTGCCATGTAGTGGTTGGGACTTATGTTTACGTAACCTGTGATGGACTGTCCAGAGTGTACCTGTGCCCTGTGTTTAGGCTCCAGACCCTCCCCCACGACCGTGACCAGGATCAGTCTCTGTAAATCAGGATGCTTTGCCATTGACGTGTATAGTGAAGGCTTAATTTCCCCTATGACGCTGGACTTAGGACACATCCTGTAGAAATTTCATTTCAAACCCACACACGTTTTCTCAGATGGGAGACACTTTATGGACGCTCCCTAGCTCGACTGGTCCTGAACCTCTGAACGCTCCTGCTTTGCAGTGACACTCCTCTGCTGTGGAAGCATTAATCCAACAACAGCAACAGCAGCAGCAGCAGCAGCAGCCGAAGCCGGGATTGTTTTATTCATTTCCTTTCTGGCCTGTTTGAAATGAGATTTTGACTTTAAACATTTGGGAGCTCAATTCGCCCAAAATGACGGTGGATTTTGAAGACTGCCTCAAAGATTCACCCCGCTTTAGGTACGTACAGATTTTGAGTTATCAGTGATCTGGTAATCTTAGGGGAGCAGCAAAAGGGGTTAACAGTGTGCTCTTTTTAAAAATGGGATACAAAATGTTAATGTGGACCAATGTGAATGAGAAATGTGTTTTAGCTAGACTCACATTTCTCCTTTTGATTTCGTATCGATCCTCGTGAACATTTCAGCCCGCCTGTAAGATCAATTTTGGAGGGATGTTCAATGTGGCCAATGTTCACGGTTTCTGAGTGTACACGAGTAAAGTGGTTAAACGTTATCGATTTGTCATGGCTTCAACATCTCCTTAGCGAGGCTTAGTTTATCGTTGCTGTTACACATACGATGGTTAGTCTTATATTTAAGTCTTCTCTGGAATGGATGAATGAAAATGCGGCGAATGAGTCTGAGACCGAGCTGTACTCAGCAACATGTAGTCCGTTGGATTAGAATGAACGGTTTAAACATGCGTATGTTATTTTCACGCCACTGAACGTACTCTTAAACGGTTATTTTTTGGTCAGATTTGAATTTTGACCGTTAATAACGGAATTGGCTAAAGACGACAAGAACTTCATTACCTTAGATATAATATTATGAGCTCAACGTTTTCGATAGGCAAATCTTCTCATTATTCCGAATATCTAGTCTGGAGCTAACGGTAAACGTTACCAGGCTTAACCTGACTAGATTTAAATTGTTCATATTTGCTGCTTACTAACGGAATCGCTTTAAACGTTAGAATGAGCTTAAATGCAGCAGCTGTCTTGGCAGAAATGTTTCATTGAAGCTGTATTAGAAGCATTACATTGTTATGGTGACGGTGTTCGTTTTATTATGTCAGAAATTTAATCTTCAGCTAACCTTACTGGTAGAACCAGTTGGTATAATGGTAAGACCTTGGTGATTAATGGGAGAACTGTTACACCGACATTGTAGTGTAGCTGCCAGCCAAAGCTAATGTTGCAATTTATGCCAGGACACAGCAGGTGGCTGAATGACAGCGGGAGGAAGAGGTGGATGGACAGGAAACCAAGCCACAGAAAGGATGGCCTTCTTCATTCTGACTCATTCAGTAGGAGCCATCACGTGATGATGGGCTTTTAGCGCCACAATGAATGATATGAGCAATAGATTATATTGTGATTGTGTTGCAGGGTGTGTGATATGGCAAAAAAATCAAACTGTGACATTCATAATTCAGAGGCATTTTAGTTTTCAGAGGATTTAGTTTTGCTTTTGTTATACTGGTCTCCACTTGGTGCTCTTTTCCATTTCCGAAGAATAACCCATGCATAATCCACCAGGAACTCAGTCATTCATTCATACTGAACCCTAGATTGGGGCAGTATCCAGTACTTAGTTCGTCTACAGTCATGTTTTTGGGAAGTGACAGGAAACCAAAGTAACTGAGGACATGGAAAAGCATGTCAGCCCAAACAGACAGTAACCTGAGGCAGAGATCGAACACTGGTTCCTGGAGCTATGCAGCACTACCTCTGGTGGGACTGGAGTATGAAAAACTATTTTTAGCCCTGTTCAGATTGGAGCAGTTTATCACAGGGATGCTATGATTGATTTTTTTTTTTGCATCTGAAAGGTAATAAAATTCCTCAAGGAGTGTGAGTGGGTTGCATTCCGGTTTGGGAATGTCTGATTCAAACACCTGAAGACACATTGAATGGGTAGTCATTTTAGAATTGTACTACCTGTTGCACTTCGGACAGCCACTGAAATTTTTTGTTAACAAAATTCACCTTGAAGCATGTAAAACTGGACAAAAACTATGTAGTAAATGTACAGAGTTCATTGATTTTGATGGAGTCAGCTCTTACACTCTTATGGCAGAGCTTCCCTTTATTAATTAATATCCCAATGTAACAGAAATGCAACAGAGAATCTGTGTCGATCTCAACCTAGCGAGCCTGGTTTAGGTAGTCAGCATTCTAACGGACATTCATTCTCATAAGACAGATTATGGAGATGCTCTATTTAGGGAGCGATTACGTCACGGCTTCCTCCTGCCCACTGCACGCGACCGGTGTTTACTTACCTCAGCTTCTAGCATTGTCTTAGCCTAAAGTGCAAATAAAATACTATTTGTGTACTTTTATGACAAGAAACCATATAAAACACCAAAGAGAATTAGCATAATTTCTTTTGAAACTGACTTTGCACTTGTGGCTCCACATGCCGCATCCGCCATGTTTTTAAGAAGTTTTGGTTGTGTTGCATCATGGGATGGCCATAATGGCAGAGGAAGGGTTCAATGTTTCCTTTAAAGGTCAAGGTAAGGTATCTCACTAGGCAGCATTTCTAAGGTATATAAGAATTGGGACTGCCTTCTTGTCAGAATGCTGTCTATGTAGGAAGCTCACTAAGTGTTGACCCACAATGTCTTTTGACATTTTTTCAAATACAATCCACTGGTTATGTACCTGTTAGACAAAATTGAGATAACAGACACCTTTTAAAGTTGAGACATTGGATCTGTGCCAGATCAGTAGTGAGGATTGGACGAGACTAACCAATAAGCTCTGATTATGGTATTGTATTGACAATAATAAAAAAATGAGCTTTCTCTGTAGGGGCTATGCAGTTTCTTTTACATTAATAACTTTTTAGTTTCACCACCATTATCGGTACAATCAAAATGCCTCTTGCTATGTTCCAGTTGTGTAAAATATAGAAGCGATTTCCCCAAATGGAACATTTTTCAGGAACAGCATGCAGAGTGTAGTCTGCGGGAATCCCTTTCACTGAATGCTTAGCATGCTGTGTTAAAAGAGAAGCTGGACACCGATTTACACAACGGCATGCCACTGTACGGATTATTTCACTGTTGTAGAGGCTTTTGCCTGAAGGTGGCAGTCTGCTTGGTCTCTTCTCAGACAGGATGCGATGCATACCAGCCGCCCAGTTTTGGATTTTGAATTTCACAACTCATTTAATTACCTTAACAGTTTCCTGTATAGTTGTTTTATTGTCGTGGAAAAATGTATGGAAGAATGGTCTTCCCCAAAAGCGTTCATGAACTATATCACTTAAAGAGCTACACGTGTTGCCCAAATGCTGAAACGATCGACCCCTTTGCTATGCAAGTGGTACTAAGGGGGTAAGAAACATGGGACGGAGGATTGATGGGAGTCCCATGCACCGGCTCTGGCTGAGCTGCGGACGTTATGCTGGGAAGGTTAGATAAATAAAGGATGCATTCCTTTGCAGCCACATCCCCTTCAAGCAGCCAACTCCAACTCCCATTACTTTGTGCATGTGTGTGTAAGAAGAGATACAGAGAGAGTGAATGCCGTGAGAGTGCGTAAAAGCAAGCAGATACGATCTCTGCTCAAAATCAAAGACTTCCAGGCGTGCTAACTGTAATGGCTACCATCTGGCTTTGTGTCCGGGTGCTGAGTGAAAGGTATTTACCAAAACCTTCTCTTGTTTATCTGTGAAAAAGCAGCATCGGGTAGAAGGAAGATTCCTCATCCGCCTCAAAAATCATTATCACAGCATGACGTGTGTTTCCTTGTTGAACGTCTCATTGTCGTACTGAAACCTACAAAGAAACCAAAGAGTACGTTACACATCTGAAACAGTGTCTGAATCCGGTTGATTTGATTCAATTGAATTCAGTTTTGTTTGTTATGTATTTGTAGAGTCTAGACCTCCAGTTGAGCAGCCAGAGATGACAGTGGCAAAGAAAGTACCATACTGGAGGTTCTAGGCTCAAATGGAGAGCTCATTCACATCTAGATGGATCAAGGAGCAACTGGCTCAGATGACGGAGCCATTTTGCAACAAATTGCACTTTAGGTTGTTTTTTAAAGTTTATTTGAAAAACAGAAAGCTGTGGTTTTGTTGGTGGCTAGTAGGGTTTGAATGGGACTAAAGTCACAACAATGCTCTGGTAGTAATTACAACACACCTCATGCAAAATGAGTCCGTTTTAATGTCTCTCATCCATATTTCAGTCTGTCTTTGAGCTGACTTTACTCATTTCTGAGCTGACTTACAGTTTCTTTAGACCTGGATCAAATGAGGTCCGTCAACGCCTTGATTGCTGTTATGCTTTTTATTTAGTCTAGGTGGTAAGTCTGTCTTAAGAAAGCCAACAGCTTTTAATTTCGTAACACTGCTGAAAAGGATCTTGGAACAGTGAAGGGTGACTTACAGAGGTAAAAGCAACTGTTATGTAACATTCCAAGAGGCGACTGGACGAGGGGAAAGAAAGACCCGTCATTGGGATGCTTGTTCTAATTTGATGGTAAATGTATTCCACGTACTTCCCATGCTGGCACTTGATGAGCTTCACTACGTGGGTGCTTTCCTTTCTGACCTGGTGATGTCGTTCCGGTCTGGATGTGCTTTCTTTAATGTCACCCAGACGTATTTGATCTTTGCCAGGTCCTGGCAAAGATATCTTTTAAAATCAGTGCCCAGCTGGCTTGGTTTTGGCTGGTCACATCATTGCCTTGTGGGCTGTTCAGTTTTCCACTGAGTTGCTTCAGAAATCGTTTTGGTCCAGTCCCTTTGTGTTCCAGGTTGAATGTGAGGTTGCATATGGCAGTACTCTTTTGACTGTAATAACAGCTCTGTTTCCAATGATATTCTCTTTGCTCATAATTTTAGTGCTGAAAGATATGGCATTCGGAGCAGATTGGAACCACCTGACTAAATATTATTCATTATTCCGAGCTAAGGACAGCTGTGTTTCTCTCTGGTCCTCCCATTTAGACCTAGGAAACTGCAGTTTGATTGTATTGAGAGACTTGGTTTAGATATAAATCTCTCAAGAATCACATTCATCTCCTTGGAAAGTATTATGTACATGTTCTGTACTAAATGAAGTACTAATACTTAAAAAAAACAGTTGTTTGGCAGAGTAGTCCTTCCAATTACTGAAATAAGCGTGGTGTACCCGGTGCCATGTGCACTGTGGTCTTGTATAAGCTATTTTCAAATCATGTGATGGCGATCTTAAGTTGTGGATATATTTATAGTACCACTTCCTGGTCAAACTGACTCGAAGTGACAGCATGCAGTTAAGAGTCTGCTTATGGTCAGACGATCCTGCTGTCTTAGGATACTACAGATGTAAAACCCATCAAGCTTGTTCCTCCTTTGCTCATGTTTTTGGTCGGTAAATAAATCATATATGCATTTCTGCTGACTTTAGCTCTTGTGACTTAATACATACCAGCTTGCTTAGTCATAAATGGAAGCCCTGTTTGTTTAAGCATGACATACTGAAGGACATGGACATCTCCCGTTGCCAGTTGCTCTGTCTCTGATTCCCTTTTGCGTCCATCCTAGAGCTCCTCTGGCAGAATGTATCCATTGTTGTAGAGCATCATGGCCTCTGCTGTCACATTGGCTCTTTTCACTGGGTCCAAGTGGCTTTTCAGTTCTTCTGGTGCAGCTGCCGGATGTGCAGACGCCTCGTTGCTGCAGGGCTCCTTACTGAGTCATGATCATGATGCTCTGAGATGGACGACAGTACTGAACAGAACCTCCTTAAGGGGGTAAGGAATGTTCAACTAGATTTCAAGCGACTCCTGAGCCCCACGCCATGAGAATGTTCTGAAATAGTAACCAATTACAGCCCAGATGATTACCGGGTTACTTTTCTTTGGTATCGCCCCTTTGTGGTGTCATTCGCTCATTCCAAAAACACATTGAATACAGTGGATTTATTTTAAAATGAAGTTTCAGTCACTTGAGTTACGGGCTGCATCTATTGACATTTCTATTCATAGTAATTGACGAAGAGTTGATTCACTCTGCTGGACTCATTTTTTAGCAGCTCCTTCACTTCTGAACCACTCGAGTTTGCAGATATTTATCTGGTTCAGGATTACCTTGTGTTCACGCTAGAGCGATAAAGTAACAGGTGTAGATTTATTATCCGTGTAGCAGAGCAAACCCACTTCATATGACAACAGCAGGCACAGAGACTTATAAATTCTGGGCTTTTTAGTCTTCATAGCTTTTATTTAGTACATCTTAAACTGGACTCAATGGCGTGCAATAATTATGCAGTAGGCTGTAAACATTTTGGCTGCTACCATGTATTATTAAAGCTGGACAGAGCTCTCACAGCAGCAGCAGCAGCAGCTAGACCCACAACAGACAAAGCTGGAGTGAACTCAGTGGCTTCTCACCCACGGGTGTCAACATGGGGTTAGTTTTACATGCGGAGGGTGGCTAATTACTGAAGTTACTCAAATCTAGTAAATTATGGGAAAAATGTGCGTTTGCATTTGTAAAAGGGGTACAGCTAGCTTGTTGTCCGAACTGGAGGCTTGTCTGTTGCCCCTCAGTGCCATACTTCTGATGGGAATATACCGAAGACCAATCAGCCCAAGATTTCGGTTGTTACTTGCTTTAAGGGCACTCCAGTCATATAATAAGCAACCTCTGGATCTGTATTCAGTGTTTCTAACAGCGAGTGGTTGTGATATTAATTGACAAAGCACAGATCCAACAGCTGAGCAGGAATTTCCCATCTCCTGTCTCTATCCTGACTTGTAACGCTTGGCAAAACTTGCCAACGGAAGCCCAGTTGTTACTGTAAGCATGTCGGTTTCGATAATAAAGCAACACGGGAGATGAAAATGTTTTCTACTGCAAATATAATAACAAATAAAATCCGAATACAGACACATTCAGCAGTGGATGTGGTTCTGCTCTGTGTCACACTGACCTCTTTCCATTCTGAATTTGTGTCATCAGGCCGGTCTCCCCCTCTCTTTGGAGTTCCCTCTTTGCTGAGGGAACAAATAACCAGGCTGTCAAAGCTCACTACAATGAAAAGACTCTAATTAAGATGACTGTGGTCCCTGGAAGCAACGTCTGCGTGCCGCGGTCTTTTAATCTGAAATAAAGCTGGGAGGACACATAACATGATGCTAATAAAGTGGTACAGTGGAACCTCGGCGTTTGAACGTAATTGCTTCCAGGAGGCCATTTGAATTTGTTCGAAGTCGGAGTCCAATTCTTTTCAGACACACTGAGGCTCAGCACGGACAGGTTTTACTGATGTTCGAAGTCAGAGTTTTTGTTCGAATTTAGGGGCAGAAAAATTGAACGTCCGAATTGGTCAAATAAAGAAACGTTCAAATTCTGAGGTTCCACTGTATTACAGTTTTTGAATTGGACTCTTAAAAAACACTTGTTCATTTTTTGTTCTACATGTGTGGTTTATCATTCGTTAGAGATATCTTGCTCCAGAATCAGCCAGCTTTGTTCATTTGATTCAACACTTGGCTCTGACCATTGGAGAGTAGTAATGAGAACAATAAAAGAATAAATAAAATAGATTAAAATCAGCAGATTTTGCTGATTATATGCTATGGTTAATTATACTTGTTTATCTTGCGTGTAGGAAATGGGGAGTGTGGAAAGGAGGTGAAGAAGAGAGTACAGGCAGGATGGAGTGGGTGGAGAAGAGTGTCAGGAGTGCTGTGTGACAAAAGGGTCGCAGCAAAAGTGAAAGGAAAGATTTATAAGAGAGTAGTGAGACCAGCCTTGTTGTATGGCTTAGAGACAGTGGCACTGACAAAGAGACAGGAAGCAGAGCTGGAGGTGGCAGCAGAACTTAAGATGTTTGAGGTTCTCTTTAGGAGTGTCTAGGGTGGACAGGATTAGGAATGAGATCATCAGAGGGACAGCACAGGTTGGAAAATTGGGAGACAAAATTCGAGAGGGAAGACTGAGATGGTTTGGACATGTGCAGAGGAGGGATAGTGGATATATTGGTAGGAGGATGTTGGCGATGGAGCTGCCAGGCAAGAGACGGAGAGGAAGACCAAAGAGGAGTTATTTGGTTGTGGTGAATGAAGATATGCATGGAGTTGGGGTGAGAGTAGAGGACGTGGAGGACAGGGTGAGGTGGAAACGTTTAACTCCCTGTGGTGACCCCTGATAAAGGGAGAAGCCGAAAGAAGAAGAAGAAGATCTTGCGTGTAGGGGTTTACATTATGTTGTCCTAAGTTTAGTAGTGCCAATGTTTCATTAACCCACAGACATTAAACCAGTACACTGAATTTTAGCTGAGCAGGGAGCATGTGGACTCCCATTTGGAAGTGATTCTTAAGGCTGTCCGTCTTGATTTCAGTTTTTACTGCACATGAAGCAGCGTTTCAAAGACACTGAAGAAAATAAGTAACTGAAGTGTGGACATGGGAGAGCTTGACTGTGAGAAATTTCTGATTCCCAAGTATGTTCTTTCAACAGCCACATTCCTTTCTCGCTGAGCAAGGTCAGAGTTTTAAATTTCTGAAGTCTAACTGCTGCTTTGACAGTTGGGACTAATATGGCCAGGCACCCTTCATCGCAGTTCAAGGTTGCTATTGGATGATTTACACATTTGAAAGGATGCAGTCCCAAGGAGCAGACTCTACTTTATAGAGACCGAGCAAGCCAAGAGTCTTTAGGGGGGAAAAAAAAGTGCAAAATTGGCTGCATGGTTCAGGATCTGAGAAAAGCCTCAAATCCTCTGTCTTTGATTTTGAATTCTGTGCATTGTTAAAGCTTTTTAGTGGGTAAAACTAAAGTGAAGCCATATGTTTGGCTTTTTGTCCTAACCTTTGTGGTATCTAACAGTACAACCGAACTTTAGTTTATCATAAATATACAAGAAGTATAAGGAAACAGCGAATACAGATCCTTTACACACTCTATGGTGTGGCAGCAGATAATGCACAGCTCCAGTGGCCAGGACTGGATCCCTGGTTGTGGTTGTGTTTAATTATTCCAGTTTACCACCACCTTACAAAAACATGTTTGTAGGCTCAAAAGCCATGTGATAAAAGGGTTATTATGGGTCTGAATGTTTTATTGACAGCACCAATGTACAGTATTGTGCAAAAGTCTTAGCCATTCTGTATTTGCCAGTTTACATTCTGCTTATTCTTTGTTTAAGTTTTAGTGATCACTGCACTTTGTAGTTCTTAAATTAGACTGTAGTCCATTTGTTTCTCTACATACTTTGAGTCCACCTTACTATGTTCTCTGATGTTGGTGTGTTAGTGTGGTATGAGTGGGTCAGACACAGCAGTGCTGCTGGAGTTTTAAACCACCTCATTGTCAATGCCGGACTGAAAATATTCCACCAACCAAAAATGTCCAGCCACCAGCATCCTGTAGGATACTTAATAAGGATTAGAGGATGACTAACACAAACTGTGCAACAGCAGATGATCTGCTGTCTGTGAATTTACAACAATATGATATGTGTCAAATAAACTGGACAATGAACTGAGTGAAACTCCAGCAGCACTGCTCTGATCATGATTTAACCTTTCTTTTGCTTATTATTTAATTTTTTACTTGTCCAGTTTCCAGCAGTTTACATATGGATTATAAAGTGAACATTTTCTTAAATGCAGGAAGATTAAATTGTTTTTTTAACATCAGTATTGGCTACAACAACGTGATAAACCGGTTATCATATTGGCCCAAGAAATTTGATATCAGTCCATCCATATCCACTTCTCCTCTGGTCTGTATCAGGAGGGTTCTGCTTCATCAAACCAGCACATGAAACGTAGCTTCATTTGCTCACATGGATATACTGTAGGAACTATGTAAATGCCATGCTTTTGGCATGTTGCATTACCAGTTTTTGGAGGATGTCAGAATTGCATTATTATTGGGTACTGACTGTTGATTCTGATGCTGTCTAAAAAGTGGGATGATGCCTACTCAGAACAGTTCTGGGAACTTCCATGTTCGTGAGGCTTTTGCAGCTGGCTGAGGTTTGGAGAGGAAATGAGTTTTTGCATTCTATACATAACCTAAAAGACTGAATCTGTGCAGCTCAGCATCTACTGTATCCCAGTGACATTATTTCCTCTCCAAGCGTGACCGAAAGTCAGATTGATGCTTGCTGTGGGGAATTCTCCAGGTGTGTAAACACAGCTGAACCACCAGCATCCACAAGTCCCATTCCTTGAATTCGTCCTCATGAGGATTGCCCCTGATGCGGAAACAAAACTCCCTGAAGAACTGGAACGAACAGCCCACGCTCCGGTCCGTCTTTCCTGTTTCAGTTGTTCTGAATGAACTGGAAATGCTCCAGTTCTACCCCAGCTCTCAGAGTGAGCTCCCTCATCACACGGTCATTATATTGAATTCACTGTTTCGCGAGGGGAAGTATAGCGCAAACAGACGGCTTTATTCTTACATCCCCATCTTTATTCACCAGTTCTTCTCAGTTTTTCCCACTTTAGCAGAACTGTGATTGTGAATCACGTAGTTTAGTCATTAGCCGTGTCTCTGGTGCTGCTGATGTTTGCTGACTCACATGTGTAGCTCGCAGAGGCATCTGGTTCTGATTTGGCCCGGCCTGCGCTCTCTCCATCTCCCAGCATGCTCCGGGGCGGACCCCTGCTTTAACAAACGTTTGAGACGACTGAAATATTAACGCTGGCCAGAAGTAAGGGTGTGTATCGACGTGTGTTTGGGTAATGGCGACTGATCTCACTACATTCTGGACTGAATCAGTGCTCAGACTGTTTATCCTGGACTGGTGCTGAACTGAATCAGGTCTTATTCATGAGTTTCGGTAAACAGCTTTTAACAAAGCGTACGTGGTGGTCTCATGGGCGTCTGAACTCGTGATTAATAAATAACACTGTAACTTAGCACCCGAAAGTGCCAGTTTCTTCACAGACCTCAGTCGGAAAAGTGTGATGGTGGTCCAAGCTGCACGTCTTGCCATCAATCACTTTATTACGCCGCATGCCACGTTTAATTGGCATTGCCCGGCCCAGTGCCAGACCTCACCTCCATCAGGGGCATCCTGCAGCTACGGTGTTGTTATTGCTGTGTCTTGGGAGGCTCTGTGGTCTGCATCGGTGCCTAGCGAGGCGTGACTAGAGTTTCTTTGACGTGATGGTGGGCTGTTTGTGTGTTGTTGCCCATCTGCTGCTGCGAATACCATTCGCCGTCTGCCATTTATTATCCTAACAGCTTTCTCTTCTTCTAAGGCGTACACGCGATGTGTATTCTTATTCATGGGCTATGGGCTCTTCAGTGGACCTGACATTCGTTCATTCATACAGAATGAAGAAATGATCGTCATACCTGGTCCGATCTTGTAAAAACATCCTCAGTTGGAACTGATAACATGAATAATCGAAATTCACATGGCTTTCGTCACGTCAACGTCACACAGTCTCCTAACGGAGGTGCGAATGCAAACCAAAAAAAGCCCTGGAATGAATGTAGTTCTTGGTGGAGCTCAGCATGGAGTAGTTCCTCCTAAGTTGGTTCCTAGAAGTGTCTTGTCATGCTGACATCATTTGAAGTATCCTGGGACCAAGCAGGATTTTCCCATAAGAAAGAATAGCACTAGAGCTCCTGTTATCCGAATTTTCATTATTCAAACCAGTTTTCATAACAAGTTACATTCTGATAACAGCGCTTGACCATTCATTCATCATTTCTACTTTACAGACCATTTCAACATGAGGACTTTTCAGCGCCAGTACAGTGGTGCTTGGACGTTTGTGAACTTTGTAGAAGTTTCTGTATTTCTGCATAAATATGACCCAAAACATCATCAGATTCTCACCCAAGTCCTAAAAGTGGATAAAGAGAACCCAGTTAAACAGATGAGACAAAAATATTATACTTGGTCATTTATTTATTGAGGAAAATGATCCAATATTACATATTAGTGAGTGGCAAAAGTATGTGAACCTCTAGGATTAGCAGTTAATTTGAAGGTGAAATTAGAGTCAGGTGTTTTCAATCAATGGGATGCCAATCAGGTGTGAGTGGGCACCCTGTTTTATTTTAAAGAACAGGGATCTATCAAAGTCTGCTCTTCACAACACATGTTTGTGGAAGTGTATCATGGCACGAACAAAAATTTCTGAGGAGCTCAGAAAAAGAGTTATTGATGCTCATCAGGCTGGAAAAGGTTACAAAACCTTCTCTAAAGAATTTGGACTCCACCAAATCCACAGTCAGACAGATTGTGTACAAATGGAGGAAATTCAAGACCATCGTTACCCTCTCCAGGAGTGGTCGACCAACAAAAATCACTCCAAGAGCAAGGCGTGTAATAGTTGGCGAGGTCACAAAGGACCCCAGGGTAACTTCTGAGATTGATTTCTAACATTGCTGCAGTTTGCTAAAGATCACGTGGACAAACCAGAAGGCTATTGGAAGAATGTTTTGTGGACGGATGAGACCAAAATAGAACTTTTTTGGTTTAAAAGAAAAGCGTTATGTTTGGAGAAAAAGGAAAACACTGCATTCCAGCATAAGAAACCTTATCCCATCTGTGAAACATGGTGGTGGTAGTATCATGGTTTGGGCCTGTTTTGCTGCATCTGGGCAGGACGGCTTGCCATCACTGATGGAACAATTAATTCTGAATGATATCAGAGAATTCTAAAGGAAAATGTCAGGACATCTGTCCAAGAACTGAATCCCAAGAGAAGGTGGGTCATGCATCAAGACAACGACCCTAAGCACACAAGTCGTTCTACCAAAGAATGGTTAAAGAAAAATAAAGTTCATGTTTTGGAATGGCCAAGTCAAAGTCCTGACCTTAATCCAATGGAAATGTTGTGGAAGGACCTGAAGCGAGCAGCTAATGTGAGGAAATCCACTAAACCCACCTGATACTGAAAGCAAAGGCTCACATACTTTTTTCCACTCACTAATATGTAATATTGGATCATTTTCCTCAATAAATAAAATACAAAGTATAATATTTTTGTCTCATTTGTGTAACTGGATTCTCTTTATCTACTTTTAGGACTTGTGTGAAAATCTGACGATGTTTTAGGTCATATTTATGTAGAAATATAGAAAATTCTAAAGGGTTCACAATCCTCCAAGCACCCCTGTACAGTACGACTGGTGTATCTATCGAACAGGCATATGTTTTCACTTGGACGGGATTTTTCAAAAGTCAGCAATAAAAGGTTCCGTGCTGTGTTTTCGCTGCGTGACCCAAAGACCACAAGATCCTGGTTCCCTCTCGCTCTCAGGGCCTGTGCGTGAACTAGAAGCCGTGCTTTTATGTCCGTCCCATTGACTGACCAGAGCTGGATATTTGAAAAGCAGTCTGAAATCCATGATGCATGTTACAGTGTGTGTGAGCACCCTCACTGCATCTCCACTGACATTTTTACAAGCTGCAGTCATGCTGGACCACCCAGCACTAAAAAATGGTTGAGGCCTCTCTCATAGGATATACACTTTTTTTATCTGCGCATTTTTGTCTTGCAGACTAGACGCTTGCTGGCTCCTCTGTTAAGCAGAACGATTGTTAATTGGTTGTATGGTTGCTTTTAAAAGTTTGGAATGTTCTGTTGCTGGATATACCCATGTATGAATATAAAACCATGGGGTTTCAGCTTTTCTCTCATCAACTGTAAACACACAACCATTCTCCATAATATGTATTATTGTTGTATTATTATCAGTAATGATAACAGAAAAATGGGATACAGGTGCTTGGGTAGGTTCTTTGATTGCATTTTGGTAGCCCCCACCTTGGTGATGAACCGGGTTGGTCATATCTGAGGGAGCTGAGGACAGGCAGCAGTTAATTTAATACATTTGCTCCTCATACAGTATTGGGTCATTCAGTATCACTTATATTTATGGAGCCAGGCAGGTGAACCTCCACAGCAGAAAGAACCTGGTCATTTCCCTTGGTCATCATCTGATCATTGTGGTAAAAGTGCTATTGTTATTATTATTTCTGTAATAAGAGAGACCCATGATGTCTAGTACAGAAATAAAATCCTAGTTATTCTAGGGTTATTTTCTTAAAGAGAACTGGTCAGATCAAAATTGGTCAGTTTTGGTTTTACGTGCACGTCATCTAATATCTGACCACAAAGTGACCACAACTGCTGCTGGTTTTTAGTATTACCGAGAGAGGGATTGGCATTACTCATGGCTTTGTTATGCAGGGAATGTGTGCTAACTACTGTGTATAGAGCCTCTCAAAAGCCGGGACTGAATGCATGAAAGCATGATGCTGTCTGAGTGACCCGAAAGGGTTAATCTCACCACATCCTGTCCATGGCAGCCTTTGTTGGACTGTGATGCTGTTCGTGTGAAGTGTCTGTTCCCCAGGGAAAGTGGCCTAATTACAGACACTCTTAACACACTCGAATGCAAGTACTGTAGTACTGAAGTACCTGAATAGATCAATCATTTAAAAACTCGGACATAACCGGTGAAGACGTGACAAGGGCACGGTCTTAATATTTATCTTTGACCTTTTTGCAACATGCAGTAATCGAATGAGCTCGGCTCATGCCTCATGGAGGAATGGCAAGTCGAATCAAAGTGCCATCTGCCACACTTTTCGGCCATCTCATCCGTCTGTATTTACGGAAACTTGCCCGAGCTAATGAGGACAGCACGCTACACTAATTAGGCATCTGCTATGGAATAGAAAGCTCCTCTGCCATTGGGCCGGAAACACTGAGCAGACTCCGTGTTTAATTCCTCAGCCTTCGTTCGTACAAATGAGCCTTTCGTTTCTTTGTTGGAGTTTATTGTCTACAGTTATTATACAGTCCATATGTACTGGTTTTTATTGCTGTGATCCAATCACAAGCCTTATCTCTGGTTCTGGTTTGTTGACAAACATGCATTGACTAATCACTTGGTTAAGAGACAACAGTTCTCCACTGAGTGATCTGATATTGATCCTCCAGAGATGAAGCCTTTGCAGAGCTCAGTCTTCCTGACTGCTTATCTGTTCCTTCAAGGCAAAGCCACATTTGATTGGTGGCTAGGGTCCACACCATTTCTCTCAACGAGACCTGAGACAGAGATGAGACCAGAATGAGAGATTGGTTTTGCTAACTGCGCTGGAAATCGAATTTTTGACGTTAGTCATCCTAAAGATTAACATATACAGTGATCAGGGAGGTCCCATCAGGACACTGTTGGTCTGTGACACGTGACCACAAACCCAGCCCCTAAAAAGCACCGGGGACTTTGGTGAGGTGGACTGTGACGCAGACCAGTGGTGCTTTTTCACTGATTTTCAGAACTTGTACAAAAGGTGGTTGGAAAATCCCAAGTTCTTATTTAGAAGTTGATCTGCGAACATGTATTTATTTAACCATCACCACTTGCGCCACTGAAACCCGCTATTAACAATTAAGATGCATCAGTCACTCAAAGACAGCAATGCAGCAGTTCCCAAAGCACATGGGATTCTTCCAGAAAATCTGCTGCCAAGATGAAGACTTTCCATAAATACTTTCAGGAATACTTACCGTAATACTGCCAGATTATGCAAAAATGTCTGGCAATCACACAGTAATAACCACAGCTGATCAAAACACAATGATTAGAAAAAAGCAAGCCATAAAACAAACAAAGGAACACCAACAGCCTGTACGATCACAAAGCGAGGAATGTGGGCTGTAATTCCAAACCCTGGGTTAAAAATAAAAGGGCTGAAGTTTTGGGTGTAATACAAGCCTTTGCTGGAAAGTTCTTCTTCAGATTCCCAGAAATAAGAACAGGTAGCCAAATGCAGCCGAAAGCAGTGACATGGACAGTAAACGCTGGACATTTCCCCAAGAAGATTCAGTATAAAGTCGTACTAAGTAGTATGGACGAGATTAAGTAGCATGTTTAGTCTTTTATTTAATTGGTTTTAGTTTGTCAGGTGTAAAGTGGATTTTCATATTTACATAAGTTGCTCAGGATAAGGGCGTATGCTCAGTGGGCTAAATGTAAAGACGGCAATACGTCAAGTGTTGTGCTGTGTTGAATCTGTGGGCTTGTGTTTAGTTTTTTCTGTAGTTTTCTCTAGGGCGGTGGGGCAGCTGCGCTCTCTGTAGGGGTCAGGGGTCAGCACTTTCAGGGTCACGCCTGGGCTCCAGGCTCTGGTGCTCGGAGCCAAATTGAGGATGACTAATGAGCTCATTAGAGGCCTGTGGGGATTGGCTGAATTTTCTCTGAAACATGCATTTGATTATGATGTATTTGCACAGCCTGTACTGACCAACATGGCAGATGATCATCGTTGGGCGCCTCCAGGTGGGGCAAAGGGCTTAGTGTACCCGGACCCTGGGCAGGTTCCCTGACAAACGGGACACCATTTGGCACTTGCCTTGATTATGTGTAGGTGTTCGTAGGTGTGGTGCTCCCTCGTTTCAGAGTCCGGTTGAAGATGGGTGTTGGGTCTATAATGCCCAACACCCAATGAGCTTTTAATATGGGATTGTGTGGGGTCCAAAATGTTGATTTAGGACTATATAACCAGGAACGTGCACAACTGTGACCTTTTTTTTAAAGGCCCAAACTAGCTGTAGTTACTGAAGGCTTAAAATCAGACGTAAATAGTAGTTGTCATGTTTACAAGGCCATATTCTTAAATCTTATTCCAAGTGCCTTCTATTTACTCCGCATCGACTGTAGTAATGGTATCCGAGCCGCGACGGTTTGTCAAGATAAATATTTTGTCAGCTCACGAACGCAAATCCATTACACAACGCCAGCATTTCCACCTCAGCCAATCCATTCCTGAAACGTTCCCTAATCTTATCTGACTATAAGCATACCACATGGGTAAATGGTGCCAATATGTCATTTTCTTAATCTTGGAAATACTCCTGTCTCACCGATCGTGAGCTGTGAGAACATCCAGGACCTTCGCAGTTCCCCTGACCTTCTCCTCCAGCTGAGATCAGAGGCTGAACACACTGCCTGGATTATCCCCTATCAGCAGGCCAGAGCTTTATCAGCTGCAGCAGCGAGGTTTCGTACAGCGTCACAGGAAGGAAGCCATTTCTACGCTTTCTGCAGCAGAGCTTCTGCCTGGTTTCCTCACCGTTTCCTCTGGATCACATCCCAGAGACAGTGATGTGCTGTAAAGCTGCATCTGAACCTGTTACCAGATCGTGTCTTCTGTTTATGCAACCATGCACTATTCAGGATAACTGTAGTAAGGGCTGGATATCAGGACTGTGGTAGCCTAGCGGTTAAGGTACTGGACTATGGACCACATGGTCCAGGGTTCAAATCCCACCTCTGCCAAGCTGCCACTGTTGGGTCCTTGAGCAAGGCCCTTAACCCACAATTGCTTGGATTTTTAGGCCACTGGAATATAAATACAAAGGGTATTTTCAGAAGGAAACTGCATGGAAATGTGTCAGAGATACAGCTGAGAAGTGGAACGCTCCCATCTACACAGCATCCCTTAATTTATGGACAGTAGTTGTAGAAAATAAGGGAAAGCCATAACCCTTAAGAGGATGTCAACACCTCTGAAGGGTGAACCAGTCATAGGTTAGAGAGAATGTACAGGTAGTGCAGGACAAACAAAGGAGTACTACTTGCAATAGGACAGGCACAAACACAATTTACAGCTTGGCACAGTAGCAGTGGAAAGGCATCCACAGACACGGGTCACTGGTAAAAACATTTGTGTCTGTGTTTAGCCGTCTCCAGCAGTGGCGACAGTGTAGTGCTGGTCTTCAGGGAGTTTTCTTGACAGACATTAATTCGGTTTCATCTGACGTTTCACACGTTATCGGTTTTGGCAGCTAAGACCTTAAGGAATTTATTGTAGCAAGGTCTTTTTTCGTTTACTTAAGGCAAATCAAGTGTATTTTTTTTTTTCTTAGCGCATTGACAGTAAGCACCAGTTTTTTCTGACTTTTTGGTACTTAGACACTTTGCCTTTCGACTACATGGTATGTAATAACCCAGATGGTCCATGCAAACATTATTAATGGTTTTTAAAATCTCAGAAACAAGGTTATATATATATATATATATATAATATATATATATATATATATATATATATATATATATATATATATATATATATATATATATATATATTTTTTTTTTTTTTTTTTTTTTTTCTTCTTCTTTCTTTTTTTTAATATTCTGGAGTAGAACAGAGTAAACTGTTACAGTAATGTGTGAAAACCGAGATCTGTTTCTAAACCTCAATTGGAACTAAATCTGAGGCCCCATACGGTTTTGCATTTGTTTATCAGCAGGGTGTCTGTGATTTGAATTTCTACACATCTCCACAGTGATATAAGTCTTGCTTTCAGATAGCAGGACAGGCGAGTTTCTACTGCGAGCTGGGAGCTTGGGGAGGAGGGAGGAAAACACTCTTGTGGCTGATCCTAAATCATAATGTAGTGGAAATTACCCCAGGACCCCAAGTTTAGACCAGTTTGTTTAGGTCTAGTTTGTAATGTGCATCACCTCATAACATATATAAAGAACATTATTAGTCCTCATACCCTGTTCTATGCTTTGTGACCTGGATATCGCCTAGTTTGGACCCACTGACCATACACTATTGATCCAGTCTGGCATGACATGAACTGTCCACATAACAGCAGTACTGGCCAGTTTGAAATCTGTCTCAATCCATCTTGAGCTGTTCCTTATTAAGACCAAATAAAGCTTGACATCAGTTATGAAACCACAACCTAGACGTATCATTAACATCTGGCAAAAACGTTCAAGGTCTTCAAGTCTCCATTAGCAATGGGACGGTCCTGCTGTCTGGAAGAGTGAGAAGACAGATTACTTTTGTGATTGGGGGTTGGAATTTGTGTCCCAGCGGAGAAAGAAGGCCAGATTAATGTCCAGTTAGCTGTTGGAATAAAATGTAAAGCCATTCAGTGTGCCAGTAGCACATATTTCCTCTCACACAGTGCACATACTTTCCCTCTCGTTTGCATTTGAATGAACAAGGTTGGCCAACAGAAGCGTTCTCAGCTGTTCGGATCTGTCTAAGAAACCGAGTTTTTTGCTTCCCTGCCAAGTCCTCAGCTGCTCAAAACGCATCCGGCGAATCCTGAAATGTCGCAAACTGGGGGTGGATCTGCTTTCCGGTGCTTTCTTTTTGAGTTTCACTAGGTTCGTTCATGTTTAATATCTCTTCAGTCATTCAGACCCTTCTTCAGCGACACAGTGGTGGTAACCTTTAGGGACTGCCAGGTGTTCCACGGAATATGAATCTTCAGAAATCTCAGCGCTTTGCTTATATGGCATTCAGACTGTGTAGCTTCTTTGTAGTCGTCGGTAGTGTCGAGTCAAGACTGAGAACGGGAGTGGCCAGGACTGGGACGAGACCGAGACTAGATTAAGATTTCTTTGATCATACAACAATAAAAAGAGGAAAATGTAAAAAATTCAATTGGTTCGAATTCACTTTTCGTTAATTGTCATTTGTTATACGCAAGATAATGTATACATAATATAAGTGTCAATAAATACAAGTATGCCTATTTTCGTGCCTCTGGGTTTTATGGTGATCGGCGTACTGTATCGATGCATTATCGCCACCAACTGGACTGGAGTATGTCCACAGTCTTTGGAAGATCGCACTCATTGAATGTTCTATTCAGGGTGCCCATGTTTGAAGCCCTGTTTACTTTCTCTGTAATTAATTCTCTATATCTGCCTAAAGGAGGAGTAGGAGACAGTATTTGTGCTATAGTTCCGATTTAGTTGGTCGCAATGCCCAGTATCTTGGTATTGTTGATTCACGACTGCAGCGTTTAATCTGCGTTTCATTCAGCAATCATCTTAAAACCACGAGTCCCTAACATTTTCTTCTAAATTCTTGTGTTTTTAATGAAAAATGAACTTGGGTTTGAATTGCACTTGTTTTGAAAAAACAGCCTGACACCACTAGCTCTTGGCTCAGCACCCATAGCATTTCAGTATTGTAACTTTCCCAAGTTGGGGCTTGGTGTTTTTGTGGTGAAGAAGCATTGGCTGGCTCCAGATTAGACATTTGCATCAAAACCTCATCGCTGAAAGGGTTCTACCACAAGATCAGCAGACGCGTCATGGAGCGTCTCGTCGTCATCATGGTTGAGTTCAGACGGGCAAAAGTTCAGCCTGCACAGACAGGAAACCCGTCCAGTCAAGTGGCTGCGCGTGACGCCTTTGAGTGAAATCGAGTTTGATTTCGAAGGTGTCGTGCAGTCAGGCGAGGAAAACCAATCACGGTTCCAATTAGAATAAACCTCCCCCTCTTTCCGGTAATTCCTCCTGGTCTCTGTGTTGATGCTCTGCATTCTTGACCAGACATCTGAGTCGTGGTGAGTTTTGTGTGTTTAGTCGCAGGCCTGAGTGAGTACAGCTGGCGGTAGCATGCTAAAAATTCCCAACTGCAAAAATGTGGATTTCAAGAAGCCATTGTGGAGACACTGGTGCAGCATGGGAGGTCTGCAGTTTCCAGTCTGTAATGTCTCTTTGGGGATGTTAACAGGATTTAACCCTTCATCCAGCAATCGGTCTGTTCCAGGTGCTTCCATCTTGAGTTTAGCTGCACTCCCACCAGTTTCAGGGACTAGCTTGAGACGAACTACCCCCCACGGAGCTCCCCTGAGAACCACGTTCATTCCAGGGCTTTTTTGGTTTGCAGTGGTGTAAGCCTTGCAAATTTTGCTTGGACGACTCAAGATCATGCTGCATCTCCTCGGTCGCGTATAGACTCAGTAAAGCCTGGACTTCAGTGTCAGACCATTTGTCTGTGTTTTGTTTTTTTTCCATTTTAAGCACAAAGATCTGTTTTTCCTATGTGCTGAGAAAAGTACTTGCCTTGAAGTACGAGGTTAAAGTCCCTATAAACGTCCCCGGTTCCTGCAGCACGCCATGGGTATTGGAAAGGACATCACGATACGATTATATCATGACAGTAAATATTGCAATATATCGCCGTATCGATTTATTAGACCAGCCCTAGCAGTTGTGGAGCCAGAAACCCTCTGAATTGGGCATCTATCTGAAATTGACTACCAAAGCTCAGTGTATTAAACTTAAGATAAACAGAGTTCTCTGTATTCTTCTTTGCTTTGCCTAAGTAAGCACTCCCTCACCACTGTCTCCAAAACAAGAGGCCTGACCGAGCTAAAAAAAAGAGATGGAGATGGAGGAAAGAATAGCTGCCAGCTCAATCCTAATCTGTTCTCCTCCTCCATTACACCACACATTTGTTCTCCCGTTCGTACCGAAACCAGCACTAAAGACTGAATTAGGCCAATAAAGCGATCAATAATCAGCCCAGTGGCGTCATGTCTCAGACAGGATACATCTGACTCAGTGGGAAGACGGAGAGTCCCGGCCTCCACCCCTCTCTGATGCCAGTGTTCCCCTCTTGGTGCAGAACATTACAGTGCTTTAGGTCTGGCATGAGAGAATGTAATTTTAAAATCCAGAGCCTATTTTGGTATGCTTTTTTATCCTTTTACTTTAGTTTGCTCATGTGGTAATCTATAATAACCAGGTGATGACATCTCAATGTTGATGAGAATAAAATCCAGACCACTACACACAGATAGATAGATATAGATATTTAGATATAAGGCAACTAAAGGTGGTCCACTCTTTCAGGTGGACAATGATTTGTTTATATAAACATATCTTTAGTATCCAAACTCCATTCTTTATGTCTCATAATCCAGCACACGCCTGTTTCAAACTGTGTTTATTGGACCAGACATTTAATGGAGTGTGTCTAATTATGGTTGATCTCCCATTGGGAAGGGTAGAGCCCATCTCAGCTGGTATTTTTTGGCAGCACCAAAGCCAAGACGACCTTGTTTGTCAACTTTTTTGTTGTTGTTTGAAAGTCAACCTTTGCTGCTAAACCTTAAAGGGTGGATACATTATGTCTTTGTTTCTCAGTGGTGCTCGTGAAGGATAAATGAATTGCCTTTTATTGTGAGTTTGGTGGAGGAGTTGTGCTCGTTCAGAGGCGACTGTGGTTACACAACCGCTTCACGAAAGTCTATAATTTGTGATTTTACTGAGGTATTTTCCCAGAGCGGATGTAGTAATATTAAAGATCTGAGTGCACGGTGTCTCTGGAACAGCATGGCGTCAAGTGTCTTGCTCTGGTGCACAATGATGGCCTCCATCCATCAACTGGCATTCATGCTCATAAGAAACAGCTGGGCTGCCACACCCAAGATGCACCGCACTTTCCAGGCTAATAGACTTGTTTTTGTTTGATTTTTTTCCCCACATTTATGATTTACACTCAAGGGAGTGAAGCATTTCATTATTTCATTAATACATTTAATTAATAAGTCCTGTAAGCCTTCAGCTTTTCCATTATCTGATTACCCAAGTGCATGTAAACACACTCAGTGACAGTCTACCCAAGTCTACCCAGTGGAGGAGGCGTGGCCTCTGTAGCAGATTTAAGGTACAGTTTGCCAGACGCCGTGGTCCTCCCCACTGATTTGTCTGGATGTAGTTGCTGGCAGTCGGCATCTTTCTCACTCCAAGTGAAAAATACACACCCTTGCGCTGGTAGCTCTCACACACACACACACACACAGTCGCACTCACACTGCTCTTCATTAGCTGGCAGACGGTGTGTGGATGAGTTCATCGTCTCAGTGCATCTGAGCCATATTTCACTCCTCTCAGTACCCAAGTCTGCTCCAGGCCTCTCTGTGTGGAGTCTGGTTTTTGCCAAATGTATTAGACCTTTATTTATCTGTAAGCGAATTGTGAAGGATCAGAATTTCGAAACATATTTTGATCACACAGAGAACAGCTGTTGCACTATTTCTAGTATTTATTCGTGACATTTCTTGCTGATTTTTGACTTTCTGAGCTTATTTTTTATAAAGATATTGGTAGCCTAATTGCGTGTTGCAAGTTTTTTGGGGCTTGTTTCTACAGCATACAGATGTTCCCTGACTTACAATGGGGTTATGTTCTGAAGGGTGAATGCATCGGAGACTGAGGAGTTTAATATTTAGTGTATATCTCACAGTATAGCCGATCTTCAGTATGTTTCACACTGACCTAAAGTTGGACAAAATATGAACACAAAGTTTATTTTATAAGAAAGTATTGAATATCTCATGTGATTTATTGAATTATGTGTTGAAAGTGGAAAAACACTGCAGATGCCCAGCATCTGTGGGATCTGGCAACCCTGAAATTAAGCCATCCCATTTTCTGATTACCCAAGTGCATGTAAACTGGATGATCTGATTTCCTGCAGTTATCAGGTTACTGAATGCATGTAAACGCAGTCATTGAGAGGAAAAACAGTTTCAAATATTATTCGATTTAAACCGGTGTGAGAACTGTTACAGGACAATATCAGGGTAGTGTTGCTCCAACCGAACCTCAGCTGAGATTCATAATGCCACAGTATAACAGTCTAAAACACACAGTAAATCTTTTCCCAGTACCGAAGTTCTGATATGACCTAAAGAGGATGTTTCTGTTTATGCTAGAAAACAGAAGAAGCTCAAATTCCCCCAGAGTTTGAGCAGCAGCTACAGAAGGCGTTGCTGTTAGCTCCGGTTTTGGACTCTTAGTTCCTCAGAACATTGTTTCACAGTTTCACACTTTGACATTTCACAAGAACACCACTGCCATCAGTTCTCTATATTTAGAATGAAATTGTAGTCACAGGGTTATCATAACTCTGTCCTCAAGTATCCCCAGTTCTGGCTGATGCCTCCATCCTGTGAACGACAATGACGGTCCCGGGAACAAACTGTACAGCCCCAAAAGTTCCGTGGAATTTCATACGATCATCTGTAGCTGCACTGAGAAGGTTCAGAGGAAACGATTTTTCCGACAACGTAGAATTCTTTTATTGTTCCATTGTTATCCTTGATATGACTTGAGAAGATACCTGGAAAGTACCTTAAAGATCTCACATCGGAAACAGACAGACATGGCATGAATAAAGCTTGGGAATATCAGCCAAATTCAAATGCATCAATTCTTAATCAAGACAAAACAATATACAGTGGGGCAAAAAAGTATTTAGTCAGCCACTGATTGTGGAAGTTCTCCTACTTAGAAAGATGAGAGAGGTCTGTAATTTTCATCATAGGTACACTTCAACTATGAGAGACACAATGAGTACATTTGCCCCACTGTACATGTTTTTTTTACACATTTGCATTTACAGCATTTAGCAGACGCACTTATCCAGAGCGACTTACAATTGATACAATCTTAGTAGAGGTGGGATTTGAACCCTGGACCTTCTGGTCCATAGTCCAGTACCTTACCCGCTAGGCTACCATTGAATACATAAACCCTTAAAGCCTGTTTTTGACTGTTTTTACAAAGTGTTTTTGCAAATCATTAAACCAGCACTTGAGCTACTATCGTAGAGGATATATATCGCACAGTCCTAATACATGCCTATATACAAATAGATTATGGTATAGGAGCTGAGGAACAATTAGCTGAAGGTTTGAGGTATGAAGATCAATAATCCAGCTATGACTACACTAACTGATCATGTCTTTTAAACAGCAGTGCTGTAACCTTCTGATCTCTTGTGTTCTTGTTTTTCAGGGCGAACATTGACGAAGTAGAGTCAGAAGTGGTGGAGATTGAAGCTAAGCTAGACAAGGTAATGTAATTCAGTCTGCGCTGCCTGTCTGCATTATGTATCATGATAACGTGATGACCACTGCATTAGTACCGGAGGTCTGGGGTTTGGCTAAGTAACACAGCCGGTTTGCTGTATGTTCGGGAGTTTCTGCTTAAGAGTGCAAGCTACAGCATGGTGTCTCTGCAGAAAAGTTCATAGGCCGAAAATAATTTTATGTTTTCTGAAGGTGCGGTTCTATTAAAAGCAGTGTACTAGGCGTGTACTACTCTACTGCACAACATGCACCATTCAGTAAACGGATATTTGCTTCGTTGTTACTCAGGGAGTCATTGTGTGAATCGGCGACTCTTCCCATCTTGAGCGTTGTTTGCTTCGTTGTTATTCAGGGAGTCATTGTGTGAATCGGCGACTCTTCCCATCTTGAGAGCCGTTTGCTTCGTTGTTACTCAGGGAGTCACTGTGTGAATCGGCGACTCTTCCCATCTTTAGCAACGTTTGCTTCGTTGTTATTCAGGGAGTCACTGTGTGAATCAGCGACTCTTCCCATCTTGAGCACCGTTTGCTTCGTTGTTACTCAGGGAGTCATTGTGTGAATCGGCGACTCTTCCCATCTTGAGCACTGTTTGCTTCGTTGTTATTCAGGGAGTCGGTGTGTGAATCGGCGACTCGTCCCATCTTGAGCGATATTTGCTTTGTTGTTATTCAGGGAGTCACTGTGTGAATCGGCGACTCTTCCCATCTTGAGCGCTGTTTGCTTCGTTGTTATTCAGGGAGTCATTGTGTGAATCGGTGACTCTTCCCATCTTGAGCACTGTTTGCTTCGTTGTTATTCAGGGAGTCACTGTGTGAATCAGCGACTCTTCCCATCTTGAGCACCGTTTGCTTCGTTGTTACTCAGGGAGTCAGTGTGTGAATCAATGACTTCTTCAGTCAGGAACAACGCTTGCTTGATTCGGAAGAGATCTGAAAGAATCATTTAAATGAAATGACTCATGAGTCGAGACACTGCAGAGACACCAACAGAATGAATACAGACTAGATGAACTTGCAAAACGTGTCAACAAAAACACTAAAGTAGGTCTTTTTTTTAGTTATTTTTACTAAGCTAAAATGTTCTTCATCATCAGCAGCGGGTGTCTACATGGAGGGATCCATTTGCATGAATTTGTACCCCTTGAAGTCAAAGTTATTGCTACTAAAGGTCCCACCCCAGCTGGACCGCGACGTGCTGAGAATTGCGATACGTTGTTCAGCCATCGTCATAATGTGGGCTCGTACCTGCGGGGCTTTGCTCTTTCCCTGACTCAGCACTGGCAGTGTATCAGTGGAAAATGGGTCTCTTGCGTTGTGTTGCTTGTTAATAAGGAAACCTTTGGGACTCATTAGGTGTATTTACTGTAGACGAGACAAACAGTTCATTCCTGTGGTTCTCTTTTGCCATGGTACCGCCTTACACCCCATTGTTTGCTCTGTGTGTGTTTGTGTATGCCTGTGGTTTTTCTGATTGTATCTACATTAGGGAGAACCAGGCATCCATTACTGCAGAGGAAGTGGTTCTGTGGTGTCTGAGTGTCATTCGGTTGCAGACACCACAGTCGAGGCTTCACTAATGCCTGTGATGTCACTGGCCCATCTGTCACCGGATGACCTTGAGTGACAGCTGTCAATTCCTGTTCCTCCTCCCCTTCTCTGCCTCTGAGTGCAGATCATTGTCGGAGCAGATGTTCTTCTGGTAGAAGTTCCGTCTGCTAGATTTCTTCATATAGCGAAGCATGAAGCCAAAGCTTTCAGAACGTGAGACGTCTCTTTCCTTTAGCACTCATGTTTTGGCTTGGTCCGATGGAGAACGGCTTTTGGCCTCAGAGTGTGAGAAGTGGTGGGAGTCGACTTTGCTTGGCTGACGATTCGCCCGTCTTTACTTGCACACTCGGGGGGGGCTCTGGTGCTCTGTGCCATGTTGTGACTGAAGATGATTAAAGACAGAATGCAGAGCAAGAGAGAAGATAAAGGCGCATTAAACAAAAAAAGGAAAACAAAAGGAAAACACAAAATAGATCAGAACTTCGGAGTCCTGCTTTGAATTAGACTCCGGAGCCTGGTGACTGCCCTCTGGGTCAGGCTCACACACACATGGAGGCCAGCCGAGAAGGTCTCACACACACTTTAACACACGCACTCCTACACACCGGGCCCGGGGTGATAATTGAGGACTTAAAACAAAGCTGTGAGCACGAGAGGCCGGAGGGTGATTGGCGTGCAGGGAAAGTGCTGAGTGGTTACGGCGCTCTTTACATGTGGGAAGCTAATGGGCTTCACATCATCGAGAGGGAATGGGGAATAAAGGAACTCCACCTGTTGTTTGCGTACGCGTGCGATGTGACGTGCTTGCGTGCGTACAGCAATCTGCGTTTTCTGCCCGTGTTCTATGATGAGGTCGTTCCAGCTCTCTCGTTTTGATGTGGTGCAAACCAGAAACGACGCTCTGCTAAGATGATGACAGGTGGAGCTAGATCAGTGTTTCCCAACCTTTTTGAGCCACGGCAGAAATTTCACATTGGAAAAATCACAAGGCACACCACCAAAGAAAAATGTCACAAAGTCGATTTATTGAAATGTTATGAAAACCTAGTATCAGTTGACTTCGTGTGAAACCTGGGCCTGTTTAGTTGAAGATACAGCTGATATCTTACTGCCCTCTAGTGGAAGAGAATGTAATTGTTCTGCCTGTCACTACACGCTGCTCACTTAGAGTACCAATCAGGTGAAATTGGATCATCTTCCACGGCACACCTGATGATTTCATGGAATAGTGGTTGGGAAACGCTGACCTAGATGATGCATTCACTATATGGTGATGGGCCGATGCACAATTTTTCGATCTGATTCCGATACCGACAGAGATTCTGACCAAGGGCTGTTTTTACTAGGGGTGTAACCATGCATTGCGATGCAAAAATGTCCCACTATGGAGTGGGATGATGCTTTCTGCAGTTGCTTTTTTTTTGCAGTTACTTCATATTCCCGTATGCATCTCTTGAATGAATGAATGAATGAATGAATGCCTTTATTGTCTTTATTATCTTCTGTTCCACGTTGGAAACTGGCGTGTTTGTTTACTTTGATTGTCTAATTAAGATGCCATTTACAGTGGTATCTCGGGTTCTCGACCACTTCAGAACTCGTCGAATTCAGTTTTCGCACATTTTGGCCAGAAATATTTGTCTAGGTTTACATTTACATTTACAGCATTTAGCAGACGCCCTTATCCAGAGCGACTTACAACTGATACAGCCTTACAATCCAAGCAATTGTGGACCAACAGTGGCAGCTTGGCAGAGGTGGGATTTGAACCCTGGACCTTCTGGTCCAGAGTCCAGTACCTTAACCGCTAGACTACCACAGTCCCAGTCCAAGGTTCTTGTTGCATTTTCCTTAAATTTGAATCGCACGACTCGTTTCACTTGATTCACTTGATTCTTGACTAGATTCGTGATTCAGTACACAGTGATTGCTCAGTGCAGATCTATGCTGTGTTAATCGAGTTTTTGTTTATTTTTTACATCTACAGTACTGTGTTCTTAGTGCTAATAAGTCTCCATGAGTCTTAAAGTGGTTAGTAATGAAAGCAAACCGAAAGCAAAACAGGAACTGAATCCTTCAGAGCACAATAGGTTGCAATAGCCCATTTTGTGCAGTAGCATTATTTCAAACTCCTTCTAATTTGCAGGAAACAAAAGAAAAGTACACATTATTTTGCATTATTATTTGGAAGTAAAAAAGGGATGTGTTCACTCAGTTATGTAAGATATGCTGAAGCTACAATGGAACGCCTTGTTAACAATTTTAAACTTCTCTTTCAAGTAGTCTCTTTTAATTGCAAGGGATTTTTTTTTTTTTTTGCTTATATTGTAAAAACATAGAATTGTGAACTCCATATTGAGCCAGGAGGAGAGTGTATCGTTGCAGATCTACTTTTTACTTTAGTTTTATCGTCATGATTGCCCACTCTATAAAAGCTAGTTCCCAAGACTCTTTGCTCTCCAGATGTGCTTTATGGCTTTGGCATCATATTTGGTTTGACGAGTGTACACAATGCCTGAGAGGGTGAAGATCTGAGTGTGTGATTGTGTATTGGCTCTCTGTAGTCGTTTGGCGTTTAATCATTGTTGTGTTGGATGAAGAATGAATGAGCTCGCCGACAGAAAAGAAGATTATAAAATGTTTGAACGAGTTGATGAAGGGTGAAGATCTTTTTTACTGATGTGTCGGCTTGCAAATTGGATCATTGTGTAACGTTATTAATCTCTCTCTCTCTCTCTCTAGCTGGTGAAGCTATGCAGTGGGATGATTGAAGCCGGTAAGGCGTACGTCAACGCCAACAAGCTCTTCGTCAACGGCATCCGAGACCTGTCTCAGCAGTGCAAGAAAGATGAAATGATATCGGTGAGTCTTGGAACATGCAGGGTTGTGCAAAAGTCTTAGGCCACCGTTAGATTTGTCGATTTAGCCGTTCATTGTGTTCGATGTCCTACGGGATTTTCAAAAGAAAAAGGGATTCCCACTGGTGCTGTTGAGACTGGTGCAGATACCTTGGAGCCATAATATAACCTAATATACCTTTTGCTGTTCTCCACAAACCTTCGTTGCCATTCTGTTGCCAGGATCTTTCAGTCAGACGTTTAAAAGTGGGATTAAAGTTCTGCCTAATGCTGCAGATCCTATTAAAGTCTGCCAGCTGCATTTTCCATTGGCGAGCCGTAATCAGATCCAGCATGATAATATAATTTGTCCAGATCCCGGAATGCTCGCTGGAGGGAATCAGCTCTGTGCACTTCTCATTGTTTCTTATCGTATGTGCTCAGAACTAGCAGTAAATCATGAGCTCTGGCTTTGGCTGGGTGGACCGTGATGTCACGTATGCACCTCAGATCGTTGCAATACCAAGCATTGGTTCTAGTGGAGTAGAGCACATCTCTGTTGGACTCAGGAGTAATGATTTGCAGTCTGGCAGGATAAGGAGTGAATGGAAAGGAGAGGCAGGATGGAAGGATCATCCCCTGAAGCTGCAACAGCGACCACTACTCGATGGGGTTGACCTGTCTGTGGGAGAAGATTCCAGATGGAAAGCTCATCCTCGTTGCTTCAACAGTAGCCCCACTACTCAATATCTTGACCATGTTTGAGGGAGGAGAGGCTGGATGGGAGGATCACATTGCTTCAACAGCAACCACTACTAATTATGATTGTTTATGTCTGAGGGAGGAGAAGCTAGATGAAAGGATCATCCTCGGTGTTTCAATAGCCATGACTACTCAGTATGATTGACCTGTCCGAGGGAGGAAAGGTTTGATGTAAGGATCATCCTCGGTGCTGCAACAGTGAACACTATTCAGTATGATGACCATGTTTGAGGGAGGAGAGGTTCGTTGGAACAATCATCCTCGGTACTGCAACGTTGATCCATACTCAGTATTCTGACCATGTCTGAACGAGAATAGGCTGGATGGAAGGATCGTTTCCGGTGCTTCAACAGCTTTGCTATGGACTGGCGCCCCATTTAGGGTATATGCTCGCCCATGCCCTGTGAATTCCAGGATGGGCTCCGGACTCAAAAAATGGAGGGGGTTGGGGAGGTAATGGGGTAGTTGGGAATTGAAATGAATCTATGTAAACTTTCTTTACAGGAAGTATTTTTCTTACAGCTTTATCGGCTTTCGGTTGGTAACCGTCTTCATTTGTTTTTAGGAATGCCTGGAGAAGTGTGGCGAGAGTCTACAGGAAATCGTGAACTACCACATGGTACGTCATGTTCCCTTCCTAATATCATAGAGTGCTGTAACTCGGACGCTGCTCCATTATAGCCAGACTGCAGATCTGGAGGAGTCGCTCATCAATGCTTCATGTCCCGTAGTCGACCAGGATCAGGCAACACAAGTGAGCTTTTGCTAATCGGCAGCTTTTGGTGAGAAGCAGGCTGGGTTGTGACGTCTGACGGGGGATAAAGCCATTCTGCATTGATGCCATCCATTAGCTTGGCGTTGTTGCCCTTTCATCTGAAATGCTTTGACTCTATACAGAGCTCAGGGGGTCGAGGGTTCGTGTCTGGATAGCATCAGATGCTTTCTCACTGCGCGAGTGCGACGCTATTAAAAACGAGGTTAATGGGCGAGGTTAACGCAGGAAGAGAGGTGCAGCGACCCGGTTCGACCCGGTGAAATTACACAGGACGGAGAGAGACATGACGTTAATGGAGGAACAATCACATTGCACACATTGTACAGATCAGGTTGGCCCCATTTTATGAAGGGAATCAGATAATACACATAAGTACTTGAATTTTGAATTGTTTTTGGCTAAGCGTTATGTAGTATGATACTCTCCTGCGCTAAAAGAGGAAATCCAGAAATGGTACACAAAACAAAAGTCTTAGGCCGCCATTAGATTAGATGAGGATGGGGAAATGGGGGGGGGAAACTGCTTATATTGGCTACAGTGGCAAGTATTTAGTGTGATGTGATCTCCCCTCATGCTTGAACTATAGCAGCATCTGGGAGCTTCATCGGGATGCCAAGTTGAACATTCTACAGCCTGAAGAAGCTTGATCAGGAATGGTCTTTTTGGACCTGCCAAGAAACCACCTTTTTTTTAAGGGAAACAGGGTGACAAGACTATGATATGCTAAAGCTCACAAAGATTGGAATGAAGATCAGAGAAATGATTAGTATTGAGTGACAAATTCAAGTTTTTGGGCCAATATATGTGGTCATTATTCCACTTGTATACTAAAACAACAAATCGGATGGTGGCCTCAGACTTTTGCACAGTACTCCTCACGTAGGCCATATTTTGTTGGTTGAAAATCAACAAAACCTGTCATTTCCCAGTGGGGCCCAAACGTTTGCATAACACGTTACCTGTTTTTCCAGCATAAGAATAGAAAAGAATAGAAAGCGTAGCGATATTTTCCTGACTTTTTGACATTTCGGAGCTGGAACGTCAGGAAGGAAGGAAGGAAAGAAAGAAGGAGGGCTGCAGAGTGATGTGAAGCAGGGCAGGTGAAGAGGTGAAGGGCTGGTGCAGGGTTCACGTGGGATTTTCCCAGGGATTTGTGTCATAAAACGTTTCCTGAAAAATATTTGGCCACAACGCAGGGATTACGCCGAGGGATAATGGCGGGGAGAGCGAACGCTGCTGGTTCTCACACTCGCTCTGATCCAGCAGAGGAAAATCCAGGGGAACAGAGACCAGAATGATAGAGCGCACCTGAAATAGTGCTTGGTTTTGAAGATGTACTGGATCGAGTCCTCAAAATCCAGAAGCTGTTTAAACACAAACGCTGACTCTGGGATGTGGAAAGGTTTTATCTTCTCTACACCACTGCTTGAGAAGATAACTCTCACTGAAAGAGTTGTGATAGTGGAGAGTGTGGACCGTGGAGAAGCACAGAGTTTCTCGGCAGGTCCTAGGTGTATCCTTTTAGATATTCTGTACTGTGCAAAAGTCTTAGGCCACCTTTAGATCTGTTGTTTTAGCAACGGTAGAATGACCATATGTAAGTTATTGTCGACGATTAGACCCAAAAATTTCAAACTGGGACTCGTCACTGCATAATACTCTCTTCCATCAGTCTTTATTCCAATTTTTGGTGAATTTTTGGTGAGATCTTGGACTATATTTGACTATATATGTTCTCCTTCTGAGAAAAAAATGCTGTCTTGGCTGCTACTCTTCCAAACAGACCATTCCTGATCAAGCTTCTTTGGGCTGAATAAGGAGAAGGGTCAACTTGGCATCCCGATGAACTTCCCAGATGATACAATGGTATATCTAATGTAGTGGTGGCTCAAGACTTTTGCACAGTACTGCATTTTTGCTGTGAAATGCAGCCATGTATTTGAAGCACTTACAAATAAAAATGTTTGTGGAAGCTGGTAATTATTTATTTTTTATTTGATCTTTAATTGGTTTTAAACAGGCACCCAGTTCGGAACCCTAGATCCCAAATTATTTACATCTTGATTTCTCCATGTAAAAAAAAAAAAAAGACTACTCCAATAGACTACATTGATTCAGGACACAGTGTGTGGTGGACACTGAGCTGCATGCTTATGCTTAGAGGTATGCTGCTAGTGGAACAACAACTGTTTGAAGAATTTATGTTCTGATTGGCGCTCCCACTTGTTGTTTTGTATCTTTGTTTAGTCCCACAATGCTACAATATAAAATAAGCACCCAAAAGTTGTGGTTACACTGGTAGGGAAATGGAAAGTGTAATTAAAACACTATCTACATCCACTACGCTACACCGGTAGAAGAATGCTTGGAGTTTGGATTCCCCTCCCTTTCCACAGCCTGGTGGTTACTGCGGCTTCTCTGTAGCCGACCTCCACAGAGAACACGTGTATTTCATGGAACGTACGTTCCGCCCCCGTCGTGCCATTTCCGCTCTACGATCTTTATATTTTAACTAGACTGTGCAGCTGTGGATTCCAGGAGCATAGCCAGCACCATGATGTCCATTATCTTCTATGAGGATAACCACAAGATCAGATCTGGCCTGAGTCCGGTTGAGGAGTTTCCAGTTAGTTTCCAGATCCACAGTCATTGGACTGTAGACCAGAAAGTTGAGAATTGAAGGCTATGCTCAGCAGGCAGCTCAAGTTTAATTCGAAATAGATGGAGTTTGTTCAGTCTGAACGTCTGAAAACCACATGAAATCTGACAATCGAGCCATTATTGTACGTGATTCCAAATCAGACTCGGTCTGACCAGTCAGATGTCAAGCATAGTCCACTGTGGAATCGCCATGTTTATTCCGCTGCCTACCTGCTCCATAAACGTGATTCAAAGCGTCCCATCTGCGTATGCCACTGATTCGGTCAGATCTGGTGTCTGATCCCTTGGATTTGTACGAGAAACCATATTTTCCAGCAGCCACTGTTGGGTCCTGGAGCTAGACTATGAATCCTCGGTTCGCCTGGATTGTACTTTGTGTCAGCTCTGGATCAGGGCGTCTGCTAAATCCACCAAATGAAGGTGTACACATTCTGACCGAATCCTGCAGTTACCCTTGACTCTGTCCTGCCAAACACGTGCACAGTATATTCATGATTAATAGATCTGTAACACATGGCACGTTCAGCCATGCAGGTGCTTAGACCTGAGATTCCTCACTGATGGATCTGGAGCAATAGTCACTCAGGGTTCATCTATTATTATCTGTCTTTGTTTCAGCGCTCCATACCTTTCTCTCTCGCCCACCCTCCCTGCCCGACTGACCTATTTTAGCTGCAGTCACCGCAGCATGGCACAGCCGTTCAGCAGAGCGTTCAGCAGAGTGTGTGGTGCTGAATATGAATGAGCTGATCTAAAGGAAACCGCGTCTGTTTATTAGGGAGGGGCGGGGAAAGCCCGGACAGTTGCATCCTTGGCGAAAGCTGTGCTAGAGCTCCCTCTGTTGGTAAAGGCAGGCCTGTTCACTTCAAATACTCTGGTACTTACATTTACAGCATTTAGCAGACGCCCTTATCCAGAGGTACTTACAATTGGTACAGTCTTACAGTCCAAGCAATTGTGGGTTAAGGGTCTTGCTCAAGGACCCAACAGTGGCAGCTTGGCAGAGGTGGGATTTGAACCCTGGACCTTCTGGTCCATAGTCCAGTACCTTAACCGCTAGGCTACCACAGTCCCATAACACAACACGATGCAACTAATATGTACTATTGCTCATGGGTTAAAGCTCTTGCTCAAGGATCCAACAGTCACAGCTTGGAAGAGGTGGGATTTGAACCCTAGACCTTCTGAGCCATTGTCCAGTACCTTAACCACTAAGCCACTGCCACCATAACCGTACTTGACGGAGTCTGTGATGCCTGAACGAGATTCTCGGGCCTCTTTTTGAAAAGCGTTGGGGTTAGGTTCTGTGGTATATCCATAATCCCAGAGTGTTTGTGGTCAGGTGAAAGGAATGGCATTTTTCCCACCAGCTGACCTGATTGATCCTAGAGATGAACTGTCCTGTTTGGGATGGGCTATATTGCTTAAGGAAGTCAGTAAGTAAGCCCAGAGCTGAACCACGAAAACTAGCATTCTACCACTGAGCCACTCTGGCTTAGGTTGCAGTTCGTCTTAGTTCTGGACGTTTGTTTCCGGGATCTTGTATGAAACTTTCTGCTCCTTTTATTAATTTTTTTCTTTTCCAAATCGGATATATCCAGTATCAGCGTTTGCATTTTGCTGTGAGCAGCAACTGGACGTCTTCATCACTCGAAGACGACGTTTTGTTCGTCTTGTCTGTTTCTTCCTCTGCGAGCTAGGCGGCGACAATCCATTAAAAAACATGTCCATCACAGGGCTGGGTAGGGATTGCTGTTGAAGCAGCGGGGGATGAGCCCTCCCAATCTGCCCCCGCTCTGACAAAGCAAACATGACACACTAATAATTATTATTCCTCTGTGTTTCAGATCCTGTTCGACCAGGCGCAGAGGTCTGTGAAGCAACAGTTGCACACGTTCGTCAAAGAGTAAGTCCGAGTTTCTCACTGCAGTTTATTTGCGGTTTGTTTTCGGCCCCTTCAGAGGGTGATATGCCATTTGCTATGGAAGTATGTGCCGCTTAACAACTTCATTACGTTCTGTGAAACAGGTCAAAGATCGAAGTAACTGTCGGCCAGACACTAGCGTAGTCACATTCTTTTCAGGCTACTATAATGTAAATTTAAAGGGTATTGGCACAATAAAACACGAGTGGAACGCTACCATCCACAAAGCGTCCGAAGGCTCAGCTGTTATACATGTCAGGAAATACAGTGGGGCAAAAAGTATTTAGTCAGCCACTGATTGTGCAAGTTCTCCTACTTAGGAAGATGAGAGAGGTCTGTAATTTTCATCATAGGTACACTTCAACTATGAGAGACAAAATGGCAAAAAAAATCCAGGAAATCACATTGTAGGATTTTTAAAGAATTTAATTGTAAATCATGGTGGAAAATAAGTATTTGGTCACCCACAAACAAGCAAGATTTCTGGCTCTCACAGACCTGTAACTTCTTTTTTAAGCGTCACCGAACCCCCTCTGAAGTCTCCCTGCGACTGTGTGTTTTAGGGACGTCAGGAAGTTTAAGGAGACCAAGAAGCACTTCGATAAGGTGCGCGAGGACCTGGAGATGGCCCAGGTGAAGAACGCCCAGGCGCCCCGGAACAAGCAGCACGAGGTGGAGGAAGCCACCAGCGGCCTCAACGTCACCCGCAAGTGTTACCGCCATCTGGCTCTCGACTACGTGCTGCAGGTATTGGCGGGCCACACTTAATAGAATAATAACTTAGCATGCCACTGTGCTCTCTACGTCATGACTAATAAATAACCGTGTCTTAAGAACAGTGAACAACCTGATCTTTCTTGTTCTCAGATCAACGTCCTTCAGGCCAAGAAGAAATTCGAGATCCTAGATGCAGTAAGTGCTACAACACAAAGTCCCTGCCTAGAAAGGCATCCTAGAGCATCATTACTTCCATACTGGTTTAAGCCAGACAGTGCGGGTATGAGTGTGTGAGTTGATAGATTGGCGCCCTGTCTAGGCTTGTTCCTGCCTTGTGCCCTATGCTGCTGGTTGGGTGCTCTGGTCCAGGATCAAGCAGATAAGAATGCAGGATAATATATGGAGGTGAACTGGGCAGGAGAGGCACCAAAGCATAGCTACAAGCACAAAAAACAAGAGCAGACAAAGAAGCACCAACACAAACTGATCAATATTGTGAGACCAATTGCAGCCAGTTATGGAAGGGGAAAAGGGTCAAAGTTCTAGGACGCTATGCAGGACGAAATGGGCCAAAAGCGGCTGAAAGTGCTTGATCCTGACATGAAGATCTTGTTTTGTCTCTCCGCTGTGCAGATGCTGTCTTACATGCACGCCCAGTACTCACTGTTCCAGCAGGGTTATCACCTCCTAGATGAGATCGACCCCTACATGAAAAAGTTGGCTGCTGAGGTGAGCAACGTCCACATTCTGCCGATGGAAACAATGGAAATGGAGGTTGAGGATTCAAGAAGTAAATGCTTATATTATTCTGACCTGTTTCTGTTTCTGATCTGTAGCTGGATCAGCTGGTGATTGATTCGGCGATGGAGAAGCGAGAAATGGAGCACAAACATGCCACGATACAGCAATGGGTACAGCTTTCTCTCATTATTTCCACTTCCCTTTAGTCGGTTGGCAGATTCTCTTATCTCTTATTACAATATTTTCTTAGTAAAAGAGTTACGAGAGACCTTTACGGATTCTGAATGTCCTGTACTGGGTCTATTGGGCATGAAGCCAGGCTAGCTGTAGCGTGGGGGCACCCCGACTTAGTCGTTTAAGAAAGCCCTCTGTTTAAGGGTCTGCATGCCAATCCTCACCAATGGCCATGAACCTGGGTGACTCTAAATAGAGCAGGTCAAAAGGGATGCCCATGGTCGGCTTCCACTAGAGCTATTCCAGGCATGGCCTTCTGGATGGAGACACCAGGGCAGACCCAGGACCTGCTGGAGGGATTATATGACGCAGTTGGCTTGATCTCCCAGGAGGAGCTGGAAGTTCTGGCCGGAGATAGAGAAGTCTGGTCTGACCTTCTTAGCCTGTTGCCACTCCGAGCCACAACAGGAGAAGCAGATGGAAACTGAGACTGAGATTATCCTTGGCTTTCCTTACGTCTACTTTCCTTTTCCACCACAATCCAACAGCTTGGTGTTCTTAGATATTTATATTTCTCCAAGCCGTAATCTATTTGGAGATAATAACAGTGAAGAGCAGGCCACAATCAAAAGGCTTCTTAAAGCTCAATGCTGTGGGATTTAATAAAGACTGTGCAGATGCTGTGTGTTTTGTGACCGGTATTAATACAGCAGAATAAAAGAGGACACGGGTCTATTTTGCGAGCCCAGGGGACAGATGCTTTTTGGTTTATTCTGAGCTTTACTCATTGTTTCCCTGCCTGTGTTTTCTAACTTGGACTTTTTCCTGCGTTATAAAAGCTCTTTTTGTCCTAAATGTCCAGTGGCGCTGTTAAAAAGATACATATTTATGGAGAGCTGAAAATAGAGTCCAGTGAAGTTTGGTTGGTTTTAAGGGGACCTTAGAGGGATTTCATCCAGGAACCTGTCAAATAATTCCAGCCTGTTAGAGATGTCTGTGTGCTTCGTCTTCCTGACGGGTTTTTGTTAGGTCACCATTAGATTAAATATTGTTGATTTAGCAATAGTATGACGACCATATGTAATTATTTCTCAGTCTCTTTATTAGAATATTAAAAAACCCTGAAAAAATTGGTTTTCGGCTACAGTGGTAAGAATTTATTGTGACCTCCCCTTACACTTGAACAGTAGCAGCATGGGAGCTTCATCGGAATCCCAAGTTGACCCTTCTACAGTTCGAAGAAGCTTGATCAGAAATGGTATGTTTGGAAGGGCAGCACCCAAGAAACCACTTTTTCAAAAGGGCAACAGGGGGAAAAGGCTAAGCTAAACTAAAACCCACAAAGATTGCAATGAAGATCAGTGGGTCTTTTGGGTAATGTTATCAATATTATGTTATATATGGTCATGCTACTGTTGCTAAAATAACAAATCTAATGGTGGCCTAAGACTTTTGCACAGTACTGTATACGTATACAGTGGGCACCAAAAGTCTGAGAGCACTATTGAAAATGCTCGATTGGATCTTTGCGGAGACGGATTCCTACTGCAGCAGGATAACGAGCCACGCCTTAGAACTTTGCAACAGCTACTCGAAGACCAAAGAAGATCAAGGAGTGCTGAAGTCACCTGACCTAAATCTCATCAAGCATTTTGCTTATATTTTTCTTTTTCTTTTGTAATGCAAAATAATGTAGTAAATTAGAGGAAAATGGGACATAGCAGTTTCATTAGTGGCTTCATACTTTTTGTTATCTCATACTTCATAGTCTGTATTATCTAATTCTTGTTTTCTCCTTTTAACCTCTCCATGGTGGGACAATGAATGGCCTTCACCACGCAGACTCTGCTACAGGTCAGTCCTTACCTTTCAAACGGCATTAATTCATTCTCAGCTGATAGTGATAAAGCAAACTCTGCTATAGTTGTAATTTAATTTAATTTAATTTAATGGTTGTAGCCAAAATCTCTTCAGTCAGCTATCCTTTATACAGTCCCAAACCATCACCTTCACCTTGCCAGAGCGGGATCAGCAATCCAGAGAGGATCAGTATATGGCCAGCAAAGCGGTGCCTACCAACCGAGCAGAATTTGTATCTCAACTCTGGTTGGAATGAGTGCTATGGTCATGATTGTGGATAAAGTTGCCAGCTGTCTGACAGATGCCGGATTGGTTGATTGATGAGTTTAAATTCTGTCTGTTCAGAGTCCTGGCTCACCAGAGGGTTAATCAGGTACATCTGGCTTAGTCTGTGGTAGTGCAAGCAGGCTAGGGGTTCCCCCACCTTACAGTTAATGGATGAATTTAGGAAATTAGCCGCGCGTCACTACAAAGCCTAAAGTATCAGAGCATGTTTTGTTTACAGTTTATGAAAATATTCATGCCAGTCACCATGACACATGGGTTTTGTTTAAAAAAACGTTTTGTAGAGGATTTTATTTACTCAAAAATAATTATGGCACTGTAAGACATTTGGGAACTGCCGATCTACAGGACATGTTTTTTGTTACTGAAGGGGATGTTAACATTTCTACAAGTGTTTGCTTACTTTTCCAGCCTGCTCTGTAAATGTGCGTGTCATTAAATTAGGCAGAAGTGTGTTTGTTATGCAGGGCGTATAAATAAAGAACTACCAGTCTGTTAAACCTCGGTGGTTGTGTAACTGCTGAAACACGACCGATCATAGAGAAATTAGAGTGTCTTATATAATGTCAGCTTTTTAACTGGTGAACATCCCTCCAGCAATAATGTGGCCTGATACTCAGTCATTGCTTCTGCCCACTGGATTTGTCCTTTCAAACACAAACTTTCTGCCTGTTTTGGTTTTGATTTTCTGTCGTGAATCACCAGTCGATATCCTGTCTGAATACCAGATCATTATAGGCTGCAGAATGAACCTACTGAAGCGTGAACTTGTCCTCGTTGTTGAGCTTGGATCAGTCGAGAGACGGATTCTCATTCTAAACCGGTGGATTTGTCATTTGACTCTGTAAATCAGACGCTACGCTAAATTTGATTCATATATCCAGAACTGACTGTTATTAATAGAAGCAGTACAAAATGAGCTCCACAGACATGGGGCACGCTCCGCCAAGGGTGAAATGTTCCTTTGGCAGAAACCATCACAGCCTTCAGTGTTTTTTTATTTGCTTGCGAGTGAAGAATAGAGTCCTGAAAGCATAAAGAGCGTTCGGATGTACAGGTAACACTTTGAACTGTTGAGTATGGTATGAGACGGGTCTTGGATATGTTCTTGTATTATTATAATATTACTTCAGTCATAAAACTGATTTTCTGCCATGATTGTTGAAGGTTTAGAAGATCCTCCTGTAAGAGTAAAAAGACTATTGATGAAATGGATTGAGCAGTCATGTATATATAACTCTGACCAATGTTGGCATCGTTGGCCTTGTGGCTCAAGGAGACACAAACGGTTTTGGCTTATCTAGTGCATTATGTGGAAAATTGTAACTTTGCTTTTCATGGCTGTGGTTTACCAGGACAGAACTAAACTGCTAAGTCACCGCCGGCCGAATGGTTTGGGTTATTATTTGATCTCCGGGTGTTTACTGACTAAATTTAGCAGTGACGTCAATTTGGGAGTCTGTGTGCTATATCTAGACCTCCGTGTTCAGTACTGCTTCACAAATGGGTCAGCCCTGAGATCAGATCATTCCCAGTGTCACAATATCTTGCTGTAATGCTCAGATGGGACTCAAGTTTTGTTTTTATATCCGAGTTTTTAGTCAGGGATTGCACAGAACTGGAAACGGATTACACAGTGGTGGCTAGAGGTGGGCAATGCGGTACATATATTATGTTTTTTAAAGGCTGGATCACAACCCAAGATGTCACATGATATATTTCAGCCTAACTCATTTTTATTAATAACAAACTAGCTTTATAAATGTACAGAAAACATTTTCACAGCGTTTGTCTTGCTAACTGACCAGCATACTAACCAAAATACCAAAACATAAGGTATGCTAGTCTTTGCTGTTTTTAGCAGAAACTCCTGGGTACAAAAAAGTGAGTTTATATATGAAATAAAAATAAGTTACACAACATTTACTTGGAATAAACTGACGTGACTTTTCTTTCAAGATTAATCTCTAGTATGGTCGTTATTCGACCTTACACAAGATGGTCCTCACTTAGAATAGCATTGCCAATACTGTAGGTTTAATTTTGTTCCCATCGTGTTTTAAAATGCATTCAGAGGTTGTGTTGACTTCGTTTAATGAACTAAGTCAACAAAACACGTTATGAACATGGATGCTTCGACTTCAGAGTGATGCCCTATGTCCAGCGCAGAACCATTAGCTATATTTAGCATACAGCCGGTTTCTAAGGCGCTGGTAATGAAGGTGCGCATGCGCGAGTCTGGCTCCTTCAGCGCCGTGCAAGTCAGAGTTGCGCGCAGCTGCAGGTTCGGAACTCACGAAGACTTTTACGTAACGCGTCGTTTTCAGAGCTGCAGAAACGTTACCGGAGCGGAGAACGAGTTAAAACGAGGGGGCATAAGCACAGAGCGCGTGCATGAGCGGGTGATCACGGACGCAGGATGTTTTGGGAATACTTTAAAATCGTGAAGCTGAAGCTCTTGGGCAGGTTGGACGTTACTCTGGTGGGTTTTAAACCTAATTTCATTGCCATTGAGACACAGTTGATATTTAAATGTTTATTCATCATTCATTCGTCGTAACTGCAAGCAAAAAGTGACAAGTGCTTGGCTGACTTCAGTGTCACTCTGTTAATCCCATGCAAATGTATTTCAAACATCTGTCATTTAGGACTCAAACATCAACTCATTGGCCACTTTATTATGACACTTTTAAGAGCTACTACATTTCTATAGAACATTTAAAGGAAAAAAGGGTCAGTCCAAAGTGCTTCACAATAAAATCAGTCAACAAGTTAAAATTGCACAGTAAACTCAGCAAAAGGTAGCATGCAATTGAAACATAAAAACTACCAATAAGACAAAAAGTAGAAGTTTACTGGATGGCGACTGGATGCACAGTCTTTAAGAGGACTCAAAAAAGAAAAATTTTTTGTAAATTTTTGGCAATAAAGATTTGCAATTAATCGCTTTATTCATTTGGTCAGTGTGTATGCGGGCTTTGGGCAGCTTTTAATAGATTCTAGTAAGTGATTATAGAGGCAGTGCTCGGTATGAAAATGATAAGCATTTCAGAGCGAGAGAGTGTTAATTTATGCATGTGTTCTACTTAGAGTGGATCAGTGATGCAGCCGGATGAATCATTTATGGTCTGCTTTCCCAAATCATCTCGCTTAATTCAAAATGAAGAAGGTTCATGAAGACGCTGTAGCACACGCGCCCTCGCTGAACGTTCTTGTTCATGCTGTCTTTCGGACAGGACTTTGCCTATGACGACCCCAAGGTGGAGTTCAACGTGGACGCCCCCAACGGAGTGGTGATGGAGGGCTACCTGTTCAAGAGGGCCAGCAACGCATTTAAGACGTGGAACAGGTGAGCACGACCTGCCTTGCTGTATCTTAATGCTTAAGTATGCGTTAATTTACCTTATTTTTACATTTTAAAGGATATCTCCGAAGGGATTGATGAAGATTTTTGTATGGACCACGAATAATCAAAATTTTCATGTTTTTTAATGTGCCAAGTATTTGGGTTATTTTATGGGTTTTCTTGTTGGTTTGTGTACTTATATATATATATATATATATATATATATATATATATATATATATATATATATATATATATATATCTATATATATATATATATATATCTATATCTCCAATCATTCAAGTCTAGGGTTAGTGTACAAGATGATTGCTATATTTTTACATTTCTTATTATTTAAAAAAAAATTATTTTGCCCTTCATTAGACACTACACAAACAGAACATCGGCTAATTAACTATGCATATATGAATTTTTTAAGATTATAGTGTATATTTTCAGACTGCCAAAGAATTCTGGAATGTGCAGCATGTTAATTATTATATAAGATATAATATATATAAGATCTTATTATATATTATAGAAGAAGATATATTATATAAGATCTACTTTCCTATAGAGAGAGAAATGGGCGAGCTTGTTAAGTAGAACGAAGCTGTCACCTCAGTGTGGTAATATTTTGTTTTGAACTAAATGTAAGCGGAGCAGCACTAGATGTTAGCAGGCTTCCATGCCGTCTGTGCTGGAGGACTTCGCTCTGTACTTCAAGGTGAATGAGGAGAATTTGTTATATAACTATGATGATAAATGGTGATATTAGAAGTGATCCCAGGTGGTAGTTGAGCTATTGTGGTATTATGGCTCTTACTGTAATTATATAACTATTAGAAACATGACAAGATTACTGGACGTCATGTCGTTCCTCCTAACTAACTGGTCAGAACTTAAATATGACACTTCTGCGGATTCTAAAGAAATATTCACAGACTGGTCATTTACCCTGGGGTGTCCAAACTTTTGCTTACGGCTGTAATGGTGTTACAGATTAATCTGCCCACACGTCTCACTGGGAAGATGCTGATCTAATGGGAATGTATTATTCATATCTCTTTAGGCGGTGGTTTTCCATCCAGAACAGTCAGCTAGTGTATCAGAAGAAGCTGAAGGTAAGCTTTCATAATCACTTTCAATCAAGCACATGAGTAAACTGAGAGGTTAAGTGCTGTACTCTCACTCGCAGCAGACGAGATACCAGTGAGAGAGAGTGCAGAACTTTCCTGCTTAGACTCAGGATCCTAGAGTGACTCTGTGTATCGGACTACTTAATTCCAATAAGCATATTTCACATTTTATTCGAACTATGACTCCATGACTTTAGTTTCATTCTTAGGTTTATCATCTACGTCACCCAAGGAGGTCGGGTCCCTTTTTAAGTCTTGGTCCTCCCAAGGTTTCTTCCTCATAACACTTAGGGAGTTTTTCCTTGCCACTGTCGCCATAGGCTTGCTCAATTTGGGATTGGACGTAGTTATTAGGAGGTCATCTAAAATTGAGACAATGCTCCACTGCAAAAAGTGATATATAAATAAATCTGACTTGACTTGACCCTTGGGTTCACTCAGTGCTACTTTATAGATCCACAGGAGGAGACTGGAAACAGATGCCTCTTGAATAATCCAAGCATCATTTAGCTAAAGAGCAGGGTTATTCTGGATTTTGAATCTGAAGTGGTAACATTAAATGCACTAACAGGCAAAGAAAGCCAAGAAGTGGCACGAGAACAAGACCGTTTCCAGCTGTGGATCACCTGTTGGAAGCCTTTACCATTGAGTGGAACAACACTGACTTTTCTTTCTGTCAAAAGTTTTCTGCATGTTTACCCACAAGACTTAAACGTTTAAGGAAATCAAAGAGAAAGCCTATCCCATACAGATAAGGGTGAGTGAACAAGCGTCTGTTCACTTTAATAATGCCAGTTATAATGAATTAGAATAGGAAATAAAAATCCGCCTTTGAACTCAAACAGCTGGTCAAATCAACGGCCAATCAGAGCTTCAGATCCACGAGCAGAGGCGTGAGTTAAAGTTTAAGAGCAGAAGTCTGTCATTCGTCTGTGTGTGTTGGATTTGGGGGGGTGGGTTTGGTGTGAGAGCTCACTTGCCTTACTAGAGACTGTTCTAACTCGGTTGATGTGTTTAGAGACTTTTTTGTGTAAGTTCCTCGTGTTTGTGTGGATGTCTTATATTCTACTTATGTGTACCAAACTGTAAATGGTGTTCATAAGTGTATGTGCCTGTCCTATTGTAAGTAATACTCCTTTGTTTGTCCCCCCACTACCTATATATAACCTAACCTACTAACTATATAAGTTGGTTCCCATTCACTTGTTGAGTCTCTGATTTATCTGGTTGATTTTCTGTGTTGTTCCTAATACCATCTATCGAAGCACTTCCTTCAAACAAAAGGATCAGTCGTTTGAGCGGTTTCATAGCGGTACCTGTGACGCACTAACGTGTCGTCTAAACGCGGCTTTCTTCTGAAAATGCTCTTTATATTGACATTACAGTAGCATGAACTATGTGACTATGGTAATGTTCGGTCAACGTCCTGTTTCACAGAACGTAATGCGGCCACAGAACTTACCTGTGTTAAGTAGCGCTAGCTATTTGTTTAATTTTTGCCGTTTTCCTGACCCAAGTATTACCCACTGTTAATGTCGTTGACGAACGATTTTCGTCAAAGTTTTCATCAAGGACTCTCTTTTCTAACGGAAATGAGACGATGACTAAACTAATATGAATGAAAAACAACAAAAGATTTTCTCAACGAATAAAAACTGAGACGAAAACTTTCGGCAGAGACGACATCCAGTCAGATCTGACAAGTTGGGCAAAGATCCAATCATAACTTGAGTATATGTGGAAAGGCGGGATGAGCTGGGTAGCGGTCCAATAATATATAATTTACTCTATCTTTATTCTACTGTACAATATCTCCTGAGTATCCACACCGAGTTGGAAGCAGATCTTTGATGGGAATGATGAGTTTTGGTGACCCTTTTACTCTATACTGTTATTATAATGCATGCATACAGACCTGAGCTTATATCTTAATCTTATTATATATCATTCATTCCAACTTGATTCTGAATTGATTAAAAACAATTCAGGTGACTAAATTATGACTAGAAATAAATTACGTTTTAGTCAAAAGACTAACTAAAACTAAATAAAATATTGCTGTCAAAAATTACCACTGGTCTTACAGCAGTATTAGGTTTGACCCATTTTATCTACATCTACATCTAGGCATTTAGCAGACGTCCTTATCCAGAGCGACTTTACAACTGATACAGTCTTGGCAATTACAATTAGTACAATCCAAGCGATTGTGGGTTAAGGGTCTTGCTCAAGGACCCAAAACTGGCACCTTCGCAGAATCAGCATTTGAACCCTGGACCTTCTGGTCTGTAGTCCAGTACCTTAACCGCTAGGCTACCATAGTCCCATTCTACGTTGGATTTAATGCGACAGTGTCTACAGGCCTCCTGCTGGGTTGGTTAGTGTGTTTACCTCTGATGTTCTAAACCACTGAAGAGCTTGGTCTGATCCTCTGTGTGTTTTGGTCCTGCAGGACTCTCTGACCGTGGTGGTGGAGGATCTGAGGTTGTGCTCTGTGAAGCCCTGCGAGGACATCGAGAGGAGGTTCTGCTTCGAAGTCGTGTCTCCTTCCAAGTGAGCTCTGCTAAAGCTTGTTCGTTCTGATGCTTTAATGGGACCGGTGAAGGTCCCTCGTGGCTTAACGATAGTCGTGCGTTACAGGAGCTGTATGCTGCAGGCGGAGTCGGAGAAGCTTCGGCAGTCCTGGATCCAAGCGGTGCAAGCCAGCATCGCCTCGGCCTACAGAGAGAGTCCAGATAGCTACTACACCGAGGTTAGTGCACATCCATTTTATCGGCTCCTACCATATAGGTGTAGTTCTTCAATTACAGTTTGTAGTCCATTTGTTGGTCTGCATGCTTTGGTAACTCCCTTTCACCCTGTTCTTCATTGGACCCCTGCAGAGCAGGTATTATTTGGGCAGTGGATCATTAGCAGTCCTGTCGCTGGTGTGTGCTGCTCTGGTATGAGTGGCTCATACACTTACCTTGTTGTTACTTGTGGGTAACGTCAGAGGCAGGAACTTATCTGTTTGTTAGTCATCCTCTAATCATTCACCAGTGCTCACAGGATGGCAGTTGCTGGATATTGTTGGTCGGGGACTATTCTCAGTCCGTCTGTGACGCTGAGGTGTTTAATAACTCCAGCAGCACTGCTGGGTCTCATCCATTCATACCAGCTCAGCACCACATCAGCATGACCTTCTGTACTGTACCGTTTTGTCGTGTGTTTGTAGCGTTTGGACCGGACGGCGTCTCCCTCCACCAGCAGCATCGACTCTGCCAGTGAGCCGCGGGAGCGCACCGTGAGGGTCGAGAACGTGCTGCAGAGGGTGCAGTGCGTATCCGGAAACGACGTTTGCTGCGACTGCGGCCAGGCCGATCCGCGATGGGCCAGCATCAACCTGGGCATCCTGCTCTGCATCGAATGCTCTGGCATCCACAGGTAACTCACCTGCAGCTTACTCCTTATGGCAGTGTTTCCCAACCGCTGCGGCACATGAGTGTGCAGTGAGAAACCATCAGGCTGTGGAAGATTACCCAGTTTCACCCGATTGGTACTCTAAGCGAGCGGTGTGTAGTGACAGGCAGAACAATTACATTGTCTTCCACTAGAGGGCAGTAAGATATCAGCTTTGTGTTCAAGTAAACAGGCCCGGGTTTTACACTAAGTAAATTGAGACTAGATTTTCATTATATTTCAATAAATCGACCTTTCGTGACATTTTTGTTTGGTGGTGTGCCGTGTGATTTTTCTAAAGTTCAAGTAAACAGGCCCAGGTTTAACACTGAGTAAGTAAATGGAGTAAATTGATACAAGATTTTCATTATATTTCAATAAATCACCTTTTTGTGACATTTTTGTTTGGTGGTGTGCCGTGTGAAATATGTGAAAATATGTGCCGTGGCTCAAAAAAGTTTGGGAAACGCTGCCTTGTGGTAATGTCCGGCCAACGTCCTTTTTAACCGAACGTAATGCGGACGATGGTGCGTACTTAGAGTTTAATAAAAAGTTTGTGAACCCTTTAGAATCGTGGCCTGATTTTTGAAATGATCACAACAGATAAATAGATTAACAGCACATGGTCGAGTTTACTTTTCATATCCTTATTGATTATACATTGAGTCCAGGCAAAAGTATATGAACCCTTCTATTTAATGACTGGTGGGCCTTACTTTGAGAGAGGCAGCATTTACCATAAAGTCATCTCTTATTACCTTGTATCGCTCCTTGGCTGTTTTCCCTGGTATTAAACTGCCCTTGGCTGCAGATCTCATCATAGATGAATGGTATAATCTCTCCCTCGGTCTGAACACCACCTGAATATTAATGCTCCCTCTGGAGGCCTCTTTTCTTACACTGAGGTCCACTGAGGCCTCGCTTCAGACGACCTGCGCTCTCGCTATTTTAAGGCTGAATGTGTTGCCTGGATACGCCGAGGGATTGTGGATAGAATACACGCTGATGAGAACAGAGTGGGCAGCTGCTCAAGTTCTCAGAAAAGCATGCAGAGCTGTCATTTGGGTCTGGAGGGACAGTTTCCAGAGAAGTGTACAGTACTTATCCTTTTAATATATGTAATAGTGCCCTGAAGGTTGATGGCGCTCTGTCAGAAGTGCGAGACGTATTTTTGTCGCTCGGCTGTGATGTGTTATGTGTTCTCCATGCAGGAGTTTGGGGGTTCACTGCTCCAAAGTCCGCTCTCTCACCCTGGACTCCTGGGAACCTGAGCTGCTGAAGGTGTGTTTTGTCATCAGTAATAAATACACCACAACGTTAAAGCACCGACAGGTGAAGTGAATAACGATTAAACTTAAACGTTGTTGCAGACCATGGGCACCCCTTCATGGCAACGGTGCTCCCTAATGGATTCCAAAAAAACTCTTTTTCATCTTAATTCCAGTCTTTAGCATGTCTTAGATTTCCCCTTCTGAAAAAGTGGTTTCTTGGCTGCAACCCTTCCAAAAAGGCCGTTCGTTATCAAGCTTCTTCAGATACAGGCAAATACTTGCCACTGCAGCCGATTAGAAGCTGTTTTTTCAGCTTCTTTTCATTTTTTTAATACTGTAGACAAATTTCCAGTATATTATGGATGGATTATGGATGGATTCTAATAGAGGTTGAGAAATAATAATATATGGTCATTATACCGTTGCTAAAACAATAGTATATCTAATTTAATGGTGGCCTGAGACTTTTGCACGTTACTGTATATGAGAAATGTTTTGGTAGACCAACTGACTTGTCACTGCACCACTACACCACTTGTCGTCTGTCTTGTTTGTGGTCCAACACCCTGCTTAGTCTTCCCTTAAATGCATACCACAATTTTTTTTGTCAGTTGTATCAAAATGAATGAATTCCCGAACAGTTCTGCTTTACTCTGTACTGCTAGCTTCCATGTTTTTGTCCTTCTTTAGAAATTTCTCACTTTTCCTATTTTTTGGAAGTAGTATTATCCAGTAGCTGAATACTACGTGGTTACATGGTCGGGATTTACTGACCTTTGTTTGAATGCAGTTAATGTGTGAGCTGGGAAACAGTGTCATCAACCACATCTATGAGGGCACGTGTGAAGAACAGAGCATCAGGAAACCAGGACCAAACAGCCCCAGGTGAGCAGATGCAGCTGAAGATCTTTTCAAACATGCTGCTTGTTTGAAAAGATCTTGTTTTGTGTTTTATCTATTTATGTATTCGTTTTTACTTTTTTTGTAAATTAAATTACTGTTACTGATTATTTGATTACTTAAATTTAAGGAAATTTTACATTTGATAAAATGTTCCTTTTTTATTTCTGAAGTGTAAACTATTTTTAAACAAAAAAACAACAACAACAAGAAACAGAAGTTTAAGATTGTAAACAAAATGCTCTATTTCAGCTTCACCAGATCTTACATTTCCAAGTGAAAACATTCCTTTATGATTTCTGAAGAATAACATTTCAAAATATAAAAAAAAATAATGCTTACTTTTCTTGTATGGACATTTAAACAAAAATAATCTTTAGTCCTCTTGCAATTAAGAGAAATTAGGAGTCTTCGTGAGAACTGGATATGTGTGTGATCATGTCGTATCATCAAAACATGCAACTGCATTAGACGGCATCATAAACGAGAACGCATAATCAAACTTGCACCCCTATTTAACATAGAGGCAAAAAAATTACTTGGACACCACGTAAAAGAAACAACCTTGGGCACAATGTCACAATGTTTTTTTGTTGTTTTTTTATGAAAATGGAATAAAATCCGAAAATCCACAATGAACTGACAGACAGGAGAAAGAGGCGTGGATCCGAGCCAAGTACGTAGAGAAGAAGTTCCTGAAGAAGATGGCGACGTCGCAGCCTCTGGTGAACGGCGACAGGAAATCGGAGCGGCGGTGGGCGGCGAAAAAGTGCCGACGCCATAACAGCGCCACCACCGTCCCTAAAAGTCGCCGGAAATACAGACAGGACCCGGGCTCGGCCTCCCTCTGCTCAGGTACTTGATTCTCACCGTGAGAAAGCCGGTCGGTAGCTTTAGGGATTAGAACCTGATTCATTTAGTACTGAGCTCACACTGCTGCTCGGCTTCTTCCATCAGCTGCTGCCGCCCTGGAGAGGAAGTTCAGGCGAGAGTCGCTCTTCTGTCCCGATGAGCTCGACTCACTCTTCTCCTACTTCGACACCAGCTCGGGTCCTCGCAGTAAGTCTTCCACGCAAACCAGACCAGACACGATTAGCCGCAAAGGTTTCTGCTGAATGTGTATTTCCGTTTATTATCGGATAAAATATCGTACGCCGGGCCATCGGTAAATTGGGAGTACAGCAATAGGTGAGCGTGTGAGGTGTGTAACGTGTCCACGGTTTGGCTCTCTCTGGTCCTGCAGGTCTCAGCAGTGATAGTGGTTTGGGTGGCAGCAGTGATGGCAGCACCGACGTTCTCCATTTCGGCTCCGTGGTGGACAGCGTCACCGAGGAGGGTGAGTCCGAACAATCGCAAATGTAACGTTTCTGTCTGTTCTGAAACATATTTGGAATAAATAATAACATCATGTGTTATGTGTAAAATGTGGGCATTTTTCCAAATGACCCACCAGGGATTTGTATAAGATCTCAGAGATTAGAGAATATTAACAATTCAAATGTGCCCTAGTTTGACCTCTGTGCTGGTTGTGGGTTTTATTTAGAAAGTCATGTGATCAAGTCTTTTGACCAGGGTGTCCAAATGTTTGCGTAAGACGTAAGAAGGTGTTGCACCCTGTATGGAAAATCAAAATGGTTAACTTTTATCCGGCACATCCCACAGCTGCTCGATCAGATTAAGATTTGGGGAAATTGGAGGCCAGGACAACATTTATGTTACTCAAACCATTCTCAAAACCTTCTTAAAACCACCTGCCTAATATTGTGTTGATCCCCTTTGTGATGCCAATGCTCTGACCCATCAAGGCATGGACACCACAAAACCTGAAGGTGTCCTGTGATATCTGGCATGAAGTCCCATCAGATGTGATATCAGGTCAAGATCAGAGTTCTGTGCAGATGCCCTTATCCAGATACAGATACAGTCCAAACAATTGTTGGTTAAGGGCCTTGCTCAAGGCAGAGGGTGAGATTTGAACCCTGGACCTTCTGGTCCAGAGTCCAGTAAACCGCTAGGCTACCACAGTCCCACAGTCCCTTGTTGCAGTGTGAGAGGCCATTGCCATTAGGGAATACACTTGGTCTGCAACAGTGTTTAGGTTTTGTCAAAGTAACAGTGCCAGGACCCAAGGTTTCCCAGAAGAACATGACCCAGAGCATCAGTGCTACTCATTTCAGCTGGCAGTGGATTTAATGCTGATAAAGTGCAAGATTTGAGACCCAGCCCATATTTAAAGTGAAGCTCATGGTGTGTTTGCGCAGAGTGTGAAGTGTCGGAGGATTCGAGCGGCGAAGCAGAGCTGGAACCAGAGGCGTCGGACCCAGAGGACGTGCGGGAGCTGCACCCTGGGGCGTTACTCTATAAAGCCTGCCAGGCTCGTAACATTCCCGTCATGGCCGAAGCTCTGGCGCACGGTGCCGACGTCAACTCGGCCAACGACAAGGACGAGGGCAAGAGCCCCCTCATCCAAGCCGTGATCGGGGTGAGTCACCAGAGTTTTTTACTTAAATATTAAACGATGAGGAAGTAAGAGTCATGAAGGAGCTACTGTAATGCGGGGGCACCCCTGGTCAGACACGAGCTGCTGACCCAGTGACTCGGGGAACTGCGGAGACTCGAAGAAAGTCTGAATCCCATGGTAAGCCCACACGGAGTCAAGGAATGTTAAGAAACTGGATGCCAACGAAAGAGCCTCTTGCTCGCACTACTTAATACATGGTCATGCTCCGGGCCCGAGTCAGGGGTGCCCCCACATGACTGATATATAATACAGAGGTTTTCCTGAATGCCGCATGATCATTGCTGTAAAGGTGTGACTTGTATATGACTGCATTTTTTTTAACAGGGCTCTCTGATAGCCTGTGAGTTTCTCCTGCAAAACAGTGCTGACGTCAACCAAAGAGACCTGAGAGGAAGAGGACCGTTACACCACGCCACCTACTTAGGGCACACAGGGTGTGTAAACATACAGCACAGCACCAAGTCATGCATCATCACCAAAGCTGCATTTGGGATATATCAGTATTACAGAGGTCTTGCGCCTTTTGATTGATGTGGATTTGTAAACACATTAGATAAAACTCTTCACGACAGGAATTCTCAGTAAATGAAACGTATTTGTTTTCTGTGGCAGTACAAACAGCTGACTGTGTTCACCTCTCACCTCTGTGTTCCAGGCAGGTCTGTTTGTTCCTGAAACGTGGAGCCACACAAAACGACGGTGATGATGAGGGTCAGGATCCCCTGAGTATAGCAGTGCAGACGGCCAACGCCGACATCGTCACACTGTGAGGAAATAGAGAGTCGCTAGTTTATTTAATCGTGAGTGTGGCCTGGTCTCATCTCTAGCTTTTGTCCGTAGGTTGCGTCTGGCTCGGATGAACGAGGAGATGAGGGAGTCGGAGGGACCGTTCGGACAACCAGGTCAATACCCGAGCAGCAGCCCCACAGAACAGCAGTACAAGAAATGCATCCAGGAATTCATTTGCCTCAACATAGCTGAGTGTTAGACTCCCAGAGTAGCATGGACTCAAACTGTCTCTCTTTCTCTTTGTACTAACGCCCTGCTTCATTATTCTACAGCATCTCGTATTAACATGCAGTTTGTTTCCGCACTAACTCGCCTCGATGTCACACTGAAATTGTTTTCTAGTGAATCGCAAACAGGGTTCTGCAGGAGCTGGGCTTCTCCGGTTTTTATAAACGTGTTTGTCATGAGCAGGTCCAGGACATGAGCACAGGGTTATTTGGGTCAAGATGAGAAATGTATTCGGATATAATCCTCACCAGTAATCAGGTTCTTAAGAAAGAAAATCTTCTGAAATGTGTGTTTTCTTTTCTTTTCAAGTAACCTCTTAAGATTGATCTTTTTTTCCCCTTAACTCTCTTCTTAAGAACAATGCTAAGAATGAGTGGTATTCTTGAACACATTCTGTTCTTAAATGTTTTCTTAACCTTATGATAGCCTCACATTCGTCTTAGGCTGTAAGAGTTGAAGGTAAGCATCGAAATTTAAAACTTTATAAACTGTGAAGTTACCGGAAATAAGGCTTATATTTCCATTTAAATGCTTTAAAGCCTTGAGTGAAGGTCGTCCTTAAAATACAAACGTCTACATAAGGAAAGTTTATGGTAAAGCCGCTATTTCTTCCACCATCACCTCCTTCATGTTCGCTAAAGTGTTTTTGGACGTTTGGTTTGGATTCCCTCCATTTTGTCATCCTTGGAGAGGATTCAAATAATAACGGAAATAACGGTCAATGCAAGTTCAAAATGTGTCTTGCGCCGTGTATTGTAAGCTGTAAAATGCAACGTAGTCTACATAAGAAAGTGAAGCGTTTCTTAAGAAAATAATAGATTTTCTTAAGGTAATATTAACTTCTTAGTGTGACAACTCATGAACTTATTAGTGTTTGTCTTAAGAAAGCTCTCGTGAATCCGGCTCCGGATTACTCATAGCATGTATACCAGTTACTTGATTTCGTAACTCGTCGTGGTTGCCAGGTCCGCCTATTCTAGAGAGTTGGCTTTATTTGTCCGCTTTTTCCATTGACTTTAACGGGGTTTTCCCTCGCGGGATCTGGCAACCCCAGCATTAAACGCGCCACGAAATTAAAGGCTATCGAACACTTTGTGGAGCTCCTGAGACGCAGTATATACTCAAGAAAACGAAGGATTTGATTATTTAATATTAAAGTTTGGACGTTTATGTCACATCTTCCTGTGAGATCATTGGCTGGTTGCAAATTAGAAATCCGATTATTGCCTGAGTCATGTAAACCCGAAGGATTCCCATTATCTGATTACCCAAGTGCATGTATACTTCTTGACTGGATTACTGACATCTGATTTTCTGCAGTTGTCAGATTATTAAGTGCATGTAAACGCACTGATTTAAAATTAGAATTACCCCAATAGAAACTGACGAGTTAAAACTAATAGTGGCTTAGAACAATGAAAATACTCCAAACAAAGAGGCTATAAATACAACGTCTCGAGCACAAATGTGAATCGAACATAAAGTAACTGCCATGGCAACCAGGTAAAAGAACAGGAAACAAGGATCATATAAGGGAAAAAGTTCAGACAGGGCTTCAATGTGGACGTGACAATCCTTTACCAGCTACTGCACTCGACTTCAGGTTGGTCAGTTTTATCACGAACGGAATCAGACAGGCTACACATTCCAACAGCTTAGTCTGCATGCTACTGCCACCTCCTGGTACAGTGAGTACATGAATTATCCAAAGCGACAATCCTAACAAGGTGCAATCCAAGTCATTGTTGGCTCTTGCTTTCCTCGGGGGCCCAACAGTGACAGCTTGGCAGTGCTAGGACTTGATCCTTTAATCTTCTGGTCAGTATCTTAACCACTGCACCAGCGCGGTATATACGAGCCAGATTTCAACTGTAGTATTTGTGGGGTGTTTTGAGTACCCCTGTTAACATCAAACGGGTGCTAGTGATGGTTCTTCAGCTTCGCCTTGGTGTGTCACAGCCCTAACATATCAAGTGATGTTACCACTTCTAAGAAGGTGCTATCAGGTCAGATCTAGAGGCTCAGAGTTACCAGCTGTTGATTATTGTGATGGGACCAGTCTCATGTTATGGTGCTCCCAATGCCTCCTGCCTGTGTCCTCTTAGATCTACACTGAGTTGCCAGTTTTTACCATACCACCAGTTAAAGTTTAAGCACCACAGGAAAAATCAAAGTCAGATCTGTTTCTATAGCACTTTGTCTCAAAGCAGCTTTACAATTTTCTGTTATCTTGTATTATCTAAGCTCAGTTATCAAAACTGAGCAAGAATAGTGGCAAGGAAAAACTCCCTAAACGGTGTAACATTTACAGCATTTAGCAGACGCCCTTATCCAGAGCGACTTGCAATTGATACAGTCTTACAATCCAAGCAATTGTGGGTTAAGGGCCTTGCTCAAGGACCCAACAGTGGCAGCCTGGCAGAGGTGGGATTTGAACCCTGGACCTTGTGGTCCATAGTCCAGTACCTTACCCACTAGGCTATCACAGTCACCAAAAGCTGGCCATGACTCGGATTCGAACCAGGGTTGTTGCGGCCACAACGAAGAGAACTGACCATTATATGATCACACTAGTGTGGCTTATAAGGAAAAAACCTTGGAAGGACCAAGACTCAAAAAGGGACTCGGCCTCCTTGAGTGGCTTAGATGTTATATTTAAATGATATTTTGTTGATTTTCTAAATGAAATCAGTAGATCCTGGCTGAACACTTTTCTGAGACTGAGATCATTAGTATGTGGTCATTATACCGTTACTAAAACAACAAAACTAATGGTGGCCTAAGACTTTTGCTAACTTGTTTCTAATAAACTGGCAATTCAGTGTGACAATGTACCATATCCAAATAAATGGATGGCCAAAATGCCAACTTTCCTAAGAGTGACAGGGAGAAAATGATGTCAGATACCATCTGTACCTTTTGGTTTTCAGGATTTCAGACAGTGTTTCACTCAAAGCAAACAGTCTGTTTTGTTCGGCGATCAAGTACCACAGTTGAAAACTAGACCTGTGAGAGTCGTGTCTGTGCTGCCTAACACACGGGGAAATGAAAGATATAAATACTGTGACGTATTATATATCAAAAACACTACAGTGTCTGTGTTGAACCTGTGAAGTATTTAAATGGTGATTATGTAGGTCTATATTATGCACTTTTTCTTGTATGTTTTGGTTTGAGGCTAGATCGCGATCAGAAGCTTTGAGTAGGATTTTATTCTCGAGTCCTGCAGTACTGCCCGGAGCGATAGTGCAATGATGACTTCAATACGGATTATCTGTATTTTTTGTATTGTTTTAATGAAAATAGTATTTTTTTAACTGGCAGATTGCTATCTGAAGCGCCAAACTCACCCGAACGCTTTTCAGCAGTGCTAACTATCCAAAGTGATGACCTACACAGATACAGGCTGAAGAACACCCATGTAAAATTGTGTATCTAACGTATGAACGTGTCATTTGTGTTTGCTTTAGCTGCGTATATATATTTGGTGAAATGATCAGAGTCTGATCTTTTGTTTAGTGCATGGGTTGCTGATCCTGCAAATCCCCCTTTGCTTCGTATTTAATTGTGGGTGTTTATGAATATGGTGCAGTTTTTCTACACAAACACACTGAGCCAGAGCTTTAGTGCAGAAGAGGTCTGTGGTCTTTGAATGGCAGTCTTAACTGATCGTGGCTTCTTCGGTCACTTCTTAATGGTTAATCACACTGACGTTATGATGTAGTTTATGTAAAACTTTCATTTTCTTTCAGAATAAGATGCAAAGTGGGATCTATTTCAGATACATTTACAGTCTTTTAGTACACCCTTAGTAGAGAGGAGCTAAAATGGTTATTGGAACATTTATTATGGTTAATCACACGACAAACATGAGGGAATCAAACATTTAA